>CM032156.1:5033463-5633463 GCA_018901935.1 Pugionium cornutum
AACAAGTAGCATACAATTGTAAATTTGGTTACATCGCAGAAACTCCTCAGTAGATTATAGCCCTAAATACATAAGCTAAGGTGGCGAATTATGCAGTAAAAAAAATTCACTAGTACACACAGCAAGAGAAAACTACTGATGACAGAAGTAAGAAAAGAAACAAACAAAACCAGCCAGCTATAAAGCAATAAGCGCATATGGTTTAGTATTTTATTAAGAGCTTGCATTACTTTTGGAGGTTCCAGCAGTTGTGTCCTGAGCTTTGCAATCTTTGCCTTGAGCTGACCAAGATGGTACTCTGCGCATCAAGTAGAACATTATCAATTAGCTGACAATAATTCTGCAAGTTTAGCAAAACCAGAACAGAAAAGGAAAATAGAAACCACAATCGAAACTTTTCAAAGTTGTTATCTAAAGGCTTAAGTAATCCATAATATTCTCAAAGACGCTCGCAATTTGTTTACTGTATTTATCATACAGGTAGTAAATATTCCCCATAATCTAATTTCGCTTCTCAGGATGAACATGAAATTGATAATTGTATG
This sequence comes from Pugionium cornutum, assembly GCA_018901935.1. Taxonomy (NCBI): domain Eukaryota; kingdom Viridiplantae; phylum Streptophyta; class Magnoliopsida; order Brassicales; family Brassicaceae; genus Pugionium; species Pugionium cornutum. The sequence goes on from CM032156.1 coordinate 5,034,009, forward strand.
TTTTATATGTAAAGAGAACCTGTAGCTTTATTTTTTTGTGTCCGAGCCATCTCGGCCTCGATTTCTTTAATCCTTTCGATGATCCCCATTGTGCTTCAGTTGTTTCTGCTACTATCACTGGAGAGTAGAGAGGACAAAGATGTGAATTACAGAACGACAATCAGAGGGTTCGTAGTGAATGTTATATAACCAGATTATCAATAACTCAAACGGAAACTTGAGACTAGTAATTAAAGAGCTAAATTAACGGCAAGAATATCCATAGGCATAATAAAAGCTTTTGGATTAAGAAAAAAAATCTCTTTGATTGGTATTGTGCTTAAATTAGCATACATATCAAGAGAACTCAACCCAGTAAAAAAGTCAATGAAAAATTTGGTTAAAAGGCGAAAGCCGAGCTCTTTACTTCAATTGTCTAATCGAAACTACAACCTATGTTGGGACATCGATTCACCACATTAAATCCCATCAAACAAGCTCGAAATGCAGAATACACATAGACATATGCGATTTCAATATACAATGAAAAATTTGGTTAAAAGGCGAAAGCCGAGCTCTTTACTTCAATTGTCTAATCGAAACTACAACCTACGTTGGGACATCGATTCACCACATTAAATCCCATCAAACAAGCTCGAAATGCAGAATACACATAGATATATGCGATTTCAATATACATAAGTGGCTAAAATCAAAGCCTCTGCATGAACAAGTTGGAAGATTTGATGTGCGACTTACAGTGGAATTGGCGATCCCCAGAGAGAGAGAAAGAACGCCTGTAAAAAGAGCAATAGGGCGTACAAAAGAGTTATGGGCTCACTTTAGACGTAAAAGGCCCATTTTTCAATTCGATACCGTCATACCAAACCGAGTTAATTCTGAAATAATTTCAGTTCTAAATTCGTCTATAACAACCTGTATTCTGAGAGTAAACCAAACCAAATCTACGTTACCATGACTCACAAGACAGTTTCAACTTTTCGAATCATGGCATGAAATGCATAAATTAGAGAACCGCTCATATCAATTCCATAAACCGGTTTATACGTAGTCCGGTCTACAACGAAACAGAAGTAAAAGTTATAATCTCGCAACTTTTTCCGCGCCAATATATTAATAGATAAAACTTTCTACAAGAACATAGTTTCTTGATTACTTCAACATTCTAGCCTTGTTTGCCGGCGAAACCAGTGATTGCTTCTGCGCAAGCTCTCTTACCTGCAATAGAACCTCACTCGGAATAGCCATCGACCCGTGTTTCTTCAGACTTCCCTGCAAAACACATAACCATTAACCGGTTTAGTCTTAAACCGAAGTTAATTGTATTGGTTAGTCGATTAAGTTGAAAACCATGTGGAAGTGCTAACCATTCTGTTAGGAGTCTGAGCAAAGCTTGCTTTTAGTAGATTTCGCCATTTGTCCTATCAGAAGAGACAGTTGTAGTTAGTTCAAGAAAAATAAACCGAGAGGACTGAGAAGAAAGAGTTTAATAGTTAAGTTGAAGCAACCTTGAGATCGACTGAGGTACGATAAGCGTATGATGAAAATGAAAGCCTTTTGATCTCAGACCATTTCCCAACTCCATATTTGGATACACCTTCCACTAGTTTTATAACTTCAGAGATAGTCCAAGCTCGATGATGCTTCCTTCTCATTGCACTTTGCATGATTGGTACATCAACACGATTATTATTATTATTATCATCATCTGAGCTATCTCTAGATGAGTCTGCGTGCTCTGCCTCCATGATTTCTTGATACATCTCAGAGATATTTTTAGGTTTTGAATGGTCCTCGTCCTTCTGTTGATTAATAGCTAACTGCAATCAATAACGCAATCAGCAACTGTAACCAACCTCATACAAAATATCCGGTAGGTGTGCATATGAAGTCTTTATGCATACCATCTCTACTTGAAACCTAAACTTAAAAGAGTGAATAAGACTGTTTTCCTCGAAGTTTAAGAGATTTTTTTATAGCTAGAATCACATTAGAATGGATCAAACTTTGATAAGTTGTATCCACCATTACTAGATTATCTAGTTGATGAAGCTATAGAAACAACAAAGTGATCTTACCTTTTTCTGTACAGGTCCAAAAGCAAATTTGACGCCTGAAACTCGGTTCACGCTATTGTTCAACTGAGATGAGCTTAGAGAGAGGTTACTCTCTTCTGACGTAGCTTTAACATCCCATGAACTGGAATGAAATTCCTACAAAATGTATCTGTGTTATCCTTGGTTACCTTGACAGCACCAAATACAAATTAAAAGATAATTTCTTGTTTATTCCGGTTCAATGTGTAACAGTAGACATAGATAGAGAAATACCCCAAGAGCCATTATGTTTTCTCTCGGACGGCTTCTCCTCACATGAGAAACATAGGGAACCTGAATTCTGGAACCAGCAAGGGATACCATCCTGGTGACAGCATCTCTCCCCCCTAAAGAAACGGCTCTAATAGACCTCTGATCTTTTAAAGGGATCATTGACTCATCACTTTGCTGTTTTTCATCGGTTTCTGAAATCTCTTCAATATATCTCCTTGTGGGCTTCCTAACTCTTTTGGCAGACCTATGCTCACCTTCAAAATCTTCATTTCCAGAATCGTGGTCCGCAAAAGTTTCAGCAGGACAATGCCAAGAATCATTCAAATGCCCCTTTATGCAATCAGGACCAGATGGTGTATCTTTGCAGTTAGTAGCTCTTCCTTCATCAACCGTATCCTTGATAAAAACATCAATTGTATCGTTATAGTTATCTTGACCTCCACCAATCAATTTTTTATCATTAACTGCCGGGCTAGTTGTTGGAATAACACAGGAATTAATCAATCCCACAGCGATCCTCCTCTTGAGCCATTGTTTGTCCTTGACGGTAGTTTCACGACCAACCGCGGCTCTGAATGCTTCTTGCAATGCTTTAATTGAAAGATTATCCAAGCATATTTCACCTGGTATTCTAGAAAATTCAGGTTTTGAGGCAGCAGTTGACAATTCAGGTGCTCTAGGACTACGAGTAGCATTTGAGTCTGGTGATACATCCATAAATCGATCCATACTGCATCCATTTGATGAAAGGTGAATAGGTTCCTGCAGCAAAATTTCAGATTGGACTTGGTCCTCATTCCCAGACAACTCACTGGAACCTTGATAGTTGGTACCAGGAAGAGTAAAAAGCATCTGAGAATCACGCGTCAACCCTTCTTTAGACTGCAAAGTTTCAAAGATGGGAGTAAATCGATGGATTAAATGGCCATCTGATCCCATATAGTAATCAATATGAGAAATTTCTGTTGCTAGAATCTGAAGAGAGAGGACAGACCTCAAATCGAGAATTCAATTTTTCTGAATACGCTTCTGCAGTTTCCGACTGGATTAAGCCTAGAATCAATAACTGAGTTAGATAAGGAAATTTATCGGCAAGGGGCACAAATGGTTTCATACTAAGAAAGATACTGCAACTCTGCAAGTACTCCAAAACCTATCCTTTTTGTACATTCCTAAGGAATTCTACTAATTATTTCATGTATAAAATTAGGTTTTTCTCTAACAATATAGGAAGATTAGACGATTTGAACTAACAAAAAGGCCCAACAGGAGTGTTTCGACATGTATAATATGCTTAGAATGATTGCGACAAAACCTTCTAAACTTTCTAGCTGCAGAAACTGAGAAGGTGACCCTTCATCAGGAATGTACCCCTCATTCTTGTTGTTCTCAAGCAAGTCCTTGACCTCCAATATTTCTTCATCAGTTGCAGGAACTAGTTTCCCATCTCGTGCAACCTAATGAATTTACATAACCAACCTCAAATTAGTATACTGAAAGGCTAAAACTTGTAATGACTAGTCAGAATTCTCAATTCCAGGGATAGCATAATCATCATGTTTCCTGTTTCCATAACTCTCATTTACAGATTTATGAACATACCCGAACAAGCTTGTACACAACAGGAATTCCAATTGGACTTGTTGAAGAAACTGATGCGCCGCTTGTCTGAACAATATTGTCCTGAAACATCTCTTCATAGTCTTCTTCAGTTCCAAACAGTGTTGACATAGATTAATCTACCAATGGCAACGTGAAACGTACAAACTTAAAATTAAAAAGAGAGGAATAAGCAAATAAACCTATATGCTCAATGTATTCCCAAGCATACGAAAAAATTCTTAGACCATAACTGATACTCAAAATTCTAGTTCCACCCCAATAAATTTGACTATATACTCTCAGCCCCATTAAATATTACTATATTCTCAGCACCAACGGAGTCATTTCCTGAAAATTGATGAGCATGTCTTTGAAGAGAGAGACAACAATAATACATGTTCAAAATTTTAAAAGGATTTCAAATTTGAGCTACCCTTTTTCAAATTCCAATGGAATCTCCATGTTACAGACATTACAAAAAAGTTATTAGCAGATTCTACTCAGTTTAACTCGCAATACAGTAAATCAAACAAACCCAATATTGAATTTTTGAGGATAGAAATATGAAAAAGTTGCGAGAACAGCAGAAAAACCCAGTAACAAGTACGCCAGAGGGTTACCAGAGCAGTAAGGGAGAAAATCTTAAACTTTCCAGTGAGCTCGAATAGTCGGATACTGAGTCATGGTTTTACTGAAATAATTTTCGGAGGAAAAGCTTCTCGACTAAGCAAAAGTTTGGAAATTTGGAAAAAATTTGTTCAGCTTTTTTTTTTTTTGGCTTGCTTTCGCTTCTCTTTTTTTGTCCCTAGTATACTGCAATACTGGTTCGGATTCCAAAGCCTTTCATTAACTCGATTTAAAAATGTCAATTGGGATTCGCATAGTTTTGCGGGAAGCTACAAGATGCTGCCACGTCAGTATATAACCAAATATCTGCCCAAAAAACGATATACGTTCCGTCCCTACTCTCGTGCACCACAACGGCGTGCTGTTTTATACTGCAAGGTGAGGACTACGTGTCGTCTTAGAATGCAAATCTCGCATGCTCTACACAGAACTCCCATACACCAAAATGTGTAAGCTTTACAATAATTTTCTTCAATTTGGTTGAAGAACTGGATTTTTCAAAGTAAAACCAAACAAATGACTTAAGAACTCTCTTAATCTGAAATTAACGTGATGAAAATGTATGTTGCTATCATTTCAACAGAGATATTACAGTGGTAAAAACCCTCCCTTTTTCCTCCTCAATCAATTTGCTTTGAGTTTTGAATATATGAATCTACGATAAACGAACTTTGGTGTTCGCGGTTATAATATACTAACCAGATCTAAATCTCTTCTGGTTAGCTTTCCCATCAGATTTCAGGGTTCCACTAGATTCACCTTCTGATGAAGCGTCCATTGATCTTGCAAAAGAATGAGAGAGATCACCGTAAAGGCTAGCCACTCTTCTGATATTGTTGTTGAGCTCTTTAATCAAACCCACGTTTCGACCCAAGTTATCGGGTTGTTTCGACTCATGGTTCTGATTGATTTCGTTGATCAATAGCCGGTTTTGGTCTAAAATGTCTTGAACATCAACAAAGCTTTTCTGGAAATTCTGCAACATTTTCCCATCCATATTGTGTATGTCACCAAATCCTGAAAACACATCTCCTTCCATTTTAGGTTTTTTTGACCAAGATCAAAATCTTGTTTGATCTCTTTTTCCTGAAATACAATATAGTTAAAATATTGTACAATCACGTCAAAGTAAACAAACAAACAAAGCCAATAAAGAGACTCAATACATGAAAGATGAATCTTTTGGGGGAAAATGTTGACCACAAATAGTTACAATACACAATTTATCCCTTCTTCATGAATCATGCGTTGACCTGACCCTATATTAATTTCAGAACTCTACACTCTCGATCTCACATAAAATTCCATTAGTACAGAGTTTTCCAGTTGAATCCAATCCCATAACCCTCAAATTCAGACAAGATCCCAACATGATTCAGCTGAAAATGCCATGAATCGTATAAAGTGGGGGAAAACAACAAGATTTTGTTCTTATATTAGCAAAGGGTAAAGAGATCTATAGAAGAAGAAGTTAAAGTTGTTCTAGAAATAGCCTTAACGGAGATAAACTTACAATATTCAGAATCCTCAATAATTCAAACGACCCAGGAACCAAGCAAATGCATATCTATAAACCCTAACCAAGAAAATTTTGAAAAGAGTTCCGATCCAGTTTCCTTACCTTCGGAAGCAGAAAGAAAAAGCTCCGGATTTTTTTAAATCTCCAGAAACAAAAAAAGATTCCTTTTTTTACCGAAATTTATAGTGACAACAGGCAATAGATTGAGACATAGATATTAGAAGGCCCCTATTATTCTATTTTGACCTCCTTTTTTTATAGAAAAGGTTTTTTTGCTTGTACTTGCTCTGAAGCGCACAATACTTGCAGAGATACAGAGGTTAGAGAAGCCAGACATCTAGATCGAACACGTCCGACCCGGAGTATGAAAACCCGGCCCTTAAAAGATGCGTGCTGTTGTTTACGACTAGTTCAGTTCAACAGCATGTCGTTGATAGGGGTTATAAAACGGCACATAGTTAAACTGTAACAAATGCTCGAGGTACATAGTTAATCTCTATTGACGTAGGGGTATTACTGTCATTTCCAGCTCTCAACCCCGACCCCTAATTATAAATTTATATTGACCTCGTGATTATTGTTCGCAGTTCTTTGAGAATCGATCCCGTCACCAAGAACTCAAATTGTCTTTCTCTCGATCGTCCTCTGATCGCCAACATCGCATCATCGACTAACCCCCAAATCTATAAATTTCCAAAGCCCCTCCAGCGAGACTTTGCCTGTCTTCGGGAAATCGGCTGAGTAGTTTATCGTCGGAAGATTTTCCGTTTGATTTAACATACCGAAGTATCGTATGGTGAGATGGACTCGATTGTATGCACAGCACTGGAGGAAATATGTTGTCAAGGAAATACAGGGATCCCTCTAGTTTCTCTTTGGTCACGGCTCTCTCCTCCTCCTCTCTCTCCTTCCGTCAAGGCTCATGTCTGGAGAAATCTTCTATCGATCCCTCAGCTCCAATTCAAGGCGAAGAACACTGTGTATGGACCATCGGATGCTTCGATTCAACAGCTGGAAGAGGCTCAGAGACTCGATTTGAGGATCGTAGCAAATGAGAAGTTACGAGGTAACTTCGTTGGCTTGTACGACGCTCAGTCCAATAACACGACTATTCCCGCAATACAACGTCGTGTTCTTGAGCGGCTGGCTGTTGCTCGGTATGTTAACTTGTGCAGATTCAGTTTACTCTTAGTGTTACTCTATTAAGACTTTAAGAGTTCTGATTAAGATTGCGATTACTGTATCTATAATGTCTGTTGATGCAGAGCCGATGGGGCTGCACAAAATCTGCTTGCTAAAGAGTTTGGTATCGAAGGGAGGAACTTCTTTTATATCATGAAGCACCTTGAGTCTCGAGGCTTGATTGTTCGGCAACCAGCAATTGTGAGAACAAAGGAAATTGATGGTGAAGGGGATTCCAAAACTACCTCTTGCATTAGCACCAAGATGATATACTTAAGTCGCTACGCCAAGCCTTTGGGTTCCCAGCAGCGGTTTGAAATTTGTAAAGAGGACTCTATGTTGGAGGCACCAATGAAGGACCATGAGGCTACTGCTCCCGGAGATAGTGTGCAATCTGAGAGTACAAAAGAGGATACGCTCATTAAAGATTTTCTACCAGCAATGCAGGCAATCTGTGATAAGCTTGAAGAAGCTAAAGAGAAGGTTAGTAAATTCAAAGCATCCTTTTATCCAACTGGATCTTTCTAGCTCCATACTCATTTTCTTGTAGTGCAGGTTCTAGTCGTCTCAGACATTAAGCAAGACCTTGGTTATCTGGGATCACATTCGAGGCATAGAGCTTGGAGAAGTGTAATATATATTTTATCCTCTCTTCTTACTTTTCATCCACTTGAACCGAATATTTCCAAGCAAACTTAAGAGGAAAAACAGACTTTCAACACTTTGCCAGTTCAACTTCTTTTTTATTCTGGTTGAAGTGTATAGACATATCTTTGAAACTTATTTCATGTTCAGTTAAAATATTCTGAATGGATCTTCTTCTGGGATAACACCAGGTTTGTCGTCGATTAACTGATTCTCATGTAGTGGAGGAGTTTGATGCTGTGGTGAACAATAAGGTAAACTATAATCTTCATCACATGCCATCATTCAAATACATTTCACTGCGTTTTCTCTGGCCAATTGCCTTTGTATAACATTTCTGTTCTGTTTTGTTTGGATATAAAACTACTTTTCATGTCGATTGCGCGATTGTTCTTTTTGCAGGTTGAACGGTGCCTCCGTTTGTTAAAAATATTTTCAGCAAAAGATTTCAACTACTCTGGAAAAAAGCAACTCCTAAAATTCGGAAGGAGTATTCAAAAAACAGAACAGACTTTGGAGCTTCCGATAGATAATCAAATTTATGATATGGTTGATGCGGAAGGATCTAAAGGCTTGGCTGTGATGGAGGTATTTATTTATTTGATTTGGTTTGCTTACAGTTTCTCGGAGAAAATTACTTACTTGAAAGAGTCGTAATCTTTTTGGTATTCCCAAAGTCATGACTGATTTTTTTCGAAGATTAGAAAAATTGGGAGGCTGTTTATGTGTGTTAAACTATTATTTTTACCAGGTATGCGAAAGACTTGGAATTGATAAGAAAAGGAGCTATTCTCGGCTTTATAGTATTTGTTCGAAAGTTGGGATGCATTTACAAGCAGAAAGCCACAAGAAGACTAGAGTATTTCGAGTTTGGACTTCTCATAATGCTGGGTCTGAGTCCTCTGATCTGTTACCTGATAATACTGATAATCTGAGCAGGGCATATAATGTACCGAGTAGTGATTTAAGCTCACCTCATGGTACTGGTGGAATGCCTCAGACCTCAATCGAACACAGTCTTGCAATTTCGGATGCTGACTTTGCTACACCTGCAAGGTTGACTGATTCTGAAAGCAACTCCGGAGTTCTCCACAATGTTAGACCTGGAAGATTAATAGATTCTGAAAGCAACTCAGGAAGTCTCGATTGTTCCCCATCTAATGCCAAAAGAAGAAATGTGCTGACACGTCGTAACTTACAAGAATCATTCCATGGGATCTCTGATAAGGTTGTTGATCCTGTGGTGGGGTCCCCTGATTTGGCTTTGTCAGAAATGAGTCATCTGGATTTACCAAAGCTGACTAAACCCAAAGTGCATCAACCTCACCCAATCACTGTTGAAAATGCTCGAAGAGAGCGGAGAATACTTGAGCGCTTAAATGTACTTACTATTCTTTTTTTTCCACCTTGCATGCCATAATTTTTTCCGCCTTTCTCCTAATTGTTTCTTCTTTTTTGGCTGGGCAAAGGTAGAGAAGTTTGTTATGAGAGCTGAGCTACATAAATGGCTTCTCAGTCTTGAGAAGGACAGGAGCACCAAGGTGGATAGGAAAACGATTGATAGAATTCTGAAGAGGCTTCAACACGAAGGACTCTGCAAATGCATGGACGTTAGTGTCCCAAATGTAACTAATTGTGGTCGTAATCGCATTTATGCGATAGTTTCGCATCCATCTATTCAAAGATTGACTCCAGATGTTGTTGGTGAAATTCATGAAAAGATAAGGTCTTTTGAACTAGGACTCCGCAGTCAGAACTTATCGAAGAAGAAAAGCAATGAGCCAATTCCGATATTGAATGACGTTCAGAGAGGTCAGACCAATGTGGATTTGGAAATGCGAGCTAGCAAATCAGGAGCCATGCGAGCCAATGGGTTTGTGCTTGCAAAGATGGTTCGTGTGAAGCTCCTACACTGCTTCCTTTGGGACTATTTTAGTTCTTTACCTGGCTGGGAGAATGCCTTTTCTTCTGTACAAGATCATAAATTTGAGAATTTGTTTGCACTTGAAGATGCTTTTAGAGCTATGCCACTTGAACTATTTTTACAAGTTGTTGGATCTACTCAGAAAGCTGATGATATGATGAAGAAATGCAAACAGGTTATGCATCTTTCTGAGCTTCCTAGCGAAGAGTATAAGCTTCTAATGGATACTCTTGCGACTGGTAGATTATCAATGCTTATTGATATTTTACGCCGGTTGAAGGTAATATTACTAATTAAATGGCACCTCAAGTACCATATCAATACATATTTCATAAAAAATGTGTGGTTCAAAAAATGAATAACTCTATTTCCTGTGCCTGTTTTTATTCTATAGTTGATTCAGATGGTAAGTAGTAGACTTAGACGCGACGAGACTGAGGAGAAGTATGCCAATTTAACGCATGCAATGGAGCTTAAGCCTTATATAGAGGAACCTGTGTTTGTTGCTGCTACATCCAATGTCATGTCTCTTGATTTTCGGCCACGTATTCGGCATGACTTTATTCTATCAAACAGAGATGCTGTTGATGAATATTGGCTAACTTTAGAATATTGCTATGCTGCTGCTGATCACAGAGCCGCTAAGCAAGCATTTCCGGGATCTGTTGTTCATGAGGTATAACCTTGATCTTATATACCATGGCTTGTTATATATACGACAACTGAATGTATATGTTTTCCATGAAAGAAAAATCATTTTAACCTACTTATTAAAATATGTGTGTGTTTTACCAGTTATCTGTCTGATATCTTCTCTGGTGATGAAAATTTTCAGCTGCCTTTATGTTAGGTATTCAGAAAACAGTTTCTAACTGCCAATTATTCTAGGTTTTCCGTTTCCGCTCGTGGGCCTCAGATCGTGTCATGACAGCAGAACAGCGTGCTAAGCTCTTACAACGTATGGCAATTGATGACAAGGAAAAACTCTCATTCAAAGAATGTGATAAGATTGCTAAGGATCTGAACCTCACCTTAGAGCAGGTAAGGATATGTTTTTTTGTGGTGCTATATATACTGTTAAAATTGTCTTGCTCAACTGCCTAATTCTTTGAGGAAAACATTATTTGAGACCAGGTGGTATTTTGGCTAATACTCTATCTTAGAGATCATGCCGACTGAGAAACTTGATTTCTTCAATGTTTCACTTGAAAACATTCAAAATGAAGTAGCTGAAGTCTGATTTAAGACTTTCTCATCTATGGTCCACGGACAGAGATGACCTGGATGTTCTCTTATCTTTTCCTCTTGTTTTTCTGGCTGAGGTATCTAATACTTTTTGGTTGCGTACACCAGGTTATGCATGTCTATCATGCGAAGCATGGGAGACGCATGAGATTAAAATCAAAAGATAAAAATTACGTCGTAGATAATAGCCCATTTTCATCGTCTGGGAAAAGAAAAAGAGAAACTCCCGTAAAGACATCCATAATAGTAGACGGACAGAAGGTTATAAATTCTGATGCCATTGATGCCTCAAATAGTAGTAATTTTCCAGGATCATTACATGACGACCAAACTCCCATTCCGATGCATCAAGAGCACAATCAACAAGAAAATGCAGAGATAAGGGATCTTACTGAAGATGAAGGTCAATGTTCTTCTTTCATCAACCGGTGTGCAAGTTCAAAGACCACATCAACTCCGTCACAAAGATTTTCATGGACAGATGAGGCGGACAGGTAAGCTTGACACATCCAATCAAAGTATAATAGTATATCTATGTGTTTATTTTAATGCTAATGAGGCGGAAATATAAGCTTGACACATCCAATGAAAGTTCAGTAGTATATCTCTGTGTTATTTGAATGCTGATCGTCTAGCAAATGAGATATTGTTTAAACGTCCAATGTAATTGTGGATTTAGGAGTCTCTCTTCAGCGGAGTCATGCCTCAGGGGAAAAATAATATCTCAGGAGTTACTGAGCCAATTACAATAAGTTTTTGTTTTGTGATCGTCAATTGATTTCGATATGGTTGAATGTTCATTCATTCATCCTTTAAACTGTCCTATCTAAAATAATGGATTGTATCTGCTTGATTTATACACACTGACACTAATATTCTCTGGTCAGGCAATTGTTAAGTCAATATGTTAGACACCGCGCAGCCCTTGGGGCTAAATTTCATGGGGTAAATTGGTCTTCAGTTCGAGAATTGCCTGCACCTCCTTTAGCTTGCAAGCGACGGATTCAAATATTGATGAAGAATGATAAATTTCGGAAAGCAGTCATGAGGCTTTGCAATCTGCTCAGCGAGCGGTATGCAAAACATCTAGAGATAAACCAGAAGTGTATGCCCGAGAGCAACAGTTCACGTGTTCTTGTTAGATATTTATCCCATGCAATTGGTGGAACGGATTCCGGTTGTGTTGAGCATGGTAAAGATATTTGTTTCAATGAAGAAAAATGGGACGACTTCAGTGAAAAGAGTATAAGTCAACACTTTAATAAAGTTCTTGAGCTCAAGAAGATGGCTAAATTGGTGGGCCCTAAACGGAGAAAACCTGGCTCTCGGGAATGGTCAAACAGAGATAGAGTTGATGAGGTGCATCCTTATTGCTTGCTTTTCTTTTGTTTGACACCATCTCTTCAATTTCGTTACTTTTATTACTTTAACTCTTCATATATTAATTTTGCTGGAAACATTTGCCATCTCATTCACCCTGATCTGGAAGGTCTTAATTTCAGTCGTTCTTCGTTTTGGGCATTTTATAAATAAAGAAAATTATGGGCGTGCAGGGGAGAGAAATGGTTCCACCTGAAATTCACTCAGTGGACATTCAAAGTATTTCTGCGGATCAAGTTAAAAATACATCTCGACGATCTGGACATTATCGTCTTCATCAAAATTTTAAGCCTTTAGATGAAAAAGACAACAGTAGTATACAATTACGGAAATCTCTGGCTGTTTCTACTGCTATAGAATTGTTAAAGCTTGTCTTTCTGAGCATGCCTACTGCACCTGGTAAGCCAAATTTGCTGGAAGATACCTTACGAAGATATTCAGAGCGAGACCTCTTCACAGCCTATAGCTACCTCCGGGACAAAAAATTCCTGGTAAAACAACCTATTATTTTCCTGTTGCAGGATTAAAATTGCTGTCTTCTGGCTTTTTTTTTATCATATGCTTCTTGATTTTACGGAGAGGCATATGAATGTCCATGTGAAGCTAGTTCAATAGTATAGCATGTTTAACTTTGAAGTATCATTTTTTCTTCCTTTTTTTGGTTTTGCGTTGCTGTCAAAACCACATTGCGTGCTTGATGTTTGGATGGGATGCTGGATAAGAAACAATTTTCTTCACCTCACGCTGATGTTTCACTTTGAATCAAATTTTATTTATTTGTTTGGATGAACTTATTAATTGTATTCATAAAAAAAACTGAAAGCCATTATATTTATGAAAACGCTCCAGGTTGGTGGAAGTGGTGGACAGCCATTTGTGCTTTCTCAGAACTTCTTGCATAGTATTTCAAAGTCTCCATTCCCGGTTAATACTGGGACGAGAGCAGCCAAATTCTCCAGTTGGCTTCTCGAACATGAACGAGATCTAATGGCTGGGGGGGTCACTCTTCCTTCAGATTTGCAATGTGGCGATGTTTTAAATTTCTTCTCACTGGTTTCTTCTGGTGAACTCTCTATATCTGTATCCTTGCCCGAGGAAGGTGTGGGAGAGCCTGGAGATCGAAGAGGTTTGAAACGTAGAGCTGATGACATAGAAGAATTTGAAGCTGATAGTGTGAAGAAATTAAAGCTACTCGGCGAAGGTGAAATCAACTTTCGAAAGGAAAAGGGTTTCCCTGGGATAGCAGTATCTGTTCGCCGTGTAACTCTACCAACAGCTAACGCAATCGAGTTGTTTAAGGATGATGACTCTCGCACTGGTGAACTTCGTTTCAAATCGGGAGAAACAAATAGTGGCTGTGAATCTGATGATATGAAGGAACTTTTTGACTCTACAGATTCTACAGTCATACCGGGCAGTATAGGTGATTTTCCCTGGCAAACGATGGCCAGTTTTGCTAGTTATATTGCAGCCAAATCTGCAGAAGAGCAGATGAGTTTATTCACTCCTGGGGTTTTTGAAACCGTTTCCAATGCCCTTCAGAAGGCTGGTGACCATGGTCTGAGCATTGAAGAGATCCACTCTCTTATTGATATGCCAGGTAAGTATCGGGTAAACTGTCTTAGATTTGTTCATGTATAGACTACTTCAATGTTGTGTTTAACCTCTGCCGCTTTTTCATGCAGGCCAGGAATCTTGTGATTGCGTAGTAGATGTTCTTCAAACATTTGGCCTAGCTTTGAAGGTTTTGTCTCATTAGTTCTTATTTTACAAACACAAGCATTTATTAAGACAAAAGTTGCAATGCTTGGTTTGCTAATTTACTTTCCTGGAGTGCGATTTCATTTTACATCCTTTTAACAAGACACTATCTTTAACATTCAGGTGAATGGGTATGATAATTCCCGTGTTGTCCATTCCTTTTACCGATCAAAGTACTTTTTGACATTGGAGGGTAAAACTTCCGACAATAATCTTCAACGGCCTTTACCAGTGAATTACCTAGAGAGAGTTTTGGAGGAACATAGGTCAAACGATGTATCTAGCATCTGCACTACTTCACAGGACGAGGGAGAGAAAGTCGCTGGGAACTGTGTTCACAAGGTTACAGTTCTTAACCTTCCTGAAATGGCTCAAACAAGCGGTTTGCATGAAGCATCTGTTACTTTTGGAACTGGTAAGGAAGGTGAAACAAAGGAAGCGGCTCCTGAGAAATCACCTGTGCCTATATTTCCATGGGTAAACGCAGATGGGTCGATAAATAAAGGCGTCTTTGATGGACTTGTTCGTCGTGTTCTTGGCACAGTGATGCAAAATCCCGGTATACCAGAGGTAACTATTTCACCATTTTCCACCCAACAAGCTCGTACCATCATCGTTAAACTACTAATCAAGACATTTCATTTGTGGCAGGACGAGATCATAAACCTAATGGACGTACTGAATCCTCAGGTAATCCTAAACCCAAAACTGGAAACTGATCATAATCTCGTAAGCTCTTCGTCTTGTGTCTATTTACGATATGTACATGTTCCCTGATAACATTCTATGTATCATATTTTTCCATCTCAGAGCTGTAGAAAGCTTCTTGAGTTGATGACACTCGACGGGTATATGAAGGTGAGGGAAATGGTGCAAACCAATTTCACCGGTCCTCCGTCTCTTTTAGCCAGCATTCTCTTAACCGGTCCCAGAAAACCGGAGCTTATCCGCCGCAAACACTTCTTTGCCAACTCCAGGGGATTCTGCGCTTTGTAAAATATAGTAAGATCTCTCTACCTATCTATATAGTGTAGTCCAAAACGCCGCCGTCTGGGCTATGCAATAAATTACTAATGATATGCATTTTGTTGTGTCTAATGATTAATCCTATCAGGTGATCCTTAAACTGATTTTGAAAGAGCTTTCTCTTTTATTTCAATTATTCCCTCGGTTCCAAATTAAATGGTGCTTTAGATTAACTTTTTATTTCAAATATGTATATAGGATATTAAGTTTGTAAAGGTAATAATAGAACATTGTTTTACTAATGATTTAACTCCTTCCTGTTATCATTATTAGTTTATCAAATTTATGTAGCCCACCAGTCACCACAATGTTTCTAATGATGAATAAGATAATTTTTCAGTTTATAAAATTCCATTAACTAATCAACTTAGAAAATATGTGTTTTTACTTTTCTCGTGGCTTTCTACAAAGCTCATAAAAAATCGATTTAGTTTCTGAGAAGAAAAAGTTAAATATTCATGTGTTGATACAAGGTGATGGCAACTTACGTATTAGTCGTAGTGTGCGAAGTCTGGAATAATGAAACACACAGCACAGTATCTATCTACACCATCCGTTACAACTGCTGACGTGTACGGTTCAAATTATTTTATTCTCTTTTTCCACCGGGATTAATAAAACAAAGGAAAACACGATATTTTTCTCGCTCGAATATATTTCTGGGAAATTTACAATTCATGAGAGAAAATCAGCAAAACCCCTCAACCAAATACACCTTTACACCTGGTTTCTAATGGCGGAAGATATTCCTTCATCTTCTTTGTCACCGAAATCTCTCCAGTCTCCTATTCCTATGGAACCTTCCCCTGCATCGTCTGCACCTCCACCGTCGTCATCGCAACAACACATGATAGCTCCAATTTCGAATTCCGTTAATTCGGCGGCGTCTCCGGCGATGGCTGTAACGACGGTCGAAGGTGTAATTCAGAACAGTAGTAGCAATTCGCAACCGAACATCGCGTCTCCGAATCCTGCCGTCGGAGCTCAGATCCCGTCGCCCTCTCCTCTCTCTCATCCGTCTTCTTCGTTGGATCAGCAAAGACAGAGTCATCAACTCGGTCAAACGCAGCAGCTTCAGCAATTGCCTCAACAACAACAACAACAACAGGAACAGATTATGCAACAAATCTCTTCATCCTCGATTCCGCAAATATCGCAGCAACAGCAGCAGATTCTTCAGCAACAACAACATATGAGTCCGCAGCAAATCCCAATGTCGAATTACCAAATTGCTCAATCTCTTCAACGATCCCCTTCTGTTTCTCGCCTGAACCAAATTCAGCAGCAGCAACAACAACAACATCAAGGTCAATACGGCAACGTTTTGAGACAGCAACCTGGGCTGTACGGAACGATGAACTTTAGTGGCTCAGGTTCAGTTCAACAGAGCCAGCAAAATTTGCGGCAGAACCAGCAGATGGGTAACCCTAATATCTCGAGGGCAGCTTTGGTTGGCCAAAGCGGTCACTTGTCAATGCTTAACGGTGCAGCTGGAGGAGCCCAGCTGAATATTCAACCTCAATTATTGACAGCTTCGGTACTACATTCTTACCCTTTTTTCTGTTTGTTTCCCTTCATTGATTCAATTGATACAATATTTTTCTTTTTGTAGTTCTCGTTTTCTGGTTCCTGTAGAAAACAATGGGAAGAAGTGTCAAACTGTAGATCTTAATGTATTTGCTTTCGATTTTTAATTGACTGTTCTCTCTATAACAAGAATGTTGAGATCGTCTTAAACTGGGACAAAGCTGATAAAAAGTGTTGTGATGGAGATGACTGCAAATGTTTTCTAGATGTGAATAGAGTTAAATACTGCAGTTTCTGCCATTGTGTGAACAACATCATTTTCCGTTGTAGCCGCGGCAGAAATCTGGCTTGGTTCAAGGTTCGCAATTTCATCCAGGAAGTTCTGGTCAACAGTTACAGGGGATGCAAGCAATGGGAATGATGGGATCACTGAATTTGACTTCGCAGATGAGAGGTAATCCTGCTCTATATGCTCAGCAGCGAATCAACGCTGGGCAGGTGAGACAGCAATTATCACAGCAAAACGCTCTTACTTCGCCTCAGGTGTGAGTAAAAAAGTCTTATCAGCTTCCTGAACTGCCCACTTACAGTTATTTCTTTCCAAATTATGAACTTGTGCATCAGTCTGCTTGTTATCTTCTGGCTCATAGATACACGTCACTAAAAGATGTCTCGTGTTAGACCCTTTCTGTGCTTTTGGCCTATTGTCTCGCATTCCTGATTATAATTATCCGTTATGTGCTGGTATTTCGAGTTAATAATACTCAGTTCCATAGATTTGTCTAGTATATGTAATTGGCTACTAAAATGCTTCCATCACTCTAGAATGATCCGTTGAATTCAAGTATGTGCATCTTTGTAAGTAAATAAAAAGAATTGCCTAAAATCTTTCTGTAATCCCCTGTCTAGGTCCAGAACCTCCAGAGAACATCTTCTCCCGCATTCATGAATCCTCAGCTATCGGGTCTGGCTCAGAATGGACAAGCTGGTATGATGCAAAACTCCTTGACGCAGCAACAATGGTTGAAACAAATGTCGGCAATAGCCGGCCCCAATTCACCATCCTTCCGACTTCAACAGAGTCAAAGGCATGCTCTACTCTTACAGCAGCAGCAGCAATTGCCCTCTGCTCAGTTACACCAAAATTCTATGTCCTTGAATCAGCAGCAACTATCACAGATAATATATCAACAGCAGCAACAATCACAAATAGGCCAGGCTCAGATGAACCAATCCCATCAACAGCAACAACTACAACAGATGCAGCAACAAGTACAGCAACCACAACAGCAGATACAGCAGCAGCAAGTGCCAGTAAATCAACAACAGCCATCTCCAAGGATGTCGAATCATGCAGGACAGAAATCTGTTAGTTTAACGGGTTCACAACCAGATGCTACACAATCGGGTACAACAACACCAGGTGGTAGTTCAAGCCAAGGAACAGAAGCAACAAACCAACTGCTTGGCAAAAGAAAGATACACGATCTGGTTTCCCAGGTGTTTGTCCTATTGAACCCTTGGGCTTGTTTTTATTTTCTTATTCATTTTTTCTATGGTCAGGATTTTCTTCTTTCTTATTTGTCATTTGTATATGAAAAAATGTCTCATCCCGTTATATATGATGTTCAGGTGGATGTACATGCTAAATTGGATCCTGATGTTGAAGACCTCCTTCTGGAGATAGCTGATGACTTCATTGATTCGGTTAGAAGCTAATGTCATTTTATTTAGTATTAACTTCCTTTTGGTTTTCACTTTCCATATTTGGGAAAATTCCCTCTATCTTATCCTATTTCATTGATTGCAGGTGACTTCTTTTGCATGTAGCTTGGCTAAGCATCGTAAATCATCCATATTGGAGCCCAAGGATATATTACTCCACCTAGGTTTGTACATTTTGAGCTATGTTTCGTGTGGATTATTGATAGTTGCTATTGGTACTCATTTTGCTCTTTGCTGGGTTATAATTATGCAGAGAAAAACTTGCACTTGACAATTCCTGGATTCTCAAGGGAGGATAAACACCAAACAAAAGCGGTAAGTGATTTTCATTTTTGAACTCTCGATGGCTTAGTATATGTCAAAGTGCATCACTACCTGAATATCCAAATGACGACTTACAAAGAAGAAAAAACATGCTTCTGCTAGATATTGATCTCAAATTAACGACGTGCAGGTACCAACTGATCTCCACAAGAAGCGACTTGCAATGGTAAGCTAAATTACATCTGTGTGTGTACAGTCAGATCTATGGACCTCTGAAATTTCTTCTTTGTTTTGGGTCGCCAGGTGCGTGCTTTACTAGGATCCTCAATACCAGAGACAAATGCAACCAATTCCAAGGAAAATGTTAAACAAGTGGTGGTGAACGCAAATGGTCCAAATCATCTCTCAAGACCATCACCAAGTTCAGAGCAATTGGTTTCGCACACATCGGGTTCTCACATATTACAACATATGACACGCTACACTTGAATGAAAAAGCCTGAGCCAGCTTTCACTGCTATGTTCATCTTTTGGGTGACTAACCTATCATACACAAAAAGTATACCATATTTTTTACAAAGTAGATAACCCTCTAGTTTATAGTGGTAATAATCCTAAAGTTTTGTTTTCCTAGGTTTCAGGGGTTTACACATCTATATCAGACATTGAAGAAAGTGAAGGCAGAAGGAGTCAAAATTGTATGTATTATATCTATTACTTACAAGTCATAGGCAAACGAATAAAACAGTTAGAATTTTTCATAGTTCGACTTTCTATTTAGTTCCTTTTTCATATTTAGTGGGTTTTTGTTTTTCTCTTCTTTAATTTTAGTTTTCCTCTTCATTTGAGCTTAAAAGTTTTAGTCCTTTGATGGATTAATCCTGTGTTTTTTTTTTGCTTTTGATGTGGTAAATGATGCCTAGTAAATATTTCGTAGAAGTAGAAAGTATATATAGCAAAAAAGAACAGAAATCAAGCACTTAAGACAAACGAAGTAATCAAATTATTAAGAGTAGTTGGTGCTTCAATGTTAACAGCGTGCCCGATTTCCTCAATTATCTCTAATCTTGAACTCTGCAAATGCCTATAAAATGAAATAACTTGTACATGTTAATTCATTAAATAAGCTAACAGAAATATACAAAAGACAACAACAAAAAGTTGTATACCTTTGCAGGCGATAACCATGCTCCAAAGGAAATACATTATCCTTGTCTCCCCAAACGATTAACGTTTTCTGAATTTATCAATATCAAATTAGTGACCAAGTTTAAATTGTTTTTTTATTCGTAGATTCGAATAAAGGGTCCACTCTCCAAAATATGAATACTTTACCCATAAACAACATAAATTAATTTTCTTATATAATAATATCACCAACTCATTAATATTAATGTTGATGATAATTAAACGTTAATTCATTAGAGACCCAAAACAAAACAAAGAGAATCAATTTAGATTAATTCAATGGAAAATAATTACCTGTGGTATAACAGGCAATTCTGGTTCCTCTTCTCTTTCCAACAAATTCTTAGCTAGCTGAAGAAGCTCCTGCCGATTTTTCTCATACATTACCTAAAACAATTCAATCAAAAACTTTTAAGGATTATTATTTCTGTTCCATTTCAAAACCTTTGGTTCATTAGTCAACGAACAAAACCAAATTTTCGAGGGTATATTCGTAAATAAAATAAAATACAGAATGGAAACAGAAAACCTTACAGCGATGAATTGTGAGAGGATAAAATCTGGTACCCAATCGACGAACGTTAAACCGGTGTTCATGGAGATCTTAATCAACATCCTTAGATCCATCGGTGTTTTCGGTACGAGAATTTCCGAACAATCTCCGCCGTGTTTCTTCATCTCCGCCGTCTTCTGCTGCTGTGTAAATCCCACTCCACTGCTCACTATCACCAATTTCTCCACCATCTCTGGCCAAAGCTCTGCCATTTTATACGCCACGAATCCGCCGTAGCTGATCGAATAAATTGAGATCCCTCCTCCTTCGACGCAGCCCAATTTCTTCAATCCTCCGACGACGCTCCTCGCTTGAATCTCAACGCTTCGATCTGAATTGTTCGAGTAAGATTTTCCGAAAAATATCAAATCAGGGATGAATAAATTAAACGATTTCGAGAGATCGGACACTTGATGAACGAATTGCCATTTGGAGTTTCCTCCATATCCGTGGAGCATAACAAGATTCGTCCGGGAGATTCTGCGGTGGCCAGAGATCCAGAAATGAACGGTGGTTTCTCCATCGTCTAGATCAACAGTTACAGGCCGGAGATCGCAGAAAACCAGGAAATACAGAGATAAAAACGAATCGGCGAGCTTGATTATTATCTGAAGATCGAAGAAACACGAAATTAGGCTTTGAAAGAGAGTAAGAGCAATGGATAGGTAGCGACGAAAGAGATGAACGAGTTTCATGGACGCCATTTTTTTATGCAGAGAAGGTGGTGTGGCGAGAGAGTGCTTTTAATTTGAAATAAGTTGCTACCGATCAGGTTCGGTTCAATGTCCGGTTCGGTTAAATATTACAAGAAGTTGCTTGATTTAATTAGCTTCAACGTGGCAAAGCGCATGTTAAATGCTTCCACATCTAAAATTTAAAATCATAGTGTTATATTCTTTATTCAGAAAGTTAAAGAAACAAAATCCAGAAATTATTACGGTTTTTTAAAGAATGTTTTTCAATAGATTCCTCGCGTGAGAGCCACTGGTCCACACATGGACTGGAGTACCATTGAGAATATGTCCAATTGAGAAATTCAATAAAACATACCACTTTGAAGTTTTCTATAACATGAGTCATGAAAATTAGAAACTGAGACATCTAAAATAAATGAGATTTAATTTAGAATGACGAAAAAAATAGAAAGAGGGAAACTGTCGAATCAAAGTGCCAATAATTCTTTGTGTAAATTGGTAAATAAAAAAAAAATAAAACAACACAGATGATATATACTAATTTATTTATTCAATAAATAATTTCGGCCAATTCATACATGAATTTCGACCCGTGGTTACGATTCGATAACGAACTTTGTTGCTGTGCACTTTCATACATTAACTTAGTGTTTGACTCCATAACATGCATTGACTGGACTAATTAGTATTAAACATACATTAGCGATAAACGACGTTTAACTCACCGTTGATCGATGCATTGGCTGGGAGGGTTTCGGAGGGGAGTTTGCGAGGCTCTGTGACACTAAACGGGGAGAAGTTTTTGGAATCTCGATTGCTGAACGTGATATCGGCTTATGTAATGCAAGATGATCTCCTTTTTCCGATGCTCACCGTCAAAGAAACCTTGATGTTCGCTTCCGAGTTTTGTCTCCCGAGAAGCTTGCCTAAATCGAAGAAAATGGAACGTGTTCAAGCCTTAATCGACCAATTGGGGCTCAGAAATGCGGCGGACACTGTAATCGGAGACGAAGGACACCGTAGAGTCTACACGACGTCGTTTAGATTAATAGTTAAATAATTAATTAAATTTATTTAAACATCTATTATCTGACTAAGCAAATTTTTAACGGTTTGACTAACACCGTTAAGTCAATGCATGTTACGGGATAAAACACTAAGTTCATGTATGAAACTGCACAGCAACAAAGTTCGTTATCGAATCGTAACCACGGGTCAAACTTCATGTATGAATTGGCCGAAACCCCATATTTTCGGATATATACTAATTTATTTCCTTCAATAAATGATTTATAGTGATTTCTACATTTATTTTTCCGATATATATAATTTAGATGGATACGCTGTTGGGTACACCTCTACACGTGACCCCAGGCTCGGAACTTGGAACCAACAACTCATAAGGCAAAACTCCCGCTCCACACCTGTTTCTACGGTTCTGATCACTGTTCCTCTTTTCAATCTCTTTTTCTATCCGTCCGATCTCTGCCGCAAATCCATAAAACGCATCAACGATCCCTGCATCTCCTGTCCAAATCGACGGTTGTTGTCTCTCCCCAATATACTCTTCATCCGGCGAATGTGTCGACAAAGTATCAACCACAGCCATAAACTTCGACGTCTGCAATAAACTAGGCATCGACGAGAAATAAAATTTCTCTGGATCCGAGATAAAGCTCGCATACTCCGGATCTGACTCGTCGGGTATTAACCGTCGCATTAACGGAGGTCGGTTCGGTACGTAACCACCATATGGATATTGACCGAAATTGAGAGCGGCGTGTTGAGCGGAGGCGAGCCAAATGATGGTGGTGATGATCGAGACGAGATCTTCGGCGGTGGTTAACTCCGGCCACCATTCGGCGTCGCGGAGATCGGCGTGACCGACGTTGATTGATTCGGCGTACCAAGATTGGAGCTCCGAGTCTGTCTGGATTAAATTCGGGTTTGGGTAGTAGCGATCCACGTAGGTTCGGACCCAGGTTTGGATTGCGGACCAAAGTAGAAGGCCGTCGTTGGCGTATGGATAGTCTTCGATGAGTAGTTTTAGCCCATGTGGTTGTGTTGGGTCAGGAATTGCCACTCCTCTAAAAGAAAAAAAAAAAAAGAACAGAACTTTAAAATTAAATACTAAAGAAAAAACAGCTGTGTATAAACACAAAAACGTATAAATTGCGCTTGAAATAACCAAAATTAATTAATAATATCTCTGTCTAAAAAACGTTTAGCTAAACTACCTGCGAATGAGATCGGCCGGGAGGCCTTCCATGTCGAACCGCCAACTGGTTTTGTATGCGGCGGCGCTCATTTCCATGGCGTAAGAGCCAGCTGTGAAGCCTCCTTCAATCACACCATCGGCATTAATCAACGATTGTCTAGCCAATGCATTGATCTCCAATGTGTACCTCATGTGCGGATCCAATAACTTGAATATCGGATGCATAGCGCTCAATTGCCTATGTGCAGCCAATATAAACGGTTCCAAGCACGCATGGGTTCGTAACCTTTAAAAACAAAACAAATGCAAAAACTTATCAATTTTCGATCTCCATATTTCTATATTTTGTTGATAACTTATGTGTTTGAGTACTAACCAGTGATTGACAAGTTGGTGGACACCAGCATCATTAGCGCTAACATGGGCTTTAGCTAGCTGCCACACCCAATTGGAGGTTGCATCGACTGGAGGTGTTACAACGCGTTTAGACCGGTGGTTGGGACCATGGGATGGGAGGCTTAGCTCTATGGCCACGGGCTTAAGTGTCCCGGGACGAGTCAAGAAGAATATGGTTCGAGTAGCATAAGCTTTGCGTCCGTCTAGGGCATTGATCCGGTCTAGGAACGGTAAGTATATGTCATGGTAATCCAACATGTACAATCTATTCTCTTCCAACGCCTGCAAAAATAAATAAAACAAAAATATTAGTTACCCAAATTGAAAGTGGATTTGTTATATTATAAACATACTTGTTCCATGGACAAGCCATCGAGATGTCCGATGATATGGTCGGAAGTTAGAGCGGAGTGTTGTGGACCGTAGATCTTGGGGTCAAGATCACTGATCGGTGGAAAAGTCTCGACTCTCTCAATGTTGACTGGATTGATTCCAGCAATGGCTTGGCGTGCAAACTCGTCATCTCGTAGCCATGCGTTTTTATCCTCTGCATTAATTATCCAAAAATCAATTAATTTTTTGTAATAATTATGTGATGGCAGACGCGCTTTTGTTATTCACAAACTGTTGAAGAAAATAAAGCATTAGGAAAATATGTTATGTTTCTGTTCTCTTTCGATGTGATTTTTTCTCCTTTTGAGAGCTAAAGGGATATTTTTCGTGATGAAAATTTGTTTGGGTCTCCAATTATCAAAGATACAGAAATTGCCGACAAAAAGGACCAATAAAATAGCTATGCTTGCTAAAAAAATCATATTAAATGTACTTACTCGTTAATATTTTAGGAGTATCGTACTTGAGGAGTCCTTTAGAAGATTCTGTAAGGGTATTGACGACAACCTTAGGCAAAGGGAACTTGTTAAAGATTTCATCTTGAAACCCTAACTTGAGTAGCAAGCCTTCTTTATAGAGACCATCGATCTCGCTAAAGTCAGCAAAGTCCTCAGCTAAAATGCTGGCTTTCAGCGACGGAACAAGGTGGTGTAAGACAGCTTTTAACCTCCCTGCAGCGAAAGTGTCCTGCTTCGTCTCTTCGAATTGCTCGTCTCGTGGCACGTACATAGGTAACGGCTTCTCCACTCGGCTCTCCGCTTCTATATCTGTCAACAATGCAAAATAATCATTACAGACAATTCATAAAACCCAAATAAACAAAAAAGAGATTCAAACAAACTTTATTTTTCCAACATATCGAACTGTTTAAAAAAGGTTCAGTTAAGAATTGTACCGGTAACAGTTGAATGTCGACCAGTGCGACACCGTCTAGGGTAAGGAATATTTTCGCCGCCGAGTTTAGGACGAGAGAGTTCCGATGACTTGTCGGGATTTCCAAGATCGTTGTAGACATCAAAGTCATAAATTCTGTCAGTCAATTTCCTCACTCCACTCCCATCTCCTCGTAGATTCTTTAACTCTTTCTCCCTCAGTTTCCTCAATCCTTCCGGTGTCTCATTCGGCAAATACGGCTGATATATTAAAATTGCATAACGTTTATTGTTATTAATTTAATTTATAACCACACAATTATATAGTTGATGTTTGGCTAATGAGTATTATTATATGGACCCACCATGACATAAATATTGAAGAAGGTTTTTGAAACCGACTAAAATATGTAATCAATACGTGGGAATATGACGTGACCTGTCTGAGAGCATGATTACGTAGTAGTAAATATGTACAGTAGATAATGCTGTGTATAAACACATAATATAAGCATGAGGCCAACAGTGAAAAACCACCATTAAAAGTTTTAATAATTATTTATTTAATTTTCTGATGTTTTGATTTTCTTATGTTTCCATTATTTAGTTTTCAGTTAAATTTTATCACATGCTTTAGAATAATCATATTCTTATGGGAATTAATTTTTTTATTATTTATTTGTTCACATATCCATATTTTATATTAATAAAAATAAAAAATTTAAATAATTAACTCATATTTATATAATTTAAATATAACGGTTTTATATACTTTAAGATAAACAAGAATTTTTTTTACACATATCAAAATTTTAATCGCTATCTAAAAAATCATAATATAATTATGTAAAATACAATAGTTTTAGGTTGTCTAAAATTCTTTAAATTTTAATTGCTAACTAAAAATTTATAATTATATTTTAAAATCTTTATTTCAAATAGCATTTTTAAAAGTTTTTATTCTAGATATAGAACTAAAATTAAAATTTAAAAAATAACAAAATAATTATATAAAAATAATTATTTATTTAACAAATTATACATAATTTTAAATTTTATATATAGAGTTATTTTTTTAATTTAGAATTTAACTTTTTATTAAAATAAAATTTTAATGTATTTTACTATTAAATTTGTGATATTATTAAAATTTTAAATTAATAATACTATTTTTAAAAGAAAAAAAATTAAATAGTGATATTTTTATCAATTACCATATTTTAAAAATATAATAGCTTTAAGATTTAATAGTAGGTAAAATTCTTTGGAGTGTTAAAATCCAATTGCTTAAAACATTCATATGCTATAGTTTAAAATTTTTACTTTTGATTTTTTTTCTTATAATTTTTGTATATTTTAGTTTATGGTTTGTTTTTTACTATATTTTTTATAAATTTTAATATTAATACACGTGTTATATGTAGTTTAAATAAGATTCATCATGTTGACTGAAGATTCATCATGTTGACTGAAGATTCATCATGTGTCAACATTCGGTCGCCTGATGTCACTAATCGACATACACGCGTAGCATTATTACAAAAAGAAAATCAAATTTCATATAATAAAGTAAGATATATAACTTAGATACTTTTAATGGATTACCTGATTCGTGAAGAAAATTCGTTTTTCGGGCTGATCTTTTCGGGACTGAACCCATGAATTGCATGGAAAGTAAACAGGTCCAACCGCGAAACCTTCTATGGTTATGCTCTCAAGAAAAAACTCTTTCTGGTGTTTATTCATGACGGTGATGGCTCCCGGCGAGCCAAACGCTGCGTCCACCGTGAACTCCGCCGTGTAGTGAACTCTCTCCGCCTTCGTTTTCGATTTATTCGACCAATCGTTTAAAGCCGCCGCATTGCTCTTCTTCGGCAAATTCGTTTCTGTTTACATCAAAGGTTGAGTTTTTCTTTCTTCCCGAAACCCATCTCAGATTGTAAGATCTGAGACATACCCATTTTAAATAACTTCTGAATGCATTGTTAGAAAAAAGTGACTTACTTGGATCTAGTTCGGTGCTAATAAGCTCCAAGACGATTTTCTGACCGATCTTATCAGCAAAAGCATCGAAATGATTAACAATAGTCTCCTTAAAATCCTCCTTCTTCTTGTTCCTCACAGTAACCACAGCTCTCACCTTGAATTTCACCGCCGCTTTCTCCTCCACCTCCACGCTCTTTCTGTCTCCAGAGGTTTTTGTAAAACGCAGCGTTTTTACCAAATCTTCGCTAACGACCCCGGAATTGGTTGTTCTTGGTCTCCAATCAAATGGCTTGATCGAGTTCTGTGTCTTCATGAGTGTCCTCTTCTTGAAATACGACGCCGACGAAACAAATGATGATGACTTTTCTGAGATTAGAGGATAACCCATGAACTCTTTAGCCAAGGCCATCGCGATGATGTAATCAATTAATGAATGAAACTTGAGGTTTCGTGGTATACAATTGGTGAATGTATTAGTTGTTGTACGTTCTGGTTACTATAATAATCGGCAAGTGAGAGATATATATAGATAGAGCGATAGAAAGAAGAGAACTCTTTGCCGTCCACACGTTTTTGTTAATTAGACTACTGTCTACGCAAAAGTCATGTTTTATTTTTTTCCTTTTTCGAAAATGTGAATTCTCAAAACATATTCACTTCATAACCTAATTTATATATAGTAGTGTACTTCTAATTTGAGACATGTAAACAATTCACTCATTCGTTCTTAACGAAATTTTTAACGTCATTAATGAAACGTGAAAAACTACTAACTCATGTGACACATGGCACCTAACTCAGTATATCAATTAATGAACGAAAATACAATTTAAAATTACGTCGTTTTACACTTTAACCAAAATGACGTCGTTTTGACTTATGATAAAAAAAATTGTACAAATTAAAAAATCAATTTGTAAGATTTAACTACATAAAAACATTTCATCTAAAATATATATATATTAAATCATGGCTTTGTTTTTTGTAAATTTTACATTCTTTAAATCATATATGTATATATATATACAAAAACATTTCATCTAAATATATATATATATTTTAAATCATGGTTTTGTTTTTTTGTAATTTTACATTCTTCAAATCATATATGAATATATATACACAAAAACATTTCATCTAAAATACATATATATATATATATATATTTTTTAAATCATGACTTTGTTTTTTTGTAATTTTACATTCTTCAAATCATATATGTATATATATATTTTAGATTAAATGTTTTTGTGTGTATATATATAATTTAAAAAATGTAAAATTTACAAAAAAACAAAGCTATGATTTAAAATATATATATTTTAGATGAAATATTTTTGTGTAGTTAAATCTTACAAATTGATTTTTTTAATCTGTACAATTTTTTTATCATAAGTCAAAACGACGTCGTTTTGATTAAAATGCAAAATGACGTAGTTTTAAATTGTATTTTCGTCCATCAATTGATATGCTGAGTCAGCTGCCATGTGTCACATGAGTCAGCAATTTTTCACGTTTCATTGACGACATTAAAAATTTCGTTGACAAAAACACTTTCGATATAGTTCGTGTAGAAAGTTCAAATTATATCATTGTTCATGTGGTTTAACGCACTAGTACTAAATTCAAATTGAAATGAGTACGATGAGAATTGTTCACGTTGATTTTGGTTTTTTTCCATTCTACAAAGCATTGATCTACTAGTCAAAGTATAGTTGAGGTAATTCCTATTATATTTTATTACGTTTCATAAAAAGAATCTGATGAAATTATAAATGATTAGTTTAATATCTTCAAATAAAACAAGGTGAACCATTTAATTTTATTCAAAATTTATCACCAACCACCAACATCTACTCTTCCTAACTTCATTAGAATCATTACTAAAATAATACTTCTCAATCGGAAATTTCTTTCATGCTTATATATTTACAACTACATTTATATTATACATTTTAGTTTTATAAAAACCATTTTATTCTGTAACTAAAACAATGTTAAACTATACATGTTTTACTTTTTGGTTTGTATTATTAATATTAAACTGACTAATTAGCTCTGATTTCCGACGAACACAATCCGTTCAAAATTTATTAAAAACCCATCGATTCTTCTGTATTGTGATGTTTACTTCTTCTGTGTTTTTTATATTGTTAGAAAAACAAATGTCATGAGCAGAAATAGTACAAACTACTAACGTGAAAAAGAACGATACGTTGGATTTACGTGGCGTATAGAAGTATTATTACTTGTCCAATCCTAAAAATAAATATCTACAGAATATCGATGATGATGAAGAAAATAAATCCTAAAAATATAAAATGAAATAATTTTGGCTAAAAATAGTGAATAGAACATATAACACAAACTATTTGAATTTTACATAATTGGCGGCTATGTTTAGTAGACGAAAAAACGTGTCTAATGTTTCAGGAAAAGCGTTTTTACTATTTACTTATTTAATTGAATAGAAATGAGGTAATGAAAAATGTGGTTTAAATTGAGAGTCAAATGGAATTCCGAGTCTGACCACGACGCGTAATAAATGGCAACCAAGCGAACGAGAAATTCCTTTCGAAATGTTTAATGACTCTTTTACCCTTACTTTTTTCTCAAATTAGCGATTCGATATTTTTGTTTCATTCGGAAAAGTTTGACCATCGTCTTTTATTATAAAGTAACAAAAGCCACGAGAAGTTTAATAATTAATTCAACAACACGACCTTTGAAGATCGGTTGGTATTAGTTTTAGAAAATAAATATAATGTCCATTTTTGTTCATTATACAATTTTATAAGCTTTTACAATCTACGAATATTATGAGATATTTTATTCGGATAATAATTTTTGTTGGATCTACTTATTTAAAATTTAAAAATATCGTTCTCACCTCTATCCGCGAACAAACATTAATATATAAAAATATATACTTTTAAAACCCCAAAAAAGAAAACATGAGGAGAAATTAAAGTGTAATATGCATAATGGGAACGATGAGAAAACGTATCTAATGAGGAGTTGAGGTCTATTTTGATGGGCAGATTATAGTATCCATTGCTCCTTTATAACTCCCACCGGCCATCAACATTACCATCTACAAAATTCAATAATTTTACTACTAAGTATTTGCACCGTCCAAGTAAAAATTTGGAATCAGAACAAGAATTTAAGATGTTTCTTTTTGGTTTTGTCAACGAAAACAAGTATATTCTACTACATCATAATATCAATTTTATTGGTTTATTTAAAAGAAATTAAAAACAAAATTTTGGTGGAACATTCTAGTTCGAATGCTACACGAAAAGACGTTGTTTGTGAATTTCGGCTCATGAATCCATCAAATATAACGGTCATGTGCATTCCACCGTCCAGATTTTGGTTCTACATCTTTGTCCACATTTTCAAAATATTATATAAAATAAACGGAAATAGCGATATAAAATTTTGGAAAAAATACATTTGTAAAATCGGGACACTTTTTTTAATTTCGAAATTGCTTCAAAAGATGATGAACTACAAAACCCACCAATTCAGGTTGTTTAAACCCACGTTTCGTTTCGTTTCTTTACTCAAGTTTTTAATGTGATCTTGTAACTGTTGGTTGATCTATCTATAGTCACAGAGCCAAAGTTTTAGCAATACAATATTTGTGTTTATTCACCATTTTAGACTGCATAACTCAGGCCTAGCCCAAGTAAATGGGGAAGATGAGCAACGGCCTAGCAGATATGTTATTACACTGATTTTTAGTTACTTTTGTTATTCCATAACAAAATTAAATAGCTTATACGTAATTCAATAATATTAATTAATTATAAATTTCAATAAGTATTAATTAAGAATAATTGAATTGACTTATTGTTAGTGTATAATTACAGAAAAGTGTGTATGTATACATTTATTACTGAATATTACTTGTTTTTAAAAAAAAAATTAAAATAAATAGAAGGAGTAATAATTTTCTCCAATAAAGAAAAAAAAAATACTGTAGAGAAAAAGAAGAGAGAAAACTTTCCCGAAACAGAAAATTTCGGTAAGTGTAGCGGAAACGTTAAAGAAACACAAAAAAGGCCTCGTCCCCAACAATGCTCACGTGCTTCTCCTTCTTCTTCTTCCTCTTCTTCCACCTTTCTTCGTTCCTAGTGAGTTTGTGATCTCGAGATTTTTCTCTCTCCCTCACTTTCTAACAATTCATTAATCCCTTTTTCTCTAATTGACTAGAGTTACCGGTATGGTTTGAGCCAATTCATTACCGGTTCCTTTTTCATTTTATTGTCCAATCCAATTAAACCGATATGCGTTTTAACCAAATCATTTTGGTTTTCTTTTGTTCTTCGCAGAATACCAGATTAGAATCATTTTTATATTCAGTTAAGATTTGATTTAACAATATGATTTCTTTTTTAATTTAGTTAAAAAAATTTTATTTTAGGTGATGTTTTTAGTTTTAATATAAATTTAGTTAAAAAAACTAATTGGTTTTATCTTCGGCTATATTAATTTTAAACAGACAATAAATTTTTACAAAATCATTAACAAACAATAGATGAAGCATATTAAAAATGGAGTAAAATAAAAAGAATTTAGATGCCTAACACGTGTACTGTTTAAAAATCACAAGCGCATCTTAAGAGCTCCCTACACTGTGTGTTAGATCGATCATAAGAGCTTAGGCAACGTATTAACTGTATGAACCACATATTAATCACTGTGTATAGTGGTCCCTAATCCTAACTATTGTCTCAATGTCCCCACTTTTACTTAATTTAACTACATTCTTTTATCAAATATGTGTACGTGTCAGTGTTTTGTCGCTACAAACATTCGGTTCAATTAATCTTTCAACTTTATTTTTCCGATTTTGCTATATCAAATGGCTTACTGATTAAATAATATTACTAAGGACAAAAATGAATAAGGAGATTGGAAAACGAGTTGGAGTAAAAGACAAAGTTTCATGGATATCAAGAAAATGTTTGCTAATCCAATGATGTTAATACATTCAGTAACATGCAATCCTATTGAAGTTTGATCATCGTTTAAAATTTTATTTATTACATATCTTAATAGGAAAGACTTTATTTTATCAAAAAAGTATAAATACTTTCTTTTCTAAATTGATAAAAATAAAAGAATTATGTTATATAGAAAAGACAATGACATAACTTCGTCTTAACACGTGGGCAAATTGTAGAGCCCCAACCCGAGTTTTGGTTTACCCGAGTTAGACTCTACGGAAATTTACTTAGAATTTTTCGCATTGAGGTTCGATTAGATCATTCTTAACATAAACAAGGGTTGAGTCAAACGGAAACTTCATTAAGTTAATCGAACTAGTACAATTGAGAGTTTGCCAATAAGCTATTACAATTGCTAGTCGATTCTACCCAACCCTACCATCCTTTCCACCTTGCCTTGTCCCCCGGCCAGATTCACACATCTCGACCAAGACTAGCATTAGTCTCGGATCCTGCATCCAAAAATGGAGGCATAAGCAACAGAATTGCTTAGTGAGAGCGGTCATCCCGTCTCACCAGGCCATAATCAAGAATCAGTCCGACATCGGATCTCAGTCTAAGTACTGATCGCACAAGTACTTCCAGACCACAGAACTTACTCGTGCAGCACACTCACGCCCATCGACAGTCCTCTCGCAATCGGTAAGCCCTGCGTGGAACCTAGTCCCAAGCGTCTTGCCCGATCAGAGAGTGTCGAGTTGGGTGAGTCGAACTCACGGACAGACAGAATAATCGTACCACACGCACGATCATCAGAATCACAGACAGATCATGACAAGCAATGATTAACCAGACAAATAGACAATCAATCTTAGCAAGGAAAGACCTTAACTTAGGCCACAGTCACGCACTCACCTTAGATTTCTCGGAAATCCAATGATCTAACACCTCTTGTGCTGAATTTCCCGAACAGCTCGACAGAACTCGACCACTGCTCGAACAGACTCGACCACGGCTCGAACAGACTCGACCACGGCTCGTACAGACTCGACCACGGCTCGGCACTTCCTTCCCACTCAGAGTTTTTCTCACAAATTCTCTCTATCTCTCAGCTCTCTCGCGCAAAAGAGACAAATGGGAAAGGGTGCGGGTTCTATTTATAGAACTCCCGCATAACTGCCCGAGTAACCGTTCCCGCGTCGCCCAATCACTCGAACCGGGTAACCGTTCCCGCGCACCTGGGCGAGTAACCGTTCCCGCGTCTCGACCATCGTCCGGATCGGTAACCGTTCCCGCGCATCCTTGCGAGTAACCATTCCCGCGCACTCGACCACATCCGGATCGGTAACCGTTCCCGCGCATCCTTGCGAGTAACCGTTCCCGCGCACTCGACCACATCCGGATCGAGTAACCGTTCCCGCGCCTTGCACGAGTAACCGTCCCCGCGCACTGGCCCTTTCGACCAGGTCATTGGTTCCCGACCAATGCTGTCCGAATCCGACCAGGTCCCGAGATACTCGGACCAACCTGTCCGAATCCGACCATGTCCCGAAATACTCGGACCAACCTGTCCGAATCTGACCATGTCCCGAAATACTCGGACCAACTTGTCCGAATCTGACCATGTCCCGGAATACTCGGACCAACCTGTCCGAATCTGACCATGTCCCGGATGACTCGGACCAATACTGCCCGAACTCCAACCAGGTCCCGGAAATCTCGGACCACTTGTCCGAATTCTGACCAAGTCCCGAAATATTCGGACATCCTGTCCGAATGCCGACCAAACTCCGAATGCCGACCAAGTCCCGATAAACCCGGCCAGCCATCCTGAGTCTCGCCCAAGCTCCGAGAACTCCGATTGCCTGCGATTTACCGAACTCGGTGGCTTTGGCCAGCCTAGCTCGACCAAACACACCCGGATTCACCCAATCCGTAAGTCCCAGCCTTTCTATCCGAATGCGGGTGTTACAACTCTCCCCACTTAACATCAGATTCGTCCTCGAATCTCAAACTTCACCCGATTCTCCCTTCTTCCTTGAATACTTAGGCTGTTTCTCAAACCACTTAACAAATTTCTCTTTCATTACTGATTCAGGTTCCCATGTTATTTCTTCTTCTCCATCGCAATCCCAAACCACTTGAATCATCTTGGTCTTTTTCCTACCAACTGCCTTAACTCTTCTTCCCACAATCCCAACCGGTCTACCTTCGACCGTCAAATTTCCTTGAAGGTCCGGTGGGGGTTCAGAGGTAATGGTATCTCCATACCTCACACATTTCCTTAATAAGGAAACGTGGAACACATCATGAAATGCGACCAAGGTTGGTGGCAGTTCCAACCGGTACGCAACTGGTCCAATCCTCTCTAGGATCCGGTACGGTCCCATGTACCTTGGTTTCAGCTTTCCCGTCAAAGCTGCTCGATCCTTACCCTTATACGTGATCAACTTAACGTATACCATTTCCCCAACTTGGAATTCCAATTCTTTTCTACGTCTATCCGCATAACTCTTTTGCCGATCTTGTGCTTCTTTCATCTTAAGTTTCAGCACCCTGATTCTCTCGGTTGTTTCCTCAATGAAATCTCGGCCAAAGATACTACGCTCCCCCACTTGAGTCCAACATAGGGGCGTTCGACATGGTCGCCCATACAAGGCCTCAAATGGCGACATCCCAATACTTGAGTGGTAACTATTGTTATAGGAGAACTCGGCCAAAGGCAAGTAATCCTTCCACTTTCCACCCCAATCTAGAACACAAGCTCGCAACAAATCCTCAAGTGTTCTTATTGTCCTTTCGGACTGACCATCAGTTTGTGGATGATAGGCCGTACTCATGTGCACCTTCGTCCCAAACGAATTTTGCAAAGCCTTCCAAAAGACTGATGCAAACCGGGAGTCTCGATCCGAGACTATACTCGCCGGTACTCCGTGAAGTTTGACTATTTCCTCCACGTATCTCTGTGCCAACACTTCCGCCTTGTCTTTCTTATTGACCGCAAGGAAGTGAGCAGATTTGGTGAGTCTATCCACTATGACCCAAATCGAATCCATCTTGCCACACATTGGCAAACCAGTCACGAAGTCCATCGTGATCATGTCCCACTTCCACTCGGGAATAGGTAAGCTCTGTAGCAAACCACTCGGAACTTGATGTTCTGCTTTAACCATTTGGCAAGTTTGGCATCCTGCCACCCACTTAGCCACATCACTCTTCATCCCGACCCAATGGTAGTACCTTTTTAGATCTCGGTACATCTTGGTCGATCCTGGATGAATTGAGAACTTCGAATGGTGAGCTTCCTTCAAAATTTCTTCCCAAAGTTCTTTGTCATTCGGAACACATACTCGGCCATTAACTAGTATTGTTCCATTCTCCGAAGTCTGATACTCCGTCTTATCATTCAGAAATGCCTTAATCAAATCATCATCCTTCTCTTGAGCCAACCGTACTCGGCTCAACAAATCAGCCTGGTCTGCCGCACCTAGACCCAAAGGTTCTGCGTCATCCGACAGGACAGTTAGACGCAAGGTACCGACCATACTAACCAGATTGTCCATATCCTTCTCGGACAATGCTGCTACCCATTTGCGACTTAAGGCATCGGCCACTAAATTAGCCTTTCCCGGATGGTAGGCAATCTCCAAATCATAGTCGGCGACTAATTCCATCCATCGCCGTTGCCTTAGGTTCAATTCCGGTTGAGTGAAGATATACTTCAAACTCTTATGGTCCGTGAAAACTTGAACCTTCCCACCATAAAGGTAAGATCTCCAAATTTTTAAGGCAAACACTACCGCAGCCATCTCAAGGTCGTGCGTAGGATAATTAGCCTCATGCTTCCTTAATTGCCTAGATGCATAAGCAATCACCTTGCCATGCTGCATCAAAACACATCCTAATCCCAATCTTGATGCATCCGTGTACACCACATAAGGCTCATTTGGCTCAGGCAATGCTAAAACCGGAGTACTCGTAAGCATTTCCTTTAGCTTAGAGAAACTCTTCTCACAATCCGTAGACCACTCGAACTGAACGTCCTTCCCGGTCAGTCGGGTCATCGGTTGAGCCATACTAGCAAAACCCTTAACAAAGCGTCGGTAATACCCAGCCAGCCCAAGGAAACTCCTTATTTCCGAGGCATTCTGCGGTCTTGGCCAGTCTGCGACTGCCTTGATCTTCTCCGGGTCAACGGACACTCCTTTATCCGAGACCACATGTCCTAGGAATCCAATTTCCCCTTGCCAAAAACTGCACTTGCTGAGCTTGGCGAACAGTTTATGTTCCCTTAGCTTACCCATGACTATCCTTAGGTGCCTTTCATGTTCCTCTTGGTTCCTCGAATAAACCAAGATATCATCTATAAAGATGATCACAAACTCATCCAAATAGTCTCGAAAGACATTATTCATGAGTTTCATGAAAGCTGCAGGTGCATTTGTCAACCCAAATGGCATGACTACAAACTCGAAATGACCATACCTCGTCCTAAAGGCGGTCTTTCGAATATCCGACTCTTCTATCGGGATTTGATGATAACCCGAAGCCAAATCAATCTTCGAAAAGCAAGTAGCACCTCGGAGTTGGTCCAACAACTCATCAATCCTCGGAAGAGGGTACTTGTTCTTCACCGTTACCCGATTCAGTCCACGGTAGTCGATGCAGAGTGTAAAACTCCCATCTTTCTTCTTAACAAACAAAACCGGTGCTCCCCATGGTGAACTACTCGGTCGCACAAATCCCTTCTCCATTAGTTCACCCAACTGCTTTTTCAATTCAGCCATCTCGGCCGGAGCCATCCGATAAGGTGCCTTCGATATCGGAGTTGTACCCGGCTCAAGCTCGATGGTGAATGGGTCTGAACGAGTAGGCGGTAATCCAGCCGGAGTTTGGAACACATCCTCAAACTCACTAGCTACCGGTATGCTACTCAACAGCGCATCCGATCCAACTTCAAGGGTTGTGATGGTAGCCAAGTACGCCTCACACCCTTTCTCGATCAGTTGGCTAGCTTGAATTGCCGACACAATCAAGCTCCCAGAAGTTGGCCTAATTCCTTGATATTCTAGCACTCCATCACCCGTCTCAAACCTAACTCTACCACGATGACAGTCTAGATGTGCCTTGTACTTTCCAAGCCAATCCATTCCAAGGATCACATCATACGACTTCACCGGACAAATCTCCAAATCAGCCGGCATGTTCACAGTGTCGACCATCACTGAAACATTTCGGACCTTTCCAAGGGTCATCATGATTTGTCCTCCAGCCGCTTGGACCCAACCATGTTTATTCCCGGATTCCTTATGGAATTCACCCTTTCCAATCATGTTCGGATTCACGAAGCAATTGGTTGCTCCCGAATCAAACAAAACATGAGTTTCCACACCACCCATTAACAAGGTCCCTACACATTGACCAGTGATCAGACGAGACGAACTCGGATCAGTCACCGTCTCCTTAGCCATTGCATACGCCCGAGGCATCACAACTTGCCTCTTTGATGGAGGTGGCAGTCCCTCACTCGGCCGTTTCCCGGAAGGTTGTACCAACTGTGGGCATTGCGGCCTGACGTGCCCAACTACACCGCAATGGTAGCACACCTTCTCACCAGAGTTGTTCACTTGTACTTTTCCCTTACGGTCCTCCTCAGTACAATCACGAATTCTGTGATTCATACTTCCGCATCTAAGGCATGCACCAGTTGCACGCCAACTAGTACTTGGGTTTCCTTTCCCACTACCCGAATTCACATTACGGCCACCCTGTGGCTTTCCCGAGTGGGCGTGCTTCTTATGCCCAACAACGGAAACATTTGCTGCCCTAGATTCCTCGGCAGCATTATGCTCCAACTGAGCTGCCTTCTCGACCAGCTCCGAGAGCGTGTCATAGTCGCGGATTTGGCAAGTTTTGCGGAGGTCGATCCTTAGACCCCGCATGAACCGGTGAACTTGCCTCCGTTCACTCCTCAGTTCATGGCCAGCATACTTTTTCAAGCTGTTAAATTCAGCTTCATATTCCCTCACCGACTTAGTCCCCTGGGACAAGTCCAGAAACGCTCCTTCCAATCGATCACGAGCTTCCGGTGGGAAATACTTTGCCCTAAAACGATCGCTAAACTCCTCCCACGAAGTGCCTTGGTTTCCCAACTGCCCGGACACTCCACGCCACCATGCATGCGCATCCCCTTCCAGATAATGGATCGCAATGTCCCTCTTGTACGTCTCAGGACACCGGATGGACTCGAAATTCCTTTCCAATCTTTCGATCCACCCATCGGCCTCTATAGGCTTAGTTCCTCCAGCAAAGAACTTAGTGCCTAACTTCTGCATATGATCCATCACCTTAAGGTAAGATGGGTTCCTTCCCATATTTCCCCCATCCACTTCCACCACAGGTGGATTCACGGGTGGATTCACAGGCGGTAGTTCCACCGGTGCTGGTGCAACAACCGGCAATCTCGCCAATAATTGGGTCAGCAACCCAAATACGGCTTCAAGTCCGATTGGTGCAGCCGCATCACCATCCACTGCTCCAACAGGATT
Organism: Pugionium cornutum; assembly: GCA_018901935.1. Classification (NCBI taxonomy): domain Eukaryota; kingdom Viridiplantae; phylum Streptophyta; class Magnoliopsida; order Brassicales; family Brassicaceae; genus Pugionium; species Pugionium cornutum. Next base: position 5,072,573 of record CM032156.1, read on the forward strand.
CACATTCCCGGCAACTCCCACATTTGCCGCATTGTTCACATTCCTGTGAACCGGAACTTCCCTAGTTCCTCCTTCGGCATTTCTTGCCGCATTATTCTCAGAGTTCTCACCAGTCACTTCTTCCTGTCTCCTACTACGATTAGTCCTTGCCATCTGAAATGTAATCACTACATTAACCGGCAAACTAACCTCACGGACTAAAGACAGAAACACAAAACTTACCGCGAGACCTCGGCATTGAAAGGATGGATTTACCCACTAGTTCATTATCTAACCCGTCCTAGAACCAACACGCTCTGATACCAACTTGTAGAGCCCCAACCCGAGTTTTGGTTTACCCGAGTTAGACTCTACGGAAATTTACTTAGAATTTTTCGCATTGAGGTTCGATTAGATCATTCTTAACATAAACAAGGGTTGAGTCAAACGGAAACTTCATTAAGTTAATCGAACTAGTACAATTGAGAGTTTGCCAATAAGCTATTACAATTGCTAGTCGATTCTACCCAATCCTACCATCCTTTCCACCTTGCCTTGTCCCGCGGCCAGATTCACACATCTCGACCAAGACTAGCATTAGTCTCGGATCCTGCATCCAAAAATGGAGGCATAAGCAACAGAATTGCTTAGTGAGAGCGGTCATCCCGTCTCACCAGGCCATAATCAAGAATCAGTCCGTACATCGGATCTCAGTCTAAGTACTGATCGCACAAGTACTTCCAGACCACAGAACTTACTCGTGCAGCACACTCACGCCCATCGACAGTCCTCTCGCAATCGGTAAGCCCTGCGTGGAACCTAGTCCCAAGCGTCTTGCCCGATCAGAGAGTGTCGAGTTGGGTGAGTCGAACTCACGGACAGACAGAATAATTGTACCACACGCACGATCATCAGAATCACAGACAGATCATGACAAGCAATGATTAACTAGACAATAGACAATCAATCTTAGCAAGGAAAGACCTTATCTTAGGCCACAGTCACGCACTCACCTTAGATTTCTCAGAAATCCAATGATCTAACACCTCTTGTGCTGAATTTCCCGAACAGCTCGACAGAACTCGACCACTGCTCGAACAGACTCGACCACGGCTCGAACAGACTCGACCACGGCTCGTACAGACTCGACCACGGCTCGGCACTTCCTTCCCACTCAGAGTTTTTCTCACAAATTCTCTCTATCTCTCAGCTCTCTCGCGCAAAAGAGACAAATGGGAAGGGTGCGGGTTCTATTTATAGAACTCCCGCATAACTGCCCGAGTAACCGTTCCCGCGTCGCCCAATCACTCGACCAGGTAACCGTTCCCGCGCACCTGGGCGAGTAACCGTTCCCGCGTCGCCCAAACACTCGGACCGGGTAACCGTTCCCGCGCACCTGGGCGAGTAACCGTTCCCGCGTCTCGACCATCGTCCGGATCGGTAACCGTTCCCGCGCATCCTTGCGAGTAACCGTTCCCGCGCACTCGACCACATCCGGATCGAGTAACCGTTCCCGCGCACTCGACCACATCCGGATCGAGTAACCGTTCCCGCGCACTGGCACGAGTAACCGTCCCCGCGCACTGGCCCTCTCGACCAGGTCATTGGTTCCCGACCAATGCTGTCCGAATCCGACCAGGTCCCGAGATACTCGGACCAACCTGCCCGAATCCGACCATGTCCCGAGATACTCGGACCAACCTGTCCGAATCCGACCATGTCTCGAGATACTCGGACCAACCTGTCCGAGTCCGACCATGTCCCGAGATACTCGGACCAACCTGTCCGAATCCGACCATGTCCCGAGATACTCGGACCAACCTGTCCGAATCCGACCATGTCTCGAGATACTCGGACCAACCTGTCCGAGTCCGACCATGTCCCGAGATACTCGGACCAACCTGTCCGAATCCGACCATGTCCCGAATTACTCGGACCAACCTGTCCGAATCTGACCATGTCCCGGATGACTCGGACCAATTCTGCCCGAACTCCAACCAGGTCCGGGAAATCTCGGACCACTTGTCCGAATTCCGACCAAGTCCCGAAATATTCGGACACCCTGTCCGAATGCCGACCAAGTCCCGATAAACCCGGCCAGCCATCCTGAGTCTCGCCCAAGCTCCGAGAACTCCGATTGCCTGCGATTTACCGAACTCGGTGGCTTTGGCCAGCCTAGCTCGACCAAACACATCCGGATTCACCCAATCCGTAAGTCCCAGCCTTTCCTTCCGAATGCGGGTGTTACACAAATGTTCAATCAGTATATTAATGCAAAATCTTGATTTTTAATAACATATAATAGTCCAAACACATTTGTCACAACCCCGTTGAAACCTTAAGTGCTTCTTAACCATTCGATTGTCATGTTATAATATTATACCATGGGTTTAGCAATATATCTTAAAAAAACGAATCTAATTTGAAACCATACACCGTTTATTCATATACTATTTTGCAGATTATGACTACTAGAATAAGAAACCATCAATTCGAATTCCTAAATAGAAAGAAATATATATAATGTGAATCTCTTGGATTTGTTCTTTGTGTTGATTGGTGATTCTTGTCCACTATATACTGAATAATTTATTAAAAGAATTGTACTCTCTTCGAGAAATATGTAATAGCTTTGAAAGTCAATCCGACCTCTTCGGGCACAGGACTTGGACCAACACAAGATTGCTATGGCAGCTTCTGTTGTCAGACACGTGTACTTTCTATTCTTCATTTCTAAACATGTTACATATGTACAAGTCTACTTAATTTACCATTTATATATGTATGATGTGGCTTTTTTTTTTTCATTATATAACTTTAGGTAATTGTTAGTGGTATACTTTAGTGCTATTTATATTTCTAATACAAATTTGTGATAAATTTTGATTTTTTTTCATACTTTATATCTTATTAATAGACAAGAACACATTAAGTATTATTTTAATAAAAAAGGTAAAATTGAATCTTTACTACTACTCAAATCTCATTCTATACGTAGTGTGTAAAAATATTAAAGAGGATGAAAACATCAATAAATAATTTTATTTGATGTCAACCGTTTTCAATTTGATTTCGGTGGGTTAGCTAATTAGTAATTATGGATATATTTAAAAAAGGAATCTGCATGTACAAAATTCTAAAAAATTGGACATGTGTTCTAAAAAATAGAGGCCGTATATATACTTGAGGAGACATCGCACGAGCTCTTTCGTGGATTTTCGTTATTTCAATCTTTCTTTCCGACTCTTTTCCTTTAGATTTTTATGCATTTTCTATGAAAAAAAACTTTAAAGCTTTAATAATATTTACATTTTTTAATAGTTTGCCCATAGTATCCAAAACCATTGGTGAAACATAATTGATGATCAATAATACATTATATAGACTGTATAGTAGTAGACATGTCTAAACTTGGATTTAACCGGCTTGTCGTTATTTTATATTGTTCGACGTTTGATTTGTATGTTTATGAGTTACGACGCTATATAAACTATCGGTTAGCATTCTGTTTAGTTGGTTTACAGTTTGTTAATTAAGTTAGTAAATATTTTGTATATTAAGTCATAACGTAAACAGTTACCGACGAAACTAACAAAACACTTTCAACAATTTTACTTTCTTTTCTCGTTTCTCCTCATCTTGTTCTTTAAGAACTTTCGAATCAAATGTACAAGTTTGATTTAATAAAACGACTTGACGTTCTCTCCAGTACACGGTTTTATAATTGATTAAGATTAGATCAAGTTTATATAACAAATATGTGGACTGTAGTAAAATGTAGAAGAATGTTGGTGGACTCGTTGGGTTACGTGGGGATATGTGCGTTAATATGAGTTTGTGAGTTGTATAAAGAAGCAACAATGAGATAACATCTGAACACAAGATTACAAAAAAAAACATTTTAAAAGGTTTCTTTTACTTAAATTTTTTTCTCTTTTAAGTAGCCAATGTTTGGAACTTGAACACCATCAAATTCATCAACATTACTCCAACTTGTCTACAAATTATCTCTATAATAACCAATCTTAATTCACCAATATCTCCACTTCATACCTATACATTTACTTGTTACAGAAGATTGTCAAAAAAAGATCATGAAGGTTAGTTTCATGATCCTCTGTGTTTAGCATGATTCATTGATTTTTTTTTTTCCTATATGGTTTCTGAAATGTTAGTCTTTTTGTTTTTGTGTTCAGTTCTTCGGGTGGATGCAGAACAAGCTAAATGGGAAACAGGGGAATGGCAATAGAATAAGCACTACCTCTGCTTCTTCTCGTAAGATTTTACTTTCAAGTCAAATTTCCATTGTCTTCTACTAGGGATATGTGCAACCAATGCCCCAAGACTCTTGTCTTTTAGATTTGATGTCTTAAATCTTGTTTTTAATCCTTATTTTGACAAGATTTTCTTTGTCTTAAATCTTGATTGGTCCGGAATTTTGTTGTCTTGAATCTTGTTTTCTAGATCATGTGAAGCAAGAGCCAAGAGAGGAGTTTAGTGACTGGCCTCACGCGTTGCTTGCTATTGGTACTTTTGGTACAACAAGTAACGATGTGAGCAAAAACGAGAGCAAGAATGTTCATGAAGAGATGGAAGCGGGACAATCCGAGCAAGAAGAAGAGCCTTCTTCCTTTCATGATATTGATGATTTCACTCCCGAGGAGATTCGGAAGTTACAGAAGGAGTTGATGAAGCTCTTGTCAAGAACTAAGAAAAGAAAGTCCGATGTGAATAGAGAGCTCATGAAAAATCTTCCTTTGGATAGATTCTTGAACTGTCCGTCGAGTTTAGAGGTCGAGAGGCGAATCAGTAATGCGCTTTGCGCTGTTGTGGATTCGTCTGAGGAGAAAAAGGAGGAAGATATGGAACGAACTATTAACATTATTCTAGGTAGATGCAGAGAGATATCTGTAGAAAGTAAGAAGAATAAAAAGAGAGACATAAGCAAGGCGTCTGTCTCATATCTTATAAAGAAGATCTTTGTCCGCACAGATGGATTTTCTACATCTCCAAGCCCTAGCTTAAGAGACACGCTTCAAGAATCTAGAATGGAGAAGGTAAAATTACTTACAAATTTGATTCAAAAACTTATTCTATTGTTTTATCTCAGTATCAGACCAAATTCCATTTACAGTTGTTGAAGATGATGCTACACAAGAAAGTAAATGCTCAAGCCTCTTCGAAACAAACATCATCCACAACAAAGACATACTTGGAAGACAAGAAACAGCATTCATTGAAGAGTGAAAAAGAAGAAGGAACAAATGAAAGAAGAAGCAGTAGCGACGGATATAAATGGGTCAAAACAGATTCTGACTGTGAGTTTTCATCACATCCTCATTAATTCTAAAACATAAAAAACAAAAAAAAACGGCTGATTCGATCTTATTTGATTGCAGTCATAGTTCTTGAGATCTGATCCAACCTTCGTTTTTCAACCTCTTGCAAGAATCTTTTCAGATTACAGGTAACTATGACACAACAATAGAATCTCTATGTTTCGCTTTCGTAAAACTTGTTTGAGACATATACTTATTTTTCATTTATGCAGATTAAACTCTTGTCGGGAAAATTCAAAGAACTAATGCAATGATTCTCTTATTTCGGAGTAAAATTTTGGTGCATCTGCAGATAAAGCCATGGAAAGTCACAATGTTTTAACCTTTTTTTGTATGATTTGATCTGTGGGCAGTTGGGTCCATATATAGAACCAAACATACATACTGTGTATCAGAATGTATACATACATGTGTTAATGTGATAAATTAATGTAATTTTAAGGTGGATAACCTTAACTTCTAAAGATTAATATTTCTTCTTCTTTACTACATTCTTTTTGCATTTGGTTCGGTTATTTTGTAAAAGAGACAAGTCAACTTTTGAAATGAATAATACTTGTTCTAGTTTCTCCTTCGTGTATTATCACATAAATAAAATGTTAAGAGGACATCAAAAACTAAAAGGGAGATTCTCCTCCTAGGAGGAGAAAAGAACCCATAATTTCTCAATAATTTTCTCCTTCCGTTGGATTAGAATAAATGTTTTCAAATAATACAAAAGAGTTGTTCTATTATTTTCCTATTACGTCCTAATTTCGCTGCTACAAATAAGTAACATATCTATCTAATTAAAATCACAAAAGTTACATATCAGCTCTCTAACATAACTTTGTGCTTCTAAGGGGTTCACAGGATTTAAAGAGGAAAAGCCTTTTAATGAATATCTGCCCAGCCCGAATTGTCCGGATTCTGAAAAGAGGGCACAAAACGATACGGTTGGACCAGACTCAAACATATGCAGGCTTTACGGTTTCACATTTTTGGCTTGAGTTTTTTTTTTTTTAAAAAGAAACACAAATAATTTAGTGATATATCACCGTTTTATGTTCGGATTTTCGCGTTTGTGCAAAAAATTCCCTTTCAATTTTAGTACATTTAAGTACTTTAATTATTCTGTGTATTGTCTAAAACAAATCATTCCCCAACCCTTTGAGCCATTAGTTTTTTTGACCAATCTAATTAATTAGGTAAAAAAACTAGGAGTGTAAAAGTGATTTGCCCTTTTTTTCTATAGGATAATAGGAAGTGCGGAAAACGCGAATCACACAATACTGTTGCGAATGAGCCGTAAAGATTACGCAACGTGTCGCCATCGTAACGAATGACTCTGTTTAAATCACGTGTTTAAATTTTCTCTCGAGTCGGAGACAAGTGTATTCTTTTGAATTTTTTTTCCGCATGAAACGCTTACCCGGTACGACCCACAAACTATTCAAATGGGGATTGCCGTTAAGTTGAGGAACTTCACATCCGTGTTTATGTCCATAAAGGCCATGGATGTGAGTTTTAATTACGAAGATACCACCGTGAGAGTTTTTGTGTATTCTTATGGAAGGGTAATTTTGTAGATTCGAGCAAATTTTTGACCCTATAATAAATTTTTAATAGATGTGTTTTAACGCTGTTTAATAACGTTGCCGTTGGTTCTGAAATTTTTACTTCTTTTATCTTTACGCGTAAGAAAAACGTGCGGGAACACACTCTTACCGAATTATTTATTTAAATTAGTTTAAAATCTGGCCGTCCATATAAATAGATAAACAGTACGTAACTTCCACAAAAAAAAAAAAAGAAAATGTGAACATATCCTCTTTTGAATTTTTTTATGATGTGTTATTACCAAAATTTATCCTAATTTTTTATTTAGTTAATTTAATTAGTTTCAATATTTTAAATTTTTATCTTCAAACAATTATTTGTATTATATATAATAAAAATAGTTTTCTAGTAAATTCATTAAAATATTACAATTATATTATAATATATTTTATATTTAAAATTATTGAATACTACATTTAGGTGTATAAAAATATAAAACAAAACGAAAGACAGAAACATTTAGTATTAAGTATTAACTAATCTTAAGCATTAGTGTTGAAGTGATTTACATTTTCGTATGCTAGTTTTATAAATACGTGAGCGAGCTCGACACATCCCTCTTGTGCTCTTCCTTACAAAAAGAAAAAAGAAAGAAATAACAAACAAAATCTGGAGAATTTCTCCTTATCATTTAAAAGATGTCCAGAAATGAAAACGACAAGGCACAAGCGCCGGAGAGGCCCAATTTTACCCGGAGATGTAGTTTGTTAAGCCGTTACTTAAAGGAGAAGGGTAGTTTCGGGAATATAGATCTTCGGTTGGTCCGAAAGCCCGATTGCGATATCGGGTTGTTCGGAAACTCCGATCCACCAGGTACTGTCTCTCTTTCGCTCTCACGGCCGCCACTGGGTAATTAGACTGAATTCAGTTTTGTTTTGCTAGTTTTAATATTTTTTTTGTTTGTTTTGTTTCTTCATTCGTAAGCAGTTCCTTAAAATCAGAAATAAATCCCCCTAATAAATATGAAGGCAATTATCAAAAGAAAAAAAGTTATTATTTTTTTATAGATTTTTTTCGTTTGATTCGAATTTTTACTCTTTATTCAGGGAAGCAAAATGCGATCGACGACATCTTTCAAAGGATTTCAAAAGGCGAAGCCTGTTCATCTGGAGGCAAAGGCAACCTCAGGTGAGGTTTATAACACTGTACTCTTATGATCCTTTGTGGGGGGGGGGGGGGGGGGGAGAAAAATGTTTTTTTTCCCTTTGTTAATGGAGTTTAGAGAAAGGAAGCTGGTTAATCCCGGTTCTTAAATGGTTTACTCTGGAATTGAATTTTTCCAGTGAACCAAAGCCAGGAAGTTCCCAGTTGACCATATTCTTCGGAGGAAAAATTTTAGTATACAATGATTTCCCTGCATACAAAGCAAAAGAGTTAATCGCAGTGGCAAAACAAGCCAAGTCTGTTACTGAGATTAACAATCAGACAAAAATCAATGTTGAAAGCAACATGGTTCTTCCTGATCTCAACGAGCCCACAAATTCTGAAGATGCTAATCATATTCAACATTCAATGGAGCAACTGCAACAACAACAAAATCAGGTCGTCGAACGTATAGCACGTAGAGCTTCACTTCATCGCTTCTTTGCTAAACGGAAAGACAGGTATATAACTTAACGACACGTTCTAATGTTTTTTCTTGTCTATATAATTCAAAAGATTAAAGATTCTTTGTCTCACAAGCCCAGTAATTTACATCTTTTGTTTTCCATTACAGAGCTGTGGCTAGAGCTCCATACCAAGCTAACGAAAACTCGGGTCGTCATCATTATCCTATCAAGCTAGAGACTGTAGCGTGTCAATCGCTAGAACAGGGACAGTTCTCAGGACGACCTGAGATTGCTATTTTTCAAGCCGTGTCCCATCTCAAAACAGAAGGTGATAAAGATATATTGATGGAAGTTGACGAAGAAAGCCAAAGTTCGAAAGATCTCGAACTTAGGCTATAGTAAAAAAATTTCATTACCTTTTAGGAAATGAGTTTTTAGATTCACGTTTTGATCCTTTTGACTTATTTTAGTGATTTTTGCTTTGTTGTACTAAAGTATGTAATCATAATCTAACTTGATATTTTATTATTGCAATAGTAAAATTCAGATTATAACATATATGGGACGATTAAACATCTTCAATATGAAAATATAGACAACTTGAGTTCAGAACAGGCTTAGTGGAGATGAAGGAGACTCGGGAGCAAATAGATTGCAAACTACGTTTTCTATTTTCAAATTCTCTGTTAGGGGGAGCTATAAGTTTAAACGAAGATCTAAAATGTAATTCTCTGGGTCCCCATGCGTTCTCTCGGTTAGTGGGTTACACTTTCCTCCGATGCGCAGTATGCTATTGTACGCTATTCCGAAATATTTTAAAAAATTGTTTCCAAACCTCACAAATTCCTACACAAGCTTTTTACACACGATATCAAAAATCAATTTAGATGATTTTATAAATTTTTGGATTGTATTGCAGTTTTAAATACTACAATTAGTATCTGTTTTATCATTAAATTAATTAACACATTTCTTTTATATAAAATATCATTAATTATTTTTTTTCAAAAATACACTAAAAATTTAGTTTTTCAGAAATAACTCCGAATCATAAAGAGTAAATACTAAAACTAAAACTTAAATCTAAAATATTAAAAACAATCTTGTTAGGATTTTAGGATCCTTTCTGATTGCCTTTGGTGTTGGTTTTGGAATGCTTAAAATAAAGACACAAGATTTGATTACCGAGTTCCCACTTAAAGTACTTCTCGGGTAGGATCTGTCTCCTACAAACTTCACTATAAATCTGATAAACCCTTACAATGAAGCAACTTTAGAGAAACTGGACTTAGAAAGAAAAAATACAATAACCTTGATTTTTTTTTCTCTCTCTCTCTCTCCTCTCTTTCTCTCTCTAGGCGTCTCTCTCTCTCTAGGAAAACTCACGGTAGTTTTTTCCCCTTTTTGTGCTGGATGCCCTAATGTCGACAATCACTCCTAAATTTATACCATCAAGGAGTTTCTCAATTAGGGTTTGAGTTTGGGCTTAAGGCCCAATTTCATTTAAACTTGTTTGGGTATTTATAAACTCCACCTTTTCTCAAAATTAGGATTTGGGCCTCCAAATTTGAGAAACATACCCAAACTTCTCCTTTTTTTTTCATTTGTCGTGTGGCCCCTTTCCTGAAGCTTTCACTTTCTCTCTCTCGAAGTCACCATTGAAGCTCCAGTCGAAGCTTCTATCGAAGCTTCCTTCCTCGCGAAGATCTCTTCCACAGCTTCTCTCTCGAAGCTGTCGCCGTGCGGGTTCACTTCCCGAGCACTACCGTGTCCCTTTTTCGGCCCTGATGCTTCGCGGCTTCCTCTGTCTTGGCCGGCGGTTTTGTTTCTTCTCCAGACGCCATTGAAGCTTCACCTTGAAGCTTCCTCCTCCAGTACTCGGCTCCTCCCTCTCTCCCGAAGACCTTCGCTTCGCCCCACCATTCCCGAAAGCTTCCTCTTCTTTCGATTTTGATAGAGGTAGGTCATGGATCTGAGATCTCCGAACTCGGATCTGCTTTCATGGGGAGAAGCGCAGCATTCCGGCCGTCGTCACGCGACGGCGATGCTACGGCGAGTGCAAGTCACGCGCCGCCGCGCGTATCCTCACGCGCCGCTGCGCGTATCCTCACGCGCCATCGCGCGTATCCTCACGCGCCACCGCGCGTATCCTCACGCGCCACCGCGCATTTCCCCACACGCCACCCGCGCTTGTCCTCACGCGCCACCGCGCATTTCCCCACGCGCCACCCGCGCGTGTCCTCACGCGCCTCTTGATTTTGTGCCGCCGGTGACGCGCGGTCGGGCACGCCGCCATCCCATGAAACGAACCCTTACCTGTTTCTCTTAGAGCTGCTCTATTCCTAGCTGAGCTCCACCTTGAGAGACACTTACCGCTACACCTTCCTCTCGCATCCATCTTCCAGGTAACATTTGATCATCACTTATCCTTCACTGCTTAAATTCCTTTTCCGAAACTAACCTGTTTCCCTTTATGTCTTTGCGAGAACGAGACACTACAGTGATGTAACCTGGAAGGCCCTCTTCTTCTCTATAGACTCTTGAGAAGTTCACAGCAAAGCTGTGAATTCAAATCAGGTATGTCCTTGGTAGCTAGGATTTCTGGAACTTTGCTTAGCTGAATCATAGGTAGAATCACACCGCCTTTAGCAGAAATACTGTAGAACTTGTCAGTTCCTAATATCTGCAAAGCTTTATACAGAAACTTTATCTTAGTTTCCATGCTCAAACTCCTTTTTCCACTCCTGAATTTTTGTAATCCTTGTGAAACACTTTCCCTGTGAGTTTTAGCATCAACATCTACCATATTCTGACCTGCTACAATTTCTCTGGAGATTTCATCAGAAAAGTCTTCACCTTGAATGGTTAAACCTGCCTTAAAACCATTCGGTGTAGGTCCTTGAATTAGATTTTCACTGAAAGTCACTTTCTTTGACTGTCTATCCACTAATTCGACCTTGCTTGTAGCTATTTCCTTACTCAGCTTCTTCGTTCCTAACCTGATCCTTGCCTTGCACACTCTACCTTGAAGATAATACAACCCATTGTTGAGTTTCCCAGATATTACCTTCTTGCCGTCTTTATAAAACTGTAGTCCCAAATCACCTCCTTGATAACAATAATCTACCTTTTCCAACAACCCAAATGAAATCAAATTCCTACTTACCTCTGGCATGTATTTCACATCCTTGAGTATCACCATAGAACCATCTGAGTTCTGAATTCTAATACTCCCTGTTCCTTTGATGCTGTTATGAGTATTATTTGCCATCAGAACTTTACCTCCATTGATTTCTTTGAAATCAAACAAAACATCTTTGTTCTGTGCGATATGGTAGGAACTCCCTGAATCCATTATCCATTCCTTTGTGTCTTCAGTACTGGCTGTTAAGACCACTGGCTGAATAGGTTCTGCTATGTTAGCAGATTCTGCACGTTTCTTTCGCTGAGGATAATCTCTTTTCCAATGCCCTTCATCCCCACAAATGAAACATCCTTTGTTGTTATCAGATTGTTGCTTTGATTTGCCTCTGCTCTTCGATCGGCCTCCCCATGTGTTATCATTATCGAACTTGTTGTTCGACCTACCCCTTGATTCCACATACAAACCTACATCCTGAGAACTTGTTACCTTTTCACTTTCGATTAGCTCCCTTTCCTTAGACTTAGCTACTGCTGTGACCTCGTTCAACTTTAAAGTATCTCTCCCATACTTTAGAGTTTCCTTGAGTTGATCATACCTGTTAGACAAAGAACTTAGAAGTAGAATTGCTTGTACCTCTTCTGAAATTTCAACTCCTATGTTGTTGAGATCTGTCACCAGCCTTAGAAAGTCATCTACATTGGTATCAATGTTTTTGGAGTCATCCATCTTGAAAGTGTAGAACCTCAACTGTAGGTAGATTCGATTTGGAAGAGATGTCTCCATGTATAACTTGTTTAGGGTAGACCACATGGATGCTGCTGTCTCACACTTAGAGATTTTCCTGAGCACCTGATTCCCCACGTTTAAAACAATCAGATCCTTAGCCTTTTCTGATTTTTCAAACTTTACCGGATCAATCTGTGAGTTGCCTTCTATGCTTCCTTTTGCCTCTTCACCAGATTTACCTTTTGTGACAACTGGATCCTTGAGTAGCTTTTCATCTGTTAGGATATCTTTCAACCCTAAAACCCCAAAGTGAGCCATCATTCTCACTTTCCACAGAGAAAAGTCTCTTGACCCATCAAACCTGTCAACCTCAATCCTTGAACTCATCATTATATCTTCAAATCTGTTGTGCTTCTGAATTTCCCAGCAACTCTAAAATCCCTGTTTCCCAACACACCCCTTGCAATAAACGTGGAAGCTCTGATACCACTTGTTAGGATTTTAGGATCCTTTCTGATTGCCTTTGGTGTTGGTTTTGGAATGCTTAAAATAAAGACACATGATTTGATTACCGAGTTCCCACTTAAGGTACTTCTCGGGTAGGATCTGTCTCCTACAAACTTCACTATAAATCTGATAAACCCTTACAATGAAGCAACTTTAGAGAAACTGGACTTAGAAAGAAAAAATACAATAACCTTGATTTTTCTCTCTCTCTCTCCTCTCTTTCTCTCTCTAGGCGTCTCTCTCTCTAGGAAAACTCACGGCAGTTTTTCCCCTTTTTTGCTGGATGCTCTAATGTCGACAATCACTCCTAAATTTATACCATCAAGGAATTTCTCAATTAGGGTTTGAGTTTGAGCTTAAGGCCCAATTTCATTTAAATTTGTTTGTGCATTTATAAATCTCATTAAATTATAATCACTTTTAATTCTATTTTTGAAAAGTTTTTTTTAATAATGTTTTTAATAGTATTTCAGAATATTTTCAATTTTTAATTTTGTCATTGCGTTAATTAACTGATAAAATAATTAATTCAATTAATTCGTTAGAGCCACTCGATTGCTTCCTTCGCTTTCTATCAATGAGACTTCCTTTTTTTGTTTTCATGTTCTGTTTATTTCCTCTCTTTTTTTTTTGTCTGTTCTCATTTCTCTTATATTTTCTCATAAACAAAAAAAAACACTTACGAACCCTAAAATACAGAGCACGGTCTCAATTTCATTTCCTGGGAAAAAAGTAAATCAAAGACAATAAATTATTCCGAGAGAATGCAGAGATTGAAGCAGCAGCAGCAACAAGTTATGATTCAGCAAGCTCTTATGCAGCAACAATCTCTATACCATCCCGGCCTCCTCGCTGCTCCTCAGGTTTGCGCTTTCTCTGTCTTTTTCATTTCATTTCAATGGTGGATTTTTTTAGGGCTTTCCCAAAGTTTCGATTTTCCTGGTTTCCTTACCCTTTTGTTTTCTAAGGTCCAGAGCCAGAACTCTCGATTTATGCCTTCATCTTTTTTTGGTTCTAAGAATTCTCTGGAGATATTCTTCTTCGTGGTGTATCAAAGTTATCTCATGGAGTTCTTTTTTTTTGTGATTGACGATGATTGTTTCTCTTTTGTTCATCTGATTGGTCAATCGAAGAAAGTTATGAAATTTATGTGACTATCACTAATAGACTTACTTCTCGTTATAAACATGTTTGTGGTATCGTTAAATTTCTTTAAGTGTTTTTCTTATTATTTGATCTTTGGTTCGACAAGTTCGTGAAATTTTTTGAGATGAAACTGACTCCTTATCGTAGCTTAGTCGCTGAGACATTCAGAAGAGTGATATAGGAAGAGTGATTTAGGATGCAAGTTTTTTTCATTGATTTATTTATTTTTCATTTTTTTTCTTTTCCCTTTTTTTTTCCTTGCAGATAGAACCAATCCCAAGTGGAAATCTTCCCCCTGGTTTTGATCCAACTACTTGCCGCAGTGTGTGAGTGTTAGGATTTTTTGTTCGCTTTTATGTATGTTTGGTGTCTTTGGGTTAATATAATAGAGCATTAGTGAGCTCTGCTTTCCAATTTGTGAGTATTTAGAGTTCATTTGGGCAAACAATACGGTATTGTAGTTATGTATGCATATATACGGTATATATATTGTTAGTGGACATTATATGTAATCGTGCAGTTGAATTAATTCGTTTGTCAAGTGTTAGTATTAGACAACTTTCCTCTAGATTCTTGCTACTAGCTCTCTGGACAAGGTGATTCTTTGTCATTATCTCATTGGTGGTTTTCCTTGAAATTGAGTAACTTGGAGACATGCTGTTTTTCTATCTTTATTATATTTTTAGTTTTCTTACTTTTTGAGAAATTGCAGGTACGTGGGAAACATCCATATTCAGGTGACGGAACCTCTGCTCCAAGAGGTTTTTGCTAGCACTGGTCCTGTAGAAAGTTGTAAACTTATTAGGAAGGAAAAGGTTAGTGCTCTGTTGTAACCTACTTACGGTATTACGATGCTGCTATGTTATATTACAATGAAGCTTTTTTCTTGGGTATTCGCCATGAAAAGTGTTCTGATTATTTTTATTTGATTTAACAATGAGCAGTCTTCTTATGGCTTTGTCCACTACTTTGATCGACGATGTGCTGGTCTGGCAATCCTTTCTCTCAATGGAAGGCATTTGTAAGTTTATTTATTACTTGATTATTAATCTGAGCATGAGCAATATGCTACTTTTTTCAAGGGTTGGATTATATACATTGGTTGATGTAATTTCAGGTTTGGGCAACCTATCAAGGTTAACTGGGCTTATGCTAGTGGCCAGAGGGAGGATACATCAGGTTGATTCATACTCTTATGCTAGACATTCTTTTTAGGTTATTCTATCGGTAATATAACATACACTGTTTTGATCTTTCATGTGCAGGTCACTTTAATATCTTCGTCGGGGATTTGAGCCCGGAGGTTACTGATGCAATGCTCTTTAATTGCTTTTCTGTTTACTCGAGTTGCTCGTAAGTTTTTTAGTTGCATACTGCTGATGCTGTCTGAACATTCTTTTATTCGAAATGGAATTTTAAGATTTGCATTCTGTCCTTGCTGTTGAATTCAGGGATGCAAGGGTTATGTGGGATCAGAAAACTGGGCGTTCAAGAGGATTTGGATTTGTTTCGTTCCGTAACCAGCAAGTACTAGAATTTCTTCTTTCAGTTCAGTATTAATGTATGAGCTGGTTTTACCTTGGTCACATAATGATTGCTGTCGATCTTGTTTCCGTGTGCAGGATGCCCAGAGTGCAATAGATGAGATAGGTGGTGAGTATAGGAGTTTTTTTAGTTTGATTATCTGCTAATTTCTTACATGATTGATGGTAATAGAACTTGAAAGCTTTCCTTCTTACAACTCTAGTGAAAATATCATAGTTCGAATATGAGGTTGTATATGTTTCTGTTTATTGCATTTAAATGCATGGAGTGATGAAGTTTGTTGCACCTGACAGGACTATGCATATAGAGATATGCCGTCCCAATTACCTTTATTTGCTTATGATTGATGAGAGATTCTTTTTTTGCTTTTCAGGGAAATGGCTGGGTTCAAGGCAGATTCGCTGCAACTGGGCAACAAAGGGAGCCACTTCTGGTGAGGAGCAGAGCTCTGATTCCAAAAGTGTTGTAGAACTAACCAGTGGTGTCTCGGGTATGTTTCAAGACGAAACTCAACTCTTCCTTGTTGCAAATTTAGTACTCATAAAATAGAGGATTAATTGGAAGCAGAGAAAAGCCTCAAAATGATTTTGGTTCTTACCTCTTGGTGAAATATTGGCTTATGTGTTCCTGCAGAGGATGGTAAAGATACAAGTAGCGGCGATGCTCCTGAGAACAATTCTCAGTACACAACTGTTTACGTTGGGAATCTTGCTCCAGAGGTAAGAAAAAGACATTGTGGTTGTAGGGATTCCGTTGACTTAACACACTCGTTATCTGTACTTATATGTCAACACTATATATATTTGTTTTTCAGGTTTCCCAAGTTGATCTTCACCGCCACTTTTATTCCCTTGGTGCTGGAGTTATTGAGGAGGTCCGTGTTCAAAGAGACAAAGGATTTGGATTTGTGAGATACTCTACTCATGTAGAGGCCGCTCTCGCTATCCAGATAGGAAATACACATTCCTACCTCGGTGGTAGGCAAATGAAGGTAAAGCTAACTAACATAACTGTATTTTGTTTTCGGTTTTGGAATGCTAAAAAAAATCTTGAGGTTGTTGTTCCCACAGTGTTCGTGGGGAAGCAAGCCAACTCCACCAGGAACAGTATCAAACCCGCTTCCACCACCAGGTCCTGCACCAATTCCGGGATTCTCAGCCAGCGATCTCTTGGCTTATGAGAGGCAACTAGCGATGAGCAAGATGGCAGGAATGAATCCGCTGATGCATCACCTTCAGGGACAACATGCTCTCAAACAAGCTGCAATAGGAGCCAGTGGTTCAAGCCAGGCAATGTACGATGGTGGTTTCCAGAACGCGCAGCAGCTCATGTATTACCAGTGAGTTCTTCCTGAAGCTGTGATTTAAAGTGGAGCTTTTTCTACGTATTTTCTTTCTATCTTTGTGTAATGTCTATTATCACTTTCTATTTTCTTCTAACTTGTGTGTCCTGTTATAATGTTATCATGTAGCTGTGGGTTTGTGGTTTGTTTCTTTTTTCTATGTTTGTTTGTTAAAACTACGATTTGTCTGTTTCTGCACATCTTCAATTTTTTTTTTTCTTACCTAACTTTTTTCTGACTTGATGTCATTTGCTGAGTTGTAAACGTGTTCTTATATCCCCATTTAAAGTAGAACCTATCAAATGTATACTGGTGAACATTTCGACTTCAGTCTGATTTAGAATATATAATGGTGTCTGTTTTCATATATTCTTGTTTATATCTCAACTCCACGTGTCATTTATCCCTTTTTAGTTGAGTTTTATAACTCAAACTCACCATCCAACAATCATGATATAAAAGCACTCTCCTTAATTATATAATGACGTGCTAATAATTACTCCATAAATCATCCACAAAATTCCCCAATTAACTTTGATGGGTTGCCTAAACTTGGCAAAATCCAGGAGAAACAGAGCATTTTTATAGTATGATGTATGTTTTTAAGCCTGAAAAACACTTTATAATAGCACTAACAAAACAACGTTGTCATAGCCAACAAGGTAAACGGACGAGTAAACTCGTTGATGGGATTTATTTTGTAAATGGTTTTTTTTTGACGTGGTAAATGGGTTTTCATATTTGAAGTATGAGAATATTCAAAAAAAAATTACAAGTCCAATGGACTATAGTGGGTGCTAGGATTGTGTTGACACGACTTTTCCAACATTATTAGTTGGATTTGTGGAAAGAATCTTTCTTTGTTTATTAAATGTTCTTTTGACACTGAGTCATACACTCATACTTCGAATTTTAGGAACATATAGCTAATTTTCACTCCAATAATATATATGTATAACTGTAGGATAACGTAGAAAGCAATAAACTCTGATAATGTATAATTCAATAAGATGCTCTTATAATCAAAATTATGTTTTTCTCATACATATAAATATCAAAGAAAATCAAAAATAATGTAAGTAATCCTCCTTCAACACTACAACTTTGTACTTGTGTTGTTGTAAAGGAAAACATGAGAGTTTGGTTTTCTTCTCTTTTCTGTTATCTTGGCTTCGATTCGTTTCCTTTGCTACGAAATGTGGAAAGCGAGAAGAATGATCTCTTAAAGTCACCATCTTTCACTTTAAAGCTCCCTTGCTGACTCGAGTTGTTTGAAGCTTCACAACACAAAGCTATCATCGCATGACTTTTATGAAACCAACTAAAAGAGAAGAAGAAGAAGCTGAAATGTAAAAAGTTAGTTTTTGTTTTTACCTTGTTCATCCTCAGAAAGCTGAGTCTGAGAAGATGCCATTCTTGATTTCCTTAATTCATCGGATGATCGATAAGCAAAATCATCATCACCTTCAGATGTTGTTACAGAAACCCAATCCATTAGATTATCGGTAGCACGAGTTTTCTTTCCAAACTTTAGAAAACGTTTGATCCCTTTCGCTATATCTTTCCGAGAATGGAGTGGAGAAGAATTAGAAACAATAACAGGGCTCTGAGCTGTTGTTCCCCATTTCTTTCTCATTCTTGAACTCCAAGAAGCAGGACTTCCCATGGGAGAATAATCCATTGAAGCATCAGCATCGGAATGCTCGTGCGGGTAAGAGAATGCATGTTGTAAATTTGCGTTCCATGAGAGAGGACTATCACTAGGCGAATCCATTAATGAGGCAGCATTATGCTGAAATATTGAAGGTAGAGTATTCGCCTGTAAGTCTACCTGAGTAGTTGTTCTCAAAGAAGTGACATTTTCATCCTCTGAGCAATTTTCAAAATTTTCATTGAGTGAAGGCTTTCTTCCATCACCAACATCTTCAACTACTACAGTTTCCATTTCTCTAGCTTTCTCTTCTTCTTTGACAGGATTCTCCACAACTTCTTTTTCTTCTTCTGCCTCAGAGTCAATTTCCTCATATTCTTCGTTTCTCACGTGCTCTGATACATCATCAATGTCAGCGTCTTGCTTCTGATTCCTCTCTTTGTTCATCATATCATCAGAGTAGTGAGTTGTCAATTCTGTGAATTCTATGTTCGCTGAAAAGCTTTTCCTTAATGATCTTGGTCTTCGCGGCTTAACAGGAGACGGTATATCTTCCTTTGTAGTCTTCTTATTACTACTTTTCACCTGTGTTCGCATCGAAGGAGGATTTCTGACAGCTAAAGAAGATGGTTTTGTGTTTTCTTTCTTAAGATCAGAGAAATTGGGAACACAGGATTGTGTAACCGAATTTATCTCTGTTGTTCTTCGCCCTTTCCCAGGAGTAATGTTAGTGTTTGAAACTTTACCTGGTGGTTTTGAGACTCTGGAGCTCCGGTTTGGTGATGGAGCCTTTCTAACTTGGGAGATCCTAGAAGCATTCTTTCCAATGGATTGTCCACTGACTAGCTTATCTTTCTCGTCTTCTTCTTCACTCTGGAATGAGCTCATAGGATGCTGTAAAAAAAGATGGAGAAGAATTATCAAATCAAATTACAAATAATAAGACAAAAGTTTGTTATGATTATCAGATGAACTAATTAAATGCTTTTGATACCTGATGCTTTTTCATAATTGACCGAGAATTAAAAGATCTGAATTTCTCTGCACGTTGGCGTGTACTTGACATCGAATCCTGTCTCTTCGCTGATGCAGCAGAAAACTTAGCCTTCATCTCCGTTCTACTTCTGTCAAGAGCTTCTTGCATTGACTTCAACTTAGTTTCTTTCGAACTCCACTCTTCTCTCAGTTTTGCATCCCTTTTCTTCATATACGTCTCATATAACTTTCCTTTACAATCATCTGAAAAACTTAAATCAGATAAATTCCGACGAATTACAACATTCTCGTTGCCTTTTTCATCACCAGCTGATTGATCTTCCTGAAAACCTCTTCGTTTATGCTTGGAGAAAATCTTCTCAAGGTCATTTGCCTTCATTTTCAATTCTTCGTTAACCCCTTGAGCGATTTCCCTAGACATTCTTGTCCTCTGAGTTTGATTTACAGATGTTGCACGAACTCTATTATTGTTGATTTTCCCAGCTGAATCTGCATTCACAAGACTAACCTCAAGATTATCATCCTCTACACCAAATGATTCTTGTCTCTGTTCAGACCCTGCAGAATCATCAAGATGTAACAAATCAAATCCATCAGTTTTACTGGTCAAAACTTTGATCTTTAAATGATTTTCAAGATCTTGTAAAATTAAATTATGTTGGGTAAAACTCACCTGCAGAAGCTTGTTTTGGAGAGGCTGTTAAGACTGGTTGATTGTCTGATGGAAACGCATCTTTTGTCTGGCCTTTTGATTGAATATCGATACCATTTGCTCTATGGGCTGATCGCGATTGCGGATGCTGATAAGGGAGTATGACTGATGATTGTGCCGCATTGTGGGATTTGGATGCATAGCTCTCCTTTTCTCTTTGCCTTAAATCACCATCAGTATGGTTTTGAGGATCATCACATTTAGGAGAACACGCATCATCATCATCATTATTATCATCACCCTTTTTACTATTTTCTTCAGACTCTCCTGGCACAATGGTACCAGGATTAACCGATGATGGTGCTCTAGCGGGACCTTCTTCATTGCCACTACTGTCAGGCTTCTTATTATCCAATGTCAAATCAACGCTCATGTCACTAACTATACTCCATCTTCTCAAAACAGACTTCTCAGGGAATGCAGGTGCAGCTGATGAGACATCGGAAGAAAGTCGCCTCAATTCAGTGGATTTAGCAACAACTACTGGTTTGTTTCCTGCAGAGTTGGAATTTTCCTTCTGTTTGCTCTCAAAGAGATTAATCCTATCTTGTACGCTGAGTCTCCTTGTATGATGACTGGTCTTAACCGTAGAAGATTCATCTTTTTTCTCCTCTTCATCCTTCTTGTTGTTCTTAGCACTTTGCTGTTGACTGATGTTTGTTTCACTGACTGAAGTTTGTGTATTGGTAATCAAATGCTGCGTGATCAGGTCTGGTCTTCTCTGCCATAATGAAATATATTTCTTGCATGCTTCGCTGATAAAGAAATATATCCGAATCAAACTTAAAACTCAATTCCCAGAAAGTGAAACATACAAAAAAAAAAAAGAAGAAGTGCTTACTCCAAATGATGTGCGCTGAATGTATCAGCAAAATGCTGGAGATCAGAAACAGTTTGAGGGTCAAAACCATTAGCTGATGCGCAAGCAATCGCTGTGGTTAAGTCGTCCTTAATTGCATCAAGTCTTAAATCTATAGCTCTTAAGAGCTCCTTCCTGAATATATACAAAGAAAATCAATCAGAAAAACATTCTTTTACTTTGATAAGCACTTGGAGGGTTCGACCCAATGTAAAAGCGGAGAGCTTTACTTACTTTGTTGCATCCGCTACACCTTCATCATCTGAAACATGGAAAAGAAAATAGGATCAAGTTTGGTCGTAAACTTAAAAAAAGTTGATCGAACTAAAGAGAAATTTCAGAGACCCTGAGAGTATAATGTCCGAGCTGCTTCCAACTGTGACATCTCCAAATCAAACGTATTAACTCTTTCCAAAACTTCTGGACTATTAACAAACTGAACAAACCTGAACAAGAAGTGAGAAAAATAAGATCCAAGTTAAAGATTCTTAAGTGTGTTAAAAGGGAAAAGCAAAATGTTCTTTATAAAACCTTCCAAGTGTTCTTCTTGTGAACCACGATTTGTCATTTTCGCCTTTTTCTACTTCCGCTCTAAAAGTGGATTGTGCTTCAAGAACTCTCAGGTGCTTCACAAATGGTTCGATCAATCCTGAACCCACTTTCTCTGTTTCTCCATTACTGGATACAAACAATTCACATCTGTACCACACAGCGAAAAAGATTTCAACATAGAAGCATAATCATTCATGCGGAACAATTTCAGTCCGAGAATAAGATTTACTGACCTCAAATGTTTTGGCAAAAGCTCAAATACAGCATAGTCAAGAATAGTATCATCCTTCATTTTCCTAGGCCAAATTGTGAATCATTCAACAGATTATATCCTTGAGATTACTATGATTCAACATAAGAATCTCAAATCCATGTGCAAGAAACCTGATGAAACAAGAGTATAATGGATTTAAATCAACGGTATTGGCCAATCTCATGAGATTAGTAAGCAAATAAACGTAGGAGTAAAGGTTTTACCCAACTTAACATTAAAGCCAAAGAAAAAACATTACCCAAAAATAAAACGAAACAGAATTCAACTCAACAATAATAGATGAAACGCAGCTCCAGAAATTGAAACCGATGCTTCCCAGATCTGACCCCAATAACACTAATATCAAAAAGGAAAAAAAAAAAAGACCAAAAAAAATCCTAACTTGACACATCCAAGAAAACCCAGAATTCAAATTCCAAAATACGACAAAAAAACATCCCTAGAACAAGCTGAATTATGTCAAAGTTTTGGGATCCAAATATAAACTAACCAAAAGCACGAAATCTAGGTAAACAGAATCAAAAGTCGACGAACTTACGACAAAGCCGATCCCAAGCATTGCACCGAATTCAAATACTCGATTTCTTACAATTACTCTCCAACCTTCTGTTACTTACTTTAGTTCTTATCAGATAAAAGAATTGAAAGAGAGAGAGAGAGGGAGAGAGAGAGAGAGAGAGAGAGAGAGAGAGAGAGAGAGAGGGAGAGAGAGAGAGAGAGCACCTGTCGTTACTACAATGGTTTTGGCGAGAAAAATGCAATCTTTCTTAAGAACCTTCCTTCCTTACTCTCTCTCTCTCTCTCTCTCTCTCTAAAGTAATTGATCTAGTGATATAGAATGTGAAGCTCTAGAGAGAGAGAGAGAGAGCTTCCTTGGGACAATTTTTCACTTTTTTGTATCATTCGCGTAACAGACTGTAATGAGAAAAATACAAAAGACACAAGTCAAGAAGAAGATACCACTCAGTATCACTTTACCAAATTACCCTCCTAGTAACCGAATCTAAACAAACAAACAACAAACCCCGATTTGGACCATGTTGCTTCACATATTATTTACATTTATATAATTTATACATCAGACTTCAAAAGGTTCAGATTCATTCTCTCAAGTGATTTAAGATATGGCATTGAAAGTGGTTATTAGGATGGGGGCAATTTTGTAATTAATATAGGAGGAGAGATGTGGTCAAGGCTCTACTATGTGGACCAAACCAAACAACCAATGATCTAGTTTTAACGGTAATATTATTATTTTGGGAAACAAAATTATAAATACGTTGAAGAGAGACGACAAACGAAAGTCGCATATTTTAATTGTGTTTAATTTTGTCAAACCTCATATCAATTTTGTTTTCTTCTAAGAAAACAGGATATAGTTTCTCTTTTTTGTTGTTCGTGAAACATCCTTGTAAACGATAAATGAGTCCATTTTTGCAGATTTATCAACTTCTTTGAGATTTTTCCTTTTCAATGTATGTGTTAAATAAATCATCTCATCAACATATAAGAATGTCATTTCAAGTATTTATAATACTGATGTTTACGTAAACCACTGTGTAATATAATTAAAAAGTACTCATATATAGTAATAAAGTCTTATTTTTAATATTCTCTGAATTGTCAAAGAATAATTATTAACAGAACACGTGATGTAAACGCGTAATATCATTCTTCACTTTAAAACAAAGAAAAGTATTTATAGAAAAAGAAAATATATTATTCTTCACATGCAATATCAAAGATCCAAATATTATGCATTTTCATGCTTTAGGGTAATGTTTTCTAATTAATATGCTACATCAACATTCAATCAAATGTGACGAAAGCCCTAAACGGCTAAACCCTATAACATTTAACCCCTAAATTGAAATATTCCGAGGCAACTAATTATAGTAATTTGAAGCAATTATATATTGTTTATTAGCCCATATAAGTGGAACAAGATGCTTCTAGATTGTCGGTATGACATAAGCTTCAGCACATGCGACATGTTCCTCTCATTCTTTTTCCTTTTGTCCCATTCGTCAATAATTAATATCTCTGTATTAATCTTCATGCGAAAATTAATATATTTTTATAACTTTAACGAATGATTGATCAAATCACCTAAACTGATTACATGTAACATGAATAAAAGTGTTGTAAAAAGGAAAATAATAGAAAAGGAAATCGGTTGATATATAAACCATAAGTAATCCACATGAGAACAAGAAAACTCGACAGTATACAGAAATCAAATCCTGTAACCATATATTGTTCTCAAATGCATTAAAAGTTGTTATTTTTAATTCCATTATCTAATTACCCTCTCCTAAAGTTTAAACCGAAAGGGAGAAATTAAAATTGGTTTAGATTTCCCAAAACCATACATTTGCTTGCAGCTTGTTTCCTTCTCCGTGAAAACCCTACAGAAAAAGCTCGGATTGGTTTAGTGGGTCCCGCTATCCACCGAAACAACCGCATGATTAAGCGACTAACTATGTACAGAAAAAAAAGCAAAAATAAATCAACGGTACAGATTGGACAATAAAGAAAAACAGCTGTACATGTGGGACCCACCTTATGACGAGGCGGTGCATACACGTGTGTCTCTATCAAGAGGATGGAAAATAAATAGTGTAAGACTTTGTTAGGGTCCAACTATATCATTTGTAAAACGGAAGCCTAAACTTCATTATGTTATTCTTAAGTTTAATTAGCATATATTCCTTCTTATTTAAACTCAAATTAACAAATATTCAGTTCACTTAGCAGAATTGCAAGTTTACGACTGAAACAGGTTATACGATTCTTTAGTTTCTTTGTTTTCCAGCAATTTAGTATGACCATACTTCTTATTTAATCACGACCATAATACTTTATGTTAAACTAGTTGACCAAAAAGGATAAACTAAAAAACAGAAGACAATAAAATATGTTTCGGTTTGTGTCGAATTTTTATTTGATGTCATGGTAAAACATTGCTCCAAGTGTTTTGGGCCATCAAGTATCAACTCAGGCCTGGGTTGCAATAATGTTCAGTATTCATGGCAATCTCAAGGCTTTGATCCAGTCAATTTCAACTCGGAAATCACCTGCTCCTGAGTTAGCTCCAACTGCACCACCTTCTGCATTTACCGATAGGGACATACCCAGAACACGGCCTGGATTCATCTCCATTTCCACATCTATAACGTTTCCTCTCCATGTCGGCAAGTATCGAGCTAGAGGGATCTGATATATTTAAACTTCGGTTTACTAGTGGCCTTAGACTAGAAGTGAAACATTCAAGTGAACTCATAATGGCTATATGTTTTCATCTAAATGAGAGTTGAAAAGCAAAAAAAGGGAGGTGTAAAATGCTCTAAAACTCTTTGTTAGCATTGATAGAAGTAACACTTACCTTGGCAGTATACCAATTGTCCTTTGGAGCAAAAACAAAAGCTTGCCACGAGTTATCTTCTGGTTGTCCCGGTGAGTTCACCCAGTTTTCGGTATAGATCTGAATCAATATTAATCAAGGTTTAGTATAACAACCCTTTTGCTCCTACAATCCTACAACATTGTTGTTTCATCTGGGGTATAGGCAAGGTGAGTGTCAGCATGAAACTCACGGTAGAAATATAACATCTTCCATCTCCTCTGAGCCTCAGGGCTATTGCATCATACCCGTCGAGATCAATGAAGCCATCAAACTGCAAAAAAGAAGGCAGAGTTAGTTGAAATAGTACGCTTAATTGACTCGCAAAGTCTTCTTACAATCCAAATATTTGTATGTAAAAGATATATTTCGATTAAGAATGCTTTGAAGAAAACCGAAGGGTGCCTGTTGTTAACCTTCTTTGAGCGCATTCCACAGAAGCCACTCCGGCTGATATTCCACTTTGATCCCTCATTAATGTCTACAGAAAGGTTCCCCGAGAAAATTCCTATAATAGATAGCAAAGCATCACAAAGTGAGCAGGGTAAGACATAAGGAGACATTAAAAACATCATTATTGTAACATAGGAAAAGTCAGATTTCTATGAGGAAAGGTAAGTGAAATGATAGAGGGCAGATAAATAAACAAAGATAGTTACTAAGTTGCTAACCAGTGCCCTCTGCTCTGTTTCCTCCATCCGGGATTTCCAAGGAAGCCGAAGATAGTCCTATAAAACAAGTATCAAACATGTTGCCATCAAATAAATTATTAAAATGCATGATATACTGTTTACATATCAATTAATTCTGTGCAACGCAAATCTTCAGAAATCTTAATTTGTCTCGTAGTTGTTCATCTGAATCAATAACGAATGGAAATGAAAGGGAAAAGACAATAGAAAACAATATCAGACACTCTTTATTGAACAAATGCTTGAACCTGTCTACTTAAGTACCTCCATATTCAGAATCAGAATAGAGATGCCATTTCTTTAAGTCTTCTTTTGAATCGAACTTAAAAATATACTTCTCTGCAGGTGGTACCCATTCTTCAACGTTCCAAGTAAGAGCTAATAGTTTGCAGAGTAGTGAAGATATGTCAGAAACTGTACCCTTCTGCATTCAAAAGCATAAAGGCTAGTAGAATAATATAAAGGTAAACCCAAAAAGTTATTGCCTTGGAACATAAAACCAACGCCATTGTTCTTCAAACACTACTTGCTATTAGTCAGTGTGACAGTGTCTAAGTATAAGCACAAGCACAAACACAGCTGAAGAAAGAAAATTAGTAGATGAAAAAATTTAGTACGACCCATCATAGTTGACGGAAAAGTGTCAGGTAAATAATACCTTTCTTTGTTGCATTTACTGAGGCTTGCAACAATGACCGAAACCTTGACATGTCTCCTGTAGCTGCTTGCCCAAGTGAAAAATGAAGTAAATTTGTATAAATATAGAAGATTGATAGTTACGAATTAACGCTCCTAATTTCAGTGTCAAACACCCGCGCACACGAAGATTTCATGATCAGAACCACACTCCAACAATGTAGGAAAGATAGTGTCTTTACAAAGCTATATCAGAAGTTCACGCAGAACAGACAGAAAATACTATTGCATTCATTGGAGAAGCCTAAATCGATAGTGATGTGATTCCAGCGCCATTAGAGCTGAAGCTGGGACCTAATCCAAGACCTTTTACTCTTGGACCCAAATGATTAAAAAACAATGAGAAGCCAACGGCATCCAATACACAAGTGAATAAGACTTTACCCATTGAAGCGTTTCAACAAACACCTTGTAAGCCAAAAATAAAGTAATCGCTAGAGTAGATTTAGAAAATACAATTTCGACCACGTTCTTCAGAAAAGGAAACCCAACACATATAAAAAGATGGTCATTTCAACTCATCTGCTACTCCGAAATTTCCAGCAACAAAAGAAAACTCAAAACAAGAAGATCTGATAATTTAGACAAGCGAAAATTCTAAGAACGGAGAAATAAATATCTCATTTTTATGGGTTCTCTAGAAAAAACGCAGCGAGCATAATACAGACTCACTCACTGGATTTTCCGTCACCGTTGGCACAAGCGTCGGTCACCGATATTGCGGCAGCGGCATTCAAGGCGAAGAACGTCGTTTCATCGTACGCTGCGTTTCGTAACACCAATCCTCTACATTGGGCCTGTTTGGGCCAATATATCCTTAACTTCTTTTGCTTTTCTAAATGTCCATAAACTATATGTAAAAAGGTATGTCATGCATACGAATCCTAAAAAAATACTTTATGTACGTTATGCTAGGACAATATACTATCTATATGCAACAAAACACACAAAAAAGTCAAGTTTGACATAAGAATCTGACATGAAATATTTCGGGCTAAAACGCTGTCGTTTCTTCGCTCTCGTGCGACATATACAGGGTATCGTCCCAGCGCGCGGCGTTTCGTATGTTTATTTGTTGGTAATTTTTCAACACAATGCGGCTTGTTGTGTTCCTGCAGCTTCTAATTTCTAATCACACAAGTTATTGCAGTTCAACTTTGGGTTGTAACTAAAAAATTACGAAAAATGTATCAAACAAACCAAACCCTCTATATATACCAAAAACAAACGACGTCAATTTAAAGTTTGATGGCGATGAAAAAGTTTAAAAAGATATCACTTTGGGTATGAAAAAGAAAACACAAGGAACCGAGAACTTTCACAAATCTGAGTGGATATATGAAAAAGATGTGGCTCTTCTGTAGTTCTGTTAACTCTGTCGAGGTTACCAGAGTTAACTTCCCATGCAAGGCACATTTTCTTCTCCCAAATCTTTACATTAATGTTCTTCCGTTTGAAACCCACTGGCTGAACTCATTTGAGAATCCATTTACTGAACAATTTTCAGATGCTTGTCTCGAAATTCTACCACTCTATATATATATAAAAAGATGGGAAAATTCGAATCAGTCTTCTTAAGCTTAATTACAAGTAACTTGAATAAGAGTGATATGGTGGTGAAGGAATTACCTCAAAACCCGTGTTCATATTTGCATAAGTGACCAATTCTTCCAGGTCGGCGAACATTTGATCTGACGCCATTGAGCTACAAGAAACATTAATTTAGAGCATTACCATTCATTGTTATTATATATATATATATAAAGAACAAGGTTCATGTAAAGTATCCTTTTTTTTAATGAATGCTATATGGTAAGTAACGATGTATATATTTATACCTGCTACGTTCAAACATTTCTTCTGCTGGAGTGAATGTAGCTTTGTATGAGTGTGCAAAACCAGGTATATCATCGGGATTGGGAGCATCAGAGCTACTGCCTGGAAACATCTCGAATGATGCTTTTCCACTCAAATGTTCTTTACTACGCCTAGCCGAGAGGAAACTGAACCAAAAATATGTTTTCAAAGAGGAAGAAGAATCAGAATAGAGTAACAATGAATGCTAGCTAGCAAAGAGATTGACTCTGATGAACATGCATGCATGACCTTAGAGAAGCTTGTTCAGTTTCAAATAATCCAAATTCTGAAGTGGTCTCTGAGATACCACCGTTTAACCCTTCACCTGAAGGCTGAGTGTTTTCTTGTACAATCTCCTCTACTACCTTCACATCACCTTCCAAGAGAAGGTTATCGGAAAAGGACCTTCTAATTACTGGCCTGCAGTTCATATACACGATCTCTTAATTAGTCTTTTCAAGTTATATATATGTCAGCTTCTGAAAAATTCTGCTAATTAAATTAAAAGAGATTCCTTGAACTGCTGGTTTAAAAACTATTATAGATACCTGAGATTCTCGGTATCAAAGTTAGAACTACTTCCAATGTTGTGCTGGTCAGATTCCGACCACGGTGCTAGCCTTCCCGAATGAGGCCTAGAATGCCCCAAAAACCTGTCAAGAGACAAAAAAATCATTATATACGTACTAAGCAAACATTTAATTAATTAATTAACAAAGTTAAAAGACAAAACAAAACAAACAAAAAGAGGCATGAAGCATACACATTGATGGAGTTCTGCTTTTCGCTGTCCTGATAAGCGTTGTTGTAGTAACGACGCACAGCTGTGAGCACATCACGGTGCTTCATAATGCTCCAATCACCTCTCAGAGCACTGAACATCTGCAAAACCATAATAATAAGTTGAAAGTTCCGTATAATCAATTCAAAGCCTAGCTAGTAGTAAAATGTGTTGAGAAATCCAATACCTTGGCGTGTGCTCCAGAGCCACCATACTGCAACGCAATGCTATCGCCCATGTTTTGATAAGTTTCCATCAATTTTCTTGCTAGAGGATTGTCAACATCGACAATAGGAGGTCCTCTAATACCCAATGCATCCAGCTGACGAGCAAGACACACCAATCCGTTGGCGTACTGAGCCAAATTAGTACGATCCAAGCAGTCTAAACAGTTTGTTCTCAAGACCCCATTTTGAACCATAAATACTTCCGCTTTCAACCCTTCTTTTTCTGGGCTACTTTCCTCTTCATTATCTTTATTTGGAAGAGGGTTACTAGAGACATTGCAGCATCATTAGTGTTTTGAATTACCAAAACAAATTAACGTGCAATAACATGAATACTTCATTAATCACATATAACATACCAAACTTACTTGTAAAATGAATCGTCAATAACTCCTTCAGCTCCTACACCTAAAGGAGCTTTACAGAAAAATAAGTTAGTCGCTATCAATGCTTTCTTCGCACGGCTACACAAGTCGTCGAATGCACGATCAACTCCACTGCAAAGTTGAAGTAAGTAAACAGTTTTTAGGATATTTAGAATTATATTAAACCAACCCACTAATCTCTGCTTATATAATTGTCGCAGTACCTTTTGTAGTGTTTGCTTAGATCAAAATGCATTCCCTTTAAACGTTTCTCCTTCTTCCCGCTCTTGTTAATATATCGGATTGCTTTTACAAACTCTGCCCCTAAGTCGTTTTCTCGATCCCTGTTCGCACCTGACTGATATTCAGCAAAGAAACACTCATATCTCCAAGTAAGAGGCACAAGTAATGTATATAATATATGAATTTTCCTAGAGAGAAATGAGAGATCCTACCTTTAGGAGGTTCAGGATTATTATCGGCTGCCCGTACCTATATATCAGATTATCAAAGTGGCGTTCAGTAGCCGCGTAATTTGTACCCTTGTTGTCGTTTACTGTGGTCGGAAAAAACGAAAAAGAAAACAAAAACCTTAAGATCAGAGAAAAAGAATCCTTTTTTTGAAAATTTCTTTGCAAATGTATCTTACATATAATGTCAGGTTGTGGTTTGAATATAGATAGCTCTTGTGACCAAAATAAAGGTATGGAGCCTCTAATCTGCAAAACCGATGCTATAGCGATTTTCTGACCCTCTGGAACCTCTTTGGACACAATCTGTTCGGTCTCGACGTCATTGGCTACATTGCCTGCGTTATTTACACCACGCCTTAAATATCTGCACATTAGAAAAAGAGAGGCAATGATTGTTATAGTTAAGATTAGAGGCATAAGAAAACAGAGATAGAAAAAAAAAGGAAGAGGAAGAAATATTGGTGTAGTACGTAGTAGTACCTTGTACCAGCATAACGCCGCGAACGGCGAGCAATGACAGTCAATACAAATTCTTCATCAGATACTGAACATTTAGTCTGGACAAGTAGACATTTAGTTTTCAAAAATCTCTAGACTAAATCATTCCCATGTATGTAACATTAACAATCTTTACTTACCTGTTGAAAGAAACCGTATACCAATGCAACTGTCCACATTGTATTCTGGAGAATCCTTCTGATGCCGCGTGTTAAATAGGTGTTCCACACAAACATCGCCTCGTCGTGCAAGTTTCCTCTCTCAGTGTTGCATATGTTTTTCTGAAGGGAATACATTATATGATATGTGTAGCTGAAGTAGAAGTTTTTGGTAAGATCCATCATGCATAGGAGCTTCTTGTACCTACAACACAAGGGAATGAAGGAGGAGTCTGAGATATGTGTTCTGCTAACTTTAAAGATAGATACTTTCCATATTATTAACATACCGTTGCTCGGCTGAAGAATTAGCCACTTCAGTCTCATTGGAAGGATATGGAACCATAATCATTTGACTCTCTGCTATACTATAAACAGTATGGCCAAGGATCTCTCCCATTTTCTTTCGTTTCTTTATAACCAGCATGTAATAGGGTCCCAAGAATTTCACAAAACCTGCACACATGTAATCAACATTGCTATTTCAAAACGTTGCACCGAGCTTTAATTAATAAAAACATTGAAAGAAAGAGAGACGACGTACCAATGATTCCATAACAAGTAGTCTCCGCTTTAAGCCCACCATATTTCTGGTTCCCTCGGCTTATCCATCTTTTAAGTTCGCGGATTTCTTTATTTGTATAATTCGTAGGATCTTCAAATAAATTTAACTCATTTGGATCCGTTCGATCAATCTTAAGAATCCTCCAAAAGGTTTTGTTCTCGTCTCTTCCGATCAAATAAAAATTCTGCACCAACAACCATATTTATTCAAAAAACTTAATCACAGATCATAATCGTAAGGAAAATCAAGAGACTTGTTTGTACCGTGCGAGTACTATAGAGCTTGAACTTGTGAAGAACAGGCAAGTCAATAAGTTTGCGCCTCGGATCAACCGGAGGCTCCGATCCCATCAGAGCAGACAAATTTGAAATTTCGAACGTGAAGAAAGCTGGAAGTGGGATACACAGACAAACAAATAAGCAGACAAGGTAAATAAAACTGCGTGGAGGACGATGAAGAAGATAGAAGAGTGAGCAAGTCGGAGGAAGAGAAGAAGACCTGTTTTTTCTTAGAAAAAGGTAAACAATAAAACTATTTATTGTTTGTTTGTATGTTTATCCTTTTCGGCGCTAAATCGCACGTAGTATTTATAGTCTATTTGAGTAGCTTATTTATAAAAGGTCATTACCTTCTTTTTTTTTGCTCTATATAGAATTTTATTTACTAAAACAATTCAAAAGCTTTTTACTTTTTGCTCAATATTTTAAAATCTGAAATCTCCTTTTGTTTTCTCTACAGTATTTTTTGTTGGTTTTAATGTTAAGAATTAGCTTTGTTATAAAAGGTCATTACATAACATGCATAACATATAATTTACGATGATTTTTTATTATCAGAGAAAATAATCATTAAAATACTGAATTTCTTCATTTGTGTCATTTAAATATCAAATTTTTTAATGAGTCATTTAAATAACTATCTATATTCAAATACACCGATTTAGTTATATAATTAGTCAACATTAACACTAAAAATAATATTGTTAACTCAGTTACTTATTTTTTATATATTAGTGTCTAATTTTAGTTGATTAAAATAAATAATAAAGTTAAAAATATTACTTTTAGTTGTTAATGTTAACTAATCGTATGATTAAATCGATGCAATTAACTGTATATCGTTATTTAAATTGATCCAACATAAAATTTCAATATATTAGACCATTTTCCCTTTTTTCTTATGATTTATGAGCTACATATATCTAAAGTGTTGCAAATGATTTAATTCATTTCTTTAAACATTACTAAGTCTGGTCCAGCCTGCGATCAAATTCGACTAGTTCTAAAATAAATAGAATAATCATGTTTATAAATGATACAGTTAATGTTGCAAAGGTGTTTGTGTGGTATATTTGGTAGTTATAAGTTAACATGAGAACCATAATTTATAAAATCGAGTTTCTTTCTTTATAATTAGATTAATTTGACTAATGGGTTGGTTGGTGTGTTCTAAACTGATAAAACTATATAAATTATTGTGTATTAACAGAGTATCGTAAAGGTAAAAGAAGGAGTTTTGTATAATAAAAACAAAAAGAAGGAAGAGTTTTCAAGACTAATATGGAGACAAGATTGAATTAAACTCTCTTTTTTTACATTCCTAAATTGTGAGTCGAAAATTGCTAAATTTACCATCTAACCACATGTGGACATCTGCATGTCTCAACAATTACAATAAATTTTACTTTGAGAATATTTTTTTAGGATTTTCTTTTAAAAAGCTATATAAATTTTAAGGATATGTAGATAACTAAATAAGGTGAAGTTTTCAATAGAATTCTTTATGCATTCGATAACAAATAAATAAAAATGAAAGAAAATTAACTTTTTGGCGAGAATTATAGAAATTTACAATGGACGATCGAAGGTTGATTATCAAAACACCCAACCCATAACTTCAATTTAGTTATGATTTTGATATTTTAATAAATTTTAAATTTCTATTGAAATTGACCGACCGGTTCGTTGGTTACAAATAATAAGTTTAAATTGTAAAAACATATTTGTCAATACGGGAAGTTTAATCAACCAAAAAGTTTAATCAACATAAATGTAAAAACACATGCAAATGTTTTTCCATTTGAAAATTTTAAAATTACGTCACTTGAGTATAAATATACAAATTCAAACGACGTCATGATATATGATGGCCGACAGATGATAGCTTCGCAATGACTTAATCCCCTCAAACATCCACAAACGTCTTCTTAAACCATCTTAAATGTTATTATCGCACTAATACATTTTAACGAAGACTTATATGAAAAGTACATGTCAAATTTTTAAAAGACTTTACACTTCAAATTAAAATAAAAGGCCGACTTTGGCGTCACAAAAATGAAATAAAAAAAGACTGGCATCTTACCTTATAAACCTTGATTCCTTCCATTACCATTGACAAAAGACAACCCCAATTATTAGCATAATTATTATTAAACAATGCAATTTATCAATGTAAATTTACCATTGAGGCTGTATAATGCGTTTTCACTCTGGTTTAAACCAAAACCACATATTGGTCGGTTTGGTCTGGTACACCTTACTCATTTTGGTCCGGTTAAGTAAAACCGTTTGCTTTTCTAAACTATTTAAGCTCTCCCATCCCACTCTTCATAGAACTCCTTAAGAAATTCTTCCATGAACTTGTGCCTCTTCTCTGCCCTCCTTCTACCCGCCTAGTATTTTCAGCCCCACATTCAAATCTCAAATCGAAACAAATTTACTGTGTTGTATAGAATTGTTTTCTGGTTAATCTTACCTCGGTTTTCATCAGATTCTTCAGTTTGAGGAGTTTCTCATGAAAGTGGTTAATAGTCGTTTGCTCCTCTTTCTTCATGTACTGCTCTTTGGTTAACTCTGTCCGGGGCTTGATTTCAGAATCATGAAGCACTCTGTTCCTGCTTCCACCAAATGTAAAGCAACGAGCAATTCCTAAAACCGAAAGAGATCAGCAACAGCTCAGGTGTTTGGCAATGACATATCAAAAAGCTCACAAACTGTCAAGAAGCAAACTAAAGACAAGAGAAGCATTCTTACCTATAGCGCCAATTGCATCAAGGCGATCAGCATCTTGAACTATCCCAAATTCTGGAAGAGATTCGCAGAGTGCTAACCCTGATAATTCGTCTTTGAAACCTGGAAACAATTCATTTGTTCAGTTCATAAATTCAGATACAACAGAATGCTTTTTCACACTCCTACTAACCCATTCCATTAATGATCGTTAGTATCTTCATCTTTTTGGTCTCTTCTATGCCCTCCTTATCCAGGAAATTCTCAACAAGCTTTGCTTCGGAAGGGTCTCTGAATCACGGATATCATATTTTGGGGGCATGAAGTAAAAACATGTCAGGGAGCAGAACCATTCATGGTTCAGAAGTTTTTTATTTTTATTTTATATCCACACCAAGCTCTACTTCGTAGAGCCTTACTAATCCTAGGGGTGAGCAAAACCGACAAGGAATTGCTCACTAGCATCACCTAATGGAACCCACATAGCATTCACAATAGATCCCTAGGTTCCCTGATTACGAGTAGAGTCCCTACAAACACTTCCAAGTGTATTTATTCATGCAGTTTAGTCAAAAAGGTAAATGCAGGTGACCTAGAGAGTTTAAGGGGCAAAGTAAACACTTATTTTTCTTGTCGTGGAAGTATGATTTGCAAGGGACATTGATCTACTGAGTAGACTCTGTTCAAGCCATCAAGCGGTTCAAAAGAAAAGAAGACTTAAAGAAACAAACCTTATGTACTTGTAATCACCTGAATAGAAAGAGAGAGGAGAGAGCAAGAGATACACACTATGATCAATCTGTGGAGTATAAGCACAAGAATTAAAGAAAAAAAGGTTTCCAGGAGCCACCTATATCATGAAGAAGAGCTGCAAGCTCTACCTGCAAAGCACAACAACAATGGTTCAACCAAAGGGGAAATGAGATTTCACAAGAAACATCTCACATTCGATATCACTACAAAAAATTTAATAGAGGGAGATTCTCCACCATATTACAAATGACCTCATTCAGCCTCACCAACTTAAACAATGATGCAGATATCGACGGAACAAATTAGGGGTTTCCTGGAAGAGAGAGGGGGAGGGGGGGAGTATTTTAACTCACAGTTTCCATGGAGTCCGAGTTGGAAGAGAGACCTTCTTCGCGAGCAATGGAGAGAGCAAGGTCTCGGACCCTCCAAACGTGAGATGCGTCATGAGAAGCATCATTTCCCTTCATCGCCCTCTCCACCAACTCCTCCGCCTTTCTCATAGTCGTCGCCGCCGCCATTTCCCTCTCTATCTCTCTCTCACAAGTTCCAACTGCGCAGCATCGAAGGTGGAAAATATTTTGATTCAATTTCGGCCTCAGGCAAATACGTCGTTGCTCTCTGCTGAAGTTGATGTAAGTCCGCCACTTTCTCGACGACGATGACCACTGGGATTCTAAAATCTGAATTCTGGAAAATAATTTTTTTGTTTGATTTTTCCTTTTTACCCTTAGTCACTAAAGAAGCAAATTAAAAGAGGATCTTTGTAACACCCGCATTCGGAAGGAAATGCTGGAACTTACGGATTGGGTGAATCCGGGTGTGTTTGGTCGAGCTAGGCTGGCCGAAGTCACCGAGTTCGGTAAATCGCGGGCAATCGGAGTTCTCGGAGCTTGGGCGAGACTCAGGATGGCTGGCCGGGTTTATCGGGACTTGGTCGGCATTCGGACAGGATGTCCGAATAATTCGGAGTTTGGTCGGCATTCGGACAGGGTGTCCGAATATTTCGGGACTTGGTCGGAATTCGGACAAGTGGTCTGAGATTTCCGGGACCTGGTTGGAGTTCGGGCAGTATAGGTCCGAGTCATCCAGGACATGGTCAGATTCGGACAGGTTGGTCCGAGTATTTCAGGACATGGTCAGATTCGGACAGGTTGGTCCGAGTATCTCGGGACATGGTCGGATTCGGATAGGTTGGTCCGAGTATCTCGGGACCTGGTCGGATTCGGACAGCATTGGTCGGGAACCAATGACCTGGTCGAGAGGGCCAGTGCGCGGGGACGGTTTCTCGTGCAAGGCATGGGAACGGTTACTCGATCCGGATGTGGTCGAGTGCGCGGGAACGGTTACTCGCAAGGATGCGCGGGAATGGTTACTCGATCCGGATGTGGTCGAGTGCGCGGGAACGATTACTCGCAAGGATGCGCGGGAACGGTTACCGATCCAGACGATGGTCGAGACGCGGGAACGGTTACTCGCCCAGGTGCGCGGGAACGGTTACCCGGTCCGAGTGTTTGGGCGATGCGGGAACGGTTACTCGGGCAGTTATGCGGGAGTTCTATAAATAGAACCCGCACCCTTCCCATTTGTCTCTTTTGGGCGAGAGAACTGAGAGATAGAGAGAATTTGTGAGAAAAACTCTGAGTGGGAAGGAAGTGCCGAGCCGTGGTCGAGTCTGTACGAGCTGTGGTCGAGTCTGTACGAGCCGTGGTCGAGTCTGTTCGAGCAGTGGTCGAGTTCTATCGAGCTGTTCTGGAATTTCGGCACAAGAGGTGTCAGATCATTGGATTTCCGAGAAATCTAATGTGAGTGCGTGACTGTGGCCTAAGTTAGGGTCGTTCTTTGCTAATATTGATAGTCTTATGTGTGGTTGATCATGTGCTTGTCATGATCGTTCTGTGGTTTGGTTGATCGTATGTGAGTTACGATCGTTCTGTTGCTGTCCGTGAGTTCGACTCACCCGACTCGACAGTCTATAGATCGGGTAAGGCGCTTGGGGCTATGTTGCTCGCCAAAGCTTACCGATTGCGAGAGGACTGGTCGATAGGCGTGAGTGTACTACACGTGATGATGCTGTGGTCTGGAAGTACTTGTGTGATCAGTACTTAGACTGAGATCCGATGTGCGGATCGATTCCTGATTCTGGCCTGGTGGGACAGGATGACCGCTCTCACTAAGCAATTTTGTTGCTTATGCCTCCATTTTTGGATGCAGGTTCTGAGACTAACCAGGGTGTTGGTCGAGATATGTGATTCTGGCCGCGGGACAAGGCAAGGTGGAAAGGATGGTAGGGTTGGGTAGAATCGACTAGCAATTGTAATAGCTTATTGGCAAACTCTCAATTGTACTAGTTTCGATTAACTTAATGAAGTTTCTGTTTGACTCAACCCTTGTTTATGTTAAGAATGATCTAATCGAACCTCAATGCAAAAAATTCTAAGTAAATTTCCGTAGAGTCTAACTCGGGTAAATGGAAACTCGGGTTGGGGCTCTACAAGTTGGTATCAGAGCGTGTTGGTTCTAGGACGGGTTAGAAAATGAACTAGTGGGTAAATCCATCCTTTCAATGCCCAGGTCTCGCGGTAAGTTTTGTGTTTCTGTCTTTAGTCCGTGAGGTTAGTTTGCCGGTTAATGTAGTGATTAACATTTCAGATGGCAAGGACTAATCGTAGTAGGAGACAGGAAGAAGTGACTGGTGAGAACTCTGGGAATAATGCGGCAAGAAATGCCGAAGGTGGAACTAGGGAAGT
Source organism: Pugionium cornutum (assembly GCA_018901935.1). NCBI lineage: Eukaryota > Viridiplantae > Streptophyta > Magnoliopsida > Brassicales > Brassicaceae > Pugionium > Pugionium cornutum. Next base: position 5,110,721 of record CM032156.1, read on the forward strand.
TCCGGTTCACAGGAATGTGAACAATGCGGCAAATGTGGGAGTTGCCGGGAATGTGAATCCTGCTGGAGCAGTGGATGGTAATGCGGCTGCACCAATCGGGCTTGAAGCCGTATTTGGGTTGCTAACCCAATTATTGGCGAGATTGCCGGTTGTTGCACCAGCACCGGTGGAACTACCGCCTGTGAATCCACCTGTGAATCCACCAGTGGTGGAAGTGGATGGGGGAAATATGGGAAGGAACCCATCTTACCTTAAGGTGATGGACCATATGCAGAAGTTAGGCACTAAGTTCTTTGCTGGAGGAACTAAGCCTATAGAGGCCGATGGATGGATCGAAAGATTGGAAAGGAATTTCGAGTCCATTCGGTGTCCTGAGACGTACAAGAGGGACATTGCGATCCACTATCTGGAAGGGGATGCGCATGCATGGTGGCATGGAGTGTCCGGGCAGTTGGGAAACCAAGGCCCTTCGTGGGAGGAGTTTTGCAATCGTTTTAAGGCAAAATATTTCCCACCGGAAGCTCGTGATCGATTGGAAGGAGCGTTTCTGGACTTGTCCCAGGGGACTAAGTCGGTGAGGGAATATTAAGCTGAATTTAACAGCTTGAAAAAGTATGCTGGCCATGAACTGAGGAGTGAACGGAGGCAAGTTCACCGGTTCATGCCACCGGTTCATGCGTGGTCTAAGGATCGACCTCCGCAAAACTTGCCAAATCCGAGACTATGACACACTCGCGGAGCTGGTCGAGAAGGCAGCTCAGTTGGAGTACAATGCTGTCGAGGAATCTAAGCTAGCAAATGTTGCTGTTGTTGGGCATAGGAAGTATGCTAACTCGGGAAAGCCACGTGTTGGCCGTAATGTGAATTCGAGTAGTGGGAAAGGAAACCCGAGTACTAGTTGGCGTGTAACTGGTGCATGCCTTAGATGCGGAAGTATGAATCACAGAATTCGTGATTGTACTAAGGAGGATCGTAAGGGAAAAGTACAAGTGAACAACTTTGGTGAGAAGGTGTGTTACCATTGCGGTGTAGTTGGGCATATAAAGCCGCAATGCCCACAGTTGGTACAACCTTTTGGGAAACGGCCGAGTGAGGGACTGCAACCTCCACCAAAGAGGCAAGCTGTGATGCCTCGGGTGTATGCAATGGCTGAAGAGACGGTGACTGATCCGAGTACGTCTCGTCTGATCACTAGTAAGTTCTCGTACTTACCTTAGTGAAAATTGTTGTGCGTTTTAGTAGATCTTAGAATTCTAGGTCAATGTGTAGGGACCTTGTTAATGGGTGGTGTGGAAACTCATGTTTTGTTTGATTCGGGAGCAACCAATTGCTTCGTGAATCCGAACATGATTGGAAATGGTGAATTCCATAAGGAATCCGGGAATAAACATGGTTGGGTCCAAGCGGTTGGAGGACAAATCTTGATGACCCTTGGAAAGGTCCGAAATGTTTCAGTGATGGTCGACACTGTGAACATGCCGGCTGATTTGGAGATTTGTCCGGTGAAGTCGTATGATGTGATCCTTGGAATGGATTGGCTCGGGAAGTACAAGGCACATCTAGACTGTCATCGTGGTAGAGTTAGGTTTGAGACGGGTGATGGAGTGCTAGAATATCAAGGAATTAGGCCAACTTCTGGGAGCTTAATTGTGTCGGCAATTCAAGCTAGCCAATTGATCGAGAAAGGGTGTGAGGCGTACTTAGCTACCATCACAACCCCTGAAGTTGGATCGGATGTGCTGTTGAGTAGCATTCCGGTAGCTAGTGAGTTTGAGGATGTGTGCCAAACTCCGGCTGGATTACCACCTACTCGTTCAGACCCATTCACCATTGAGCTTGAGCCGGGTACAACTCCGATATCGAAGGCACCTTATCGGATGGCTCCGGCCGAGATGGCTGAGTTGAAAAAGCAGTTGGGTGAACTAATGGAGAAGGGATTTGTGCGACCGAGTAGTTCACCATGGGGAGCACCGATTTTGTTTGTTAAGAAGAAAGATGGGAGTTTTAGACTCTGCATCGACTACCGTGGACTGAATCGGGTAAAGGTGAAGAACAAGTACCCTCTTCCGAGGATTGATGAGTTGTTGGACCAACTCCGAGGTGCTACTTGCTTCTCAAAGATAGATTTGGCTTCGGGTTACCATCAAATCCCGATAGAGGAGTCGGATATTCGAAAGACCGCCTTTAGGACGAGGTATGGTCATTTCGAGTTTGTAGTCATGCCATTTGGGTTGACAAATGCACCTGCAGCTTTCATGAAACTCATGAATAATGTCTTTCGAGACTATTTGGATGAGTTTGTGATCATCTTTATAGATGATATCTTGGTTTATTCGAGAAACCAAGAGGAACATGAAAGACACCTAAGGATAGTCATGGGTAAGCTAAGGGAACATAAACTGTTCGCCAAGCTCAGCAAGTGCAGTTTTTGGCAAAGGGAAATTGGATTCCTAGGACATGTGGTCTCGGATAAAGGAGTGTCCGTTGACCCGGAGAAGATCAAGGCAGTCGCAGACTGGCCAAGACCGCAGAATGCCTCGGAAATAAGGAGTTTCCTTGGGCTGGCTGGGTATTATCGACGCTTTGTTAAGGGTTTTGTTAGTATGGCTCAACCGATGACCCGACTGACCGGGAAGGACGTTCAGCTCGAGTGATCTGTGGATTGTGAGAATAGTTTCTCTAAGCTAAAGGAAATGCTTACGAGTACTCCGGTGTTGGCATTGCCTCAGCCAAATGAGCCTTATGTGGTGTACACGGATGCATCAAGATTGGGATTAGGATGTGTTTTGATGCAGCATGGCAATGTGATTGCTTATGCATCTAGGCAATTAAGGAAGCATGAGGCTAATTATCCTACGCACGATCTTGAGATGGCTGCGGTAGTGTTTGGCTTAAAAATTTGGAGATCTTACCTTTATGGTGGGAAGGTTCAAGTTTACACGGACCACAAGAGTTTGAAGTATATCTTCACTCAACCGGAATTGAACCTAAGGCAACAGCGATGGATGGAATTAGTCGCCGACTATGACTTGGAGATTGCCTACCATCCGGGAAAGGCTAATTTAGTGGCCGATGCCTTAAGTCGCAAACGGGTAGCAACATTATCCGAGAAGGATATGGACAATCTGGTTAGTATGGTCGGTACCTTGCGTCTAACTGTCCTGTCGGATGACGCAGAACCTTTGGGTCTAGGTGCGGCAAACCAGGCCGATTTGTTGAGCCGAGTACGGTTGGCTCAAGAGAAGGATGATGATCTGATTAAGGCATTTCTGAATGATAAGATGGAGTATCAGACTTCGGAGAATGGAACAATACTAGTTAATGGTCGTGTATGTGTTCCGAATGATAAGGAACTTCGGGAAGAAATTTTGAAGGAAGCTCACCATTCGAAGTTCTTAATTCATCCAGGATCGACCAAGATGTACCGAGATCTAAAAAGGTACTACCATTGGGTCGGGATGAAGAGTGATGTGGCTAAGTGGGTGGCAGGATGCCAAACTTGCCAAATGGTTAAGGCGGAACATCAAGTTCCGAGTGGTTTGCTACAGAGCTTACCTATTCCCGAGTGGAAGTGGGACATGATCACGATGGACTTCGTGACTGGTTTGCCAATATGTGGCAAGATGGATTCGATTTGGGTCATAGTGGATAGACTCACCAAATCTGCTCACTTCCTTGTAGTCAATAAGAAAGACAAGGCGGAAGTGTTGGCACAGAGATATGTGGAGGAAATAGTTAAACTCCACGGAGTACCGGCGAGTATAGTCTCGGATCGAGACTCCCGGTTTGCATCAGTCTTTTGGAAGGCTTTGCAAAATTCGTTTGGGACGAAGGTGCACATGAGTACGGCCTATCATCCGCAAACTGATGGTCAGTCCGAAAGGACAATAAGAACACTTGAGGATTTGTTGCGAGCTTGTGTTCTAGATTGGGGTGGAAAGTGGAAGGATTACTTGCCTTTGGCCGAGTTTTCTTATAACAATAGTTACCACTCAAGTATTGGGATGTCGCCATTCGAGGCTTTGTATGGGCGACCATGTCGAACGCCCCTATGTTGGACCCAAGTGGGGGAGCGTAGTATCTTTGGCCGAGATTTTATTGAGGAAACAACCGAGAGAATCAGGGTGCTGAAACTTAAGATGAAAGAAGCACAAGATCGGCAAAAGAGTTATGCGGATAGACGTAGAAAGGAATTGGAATTCCAAGTCGGGGAAATTGTATACGTTAAGTTGATCACGTATAAGGGTAAGGATCGAGCAGCTTTGACGGGAAAGCTGAAACCAAGGTACATGGGACCGTACCGGATCCTAGAGAGGATTGGACCAGTTGCGTACCAGTTGGAACTACCACCAACCTTGGTCGCATTTCATGATGTGTTCCACGTTTCCTTACTAAGGAAATGTGTAAGGTATGGAGATACCATTACCTCTGAACCCCCACCGGACCTTCAAGGAAATTTGACGGTCGAAGGTAGACCGGTTCGGATTGTGGGAAGAAGAGTTAAGGCAGTTGGTAGGAAAAAGACCAAAATGATTCAAGTGGTTTGGGATTGCGATGGAGAAGAAGAAATAACATGGGAACCTGAATCAGTAATGAAAGAGAAATTTGTTAAGTGGTTTGAGAAACAGCCTAAATATTCAAGGAAGAAGGGAGAATCGGGTGAAGTTTGAGATTCGAGGACGAATCTGATGTTAAGTGGGGGAGAGTTGTAACACCCGCATTCGGAAGGAAAGGCTGGGACTTACGGATTGGGTGAATCCGGGTGTGTTTGGTCGAGCTAGGCTGGCCAAAGTCACCGAGTTCGGTAAATCGCGGGGAATCGGAGTTCTCGGAGCTTGGGCGAGACTCAGGATGGCTGGCCGGGTTTATCGGGACTTGGTCGGCATTCGGACAGGATGTCCGAATAATTCGGAGTTTGGTCGGCATTCGGACAGGGTGTCCGAATATTTCGGGACTTGGTCGGAATTCGGACAAGTGGTCCGAGATTTCCGGGACCTGGTTGGAGTTCGGGCAGTATTGGTCCGAGTCATCCGGGACATGGTCAGATTCGGACAGGTTGGTCCGAGTATTTCGGGACATGGTCGGATTCGGACAGGTTGGTCCGAGTATCTCGGGACATGGTCGGATTCGGACAGGTTGGTCCGAGTATCTCGGGACCTGGTCGGATTCGGACAGCATTGGTCGGGAACCAATGACCTGGTCGAGAGGGCCAGTGCGCGGGGATGGTTACTCGTGCAAGGCGCGAGAACGGTTACTCGATCCGGATGTGGTCGAGTGCGAGGGAATGGTTACTCGCAAGGATGCGCGGGAACGGTTACTCGATCCGGATGTGGTCGAGTGCGCGGGAACGGTTACTCGTAAGGATGCGCGGGAACGGTTACCGATCCGGACGATGGTCGAGAGGCTAGAACGGTTACTCGCCCAGGTGCGCGGGAACGGTTACCCGGTCCGAGTGTTTGGGCGACGCGGGAACGGTTACTCGGGCAGTTATGCGGGAGTTCTATAAATAGAACCCACACCCTTCCCATTTGTCTCTTTTGGGCGAGAGAACTGAGAGATAGAGAGAATTTGTGAGAAAAACTCTGAGTGGGAAGGAAGTGCCGAGCCGTGGTCGAGTCTGTACGAGCTGTGGTCGAGTCTGTACGAGCCGTGGTCGAGTCTGTTCGAGCAGTGGTCGAGTTCTATCGAGCTGTTCCGGAATTTCGGCACAAGAGGTGTCAGATCATTGGATTTCCGAGAAATCTAAGTTGAGTGCGTGACTGTGGCCTAAGTTAGGGTCGTTCTTTGCTAAGATTGATAGTCTTATGTCTGGTTGATCATGTGCTTGTCATGATCGTTCTGTGGTTTGGTTGATCGTATGTGAGTTACGATCGTTCTGTTGCTGTCCGTGAGTTCGACTCACCCGACTCGACAGTCTATAGATCGGGTAAGGCGCTTGGGGCTATGTTGCTCGCCAAAGCTTACCGATTGCGAGAGGACTGGTCGATAAGCGTGAGTGTACTGCACGTGATGATGCTGTGGTCTGGAAGTACTTGTGTGATCAGTACTTAGACTGAGATCCGATGTGCGGATCGATCCCTGATTCTGGCCTGGTGAGACGGGATGACCGCTCTCACTAAGCAATTTTGTTGCTTATGCCTCCATTTTTGGATGCAGGTTCTGAGACTAACCAGGGTGTTGGTCGAGATGTGTGATTCTGGCCGCGGGACAAGGCAAGGTGGAAAGGATGGTAGGGTTGGGTAGAATCGACTAGCAATTGTAATAGCTTATTGGCAAACTCTCAATTGTACTAGTTTCGATTAACTTAATGAAGTTTCTGTTTGACTCAACCCTTGTTTATGTTAAGAATGATCTAATCGAACCTCAATGCGAAAAATTCTAAGTAAATTTCCGTAGAGTCTAACTCGGGTAAATGGAAACTCGGGTTGGGGCTCTACAATCTTCCCCATGTGATTGTAATCGAACCCCGCGCCTGACTGATTAGTACTTCAAAAAAATGTAAAACCTTTTGTCCAAATACTTTTTATTTGGGAATGACTAACTGGGTCGATTAGGGCTGGGTTTTCGGTGAAAATCGAAAAAACTGAACCGGCCGAATCGAAATTTTTCGGTTCGGTTTTAATTTAATTATAACCACTAAACCGATCGGCTAAATAATTAATTTTATTCGGTTTATATTTCAGTTCGGTTCAGGAACATTAAACCGATCGGTTTTCTTAAACCGAAAATCGGATGCCCTATATAAAGTGCAACCCTAATTTTTTCAGAAACATTTCTTTCTCTTCTCTGTTTGCGGCTGGCCGATTTGGAGAATTTTCAAAAAAAAAATTCATTTGTTGTTTTTCTTCTTCTTGTTGGTCTTCTTCTTCTTCTTGGTCTTCTTCTTCTTGTTCTTCTTCTTGTTCATTCTTCGTCTTCTTGCTTTGGTACAAGTCGTGTGGGAGAATTGTGTCATATGGTGTGACTTCCATTGTCTTCATGTTTTGAATCTTAGTAAACCTCTTGTTGCTATGCATATCCTCCGTTACGGTTACCCAATCATTTCCTCTTAACTTAAACATCTTTCAAGCATCAAACCTATTATATCAAATGAAGGAGTTCTTATTAAACATGGTTAATCTTGAGCAAATAATATTATCTTTTATTTTCAAGTGGTTTAAAATAAATCAAATGGATAGATTTCAAGAACCAGATTTAAACCGAATTTAAATCATATTAAACCGAATAAACCGAATAAACTGAATTAAACCGAATTAAACCAAATTAAACCTTTAAATTGAATCGGAAAACTCAAAATACCAAACGAAAAACCGATTAAACCGAAACTTAATTATATTTCGGTTTAATTCGGAATGGTTTTATATACTAAAAACCGAACCGATTAAACCGATCAAAAACCCGAACCGAACCGATTTCTTATATGTTTTTTTTCGGATGACTTTTTCCCAAACCGAAAAAACCGAAAACCGTATAAACCGACCCGTTTAACCCGAATAAACCGAAAACCCAGGCTTAGGGTCGATGGTTGCACCAACCAAATATTTATCATATCAAAATTAGTTGAATGATATTTAAAATAGGTTCATGAGCAAAATGTAAAAAAAAAATGATTAGTTACAACAAAAGTTTGCAGATGGAACATAGATTGCTAATGTGGGATTTGGATCCTTACCATGAATCCACAACAAACATACTACACGTACGGATGTAGTACTTATCATAAAATAAAGAAAATTCAAATTAAAGTCTTTTTCTGACAGAAAGTATTTAAACATCTTTTAATAAAAACTATACGTACTAAAAGCAAATCCATATATCTTGTCACTAATCATTATTCGAATCTAGGATCAGGATTGATCATTGATCTTGATTGTAAAGTGTAAAAAGTCAGTTAGAAAGATTTTATCAATCACTCATGGCCATAGATGACATTATTTTATCAACCTACCATGCCAAGCCAACAGCACTATTACATTCATGTATTTTAAGAATATAACATTTTGAGATTTGGATTAATCGCTTATAAAAACTCTCAATAAAACTTTATGGTTTGTCATAATCAGCCAATATAAAAAAACATAACAAAACTCGAGACAAAACCCGAGTAAGAAGAAGAGAAGAGCACTAACTAATGCTCTCACATCTATGTTTCTGAAAACACAATGTCGATGGAAACGAATTGGCATGGGGCCTTTTTATTATTATTGTTACTCTAAGACTGATCATAGTCATATAGAGAGATCTTGAAAACAGACTGCTTAGTTGCGGAACTCGTCCATGAAGCTCTTATGGAACTCGGTGAGCCGGTTCACGATTGCCGGAATTTTATCTTCTTGTGGAAGTATAGTGCACCTGAAATGCCATGTTCCGGGTACCTACATCAAACCAAACAATCACAAAATTAGTAAGCTGTAAGTGAGCTTTTTGGCTCGGTTCTCTGGAGAAAAAGCTTATTCTTTTCCGAACCTGTCTAAAGCCAGAACCAGGGACTACGACTATTCCAGTAGCATTTAGAAGGCGTTTGCAGTAGAATGCGTCCGGAGCTGTCTTTGCAGCCTCTGCAGCAGCTATCGCCTTTTGTGGAAGGTCAATGCAAGGGAATAGATACATAGCACCTTCTGCTCTATTGCATGTTACACCCTCTAGCTTGTTCAGAGCTTCTTCAAGGGTCTGCGCGGTTGAAGCTCAAACACATTAAGACCAGAAAGACGAATCTTGATTGCTCCTAATTTTCTATGAACAGCTTACCTTTGCACGTTTTGCTAAAGACGAGAGAATCCCTTCTTTCTCTGCTATGTAGGAATCGTAGGAGTCGTCACCAGGCTGATCAAATTTAATGAAGGTTGTTAAAGTCAGTTATTGGCATGTAACCAAGTTTAAACCAAACTAGCTGCTGGAAATATTGATGTTTTATACCTTGGGTGGGCTCATGACGAGGCTGGCGAGAATTTGACCAGAGATGTTGGAACAAAGATTAACAGAAGCCACTTTGTATATCTGCTCTCTTACATCGGAAGTGAATCCGGTAACCTCCATGTAACCGCCTCTTTTCCCACATTCTCCGTAATACCCTATTGAATGAATAAATCCAGTTTTAGGATAATTGCTCATAGAAATGCTCAGAAGCTGATCAATGGACCAAGAAATTATTTCTTTTTGAACCTTTGGAGATAGATTGGAACGAGACTAAGGAGATATCCTTCTCACCGTAGCCCATCGACCGGGCTACTTTCTTGAATGAATGGAATTTCTTGTCAGGAACATAAACATTTTCTTGATACACCTCGTCCGCTAAGATAACCAAGCCCTCTTGCTTACAGAAATTAACAATGTCACGCTGGTTTTCTTCCGCAAGAACCTTTAATCAGAAAATAGCAGGCCAACATTCAGACAAACATAAAATTTGGATTGAAATAGATTTGTGGTTTAGAGTTGATGATCCCAATTTACCTGCCCAGTTGGGTTACCAGGGTTAATGACCGCCAAGGCTCTTACAGTGATGCCCTTTGACCTAGCATCCTCCAGTTGCTTCTTCAGCTCAGATATTTCAAGACCCCATCCCGATGCTTCATCAAGGTAGTACGGAACCTTCCAGAAGAGGATGAAAACAATCAGAAGAAAGAAAAAGAATATTGGAAGCAGTTTCGTTTACGCAATCAATGTAGACAGGCACCAAATACGATATCATCATCAGACAGACATAACAATCATACCAGACTTCCACCATGAAGGGCAATTGAAGCTGAGTACAATGGGTACTGAGGAATAGGACAAAGGATTCCATCTTTCTCTGAACTTATGAGAAGTTGCATCATCATATGAACCTAGAACCAAACGGAACATTACTGTCACCACTCAAAACAACGTGTTGTATAACTTCAACAAGTTTGGGGGATTTTAATGATCGTTACCCCAGGGCTTGCACCATCTGTCATGAAAATGTCATTAGGATCAGCAGGGAAACCATCACGAGCTTCGATTCCAGCAGCAATTGCATCACGTAATCCCTTGATACCCTGAGGCAGAACAGACGATTAAGAGAGGGAATTATTCATGGAGAGAGAGATGCTGTCACGATTTACAATGCCACAAACCTGACTGTGGCTGTAAGCACCGGTTGCTTTCCCGGGAATTTGGTCCAGAATCTTCCAAGCACGCTCAATTGAATCAGAACTGCAAAAAATTGCAAAATTCAATGTTAAACAAATCTGAAAATTATAGTGAGATAAAAACATATAAACCAGTTCTGTACCTGAACAAACCATGTGTTGCACTCTCGTCCAACAGGGCTGTGTGGGAACACAAAGCAAGAACCTGAGACATAGATGTTATAAGTTAAATCATAACTAACATATGGAACAAACCAAGCACCATAAAGCTCACTTATTTACCTCTCTGAAGAATGTTATAGGCTGTTGACCAAGAGACTGAGGATTCCCGATATTACAGTAGATAATCTGCCAAATCAGAGACACTAGTAAAGTTAGAATCACGTTTGACAACACGAAAGGATTACACCCGTTATAATGTACCTCATCGAAGGGATAAGCGTCCTTGTTAGTCTTCAAATCTTCTTGCAATTTCTGCGAGGTGGAAGAAAAAAAGAAAATGAGCAAAGCAGTATCCACTTTAGAAGCATACAAACCTAGGACAAGGCTGCTTACCTGAGCAATGTTGACAATTTCTCCACGAACAGCATACTCACATTTGAGAACCTGAGACAAAGCAAAAAAAAACAAAATTAATAAAAGTAACCCAAACAAAAGCTTCAAGACATCAGTCTCTAGAGCTAGATTCAGCTGCAGCAGCGTCCCCTGTCAAGAAACTATTCAATTGGAAAGTATGCGCATAATCATTTCAACAAATTGGGAGAAAAAGGGAAGCATCAAACAATCATTTAACAATCACGAGATCGAAAGTAGGAAAAACACATGAATCCAAAAAGAAACACACTATTTAAAATAATATCAGCAAAAAAGCAGAAGAACAAAAGGATTAAAAAAATTCCCAGCTTTATTATAAGAGAAGTAAGAACAAAGGATAGGCTAAAAATATATAATACGTACAGAAATAAATCCATCATTGAACGAGATGAGATGCGAAGACGAGGCTACGAATCATATCATTAGCAAAGTCGATAACTAATGCACAAAACAGAGATTGCTTGAAACAACAATAAAACCAAAACACTCAAGCGTATGCTCAATACACCCTAGATCAACTACAGAGCAATCTCAAAGAAATAAAACGCCGTTCCTCGCGTTACCAAATCGTGATCAGAGTTTTCAGCCGAGTATGCAAAAAAAAATCAAAACTAAGAAAAAACCCAGAACGCGAATCACAAACAAACAGCAACCCCTTATAAAAAATCAAACTATTGATTGAGCAAAACCTCACCTTGGGATTGATGGAGTCAAGTGTAACGGGAAGAGAGGAAGAGGAATCAGAAGCAGACATAACGGAAGAAGAAGACAAGAGACGCGATGAAGAAACAGGAGTAGAATCGGAAGCAGACGAAAAAGAAGGAAGAAGAGAGAGAAGGCGAAGATTTTTGCGACGACGAGTCTGATCTGTGAGATTTTTGGCTTGGCCAATCACGAATCTCCGCATCTGTGTAATCAGCTTTATATTACTTGGTGTTCAATCTAAAAGTAGATTTCGCACTTTTGCTCAAAGGTGAAACTTCCCAATAACAATTGTTTTCTCTCTCTCTCGCTCACTGATTTTGGCAATTTTTAAGCGCCCACCGGTTTGGAATTTATGGAATTTGCCTTTATTTTCAATGGATATCTTCTTAGTACAATTTTCACCGAATATTTATTCGTCTTTTCCATTTCTTTTCTTTCCTTTTTGTCAAAATTAAGAAAAAACCTAGTAAAAAAATGTGAAAGTATTGAAACTATATTTCAAAATCTGTAATCTCGTTATGGTAGGTAAGTAATTCATATTTTCTTGCTAGTCAATTTTCAATGGTCTACTTTAATATGTTAATGAACAAATCAACCTAAACAACCATTTTAACACAAAAAAAAACATGATGAACTTCTGGATCGTGGATTCAGACAACACCATGTGCTTTATTGTCCGAAGTCAGCGATTGAAACGCTGTTATAAAATTGGACAAATCGCGTTCCTTAAAATAGGATATGGGCCATTAGGGGCCGGATTACGGTTAAGTCTCTCTCCCACCTCAACCAATTCTTGTGCAAAATCCATCATATGTTATTAACAAGCAAAACGGCGTCGCTTAAATGTTTTGTCTTCCTTACGTCTCGCCCCTTTGATTCTGAGGTTTAGTAGTGCTGAATTCTGATGAAAAGTTTTTTCTTTCGTAGGAGATTTAGCTGATAAGAGTTTAGATAGTTAGTAAGGCTTTGAATGATAGATATGTGCAAGATACTTCAGTATTGTGTTGGATGCCCAAAAAAACTTCCACTTTGTTTCTTTAGGTCCAAAAGTCTTGCAAAACAATCTGTATCAGCATGCTCATAAATGTCGGTGAATCACTGCGACTGTTTTTTCATTTTGAAATGCTACAAAAATAATTCATTGTTGTAGCGAGAACTAATCAGTGGAAATCAAGTCAGGCAGGTAAAGAATTACATATAATGAGCTTTGCTTTCCATTTGGTTCGAGAAAAAAAATCTAGATTCCCGAATAACACCTGATTCGAGGATGTGTTTCAAGCTTGAAAACAAAAATAACACAAAGAATGAGGTTGATCATTGTATGCTTCAGGGTTTAAGCATCACCGGGAAAAATATGCTAAGGCTGAGGATAAACCTCCTGAAGGTGAAGAAACCACAAATCAGAAAAAGAAGAAGAAGTAAGAGATTTTTCCTTTCCACTGAGATTACTGGGAGGAGGCAGACCACAAAGAACTTGCCATTTTGAAGTCTCTTTTCTTGACTATATTGAAACGACTCAAAATCAAAAGATGAGTTCATATGTTTCAAGTAGATTACAGCATTAAGAGACCAGTCTAGTTACCTATATTCTACAAAAATAGAAACATAGAAGATCTAAAAAGGAAAGAAGAAGTAAAAAGAAAGCAAAAGAATTGAAAATTTAAGGTTTTCTTGCGGCTGTGGTCTGTTGTTTCCTTCTTCCTTCAACAACTATTGGTGGATTGCACCTGGTACAAAAAGAAACATTCTTGATGTCAAATAGAGATTCATAAAAATCAAAAACTTCATTTTGTCTTGTGCTGTTCTTAACTTGTTCTGTTTAGGGTTTGAGCCACTCCTTGGGATTCTTCGGAAGCTATCACTTTCTCCTCTAAGTCGTTTTTCTTCCTTCATCTCCTTACTTATTTGCAAATCTCTCACAGCTGCACTAGAATGTGTCGTCCTTAACAGAGAACGCCCCTCTACGCTACACTTGCTGCTAAATAAAGCTACAAGTAGCAGAACCAGAGCCAGTGAGAAACATATCTTCATTGTGAGTTTTCTTCTTTGAGAGTCTTGGAAGATCTTCGATCCTTCTTGTTCTCTTCTGTTGTTGAGACTGTAACTTAGAAAGTCTTGGATAGGGATGTGAGTTAGAGAAACAGATACTTCTAATACTATAGATTAAGATTTTTGTGTTTGAAATTAAAACATAGTTTTTGGGATCTGATCACGTGATCTTACTTTGACTACTGGTATTTCATCAGATGATTATCTTAATCTTAATCATTTACTGATTACACATATATACAATTCATACCTAGAGACAAAGATCCATATACACACATTACCTAACTCATATGTAAATGTTTTGAAACTTATAAATGGTGGTCATGTGATTGCAGCACGTGATTTCTGCATACTGTTATTGGAGAACTCAAAAGAGGCTGAAACTTAGCTTTGTTAAATCTTATATGTTCATTTTTTTTTAACTTTTAAAGAAATAACTTTGTTGCCAAACAAAAGACATAACTTTGGTATTTGTAGTGAAAGTAAATTATCAGAAATAAATAAAAGTTGCAAGTAAAGAGCTGTTTTGTCTCTCTAGTACTGACTGCTTTTCTGTGCTTCTAATAAATTGATTTTTTAAATATATACTTTTTGTTCCACCAAGATTAATATTCTACATTTTCTATTTATTTCTACTAATTAATTTTAACTAATTATAAGTTTTAAGAAATAATAACTGAGTTATTTGAATTATTATTAATTTATAGTTATAGAAAAATATATAATGAAAAATAGCTATTGTTTCTTAGTTTGTGTGAAAACTAAAAAAAATCATTTTTAGGAACATAGTGATTACCTTTTCTATGTAAATTACAATCTTTTTGAAATTACTTATATTTTAAATTAAAAGAATAAAACTATTGATTTAAAAAATTACGCATCACCATTTGGGTATTCGGATTTTTTTCATATATAAATTGAATTATTCGCATTTATCGGATAAAAATAAATAAAATACCCATTTAAATAATTATAAATTATTTTACAGATAAAATTATGTCATATAATTATATAGAATAACTAATTACCCATTTAGATAATTAAAATTTTTTTTATTCTAAAAATTTATTTTTAAACATAAAGTGTAAAACGTGTAGAAAATATTATAAGTTAACAATTAGTTTATAACGCGTTAATAATTAGTTTTTAGAAGAGTTGAAAATTAAGTTTTGATATTTTAGATTAGAATTTTTTTTATCACATGATTAGAATTTGACTTTGTAATGAAATTTGATTTTCAAATATTGACACGTATATTTTAGTTTCGATAATTTTATATAGTTTTGAATTATATGATGTAATATTATAAAAAAATGAGTAATATAGATAATCGTAAATTTTTTATTTGATCTTATTTGATTCTTATTTTTATAAATATAATTATAAACCAATTTTATATATTTTAAATATTTGTATTTGAATTTTATTCATCATTGATTTTTAATCGGTAGTATTAAAACTATAAAAACACATATTTAATGAGTAGATTTTCAAGTAGATAATAAGAAATAGGGAAAAGGCCCGGTTTCCTACCCAAAAATCAAAGAATAATTCTAAGGAATTTTAAACAATTTTAGGATAATAAATCATTAATCATCGATTAAAAGGCGATTTATTATGTCAGAAGGGATTTTATTTTGTAGGTTGTGTTGAATGATTACGAATAACGAACCGGTAATCAGTACCGGCCAAACTTGTGGGATAATAGTGATTGTTGAATTTTTCCGGTTTATCTTAACCAGCCCAATTTAGCTGTTCTCTCTCTACCCTACGAGAAAGAGAGAGAGGGATTAACGAGAAACCCCAGAGAGAGAGAGATTCCTCCTCGACAAAAATCGATTCAGGTGATGATTTCAATCATATTTTCCCAGGTTTTTCTTGGATCTGGTGTTATCTGCATAGGAATTTCTTGGCTGCATTTTCTTTTGATGCGGTTTTCTTCGTCTTTATATAAAATTGAGGCTTTTTATTTGGTACGGCGAGAGATGTTTTTTAATATGCTGAGAAAGTATCTTGGATCTTAGGTACTGATTTAAGAAATTGCAGTTAGTTTTCTTGTTATTGTATAATCAAAGTAGTTCTGGGCTGGGATATTTTCTGGGTATTGCCAGATAATTGTCTTTCACTTGGAATCGATCTAAATTTCCATTGTTTTCAATTTTGGGTTGGAGTGATTTGGATGAAAACAAGCTCATAGGTTTTGGCGATTCGTATTGAAAGGTGTTGTTGATTCAAGTTTCATTGACGTTGTGTGTGACTTGTCTTTTCAATCGGGTCATGAGAGTATTGCATAATAACTATAAGTATTGTCGATTTGTCGTTCTCTCTGTATGTGTTGTGAGGTAATCCAAAGTCAAATTTCTTATTCCATGATAAAATGCCTAAATTTGTGTTGAGGGCAAGCCTTAATCATTATAAATTGCATCTATTTGTTTTAAAATTTCATCTTCATTTTTGCGGAATTTCGGGCACCTTGAGGTTCACGACTTCGCATATGTAATTCAGACATAAGAAAGGCTTTCGTTATTTTTCTTGGTTTAGAATCTTTAGATTCCTTTCTATTTTCACGTAATTTCTGTCCAAGGTTGAGCTAACCTTTGATGCTACAGTTTCTGTTTGCCTTGCATGAAATGCTTTATTTTTTTTAACTGATCTGATAAGGAAATTACTATATATATATATATATATATATATATATATTTTAAATCGTAAGCAAGTGGACTTCACTATCATGTATTTTTTTATTGATTATGTTGAAACGGATTTAACAGCAGCTGCAGTTAGACTTAGTCCATAAGACTTAGATGGCAGAAAAGGCTTGTATAAAACGTCTTCAAAAGGAATATAGAGCACTTTGCAAGGTACAGTCCCTTCTTATGCTCCTAACTCTTTTCAGCAGGAATCATGATTCTTTATTCTTGCAATTCAGTTTTATTCGTCAAGTAGTTTCTGTGTGCTTTTCCAATGTTGCTATACCTGTTTGTGAACGTTTTCTAAGTTTTCTGGTGTAGAGTAAGTTTCATATTTTTTTTTGTTGAAGTTATTTATGATATGTTTTGTTTTGGGCCTTTAGGAACCAGTCTCCCATGTTGTTGCTCGTCCTTCCCCAAATGACATTCTCGAGTGGCGTAAGCCTTTTCTACCTTTTATTTTCATTTTGTCTATATTTCTCCTATAGGATTCCTGCCAATCACACTGCAAGCTTTTCTGTTAAGGTGTTAGGTTGAGGTATACATGATGGACATATTTTCTGTACTTGGGATATGCAATAAACCATAAAACAACGGGTTACTATGATAGAATGATTAAGTTTTGTTTATCGAAGGTTTTTATAAGCTTATAGAGTGAACACAAATATTTGATAGTTTTCTTCTCAATTGTGTAAGGCTGTCAGTGTTATTGTTAGCCTGATAGTGGTTGGGAGTCAGCCTTTCTAGTATTATTCCATTTTTAAATAAAGGTAGCTTGATCTGTTACTAACTAGGAGTTGAACTATTGGCGTTAACCTGACAGATTATGTGCTGGAAGGTAGTGATGGAACACCTTTTGCGGGTGAGATCTTCTTTCCCAAGATTCTTGATAGTTTTATCTTCTGCATCCCTTAAGAGTATCTAACTTCAATAGTCGAATTCTCTTTAACAGGTGGATATTACTATGGAAAGATCAAGTTCCCTCCAGAGTATCCTTATAAACCACCCGGAATTACGTATGTTCTTGGTTCTTCAGAATTTGGTCTCAACGTACTCTTATCTCAGTTTATATAGTCTAGTTTCCAATGAACCATATCTTTTTTGCCTCAGAATGACGACACCAAATGGTCGATTCATGACACAAAAGAAAATCTGTTTGTCTATGAGTGATTGTAAGCGCAATGGTGCAGTATTTATTTTTTTTATTGTTTCACTGAAGTATTTCAATATCTGAATAAATTTACATGCCATTTTCAGTTCATCCAGAAAGCTGGAATCCGATGTGGTCTGTGTCAAGGTATAAATTCTCCTTTTTGACGTCTCCTATTATTGACTTTCATAATGTTCATAATTATTTTTGAAAGAAGATATACCTGTAGACTGTAGTTAACCAACTTTTTTTCCGTGAATGCAGCATACTTACAGGACTTCTCTCATTTATGGTAAGCTCACTGTAGTCTCTACAGTTTTTCTTTATCTTTTTTTTTTGTTTGTGTCTGAAGGGCATTTCAGATATATAGACAATTTGTTTGGGAAATGTCACATTCTTGTATTGTAATGGTGCCTATTAGATTACCATCTGAATGATTAACATGATAATATATTTGATTTATGGTATTGGGCGTTCTCGAAACTTTTTCCTTGTGGTGCAGATGGATAACAGTCCAACAACCGGAAGTGTGAACACTACTGTAGCTGAGAAACAACGGTTGGCTAAGTCATCACTTGCTTTCAATTGTAAAACGTAAGATCATCCCACCATTAAAATTTATAGAGATTCTGGATTTTGAGAAGACAACACAAGTCATTTATATTCAGGAGTCATTCATACATGTTTTTGAGTGTTTTTTTTTCCACCTCTTATTCGTTATAGCCCTGCATTCCGGAAGCTATTTCCAGAGTATGTAGAGAAGTACAATGAGCAGCAACTAGCTGAGCAAGCTGCCACGCAGCAGACGACACCAGAGTCTCCTCAAAATAACAATACCAAAGCTGAGTCAGAGAAAACCGTCGATCCAGGAAAGGAGGACTCAGAGGGTGTGTTGAAAGCAAGGAGGAAGAACAAGAAACAGGGATTGCCCGTATGGATCATACTGTTGCTAGTGTCGGTTTTCGGGGTTGTAATGGCGTTGCCTTTGCTTCAACTGTGATTTCGATGCAACAAACCCCTTCTTTGGAGACGACTGTTCAGATAAAATCTCTCTCTCTCTCTCTCTCCCTCCCCCTTGAGTAACAGGAGTAGTCTTCTTTTGTCTAGTGCTCATACTCAATTTAGCCGCCCCTCATGGTTTGTTTATTTAAAAGCAGATAAGTTTGGTTTCACATTTATAAACACATATTTAGCTTTGTTTTGTAACTACTTTGTATAGTATATGAGGCCAATGGTTGGTTTTGCATTTGATAAAAGTAACCAACCGTTTGGTTCTTAATTGTACTTTTAACAACTTATCCAAAGGCATTTTTCTTCCATCTATCAAATAGATACTTCAACATTTGAGTTGTTTGCAATTTCTTCCAAAGTTTATTATCTTTTCCGAGGAATTGCAATTAGTACTGTTTAATTTGATCCCACAAAACGACCCCAGAGATAACGATGGAGGACAACAGGAGTCCCGAATCGGCGTTCCAAATCGAGGAAATCGTGTCGCGAGCCCTTAACCGTTGGAAAATCTCTCTAACTCTGCTTATCGGTTTCTTTCATCTTATTTTACTGATACTCGAAGATTCTTCTTGGTGGATCCATTGTGTAGTCGGGTCAGAACAGTTTGATCGTATAAGAACAGTTGATTTGATGTCCACCGAATCTATTGTTGGATCGATAAATAATATTTTGTGTGAGAAAAAATCAAAACAGTTGACTATGGTTTCAAGGTTCTTGTATATTTCTGGAGAAACAAGTTTGTTTATATTTGTCAACGAGTTTATAAAAACGAAGGAAGTTTCAGGGAAGATACGTTTATTGCTAATTCCAATAGATTGTTACATAAGTGATGCACTAATCCTATTTTAAAACAACAGAAGAAAGATCTTACCTGCTACCTAGTTCCTGGACTCCGTTTTGTTCTTTTGCAAAATAGTTAAAACATGCTTTACATGTTTTGCGGTGTTTCTGAACATTGTATTGGCTATGTAATAACTGCAGATACCATTAGAGGCTCAAGTGAACCAGAATCAACAAATCTATCTTCCAACTGAACCTGATTAATTTGGTGACTTCAACTTCAAGGTGATGCAACAAAGTCAATTTCTGCAGAATAGCAAGAAAAGATTCATGTGAGGACCAGAAAGAGTGAATGGATGTAGGAAATATCAGAGAAGTGTGTTTGTGTGTCTGTGTGTGGATACAGACCTTTGGAGGATTTTGCTTGTTCTAGAGGAGTTTCTGATGTGATGGAAGAGGAAGAAAGGCTAGCTGATTCCCTAGCATCAATTATCATAGCTACAACTTCTCTCATAGTTGGCCTACTAGCTGGAGAGTTGCTGGTGCAGAACAGTGCAATCTTTAGGACTAGAGACATTTCATGAACTGTTATCTTATCATTCGTATCCAGCCTTGAATCAAACATTTCAATGATTGGAAACTTGTTACGTATTGATCTTCTAACCCAGTTGACTAGATCCCCACCATGCTCCAACGGTTGAACGGGGGGCTTTCCTGTTATTAGCTCAAAAAGCACAACTCCAAAGCTATATATATCGCATTTCTCTGTCACTTTCATGGTGTAAGCATATTCTGAAAACAGGTAAACATGAATCAGACAGATCTCATAAAAGCGCGTGTGTGTGTGGGAGAAAAACATGTGATATTAGACTCGCCTGGAGCGATATATCCGTAAGAGCCAACAACAGCTGACATGGACTTTGAGTAAGAGAGGTCAATCAACTTAGCAAGGCCAAAATCTCCCACATGAGCTTGGAAGAGTTCATCAAGAAGAATGTTGTTCGATTTAATGTCCCGGTGAACTATTTGAGGTCTGCAATCATGATGGAGGTAACACAGCCCCTCTGCAGCACCAAGTGCGATTCTATATCGAGCATTCCAATCCAACAAGCAAGTTTTTTCACCTTGCTGAAGCTGTTCGCCGAGACTTCCCTTTGACATGTACTCATACAAGAGAAGATTTGAGTTCTGGTGATAGCAGAAACCATACAGCTTCACGATATTCCGATGCCTTATCTTTCCAAGTGTCGATATCTCAGCTCTGAAGCTATTATCAGAACTAGCTCCTTGGCCACGAGAATTCAGCTTCTTAACGGCTATCACTTCACCATCTGGCATTTCAGCTGCGTAGACCGTTCCACAGGCTCCTCTCCCTAAAACCATGTCTTCAGAAAAGTTTCTAGTTGCATCCACAAGGCCTTGATATGTGAAACCTTGTTTAGGGAAATAGTAGCTGTCCATGACATCCGGTTTTGTCTCAACATCAAGACCAACAAACTCTGGTTCCTGTCTCTTTATTGCCCAACAGATACCAAGAAAAGTGAGAAGAGAAACAGCGCCGATCACAGTACAAGCGATTGTCAAGATCTTTTGTCTCTGTGAACCGTTCATCAGCCAATTTAGCTTGGAAACAGAGTGTGGGACATGTGGTTCGCAATGGCTTCTCTGAGAATTACACAAACCGTTGTTTCCAGCAAAGTTGGATGAATCCATCCGCTGGAAGACTGCTGTGTCTGGTACTGTTCCCGCCAAGTTATTGTTTGAGATATTGCAGATGAGGAGGCTCATGAGATTCCCAATTGATACAGGGATCTCACCTGAAAGCTTGTTGTCGTTGAGGCAAAGTATCTCCAACATCTGAAGATTTCCTAAACTGTCTGGAATCGTGCCCGATAGATTATTGTGACTGATGTTGAGGGAAATTTGCAGAGAGGTTAACTTACCGAGCTCCACGGGGATGTTTTCAGACAAGATATTTCCTCCTAGCTGTAACTCCATGAGCCGAGTAAGATCTCCAAGGCTATGAGGAATATCTCCAATCAACCTGTTATCAGACAACTTCAAAATCTCTAGATTCACCAACTGGCCAAGCTCTTCTGCTATGTACCCGGAAAACTTGTTGCCACTAAGGTCAAGCCTCTGGATGGTGACGCAACTCCACAACTCTCGGGGGATGTGTCCTGTGAGCTTATTGGAGGAGATGTTTAAGCCAACAATCTTTGTGAGATTCCCAATCTCAGGAGGAATTTCACCAGTGAAATTGTTGTTAGCTAGACGCAGTCTTTGTAAATTCTTCAGCTTTCCCAAGTCTGCTGATATATTCCCTGATAACCAGTTTTGGTGAAGCTCTAATGCAGAAAGGTTCCGAAGATTAAATAGCTCAATAGGAAGATTTCCTGTTAGTCTGTTATCTCCTAACATTAGCTTTGTCAACGACTTGCAGGTTTTCAGATCGCGTGGGATGTTTCCCGATAACTTGTTTGAACCAAGACTCAGAAGTATCAGCTTATGGAATCTGCAAAAATGGCCAGGAATTGAACCAGAAAGATAATTGGCAGACATGTCAAGAACAGAAAAGTTGCTATAGAAACCGATGAGAGGAGGAATTGTCCCTTCAAGCTGGTTGTCAAAGAGTTGCAGATCTACAAGGTTAGTCAAGAACTGAAGCTCTCGCGGGATAGTACCACTTAATCTATTGATAGACAAGTCTAGCTTCTGCAACATTGCCAATTGCCCAAGCTCCCTGGGAATTGAACCTCCAAGATTGTTCTCAAAAAGATGAAGTAATAGGAGATTTAAAATCTGACCAAACTCTCCTGGAATGAAACCCGTTAACTCATTCTCTGAAAGATCTATCTCAATTGCATCTGTCAAGTTGCCGATTTCGTGAGGTATCTTTCCGGTTAACTGGTTTGTGTAGAGGTACAGCCTTTTCATCTTTGATAGCTTCCCAATCTCTCTTGGAATTGATCCCGTGAAGTGGTTTTCGTGCAGCGCAAGCACCTCGAGACTGGTGATGTTTCCTATTGAAGGAGGTATTTCGCCGGAGAAACGGTTTTGCCAGAGTATCAAATCAGTGAGATTTGGAAGCTTCTCCAGCTGCTTAGGAAGAGAACCCTCGAGAAGATTCTCTGCTAATCCAAGTACCTTTAGGCTCTCGCATCCGCTGATTTCAGACGGAATCACACCTGAGAACGCATTTCTTCCTGCCCTGATGACCCTGAGCTGTCTCAACTTCCCTATGGAAGAAGGGATTACACCGGTGAGGTTGTTGTTGTAGATCACAAGCTCTTGGAGCGAAGTTAAGCTTCCGATATATCTAGGGATTGAACCGAAAAGAAAATTCTCGCATAGATAGAGCTTCTGGAGAGTGTTGATCATTGTTAGCGGAATTGGAATCATTCCATGGAACCTATTTGTGCCGAGATCAAGAACCTCTAGGCTACGACAGAGAGATAAATCTCGCGGAATTGGACCCGAGATGAAGTTGGTAGAGATGTTAAATTTCCTTAAACCATGAAGCTTGCATATGAGAGGAGACAGTGTACCTGTTAGATTCATTCCATGGAGATGAACAGAAGTTACAGTTTTGAGACAGGTACACGCAATTCCGGTCCAGTTGCAGGGATTTGAATCTGACTGATTCCAGCTTCCGAGATAGCCATTGGAGTCATTAAGAAAAGCTTTAAACTCCAGAAGAACACGTCCTTCTTCGTTTAATGGTCTCACAAAGATGAAGGATAAAGAACAAATAATCGATATTGCCAAGAAACATATCCTCTCTCTGACGATAACACCCATTTCACAAGTTAGCTTTGGTAAGAAAACAGAATGGTCTGTGTCTTAGCTTCTACACATCTGGAAACAAAAAGAATGAAGAAACTTCGATTTCGGGAAGTCACACAGAATGGTTTTAGTAAAAAAAAAATTAAAAAGGATTCCAGGATTGATCAAATAAAAGACTAACTGCGAAACATTTGGAAATGTCTCTGTTTCTGTCTAATAAAGTCAACTCTGTTTTAATCCTTTTTGTCGACGATATCCGATTTCGTTCATTATAATTTTGAGCTGAAAGTGGTTTCAAATCACGTGATGGTGATCTTGGTTTGTACAGATCCATTTAATAAAAAGTTTTGGATCCTTGTTAGTGTTTCTCTGGGTTGTCAATAGAAGAAGAAGAAGTAAAAAAAAAAAACAGAGGATCTTGACTGTTGGGACGGTGAGGATTTGATGAAGACGACACGTGAAAAAGGATGATAGAGGAAAATGATCTTGAAGTGTATTGTTTGCTTTAATTTTGTTGGTGATGGGTGTGAGAGAGCGTTGGACTGTGTGTAGCTCATGATTTTTATCGTTGACCGTTAAAAGCTACACACACACACACAAGTGGTAGTGATTGTCTGTTAAATTGCCACTGAAACGATGTTCTTTTACACTTTTACCCCTCTCTTTTTCTCTGGATCTCATCTTTATACTTTTATTACCATATAACTCTTTTGAAATTAACATTCCATTTCTTTTTCCTGTTCTTACGTTATTCTAGGATATTTTTTTTTTGTTGGAAAACTGTCTCTTAAAATTTATTATAAAAATTTATACTCGATTTCTATAACATGAAATGTAAAATGCAAAGAAATTGTCATCACCTTAATCTGAGCGAATTTGTGTTTTAGCTTACCATAAGTCAGTTTTCTCAAGGTGGAATTGGAAAAAACATAATTATTTTTTTGGGTCATCAAATCATCATATTGGATCATATAATAATGTATATACATTAAGAAAAAAGTAATTATAAAAGAATAAATTCTCTTCCAATATTTCGTGCATAAAAAAATTCGGTTACACTGTAAAAAAACAGGTTCCCTAATTTTTCTCAGTTAATAAAATGATAAAGAAAAATATACCACGAAAATATTGTAAAAATGCAATGAAAAAAATGTGTAGAAGATTCGACCGACAAGATCAAGCAACATAAGTATTGCCACGTGACAAAGACTTTGGGCGAGACCTTATAATATAAATATAAAATATTGAAGCTATACAAATAAGAGAAATATTAATGTTTTGTGATATATTTTTTTTCTTCAAAATTATACTCTTACATTTGAGTCAAATTTTTTTTCCTACATCAATAAACAAAATGTAGAAACATTTGCCATATACAACATGAGAGCATAAAAACAACGTACCAACCAAACCGTTGTGTGACCCTGAGGCTTATGTGGTTGGCTTGAGTTTCTTTTGATGACTTGAGAATTACGATGCAACACCAGCCTCTTCAATCGCAGCAGACATTGAGGCCGATGCTTCTTCTAGCGTTCGCCTCTTTTGAACCGCGTTAAAGGCTTCGATGATGTCTCCTTCAATCCAATCGTCGTAGTCATCCATACCAATACCACATTCTAATCCAGCACTCACCTACGACCGTATAAACAGAGAGAGAGAGAGAGAAAGAGGTTTACATTGACAACGTAGTACAGTCGAAAAGTCCTAATTTGGTTTTAGATTTGGAACATATATTCTCAGCGTGTAAGATAAACGTTGATGGTTTAGGATTACTCTAGTTCTTCTTCTATGTTGTTAATTGAGAGAAACTTAAAAATGCGGTTTAGGAGTTTTTTTTACCTCTTTCACGTTTTCTTTAACTCGCTTAAGGGAATCAAGGACACCAACATGGACAGTTTTACCCTTCCGGATCACCCTGATGCCACAATCTTTGACGAATTTCCCTTCATTCACCATGCATCCAGCCACACGACCACTTCCACTGCTGAAAGTAGCTCGAACTTCTGCTGAACCAATTGGGATTTGTTCCTATCAATAGCCACACGAATCTTTAGTTTTCCAAAACTCCAAAAAAGTGCATGTTGTCAGACTAACACCTATGTTTTATGATAATCCATGACTTGATACAGAGATTTACTTTTTTCGTTCAACAAAAACAAACAAAAACCCAGCTCTTACACCAAACTCATGTGGAAAGAAGAAAAAACAGAGATCTCAATATGAGTTAACTCTGAAGAGGGCATGCTTATCACATTAGATAGTAACAAAACGCTTAAGAGTTCGATGCTAACCTCAACAGACTCAAGAAGTCCTTCCATTGCATTTCGCACATCGTCAATAAGCTCATAAATAACTCTGTATAGTCGGATTTCAACACCTTTGTTCTCTGCATCTTTCTTAACAGAACCAGATGCTTTGACATTAAATCCAAAAATGATTGCTTCACTTGCTGATGCTAGATCAACATCACTGTTGCTCACATCCCCTGTCGCTTGTAGCAAGAATTTCAAGGTGACATTCTCCTGAGGGAGAACTTGCAGGGCTTGCCTGACAGCTTCAATGGATCCCTAGTAGTGATTTGCATCAGCATATACAAGAAGGGGGAGGGAAACCAAAATGTTTAAGGCAATAACTGATGAAACCTACTGATCAAACTGGCTCTTTACCTGTACATCGACCTTCAAGATGATATTAAGTTGATGCAAATCTAAGCCTGACATCTTTTTCGCTGACACAGCAGAAGCTAAGGAGGAAAGTGTGACCTTTCCATCCCCAGCCTTTGCAGATATTCTCTCATCTCGTAGTGATACTGCACGTGCCTCTGCCATCTCACGTGCCACATCAAGGGAAGAAACAATCTCAAATTCGTCACCAGCAATGGGTACATTGTTTAAACCAATCACCTGAAAATTCGATTTAGATCCTCAAATAAGATCTCTAATAAATCCATACATGAAATCAAAGGATCAAAAGTTATGTCGGAATAAAATAAATATGATCTGCATATTATACATCAGTGTGTCCACAAAGACTTTGAACTTAGGGTGATTATGAAACTATGAACCTGTACAGGTATGGAGGGTCCAGCTTCATCAACTCGTTCTCCACTGTGATCAAATAGAGCTCGTACCTAAACACAGAAACAGAGCAAGAACAGGACCAGGGTAAGTAAGTACCAAACCATTTTATACCATCTGCACAATGTGGTGCTCGAGGAGAAAACTAAATTCCGGATAGACCTTTCCAAATGCTTCTCCACAAACAACAACATCCCCTCTTTTCAAAGTGCCCTTCTGTACAATGAATGTTGCAAATGGTCCTTTCGCTTTATCAAGTCCAGCCTCAATTACAATGCCCTTGGCATTTCTGTGTGGATTTGCTTTTAACTCTTGTAGCTGAAACAACCAGAATACAGTCAACCCACAAACAAAAGCTAATGAGAAGCAAAAGCAAAAAGAGGGAGATAATGTATCGATGTAAGTGTTTTTTTTTCTAAAGCCCTCCTTAAAGCAAGAGTTTGGGCCCACTTTGGCGCAAGTATGTAAGTCATTTTCTAGCCACAATGTCGTACTTAAAAATAGAAAACAAAATTAGGAGGAATAAACTCTTGAGAAAACTGATCACATAAACTGGACAACTGAAGCTTTTTATGCATCTAGCAAAAGGAGGCAAAAAAATCAAGCAAACCTGTTACCATGAATAACAAACTAACCTCTGCAACAAGCATGACAGTTTCCAAAAGATCATCGATATTCTCCCCTTTCAACGCACTGATCTGTCAAAGGTAAATATAGCATGCGATGAGACCCCATGTAATATATGGAACCTGAATCATATATGTGATGAGAGTATATATTCCAACCTGAACCATGGGAACATCACCACCCCAATCTTCAGGCATCAAACCAATTGAGGAAAGCTCTTGCATCACTCTCTCTGGACTAGCTCCGTCTTTATCTATCTGGAACAGAAAGGAATCAGAATGAGAGAAATTATCTCCACACATGGTAAAAAAGAATAACTAAGCAGTACTGTGGGTAACAATCTTTCCCAACTCCTGGATAGAAGAGCATAGGTGCAGCATGGAGCTGTACCTTATTTATGGCTATGACTATGGGGACAGCAGCAGCCTTTGCGTGAGCTATTGCTTCATTTGTTTGAGGACGAATTCCATCATCAGCAGCAACCACAATGATTGCAATGTCAGTGACCCGTGCTCCGCGAGCTCTCATTGCACCAAATGCCTAGATGAGCTCTAAAAGGTCAGATAAGCAAAACTATTGTATGCCTACTCGTAGATATATGATAGTCAAGGGACATGCAACATGAAAAAAGCTAAGGAAGTATAATCAATGAAAATTCAGCATCACAAATGAGCAAGTGAAGATTCACATAGCAAGAAAAAGGATCTACCTCGTGCCCAGGAGTGTCAAGGAAAACGCAGGACTGCAACTTCCCATCAACAGGCACTGACACTTTATATGCACCAATTCCTTGTGTAATTCCTCCTGCTTCTGACGCAGCAACCTGGCAGATATCCAGAGGTAGATTAGCTAAACCAATATCTGGTACTAATCTTGGCAATATGCAAATGAACAAACACACCAAATATTTTGGAAAACAAAGCAGAACTATAAGCTCTTATGCTAAAGATGAGTTGTGCCATGAGCACATATAATGCCATCTGCCATGCTCTAGAAATCATAAGTAAAACTGAAGAGGCCGTAATAACTTTTGGGATTTCTTAAGAAAATAAAAGGCCAATCAATGTCATGTCAGAAATCTATTCTCATAGATAATTAAGTTCTGTACCTTGCTTTTTCTGATATAGTCCAGAAGAGTGGTCTGTAAAATAGATAAATTTAGGAAATGCATTAGAAAACACCTGCTGATAAAAAGGCCTTTGCATATCTGAGTAGGATTTGAGAAAAAAAATGTTAATGCACATTATGCCTACCTTTCCATGGTCCACATGACCCATTATCGTGATGACAGGAGGTCTGTCTTCTAACTTGTCCAAATCTTCTTCATCAAACTTTTCCTTCTTCTTGGCCATCTCTTCAACTTTAACTGAACCAGCATCAAGTACCTCAACGTCGTAATCTCTACAAATCATCCTCACCATCTCTCTGTCCAAGGTCTGTACACCATCAGGTCTAATCCCTTTTGAATATAGATACCCAAGGATGTCACCTTCGCCGATGGCTAGGTTGTAAGCCAAATCCTCGATGGACATGCCTTCTTCCTCCACCTCTAAGATTTCAGCTTTAACAGGTGCTGCGTCTTTGGCAGCCTGGAGTCTTGCAGCCTTCCTACTAGCTTTACTCCATTTTCTCCCTTTTCTACCTGATCCAGGAATAGAGACATTTAAATCTGATGTATCTTCGTCGCCATCGTCTTCAGCAACAATTCTTCGTCTTGGACTAGCTGATACATTTTTTTTATTACGGTGCTCAACTCTGAACTTGTTAGAGGGAGGACCCTTTCCAGGCTTAGTAGGAGCTAACATAGCCTGGGAAGCCGCAGGATCAGCTCCTTTTTTCTTGGACGCAAATTTATCAACCAAAATAGGCTTCCTTTCTTTAGTCTTTATGCTAGAATCAACCTCTTCAGAAACTGAAGGTTTTGATGCCATACCAACATCTTTTAATACAGGACCTGAAGGTTTTGATGCCATACCAAGATCTTTTAAGATGGGTTTCTTTACAGGTGGCTGCGCTACCATAGGCTTCCCTTGTAACTTTGGCTGAGGTCTTAAAGGTGGCTGAGGTGATGCCAATTGAATGCCGTCTTTAGCATTCATCTCGTCCTCCTCTCTTGATCGAGGTTCAACCTGCATTCCCTTATTAACAATTTTAGGTGATTCCTTAACAACTTTTTGCACAGCTGCAACAGCATCACCTTTCCGCCACACACTCTTCATAGTTTTCGTTTTCCTTGTCCCTCCAGCATTGGCAATACCATTTCTCGAGTTACTACTGTTGGCACTAGGCTGTGACGGTTTAACAGCCTCACCACCCATTTTGTTATCTGGTTTTGGGATTTCCAACCTCTCAGCTTTATCCAACACTTCGCCAAGAGATTCAATCACCTTATTTCTCTCTTCTTCTCTATCAAACTTACCCCCATTTGATAATTCCTTAGTCCAAGGAGCAGAATTCACCCCTAAACCCCTTTCCACCCTTGCCACAGGGGGTTTCAGCACAGGTTTAGGAGCCTGCTTCAGCACGATCTCGCTATCATCCCCTTCTTTACTCCCTCTAAATGAGTTAGAATCTATAAAAGCTGAATTGTTGTTTTGCTCAGCAATGAAGTCAGCAGTACTAGTCGTAGTTGAAGACGAAACAGAATATCTACACAACCATTTCTTAGCTCCCTTAACGCTTCTCCTTGACAAAGAGACCCTCTTAACTAATGCATACGATGCATCCGACGAAGTCGTTCCGGAAACATTTGCACCAGAAACCAGAGAAGCCAACGACGGCATTGTGCCGACGAGTACCAGCATCGACGGCATCTCAATCAACCCAAGAACGAACAAAAACAAAGCAATAACAAATTCACCACAACATCAGAGACCTAATCTTATTCCACATACGAAATTCGACCAGAAAACAAAGAAAACTACGAAATTCAAAAGAAATTTATCGACGAATCAAGTCCGATATCAGCAAGGTAATTTGAGAATCGATGAGAAATTCGGAGAGAAAGAGAGAGGTAGAGAGAGGTAGAGAGAGCTAGAGAGAGCGACGAAGAGAGGAAGAAGATAGATAAGGAAGAAGAAGAGCGGGGATAACTTTGAACTTGAGCTTGTGTGGGTGTGGCTGCTTCTACACCTGAAATTTTCGCGGATTTCCGATAAGGCCATTTACAAAAAAAAAAAAGCCATAAATTTAAGGTAAATAACACTTTCTAGAAAAACTATTTTTTATAGTTTTCAAATAATTAAAAATAATATTAAGTACTAATTAATAATATTTTATCTAACTTTAAATTAATAATGATTTAAATTTTGAATATTTTTAATATTAAATTTTATAATTGTGTAATATTATTTATTTAAAATTTTAGTTTCTATGAACTAATGAAAATATCTAAAAAGAAACTTAATATATTAGGAACAAGAGTATAAAACTCGTTTTCCTCTCAAATAAAAAACCCTTTTTATGTTAATAGTTTTTTGTCCGGAAATTTTTGGTCCTCTAGTAAGTTTTGATTCTCTCTCTGAGCGAGATAGTGGAAGACATAGGCCCAATAGTAAGCCCATATTAAAATCAACCCGTCTGCTTATACCGACCCGGGAAATCTTGTGTTAACGGGTACACGTGGCTACATATTAGCCATAACTAGTATGAGGACAACTTCGTCCACCGAAGTCAAGCAGCCGGATATAAAATTTTAAATAATTACTAATATTTATATTATCAACAAACAGAGATTTAATAATGCAATTCTCCAAAATAATATTTTTTTCCGTATTTAATATTATTAATGTATTTTTAATATAATCTAAATTTTAATATTAAATATTTTAAACATATTTTAAATAAAAAAAACTAGAGAGAGAGATTTGCCATTTGAGGCCTCGATATTTTCTCTCGTCTACTGTGTTGAAAAGTGTGAAGCCCCGATAAAGCATAGAGAGAGAGAGAGAGAGAGACTCGTTAACGACGGAGGATGAAAGAGGACGATGTGAGTTCGCAGAACGTAAACCCTACGAGTAACCGGAACAGTGTAGCATCGGCTTCTGCTTCCGCCTCAGCTACTCCCGTTGACAGATTCCGAAGACGCGCTAGATCGCCTTCTTCCCCTCAAACTGCTGCTGCCAGGTAAGTCCCCACGTACCGCAGATCGAGTTTAAGTAGGAAATTCTGGGTGATTTTCTATGTAAATCGATTCGTTTGTTGAATTACAGTCTAGATTTTTTTGAGATTTGTTTTTTCACAACGATTTGCTAGCAATGCTTTTAATTTTTGTAAGTTTACTTTTGGGAATTAATTTCAATTTAATCATTAACAGCTCTGTTGGGGCATCGTCTCCTGCTGTACTGGTAAACGCTGGCAGTGTGGACTGGACAGGTCATGGGTTGGGATCATCAGTGCGTTCGTGTAGGCCTTGGGATAGAGGAGATTTACTTAGACGTCTTGCTACTTTCAAGCCTTCAAATTGGCTTGGGAAGCCCAAAGTATGAGTCTAGTTTTCTCATTATATGCACTTTCATATGCAAATCTATATGTCCATACTGAGCAACACTAGATTTCTTCAAAAAAGGCAATTCTGTAACCTGCCAAATTTACGTTCATTTCTCCTAAATCTAGTGAATAATGCTGATGAACTTGAGAGTTAGCCTCCTGTAGCAATTTTTGGTCCAAAGAAATTTGGTATGGTTGATCCAACAATACGCATTTATGATGAGAAGTTAGCCCAGCAAGTCCTGGAAATGATGCATATATTGCATATCGACCAGAATGAAAAATAAGGAAGAATAGCTATGTTGCTTCATTTGTGGAGCTATTTTCTTTTTCCTTTTTCTCTATTTTTGATTGGTCCTTCCTTTCTATCTCCTGTGATATCTGTTTCAAAATTCAACTGGTTGAAAGAAATCTTATTTGATTAACGGTATCTTCTGTCATGATATGTTTTTGTTTACAGACAGCTAGTTCTCTGGCTTGTGCTCAGAAAGGCTGGGTTAGTGTTGACCTGGACAAAATTCAGTGCGAGTACTGTGGATCCAGTCTGCATTACTCTCCTCCACAGAATTCTTTGAATCATTCCAAAGGTCAATTCTTGTTACTGTAACCACACAAAACTTATCTTCTTTTTCTTTCTAACTCTTCGCATCACGACAGGCAGTTTAAGTGTTCATTTTTCTCTTGTACCGTACAAAAAGGATAATTTCTCAGTTTTTCTGACCATCTTTGGAGCCAATCGATAACCAATTTCTACCTATGAAAATTTTTGTTTGGGGCCATAGCCCACATCGCTGTCATTTATTTTCTTAGGCAAGGAAGATTATTAAAATAAGCTATAAAGCCTTCGTTATATATGCTGGTAACGTTTGATATTCATTACTCATCTTTGATAACAGCTGACAGCATCAGAGAAGAATTCTCCAAGCAGCTTGATGAAGCACATGAGAGCTCTTGTCCTTGGGTAGGAAATTGTTGTCCAGAGAGCTTAGTTCAGTTTCCTCCAACTCCTCCATCAGCCTTGATTGGAGGTTACAAGGATCGTTGTGATGGACTCCTACAGTTCTACTCTCTACCAATTGTTTCGGTATCTACAATTAACCAGATGCAAGCTTCAAGAGGAGTGCAAATTGAACGCCTTTTGGCACAGCCCCAAGTCTATGCCAATGACGATCTCAGTTTCCGAATTGATAATATCTCAGCTGCAGAACTGTCCAAAGAAGAGGACCTCAGTAATTACTCTCGCGTAATAATTCAGGGATATGTCCTGTTATATTTGTGAAAATTTACTCGTACTACCCATAAACTGCTACTGTTTCTTATTTCGGTTTTTATCTCGTAGGCTCAGAAGCTGATAAGCCTATGTGGATGGGAGCCTAGATGGCTTCCAAATATCCAAGATTGTGAAGAACACTCTGCCCAATCAGCTAGAAATGGCTGCCCTTCAGGCCCATCTAGAAATCAGAGTCGTCTACAAGATCCTGGTCCAAGCAGGAAACAGTTCTCGGCTTCATCTCGAAAAGCCTTTGCAAACTATGAAGTTTTAGGTCCAGATTATAAATCAGAATCCAGATCACCTTTGCTAGATTGTAGTTTATGCGGTGTAACCATCAGAATTTGGGATTTCATGACCACTTCTCGGCCGTTTCCATTGGCGCCTGTTATTGGCAGTCTTCCTGAAACAAGTAAGAAAATGGGAATGGCCCGTGGCACTAGCGCAACAAGTGGAATCAATGGATGGTTTGGTAATGAAGCCATGGAACAGCAGCAAACTGAAGATGTTGACGAGGCTGAAACATCAGTTAAGAGGAGATTAGTATCGAATGTAGGTCTAAGCTTATATCAAAATGCAGCTGGTGCATCATCCTCTGCACAGCTGAACATCTCAGTGACGCGTGATAATTACCAATTTAGTGATAGAGGAAAGGAGGTGTTGCGAAGGCAGCCTTCAGGAAGTGAGGTTGGTGATCGTGCTGCTTCGTATGAATCACGAGGGCCTAGTACTCTTAAACGGAGCCTGGATGATGGTGGAAGCACGGCTGATAGGCCTTATATACGGATACAACATGCAGACAGTGTTGAAGGGACAGTTGTTGACCGTGATGGTGATGAGGTAAATGACAATTCAGCAGGGCCTTCAAAGCGTACACGAGGCCCTGAAGTGCATGAAACTTATCTTCCCTTTTATGGACGAGATTTATCAGTGGGTGGGCCAAATCAGTCATTGGATGCTGAAAATGAGAGGGAAGTAAATAGAAGTGACCCCTTCAGTGGAGGAAATGAACAAGCTATGACTTTCCCAGGTGCGAGAGATTCCACACGTGTTTCCTCTGTCATTGCGATGGATACAATTTGCCACAGTGCCAATGATGATTCTATGGACAGTGTAGAAAATCGTCCAAGAGATTTTGATGACATAAATTATCCCTCTGTGGCGACAGCTCAAAGTGGTGACTTCAACGATCCTTCGGAACTGAATTTCAGCAATCAAGCTCAGCAGAGTGCATGCTTCCAACAAGCTCCTGTTCGGTCCAATGCTGAACCAGGTATTAGTAGCATAAACGATGGTGAGGAAGTACTGAACACAGAGACTGTCACAGCTCAGGGAAGAGATGGACCGAGTTTAGGGGTCAGTGGGGGTAGTGTCGGGATGGGTGCAAGTCACGAAGCAGAGATCCACGGAGCTGATGTTTCAGTCCATAGGGGAGATAGCATTGTTGGGGACGTGGAACCGGTTGCAGAAGTCATAGAGAATCTGGGACAAAGTGGTGAATTTGTACCAGACCAAGGCCTTACTGATGATTTTGTTCCTGAAGAAATGGATCGAGAAGGTAGGCTCGGAGATAGCCAAGATAGGGTGTCTCAATCTGTTGCAAGGGCAGACAGTGGCTCAAAAATTGTAGATTCACTGAAGGCTGAATCTGTTGAAAGCGGTGAAAAGATGAGTAACATAAATGTGTTGGTAAACGACGAGAGTGTTCACCCATCACTGTCTTGTAATGCGATCGTGTGTTCTGGTTATGAAGCATCTAAAGAAGAAGTGACCCAGGCTTGGAACGAGTCTCAGTTTAACGCTGGCTTTGCGCTTCCCGGATCAAGTTACACTGCCCATGGCCAAGGTCTGTAGAAATTTCTTCCTTTGGGTGATTAACCCCAACTGATCCATACATTATATAGCTTCAAAAGAGTGTAATATGATAGTATAAGCATATGCCAACTCAAATTTCAGGGCCTCCAAACGGAGAGAACAATGATGAAATTGTAGAGTTTGATCCAATAAAGTGTCACAACTGTTACTGCCCTTGGGTTAATGAAAATGTGGCTGCTGCTGGATGTAGCAGCAATAGCTCGAGCTCTTCAAGTTTTGCTGAGGCGGTTTGTGGATGGCAGCTAACTGTTGATGCCCTTGATTCGTTCCAGTTACTCGAAAATGCTCAAATCCAGCCAATGGAATCAGAATCAGCGGCATCTCTGTGCAAGGTATGCACCAAGTTGCATCGCCTTTCCTTTTTTAAAAAGATTCTCCAAATATCATCGACATTTGATGATCTTGACACCGAGACTACTTGTTTGCAATTGTTTTGTTTGTAGGATGATCACCAAACTCCTTCCCAGAAGCTCTTAAAATGCCATTCATTTATCAGCAGCCATGGGAAAAAGTAAGAAATTTAGAAACCAAAAATAAAAACAAGGTGCAATTGCACAATTTTAAATCGTTTCTTCTATATACATATATGCCCAATATGTTTACTGGTTAGGTTCTTTAGCTTGGGTTTCTCTCTAAAAGTAGAAACAAAGAAGTTTGCATAATCTCTCAGATCTACAACCTTTTGTGTTTTCTTGTAAAATTCAAAGATATTGTTGTACCTGGACACCTAAAGAGAGGTGGGAGTACTGAATTTAATCCAATAATCTTAAATTGAGTTTTTTATTTCCAAATATGTATCTTCCTGCCTTAACCTGTCTATCGTAAGTATGAGTCAACAGCTTTGGTCGAAGTTAAAATTCCTCATATGATTCTCATTTTACTACCCTTAATGGTGACCAAGTGTATTTCTTTTTGCTTTAATCTGGCATATCATAATCCTGAATCAACTTCTTTTACTTGGTTTCGTACCAATTCATGGAACTAGGATTTAAACACAGTCTAAAAAAGACCAAACACAAAAGCATACTTGATTTCTATTGATCAATACTACTACAGTAGAACACATGTGAACATGACAAATTAGACAATGTACTTAAGAAATCAACTTCCAAAGACAGCAACTTCGACGTTCTTGTCGGAATCAACAATAGCTGGAGGATCAAAGCGAGTAAAAAGTTTGTAGGAAGATATGAGAGAGAGAACGACATAGAAGCAAACCACAACGAATGTGATTATAACAGAAGCAGTAGCTCTATGGCAGAAACTGCCATAGGAACTGCATGCATCGCTCCAAGTAATTGCATCATCTCCATTGTAGGCTAAGTAAATAACTTCAGTCGACACAGCTCCAGCAGCAAGAATCACGTAGGTCAGAATCTGAGATTATATATGAAACCACAACTAATCAACTCGTATTATTAAGCGTATCATGTGATAATTATTAACCCAATTATGTTTCCAATATGAAACCTGATCGAGACAGAAGAAGGTCCAAACACGAGCCATTGTTGAAGATGAACGAGGCATTGCTGCAATGGCTGCTGATAGAAGAGAGTAGCCTGCACATATTCCATTTGCATGCACCAAGTACCTAATTAATTAATAAACCTGTAAAACTTGATGTACAAACTCTGGCAAAAATATATATATCGATAATCTTATAACATACAAATGTAGTCAAATAATAATTACAGCCAGCAGTTTCGTATTGAAACCATAACATTTTTGTGTTTTCATGTTAAAATTGGATACACCAACATCAACCATATATAGCCATAAAATAATATAATATAAAGAGATGAAGTTACTAAAAATTAATCTTAAAATATAATTATAGAAACAGATATGTAAGGAGAAAATACCTGAAAGCTGTGAGATTGGAGTAAGAAATTGAACCGAAGTCATTAGTCTCTGAGTCTTTAAGCATAACAACAAGCGCTGCAACACAAAGTCCCACCGGAGCTAACCGAAGCATTGTCTCGGCTGTTCTGATTCCAGGACTAACCTCCTCCCACTTCTCCGTCGTAACACTACCGGAACCACCGTGGCTACTAGCCTTGTGATCATGATCATTACTCTTTGCCATTTTCTTCTTGAATTTTATTTCAAAAATCCTCTCTGTTCTCTCTGGCTATGGTTGCTGTGGAAAGAAAATGTGGTTAGAATATAAATAAATAAGAAATTACAGTGTGAAATTAAATAAAAGTTAAGTATTGGATCGATAGGGTTGGTGAATGCATTTAATTTCAATATTAAAGACAACTCCTCACACTTCCCTAGATGAAATCATTTAAACGGCTTATAAATTGACAATTCTGAAAAGAATGTAAAAAATGATGGTTCCACAACGATCTACCCTATTCTATAATTCATCGAAGCTCTAGAAATCATCTTTTTCTTTGAGCCCATCACTGTAAATTTGACTATTTCAATTTTGAAAGCTTACTCTAAGCAAATTGGCCAAGGGCTTGTGACCTCTAGTTAGCAGCCACGTTATGCAGTTCAAAGACAATGATTTTAAAATATGAAGATAATCCAATCTCGTGATCGAGAATAGATCCGGAAAAAAAAAAAAGAAAATTTGTTTCTTACGTAGATAATAAATGTATAGGCTCGTGTGTGTTGCTACGTGCGTTTTTAATGATTAGCTGATTTTTTTTATTACATTAACTAATTCTAACTCATAACCCACTTTGATTTCTCGGTGAATCTATTAAACTTTATGATTTTTTGGTGAATCTATTAAACTTATACTCTCTTGTGCAGAAAAATATTTGTATATTATAATTAATTAACTATTTAATAAATATAAATAAAAAAATTTAATAACTTTTTAATATTTTTAATATTTTAAATATAAACAAATAATACATAAATATTTTAAAATTTATATATTAATTCTTTTTAATACATAATTTATTTTATTTTATTATCATGTATATAATATTTTTATATATATGTACTATGTTATTAATTATATATATTATTATATCATTGAATTCAAAAATATTTCTATAAATTAAATAAATTACATATATTATTGATGTCATAGTAAAATATATTGATTTTTAACTAAATTAATAATAGTTGATACTATGGTAACCGATAGTGTTTTCATGATAACAAGGTTTTGATTGTTATTACTTCTACGAGAGCTATATATTATAATTATTTTAATAATTTAGATTTATTTATATATTTATTTAAAACTATTTATAAATTATCGTATATGTAAATTAAATAAATAAAATAATTAATTTTTAAGCTAGTTTAGTTAAATATATTGATTTTCTAACTAAATTAATATCAATAACATATATTATAATTATTTTAGTCATTTAAATTTATTTCTATATTTATTTTAAAAAATCAGGTGCTGATGATACGTCACCATGACATTTTGTTAATAAGATAAGTCTCTAACGCTGATCGGTTGATTCATTCATTTAAATATGATATTTGTTTATCTTAATCATAATATTAGAAAAAGTAATCATCCAAAATCATTAAAAAAACATATAGAAAGTAAAAGGTTATGAGGTTATGAAAACTTAACAACAATATATGGTATATATCTAGTAGACAATGTTTTTTCTATTATATATATCGTTTTATTATTGTATTCATGTTATTTATTACTTGTTAGTGTTGGTTATAATTAAAAGCAATTGTCTTTAACAGAATAACGATTTTCATAATTATAACTTCCAATGGCCTTTGTCAAAACAAAGCAAACTTTTCATAACTTACCCTCAATACAGGAAATTAGTGATGAGACAGCTTAGCAACGTATTCTTTTTTTAAGTGTTATCTGCATATTAAAGTTTTGCTGTGTCAAATCAACCAAAACATATCGTGTACGCAAGAAAAAAAGTGTAGAAACAAAATAATTACTTTAATTGTATATATTTCATTTAGTGGACATTACAAAATATAAAAGATTTTCAAAGTTGACTATGTTTTGTTCTTTACCGTTGAAACAAAATAAAAATCTAAACGCTGATTGGATTGAATAACATAAACACAATATTTTAGGTATGTTCATAATTTATTTATGACAATTATTTTTCTCACAATTATTTGTATTATTTTTGAAAAACTAACAGATAATATTTTTTTTTTAAACTTAATATAGTATTATTACGGATGATCATATGCTTTTAGAAACTTGAAAGTACACAAAACAACCGAAAAACAGAAGAAAAGGAAATTAAAAATCCCAAATAAAAAACAGAACATAACAGAACAGAGTCTTCTTGATATCCAAACCATCTTTTTGTGTTCATGTTCAGACCAATTTCGGCAACAACAAAAGATTTACTCGGCTCCAAATTTCTTCCTGAGAACATAAGCATACTCAATAATCTTATCAGAATCAGCCAATGCCTTAACCACGCTCTCTCTCTCTAAACACCTCTTGGTCCACTGAATAATTTTCGGAAACTCTCTTTCGATACTGAATTCACCAAATTTCTCCATGGCTTTAAACCAGCTGTAATATCCCATTAATGCAATGTCTACGAATCCGAATACTTCACCACCATAGTATGTCTTGTCACCGAGCTCTGTTTCAAATGTCTTGAAATGTTCTAGCAATTCTTTCTTTGCTGCAACTTGTTCTTCTCCCTTTGTTCCCCATACTTTCCATGATGGATCGTAAAACTGAAACAAATAAATCATCAGAAATTGCTCAAAACATTTGTATCTTTTAGACATCGGTTATTTATTAGCATTTACGGTTTACATCAACGTAAACTTTTCTTCGTTCAAATGAATCCACAATTGTAAAAACTTTAAGCAAGATTCTAAATTCAGTATTATGATGAAGAGAGGAGTGTTTAGTTTTGACCTTTTTGTCGATGAAATCTGCCCAGAATCTAGCTTGAGCTCTCTGGTAAGGATCAGAGGGAAGTATTGGGTATGTATGGGACCAAACCTCATCGATGTACTCAAGCTGGATTAGAGATTCACAGATGGGTTTACCGTTGTGGATGAGAACCGGAATCTTCTTATGAATCGGGTTCATCTCGATGAGCAAAGGAGTCTTAATCCATGGATCTGTTTCCTTGTACTCATACTCCACTCCTTTCTCAGCTAGAGCCATCTTCGTTCTCATCCCGAACATGCTTGGCCAATAATCAAGTAGAATCACTTCTTCGCCCATTTTTGAGATCCGGTTTAGCTCTGATTGATATTGAACCACACACTTGTACGTGTTTCTTGAATGGTATATATATAGTGAATGTAAGAGATTGATTAACCACGTAACATGACATAAATGATTATATTTTAAATATTATCATTTGGTAGAGCATGTAGTTCACGTTATATCAAAATGTGATTTCTTTAAATGTCAACATCTCGATTCCCAAGGAGATATTCACTGCATTATTTGTAGTTTTTTTTTTTGCTTAAAAGCAACCTATAAAGTTTGACTTATAGGTTTTGATATAGTTGAATCATTAATTTAGTATTCAATTATAATGTGGCATTAATTTTGGTCTTAAATTATAAGGTGCCATTAATTTGGGTCTTAAATTATAACGTGCCATTAATTTGGGTCTTTAGTTAATGCGACTCCAGGTGCATGAGTTGTTTAATTATGTACTTAAATATTTTCAAAAGTCTACTTGATATTATATGATACAATCCGTATGTATTATATACTCCATCCAGATCATATTTAAAGATTCTACACGCATACTAATAAATATTTTTTACAACATCTAAGCTAATATATTTATGAATAAATACATTAGTTGTTACATTGATTTTAACTTAATTTGACAGGTAGAAATGCGATATTATTTTGGCATTGAAAATACAAAAACTATCTGTGGTTGTATTGTGGTTTTGTTGTTAATCTTTCGAGTCCGATCAATTAAGAGATTTATAGAAAAACTATTGTCAATTTTAATGACACTGATGTGAAGAAGGAAGTAATTTTCTTTTAATGAGGTAGATAAAGCGTTTCGAGTTGAATAATTTCACTACCTTTCAAGACTAATTCATAAGGATCCAATCTGTAGTTTGGTTTAATTATTCTACTTTATGAAACATATAAACCGATTTAAACCAAATGTCGTTCGTTTTGGTTTGATTCAAAAATTGATTTGGTGTATTTCACAAGAAAAAAATATTGGTTTTAATATGTAAATTCTTATTTATCAATTCGGTTGATTTCCGGTGACAGTTTCTTTAGATTCACACGAAAAACAAATCGATAAGATTAATTATTTTGTTTGTTTTGGATTGACATTTTGCATTAATTTATAACGAGTTTGGATACCTTAAAACCTAAACAACTACGAAATTTTGTGAGAACTGAGTTTAAACGATCAGATTACTATTTTATTTCAAAAAATCATCCTTTTTTATATGAGTATTTATTTCTATTTATATTAAAAATTGTATATGTCGATTTCGTATTAATTATCAAATAGTAGTTATAACTAAGTTTTTATTCGTTCAGTTTACGTTAGTGTATGATTTAAACCGTGCGTTTTCGTTTTATGGATCAAACTTTAAGATCCGACCCGAACGCAATTATGAGCATCCGGTCTATTTCACCCTGTTTTGGCCCACTAAATTTCTTCGAATTGTTTTGACGGATATGGATTTCGAAATCAGATTTGGTGCCAACAGATTTCTCATCAATGAGTCGGAATAAGAATATTCATCATCATTCCATCACGAACAAGATCTAGAAACCTGAAAAGCATTGAACTAATTTGTAGTACTCAAAAGAGTTAGTTATGGATGTTTTACTGGAAGCTGTTGGAGGAACCAAAGCAAAAACGCAGTCTATGCACTTTAACTCTAAGAAAATCACTATGATTTATATCAATGCATCCTTATTTACGATTTATCCATCTTTTATGATATGATAAATATGGAAACATCTTCTCATAGTGCAATTATGAATTCTCTTTTAAGTTGCAAAAGGGAAATGATTAGCCGAAGTGATGAGAAAAAGAAACGAAACTTGACTTTTGAATGATACGAACTGTTCGATAGAACATGAATTCCGACTCAGAGTGAAAATATGGTTCGTAGATCCAAGACGGAATTAAAGAAAATCTAATTGAAGTTTTGGGATCCATTCTCTGAGCACAAAAAACGTGCGACACGAAGGCTCTTTGTTCAATACTCCGACTCAGAGTGAACTTTCTATCATTGAAGTAAAAATTTCTGCGTTGACTTTGGACAACGTACGATGATGATGATGAAAGGGATTTCACTTTCTCAGTCGAATAATTTCCATCTTGACATCGAATTCAATCGAACGAAGCCTCCGATCAAAATTGTGAATCCAATCCCATCTCGATTTTTCCGCCCTGCTTCCAGAAGATCCCTCTGTGTTCTCGCGCTTTCCTTCGACCCCTCGGCAAATCGGAATGCTAAATTGACCTTCGAAGCCCACGCGCCGCCGCTGGTAGTTGTGGGATCTGCGAACGCCGACATCTATGTGGAGATCGATAGATTGCCCAAGGAAGGGGAAACGATTTCAGCCAAGACAGGGCAAACGCTCGCCGGCGGTAAAGGCGCGAATCAGGCGGCGTGTGGCGCTAAGCTGCTTTATCCGACGTACTTCGTCGGTCGTTGGGGAGAGGACGCGCACGGGAAGCTTATCGCAGAGGCGTTGGGAGATGGGTGTGGGGTCCACCTTGATTACGTGAGATCGGTAACGGATGAGCCGACGGGACACGCGGTGGTGATGCTGCAATCGGACGGTCAGAATTCGATCATTATCGTTGGTGGTGCAAATATGAAAGCTTGGCCTGAGAAAATGAGCGATGATGACCTTGAGATCGTGAGGAATGCTGGTATTGTGCTGCTGCAAAGGGAAATCCCAGATTCCATCAATATTCAAGTTGCTAAGGTCAGATGAATTGATGAATTGTTTGTCTCAGTTTTGGGTTCTTCAATTCAAATGTTGATGACACTTCAGTGAGAATTGTTGTAGTCTTGGGATTCTTAGAAGTTTTGTTGAGATGCAGCTTTAGGTTTTGATAATGCAATGGTGTCTTGACAACTACTTGAGCTTTCGGATTAGAGTTATAGATTGATCATATGCTTGAGTCGTCATGTTGAGATTGCTAATGCAAGTTATGTTGGGTCGTTTTTCTAAGTAACTTAGTTGTCGGCTGGATTTGGGCAGGCAGTGAAGAAAGCAGGTGTTCCAGTCATCCTCGACGTGGGAGGAATGGATACGCCAATCCCGAATGAGCTATTGTATTCCGTTGACATCTTAAGTCCGAACGAAAGTGAGCTCAGTCGCTTCACCGGAATGCCAACTGAAACTTTTGAACAGATTAGTGAGGCTGTTGCAAAATGCCATAAATTGGTACGTTCCTTTGCACCACATTACCAGCACTTAATTCTCTAGATTTTGGTTAATCCTTGTTGCTCTCTGCGAAAAGCAGATTTCGTGGGCTTTGTTTTTTGGGATTGATAAGGTTATGCTATGTTTTTCTCAGGGAGTTAAGCAAGTCCTTGTAAAACTCGGGTCTAAAGGATCTGCGCTTTTCATAGAAGGGGAGAAAACGATCCAACAGTCAATAATACCGGCTGCAAAAGTGGTTGATACTACAGGAGCTGGCGATACTTTCACAGCAGCGTTTGCAGTGGCCATGGTAGAGGGCAAGTCCCATGAGGAATGCTTGAGATTTGCTGGTAATAATTAGTTACAGACCCCAAGAGATCTAGCTTCCTAACTCTTAATTCAGATTTAGTTTTGTCTCACTTTCTGTTCCAACCTCTTCTTTGTCGGTTCAACAGCTGCAGCTGCCTCTCTGTGTGTCCAAGTAAAGGGTGCAATACCAAGCATGCCCGATCGAACATCTGTCTTGAAGCTTCTTCAATCTAGTGTCTAGAACCGACACTGTTTTGATACTCCTTATAAATGGAAGCTCTTCAGTTCACAAGGGAAGAGATTGAAGCTTGGTTGCATCCGTGATTGTGTAATAGTCCCTCTCTCTCTTTGAACATCACTTCCTTTTAATTTTGTTTGAATCTTGTGAGTTGACTAATTTCATCGTTCTCGAAGTTATCCAACACAATGTTATTACTGAGAGATGTCATCAATAAAACAAATCCTTATTAAACTCTTCAATCCAAGGAAAATTTTAAGAGCTCATAACATCGACTAAATTTGGTTTCCAATTTTCTCATCATGGCGGATTGATAGCCTGACACAACAATCTCACTTTGCCATCGCTTTCATTTAAATACAAAATTAAAGTGACAAAAAATTGAACTTTTTCTTTTTGTTAAAGTAGATAATGTGAGATAACACTAGTCATATTATAAAAAAGAATTTAATGTGTTACTTTTGTAGATTTATGAGGAAGATATTAAATACACACAAAATGACTGTTGTTTCGAGCGATCAATTTAGACAATGTGGTGGAACCATTTTGCCAGTAGCAGAACCTTCGACGTTCTCACATATCGCCGTTGCAGGCCCGTCGATCCCGTTGTGCGTTAAGTTAATGTCAATTAAATTAACATTCTTGCAAGGAAAGCTTCCGCTACATTGAAGTTTCACAGCAACTTTCTCCGTCGACGTTCCCCAGATATTCTTTAGCGTCACGTTTTGGATTTGAATGTGAGAATCTCCCTGAAAAAGTTAAATAAGTCATGATTCAACCTATTAATTAAACTCGAGAGATATCTCAAACAAAAATTAAGAAACTTAGAGAACCAGAAGTTTATTTCTTGCGTAGTAAGTTACCAGTTTTTCACACGGCGGGTGAGGGCAATACTTTTGATCGATGAGGATAGGGCTTTCCACATCGATCATCTGTATATTCTCATACACGAAGTTGAAAATGCCGATCTTTGAAACCGAAGATTCCCACGTCTTGATCCGTATACCGTTAGTCGTGTTAGTAAAGACCGTATTCCTAACCGTTAAGCCTTCAACGTCCTTCTCGCCTTTGTCCTTTCCCAAGCTTCCGACACTAATCCCATGTCCGGGACCACAAGTTACGTTATAGATATCGAAATTAGTATTTCCAGAGAGGATGGCGATACAATCGTCCCCTGTGCTAATGTGAGTGTTGGAGATTTGAATGTTGCTTGAAAAGCCTATTTTGATCCCGTCGGTGTTGGGACTATCGCCGGGAGCTGTTATATTGACGCCGGTAATATTGAAACGATTGACAGAGTAGAAATTCAAATGTCCTGCTTTGCTGTTTAATGATGTTATCCCTTCGATTCTTGAATTATTCACGTGAACAAATCCCATGTTCTGCAAAAATGTATTAAAAAAGAAAGACTCTAACCATATTCGCGGGTTTCTTCAACTTGGATAAAATGAATATAATTAACGATATAGGAAGAGATGTTAAAGAAACCGTACGATGGCAAGTTTAGGACAATTACGGTTGATGTGGCAGTCATTGAGTGGCCAAGAGTCTTTTCCTTGGCCATCCACAACGCCGCGGCCGGAGATTGTAAGATCGTCGATGTACCGAAAGTTGATCCACGTTTCCTTTTTAATGTCATCGTTGTTCGAAGGAGCCAATAAGGTCCCATCGATGAAAAACGAAATTTTACCATTGCATGGTCCTACGAACGTTACACCACCAAGATAGAACGTTCCTTTCGGTATGTACACTCTGCTTTGTCCATTCCAAGCGCATGCATCTTTCCATGCCTTTGTGAACG
The DNA here is from genome assembly GCA_018901935.1 of Pugionium cornutum. Classification (NCBI taxonomy): domain Eukaryota; kingdom Viridiplantae; phylum Streptophyta; class Magnoliopsida; order Brassicales; family Brassicaceae; genus Pugionium; species Pugionium cornutum. Next base: position 5,155,606 of record CM032156.1, read on the forward strand.
ACTAAAGAACAAGTTAAGTAAATTATCATCAAATAAAACACTATATATAGTAGTTAAAAGGGTGGGAATAACGAGATTCATTTTTATAGTAGTTAAGAAATATATATCATGTATAACAACATGAAATTAATGTGAATCAAAAGCCGAAATGCTCTTCATTAAAATAGCTACCTTTAGTCTCTTCTTATTATAGTATATATAGTATTTTTAAACCCATATTATATATATAATTATATTAGTTATATTTGTGTTGAAAAATAGGCTTGTTCCTGAGTTCATATATCGAACTGAATTCTATGGAACATAAATGCAGAAAACTGAAAACTTTAGTAAGGATGAAAATCAAAAGAAAAAATGGCATGTAGTCATGTACATTGGTATCGTCTGTTTTACCGTCGCCTTTAGCACCATAGCTTTGGACGTCGAAGACCTTTGGCGGTTGACTTGTAACGGCGACAAACAAACGACACAAACACAAAACCATAAACGTAATCTTTATGCTGCAAGCCATCTTCTTCTTTAGATAGATGCTAGCCTTCATCATGCTTGTCTTTTTTATATTAGAAAATGATGAAAAATATTGTGTTATTGTCTCAAATACATTTTCTGAAAAAACACATGAGAAGTGTTACCCAACACTGTAACTATGATAAGAAATCTACGTAAAACTAAAGAAATTTTTATTTTCTGTTGCCAGCTAAATGCGATTTCTTTCTTTATATTAAAACTACTAAAGAAGAATATAATTCGTACTTAAAAAAAATGGAGAGGGGGAGAGTGAATCTTGCTAGATGTATATTGTATATTGTATTTTAGATTAATGTCAATACCATATTGTATTTTAGATTAATGTCAACTAATTAGCTGAACATTTTTGCAAGGAAAGTTATTGCTATATTGCAGAGTCACTGCCACTTTGTATGTTCTTCTTTAGCTTCAAGTCATGGATCTCAAAATTGTGTTAACACAGAATCATTATTTCGGTTAATATATAGTTTTTTGTCTTCTTGGTTTGGATGTGAGCCTTTTCTTTTGGATTTAAGAAAACACTGAAACGAAATTCTAGTTACTCAGCATTTTTTAGTTGAGGATTGATTTTTTTTATTCATTTTTGACTGCCACTAAAAAATCTTTTATTAGAAGATATTATTAACCTTTATGCATTTATAAATGATAAACAAATCAAATATTCATGAATCGTTCCACAAATAATTTTATAATAGACAGTTTTACTTGTTTTAGAAGATACACGATAAAAAGTAATCAATTATATTTGCACCTACGTTTACTGTAGCTAATTTTATAATTTAAAAGACATGAACTATAATAAATGGTTCTATATGCACCATGCATGCCAAACCATGATTAACATATTTTCAATAACTTCAATCACCTAAAATTGCAGTATAAGAGAAGAAGAAGTGTCTTAACTTATTTAAAAGAAAATTGTTGATAGTCTTTAAGATATTTCATTTTTTCACAACTTTAAATGCTATTATTTTACAGAATGATTAAAATACAAATGATTACATAAACAACTATATACAATAAGAACATAAAATTGTCCCAAGACTGGTTTCACGTGATGTGATTCTATATTTCATCAACTAAGGTGTGCTTTGACCCATTAAATAGTTTATAATATTAAAATATGATTCTTTATATATCAATAATTTCGGATAATAATAACAAAGTCCATTTATTAGTTGGTCCGTCAAGGCTGCTTGAATGCCACCGGTCAAACCCGTCTCACCCGTACAAGAATCACGTCAATGACCACACATATATAATACATTGATTGACCACAATTTGCTTTTTCTCCAAGACTATAAATATTTTTTAACCTAAAAAATGCCTCTATCAAATTTGTGTAGAATTATCAATGAAAATTATTGATAAAAGTTGCATAGTAAAAATCACATGACTACTCAAATAAGTAACGTATCCAATTTCACTAAAATATTATAATGTAACGTTTAGTTAATTGAGTCTGAATTCTTTAGTAAGTGGAAAATCTGCGCCACTTCTATTATATTCGTATATATAAAAAGTCGTTATTCATGAAAGCCTATGATCGTAACTCCATACGTAAGCATTTTCTAGAACCAAATATCAATTGACCTATATAATAATTGCTCTTATATAAAATTTAAATTATATGTTAAAGCAATAAAAAATTGCTTTTAATTATCCATAGGTATCATCACAATAAATGTTTCTAAAAAAGAATTTATAATTTAAAATACATATAAATAACATTTTTCAGTCTTCTTCATACATATAAACACTTTTTCGTTTGTATATATAAACCCTATATTTATTAACAACTATAAATACCACAAAGCATCAACAGATTCAAAAGGCAAAATAGTGAGAGAACAAAACCAAAGGGAAAAAGAAATCAGATTCTAATTTTGTTGTCTTCAGTCATCAAAAGTATGTCTAGAGTGAGATCTGAGCCTATGAAGGTTGTCTTTATTAACACACAGTACGTCCAGACAGATGCAAGGAGCTTCAAGACGGTTGTTCAAGAACTCACCGGTAAAAACGCTGTCGTCGCCAACGGCCCTTTTGAATTCTCCGGACAGAGCGTCGGTGAAAAAGATTCAACACGGCGGTTTTTGGGCGGCGGAGGAGAAGCAGAAGAGGGTGTAGAGACGACGGAGTTCGATAAATTTTTCAGAGAGATGCCTCCGGTGGGCGAATTGTACAATCTATGGTCAGATATTTGAGTAGTAAACATTTGTTTTTTCTTTTCTTGTCGTGGTTGTTAAGGCCCATTGGGCCTAACTTTAGTATACTAAATTATTAAGAGGCCGGTGTAACACACGAGTGATCGTTATTTCTTTATGTACATAATGAAATGTTTCCGCAACTTTTTTCCAAAAATAATGTTGTGATTATCATTTTTTATCTCTAGATTTATAAATAGCTAAGCTCAATTATGGACAAATTTTTGGCATAGAGAAAGTTCACGAGCAAGAGTGGCGGGTGAGGGAGGAGGACAATGAAGAGGAAGAATGGAAACAAGAGAGAAGACGATTCTTTAAGTCGTATCGCACTTTCACTGTTTCTTCATCATCGTCATCTCTAAATTTTCCGTTAAGGGAATCGGAAAAAGTTATCAAACAGACAATACAAAAATTCCAGTTACGAAATTCTAATTTTTGTATTGTGAATATACATACATTATGCATAGATGTGAAAGTTCTGATCTTTGTCTCTCTTTATCGCTATCCAAGCCTTTCTTTCTCTACTCCGTGAACGATTTAAGGTTTCTTCTCCGACTCTTCATTTTTTGAAAATTTGTTCTGTATGTCCCAATTGAAGGGATTTCTCGTGTCGAGTTCTTATGAACTGGTGGAAATTTGTGTTTCTATCTTCGGAAAAAGGAAACCGTTTTGGATTGCTACGAACTCTAAATTGCGTTTGTAAGTTGTAGAGAGTAATATTGATTCTCGTTATAAATGTGTTTCGTAATATCTCTTTACGGTCTTAATTTGAGACAGAATGCATTGAATAGACATTTTTGATGGGTAATAAGCTGGTAAAGAAGAGACAAGTTGTGGACGTAAGATACACAAAGCCACAACAAGGTTTATAGGAAGTTGACATAAAAAAGCTCTTGCCATGATCATGAAGGATGCCCAATTTGCTTCTTGGTTTGTATTTCGGTTTAAGGGCTTACACACATATTTATTTCTTTTCCTTAGTGTCATATTTAAGAAGATGAATTTGTCAGCTCTCCTGATTTGTTCTTCTTGTGGTGTTTTCTAGTACTAATTTGTGCATCAAGAGGTCAAGATGTTGTATGAAAAGCATTTGTACAGGTAACTATATATATATTCATCAGCCATCTCTATATTTACAATCTTTCTTAGGTGTACAGAGTGCTTTCTGCGGACGAAGAATCCTGATTCAGTTCAACCTACTCAGCATCCTTTGATTTGTCATATTAGAGCGCCATTAACAAATGTACGATGCCCGTTTTGCAAAACATCCAGTAAAGCTGTCGAGTATCTTGGAAGGAATAACAAAGAGGAAAAGAGCATTGAACAAATTGTAAGCCAACAGTCAACAGTATCATTTTCTGAAAGGACTACTTGCTAAGTCTCCACATAGGGTTCTCTTTTTGTTGTGAAGGAAGAGCCGCAAGTGATAGAAGCCAACATATGGATTAAACAGAGGGAAGTTGAAGAAGACAGAATGCAGAAGCGTCTGGAATCATTTTCTTCATGCACAAGTACAATGACTGCTGATACTGAATATGGTTTTGCTGCAGGTTACTTCTCCCTGTTCAGCATTTGTTATTTTCCTAATCACATAGTTTTTTTCCCCGCAGAGGATGAAGAAATTGTTTCATCTCAAAACTCAAATGTTACATCACACCCTTGGGTTAACAGGTTTGGCTTTCTTCAAACTGTTTTTCTTTCCGCACAGCCATCCTATAAATGCCGGTTCACACCCTCAGGTCATATGAAGATTCATCCCTTTAATCTTTTAACTTCATTAGATTAGTTATTTCTCTTGAGGAACTTTGAGTTGATGCTCTGGGAACGAGAACTATTATGCTCCTTGTTAAGTTGCCTCTTTTTTCAATCGGTTATGGTTTTACATTTTCACATAATTTGTTTTCTCTGGCTGAAGTTTATGGTAAAACGTGTTGACAACTTTGAATCTAAGTGGTCCATATATCAGGTAAATGGTTACATGGTTATCAGGAAAACCCTTGAGGGATGGTTGAGTTTGACTATAATTAATGGTCATGAAAGCAATACGACTCTAGCTGCTCTTGGTAAACGCCAGCAAATGGTTGGTGAAACTTCCTCCATTCAAAACCATCAATGGTTCATCATACAATAACATGGTTCCAGAAAATTGCAACAACGATGACTTGGAACAAGATAGTAACCATTCCCTTCAAGGAGCAGGAATCAACTACACGATATCTGATAGTGATAGTGACATTTCTAGGGAAGTTACATGGCAACAGTGTTCCCCAAAGGCTGAAAGGAAAGCAAAAGTGGTTTACTCTTGTGCTTATATATATATATATGTGAGACTTTAGATTGTTAACTAATTTTCAGGGTATTTGTCGATCAAAAAGTTTGGTTTTTTTGTACTGTATATATCAATGATTGTTAAAAGTTCTTAATATTCCATGGATTATCTTATCTATTAGAGTTTGTAAAAGTTTGTGAAGAATTAATGAATGGTGGATACTAAAGGAGTAAAATAATAGTTAGTTAGTAGTTGAGGAAACGTTAAAAAAAAAGTGTACAAAAATGAAGATTCACATGCTTTGGTCTCTTTGATATTAAATGAAAAGACTCAAAGAGAACAGAAAATTAAAGTGTGGTGGTCATCTTTGGGGGTTTTAGGGTTTATGGTTTTTTACTTAAGGTTCATCCACACATGCATTTGTCTACACTTTCACCTTTTTCTCACTTTGAACCGTACACAACTAAAAAAGAAAATGTATATGTGACTACTGTTTGTTTCCAAGAAAGAAGAATACCAATAATATTTTCTTACAAGGAATATTATGCTTATCTTTGTTGGAAGATCACCAAAACTGTCTTATCATATGGAGTGTCTTCCCATGAATGTGGAATAGCTAAGCTTGGCACTCCTGTATATTTGCATATATGGCGATATGGAATTTTGCTTACCGTATTCTTCTCTTTGTAATAATCTTCCATAACAATGGTTTTCTTTTAGCTATAAATATATACAAGGGTAATTTAGTGTTCAAATATAAAACTATATATAATTGTGTTGTCTTGTTTTTCCCTTAATAAATATCAAATTGGTAACTGGACGTGTTGGAGATCACAAAAAGAAACGTCGAAATTAGAGAAGAGTAAATAAAAAGGGTTTGTAAATTGAAATTTGGAGAAAACCGACAAAAAGAAACAAGAGTGTCAGAAATATTGATACTTAGGTAGAACGCATGTGTGTACATTAATGTTAAATTATTTGAAATTAAATTTGTCACTTTAACCCCCATTAAAATTCTTTTATTAATAATTTGTTTGGACATATGGTTGGATTTAGTAGAAATCATTTACAAATACCACTTTTTGCATCCACTAAATTTATGCCTCCATAATTCATTTATTATATATTTTGACCCGATCATATAATAATTGATAACTCTGCACATTCATTCTTGTTTAAAAATATTACATAAAAGTGATTTTGTCATGGTTATGTGTATATATGTAGACGTTATTTCAAGATAGGCAATGACAGTTTTGACCTTCTTCACAATGGTCCCTCGATTTTAAAATCTCACTACGCCCAATTTCAATCAGCTTTATTTCAAATCTTCAAAAACACATTTCTCTCTCTTTCTCTCAAGGCTTCTTGGATTTTGAGAGTGTCTTCAAATAAAGCTGTCTGTTTCGAAAAGGTACATGCGTTACATACAACTCTCACTCTCCTCATTTTGGTGTCTTCTTCTAGTCTTATGTCGTTGTTCTTATTAACTCATAATCATCCAACGAAAATCTATCTTTTTCGTATTTACACACTTTGACTATTTCTACAAATTATCTTAGTCACCTCCTAAATTTCAAATGCAAAGAAAGACCTCATCTCCTTTAAGGTAAATTTTAATCCTTTTTTGTTGGATCATTGCTTTAAAAGCGAAAACGAACATTCAAAATAAAGTTTTCTTATTTCTTGTAGCTTTGACAAATCCATGTCATTTCGTTTTAAAAATAATAAACCATGTTTAAAGAGAATGAAGATTATGGTTTTTTTTTTCTTTCTGGATTTTTCTTACTTTGGTGAATGTATAAAGATTATTGCCTACTCTACGGTCACTGGAATTCTCCGACATGAGTCATGGCTTTGGTAGTTGCAGTAACAAATGACATCTGTTTTTATTTATGCTGCAGATTTTGATAAGAACTTCATAACCTTCGAGCTTCCACCAACTTCAGCTTCTGTCTTAGTTAAATCCTCTGCACAAAATCAAAATGCCAAGACCAAGGTAAACATTTTGACAATATTTGATCTCGCTCTGTGTCCGATTAATGATGCGAGTCACTTGACTAAGAAAGGTTGTTCCTTTTTTGTTTATGGTGTTCTTTTCGTTAGAGTTTCAGAGTTGTCTCAGAGGCAACCTCCAAGGCTGAGGACATCATCATCTGCTTCCGACTCGAATCATTCCAACCGTCTGATTACTACTGACAGGAGCTCTAAGCTTGGTGTTGACCGTAGATCTCCTAGAAGCGGTGGACCTCACAGTGATCCACGTGGTCAGAAGAAACTAGGGGGCCGAATATCCGATCTAGAGTCGCAGTTAGGACAAGCACAAGAGGAACTGAGATTGCTCAAAGAGCAGTTGGCTAAAGCTGAAGCTGTCAAGAAACAAGCTCAAGAAGAGCTTCGTAATAACAAAACTAATAAACCAAACCTGCTGGCTCGAGGGGAAGGATCTGCATCCGAGATTGATAGAGATGAAATTCCCGGTGATGCAGAGAAAGAGACCGATGTGTTTGAGGTTCCTGTTGAGAAGATTGCTGTAGAAGAAGAAAAACTGAGAAGCAGAAACGAAGAAGCTGAGAAATTGGCTGCAAAGGCAGATGAGATCAAGATGTTGAAAGCTAGACTGTATGATATGGAGAAAGAACATGAATCACTAGGCAAAGAAAACGAGAGCTTAAAGAACCAGTTGAATGATTCGGCTTCAGAGATGTCTAACGTGAAAGCTAATGAAAATGAGATGGCTTCTAAGGTGAGTCAGATTGGAGAAGAGTTAGAAGAAAGCAGAGCAAGGACAGCTCATCTGAAGGAGAAGCTCGAGTCCATGGAAGAAGCAAAAGACGCTTTAGAGGCTGAGATGAAGAAGCTTAGAGTTCAAACGGATCAGTGGAGGAAGGCGGCAGATGCCGCAGCTGCGGTTCTTTCTGGAGAGTTTGAGATGAATGGTCGGGGTCGATCTGGGTCAACAGAGAAGTTTTTTGCAGGTGACCTGACAATCATGGAACCACCGGGAATGGGTGATGATTCTGATGATGGATTGGGGAGTGGTAAGCGGAAGAGTTCTGGGATGAAGATGCTTGGTGAGTTGTGGAGGAAGAAAGGGCAGAAGTGAGATACGAACAATGTGGAACGTGATTCAAGGAATAGTTTGCTCACCATTTCTGGTTTTTATTGTGATGCATTTTGCTGTATTTATCTGGAGATTTTTGTAAGTTGATCTACTTCATCAGAAGCTAACTATAAATTGCAGATTCTCTTACTCTTGTCTGCAACAGAAAAAAAAATTTCACGAACAAATTTATGGAAACATTAACTCAAATTTTCTGAAACAGTACAATGATGGTTCAATGGGAGACGGGTCCAACTCTTAAACAGTGATATAAAATCTGTCCAAGTGAGAAACCTGTTGTCAACAAAAAGAAATCAGTCCTCGTCTTCGTCACTGCCGTAGTTCTGGAATAAAGATGCCAATCCAGTGTTAGCCACACCGTCTTCCTCCTCTGGTTTTGCAGAAGCTGGATTTGTCGAAGTTGTTGGTTGAGATTGCTTCTTGATGACTGTTATGTGAACAGATTTGAAGGGTTGCTTGCTGGTAGCTTGTTTTTTGGGCTCCTTCGGATTTTCTGATTAAAAAATGGAGAAAAGAAACCCGTTAAGAATATTCAACTAAAAAGTGGAATCAAAGTCAATAAACTTGAAAGAAAGATTGAAACCCCCACCTGCAGAAGAGCTAGTCAAAATATCTGTGGGGTTGCTTGAGCTTTCTTCTGATGCCTTTCTCTTCTGTATCAAAATTAAAAGAATTAACAGTTACTGAAATCAAGAGCCATGCCTGAAAACGCTTATAGATATATGTTCTCATTAAGGAAACCTTTGAAAGATCTGAAGATAATCCTTTCTTTTCCATCTGAAGGCTGGGGGAATCATCGCTATCATCATCCTCATCATCATCTGCAATTCTCCTAACAACTTCTTTCTGTTTCTGCATTTACATCAAACAGGAAATATGAATACGTTGAGCAAATATAAATGTCATGTGGAAAACCAACATTTACGCAACTTACACCAAATATCGACTTTATAACTGCTTCATCTTCTTCTTCAATCCGTTTTACCTGTCAAAATAAAGAAAAGAACATTACCACCTCTGTGTACAATATAACTTAATAACAATGGTCCAGGCGACTTTAATCGGAGAGAGATAGAGGCATGCTTGGACAGACGTTGTGCAAAGAGCAAGCAGATGGCTAGATCATCAAGAACGACAAAAACTGGAACTACTTTTTTCTTCTTTAACATAATAGCATCATGTCGTAGAGACAATGTCAAGTCGCCACTTATATGAATAAGAAAACAGAGCAACAGGAAAATACCTTCTCGGCGCCTGTTCTTTGCAACGCCTCCAGCATTGCATCTACGCTCACAGTAGCATGTCTAGACTGCAAAAAGTAAAAAAAAAAACCAGTACAAAATACATATTCCGCATGCACCGAAGCATGAAATAGAATCAAATAGATCGAGAGAAAGGAAAGAGAAGATACAAAAAGGCATCCGTAACATACCTTCATTGATCTCATTTCATCAAGTGCAGCTATAATGTCCATTTCTCTTTTAGAATCCAAAGTTCTGTTCTCCAAAGATTTCATGGCGTCCCCCATCTCCTCGGCATCTCTTTTTTGTTTATCCTTATCTACCTCCTGTACAGAAGAAAATATAGTAATTTAGTAATCTAGAAAGCTGTACATCAATATCATGAACGAAAAATTATCCTCAAAAGCTACATGCCCCAGACTAGACAATATAATTACCTCGTCTTCTGCACGCCAGGGTTCATAATTACGACTTGCCCCAGATTCCACAATATAATCAGAATTTTGTGGATCCGTTTTCATTGTTAGCTCTGCAGAGCACTTGGTGCACTTGAAGTAGAATCTAAAGATTTGAATCCCAAGATATGTCTGCACATCGAAAGGAAACCAGAAATTATTTGATTAGAACAAAGTCAACAAAACAACAGGACGGATAACTATTCAAGACGTTCGAACTAGATTATGGCAAATGCATCTCCTTGGTCAAACAACAAAATCAACAATATCCAGGGTACAAGAGCCGTCCAAGCACTGGTACTCAGTTATGTACTGGAAGTAGAAGCTTTGGCTTCTTGGGGAGATAAACAACAGCGCATATTCTCAAAACCCTAAAAAAAAATCTGAAATTGTTTCGAGATAAGTTCTAATTCACGAACTGATAACGATAATCCCAAATTTTTTTACACTGAAATCCTAAGAAAAATCAGATGAAAGCATCCGCATCAACACAATGCACTCAGAGGTACACCGATTACGCAAAGAACGTCCGAAGAAAGCAATGAGGTTGAAGGGGGACTTATTCAATTACCTCGCCAATGACGTCTTCTTTACGGGAATTGAATTTTGTTCCCTTGTAAATATAATTTCCGCAGGTACTGCATCGGACACTCATGGGAAGCATCATACGAACCTTGATCTGCTGGTTCTTTGGTCGCCGGAGCCGAGGAAGCTTTGAAGGATCGAAGTCCGGCGGATAATACTTATTAAGCACCTTTCGCTCTCCCATGTCGCCTGTTTCCTCTTCTAATTATTAAGCACCTCAAGCTTCTTCTTCTAAAGAAAATCTCAGGCAATAAGGAAATTCTCGTTTTGATTGTACGCTTTCGTTACTTTCTCGGCTCGCTCCCACATATTAATACAATAATAAATATATATATATCTTCTATGAAGCACCGGCTCTAGAAATCGGGTCACAGGCTGGAGTTATGTTCGAGTTTGGGCTAAGATAACCGGGTTAAGGCCAATTATAGGGTCATGCGTTCAGGTTACCGGTATCTCGGGTCATAGTGATTACTTTAAGGTACGATTTATTTTTTACCAAATGAGAAATCGGCATCGTAACAATTGATTCGTCTAGTAATTTTCCAAACGGACTGGTAATACAAGATGACAAGAATGAGAAAATCAGGAAAATAGTGGACTTGGAAAATCATTATTATCGAAATTACATAAGAAAAACATGAAATTTGTTATACAGTTTTGTTAGAACGCGAAAAACCGGATATGAAAATCACGATATGAGAAAACGATTTATGGATCAAACGATTGAAAACCGAATTAAGAAGAAGACAAATTCGTAGAGGCGAGATTTTATCTTTTTCCTTAATTTAATAAATCTCCCCCAGTGTGGCGGTTTGATGAAATTTTGAATCCCAAGATACAACCACGATGAGACTACAATCACAACACCTAACTGTGGAATCTACGAATAATAATATACGATATACTCTCGAGAAAAACTTACAGTGCGTGAAGAAGAGAAGAGGAAGATCGCTGGAACGACTTTGGGAGAGAATGCGAGAAGGTGGTGGCCTAATTAGGTTAATGAGGATTAAGACTTGTTTTTATAGCCTTAAGGGAGCGGTTTTCGCAACCCTAAAACGTGGGAGGAAACCGAACCGACGAAAAAATCGTGGACGGTTAGGAGAGAAAACCATGGGTAAAACCGTAATCAAAACATGACCCAAAAAACCTTATTGGGCCTACGACCCTTTGCCAAGACCCAAAACCCAAAACCCAAAACCCAAGACCTGAGCCTGAGCCCGGCCCAGCGGCGGCGGCGCGCGCATGGCTTGTTCCCTTTTCTCTCCAACTCTTTTAAGCTACTACATCAGCTCTCTCATTTATATATTAGAAGATTTTTCCTCAAGTTTCCAATGTGAGACTTTTGTCCCTCCTCATTATTTTAGCCAACAAATTTATGGCTTTTTAATGATTCCAATGTTCATTTCTCATTCACATTCCAACAATTTTTACAATTAATATTTGGACTATATTACCCAATTGAACATGCAAATTTGTTCATAAAAATTGTTCCAACAAGTTTAGTAATTTATCAACCATAATGAAATGTTCTAACTTCTAACTTTAGATTAAAAAAAGAAGTGAAGTGTTCTAAACCATTCTAAGTTGTGGTTGCTGTAGTGATCCCCGGCGTTTGCAGCGGGAGTCATTCTTTTAGGGTTTTTTTCTGTTGTGGCGGAAGAAGGAGCCATCGTAGTGGAAGCGGAGGATAGTAACTTTCATGGCGGATTGACGGTTAACTTTCCTCGAGATCGCTTGCCTAAGAAGTTGGTGGCGGTAACAATGGTTGTGATGGTGCTGGCTGTTGAGGTGGTGGTGGCGGCAGAGGTTGTAGAGGCAGCAGAGCCGACCCTGAATTTAATAGGGCCGCAAGCAAAAAAAAAATGGACCGTTTTATACTACAAAAAAAATTAGGTCGTTCTAATTTTTAAATTTTTTTTTGTAATAAGGATTCAAACTGAAAAACTCAAGAAAACATTTTACTTTTATTTATCATTTATGCTAAGAGTACTTTTAAAATAAAAATTGATTTTTTATATTAATATAAAGGGCCGCAAACACGGGCTTGCTTGACTTGGGCTCAGACCCGGCCCTCAGAGGCAGATAGGTTTTCCTTTCTTTCTTTTTTCTTTGTCCTTTTCTAGTTATATGTATGAGAAACACATGAAAAAATAGATGTGGATTACAAGAATACTGGAACCACGTAAGGAAATATACAACAATTAATAGTTTTAAACCATTTACCAACCATAATGAAGTGTTTCTGACTTTTGATGGATTCTGTTATCTCTCTCCTTCAAACTTTGATTCCTCTATTGGCAGCTGATGAGCTACATCATAAGTTGCATGAAGACCAACGAAGAGGTAGTACAAAAGCATCACCATGGTACAGATAATGAATCTCAAGAATGCTACATAACCGAGCGATCCTATAAGGAAAAGATTCATGGCAATTGAGAACGAAGGCAACCACGGAACAAGCGGGACTCCCCAAACCTTAGGAACACGGTATTTCGGAAGCAATGCCAGTCCCAAAGTCCCTATAAACCAAATAACTCCACTCACTGCGTAAGCGATCCAGCCTCTGATGCCTGCGTTCCAAAACGCTGATAATCCAATGGAAGAAGCAATCATCAGAAACAGAAAACCCAGAAACTTTAACAAACCAGTCTCAGGAGTTACATTCTTCACGTAGTAACGTCTCACGAGCAATGCTACTGCCACAAGCATAAAAATGAAGAGCGTGGCGAAGGAGAAAACGCTTGACAGAACATCTAAGCTGGTGAAAAAGGAGATTATTGAACTGAGTATGGTTACAAGGAGAGTCGCATTTATAGGGGTTCCTGTTTTGGGATGGACCAAAGCAAACCACGGTGGAATCATATGAGACCGAGCAATCTGAGTGGTGTACCGAGCTTGGCCTAGAGATCCAACAAGCAGGCTTGTGGTCATGCCCTTTAAAGCGCAAATACCAACCAAATATTTAGCCCATTTCATCCCAATCTGAGCAAAAGCAACCGAATAAGCTGCATTCACATCGATTTCAGAATATTTCACCATCATCGTCAACGCCAAAGCCATCAAACAGTAAACCACGGTGATCATAGACATCGAACCAACCAAACCAATTGGTATGTCTCTCGATGGTTTCTCGGTTTCTTCAGCCATGTTTGCCACCATATCAAACCCAGTGTATGACCAGTACACAACTGCAGCTGATTCAACCATACCTTTTGCACCGTAAGGGAAAAATGGAACCAAATTGGAGCTTTTTGAATGAGTAAACCCCACGATGATGATAAACGCAATAACACAAACTGTGACAATGGAAGTAATTAAGTTCAACCAAGAAGTCCGCTTTGTTCCACTCATTGCTATGCCATTAGCAACTAAAAGCACTGCAACAGCAACCGGATCCAAAAGATCAAACCCTTTAGCAAACGAATTGATTCTAATCCGAAAATAATCAGAATCATTCTTGACCAAGCTAGCTAAATACGAAGACCATGACCTCCCTAGTCCAGCAGCACCAACCATAGCCTCTAGCAGAATATTCCCAGCAGCAATAAACGCAATAAAGTCCCCCAATTCAACTCTAAGATAGGAGAAAGAACCTCCAGCGACAGGAATTTCAACTCCAAATTCAGCATAACAGAGAACTGAGAGCAACGCAGAGATACCAGACAGAGCGTAGGAGAAAACAACGGCAGGACCCGCTCCAATTCGGGCCTCTTGACCCGTGATCACGAACACACCAGACCCGACAACGGAACCAAAGCTAAGCCAGAGAAGGTCCCACCACGTGAGACAACGACGCATAGGATTCTCACTTTCGCGGCGGCCAGCATCGAGCTCGTTCGCGTCGGTGGAACGCGAGAGAAGACGGTCGGCTAGGCGCGGACAAGTGTTGGAGACAGCGGATTTGTAGGAAGAGAAGCTCTGGAACGAGAATTCCGGGAAGAAATCTTGCTTTCTCCATCTCCAGTAGCTCCTCCGTTGATTATGCTCTTGAATTACGTCGTCGGATCTCGATTCCTGCGGCTGAGCTTCCATTGGTCAATCGAGAGCAGGATCGTGCTAACTAAGAGTAAAAGAGTAAAGATCGGCAATATAAATATTCAGTGCCTTTTATTTTGATAATAAAATACTTCTGGACTAAATCTATAAATAATGATAAATTGTGATAAAACTCGTGCAGAGTATGTGGGAATCACCCTTAAGTCTTTCATTGAAAGTCGTCTTAAAAGAATATCCAACGGCTTGGATTCGAGATGTGAGACTCATTTCACCTTTTGAGATGAATGGTACGAAATAGGGACCCACTTTTCTGACAAGTTTATTATCAAATAGCTAAATGTCAGGACGAATATCGATTACGAAATCATACCACGTTAGTGAATGAGCTTGACTAATTTGTTTATCAACGGATTCCACTAACTTTTGTTTCTTTGACATCAATTTTTGATTTTATTACTAAAATATAATAAATATATCAGAAATGGCATGAGAAGTTGTCGCAAAAGCCTAATCAGCCCTCCACACGCAGAACTCGAGAGATACATTTGGGTAGTGGAGTGCCTACAAAAAATCAGGCAATACCATTCATTGGAAATCCGCTCGAATAAAAATAAAAGAAAAACGAAACCTAATTACCTATAATATTATAACCGGTATATGGTTGAATATTTGTTTGTATTTATTTCATATCATATTACTCCTTTGTAAAAAAATGTATCTATTATCTTTAATATATTAATTTAAAAATATTTTAACAAAACAATTTTATACATATGATATATAAATATGTCATGATATATCTTATTACTATAATATCTTTAGACAAATATTATATAAGACATTAAACCGTATATTATATAAATTTTAATATTTTGATATAAAATATATTTTAATATAAAAATATAAATATAATATATAAAAATATTATAATTTCTGAAAATTTAATCAAAAAGTTAAAAATTTAGTTTAATTGAATATTTATCATATTTACAATTTTTATCCAAAATACAGACAAATTTAAATCATTTTATATAATCCGATTTCAATATTTATCTTATTTATATAATCAATATTAAAAGAATTAAAAAAATATTTTAAATATGAGATAAATTATGTATATATTTTATTTATATTTACTAAATAATTATATTTACTAAATAATTAATTAATTATAATGTGTATATTTTTTTTAATCAAAATCTAGTTCTTTTTTATTTGAAATAACAAATTGCTTTTTTACCTTTATTATGAGATATAGTTTTAGAATGTCAACAAATCATTTTCATACTTTTATAAGTTGTAACTAATAGCTGTCAAAGGTATTAAGGTAAACATACTACCGAATCTAATGTGCCATGCATGATGCATTTAGGACACTGAAACACTATTTTAAATAAATTTCCTTTTTGTAAATTTGTTTTTAGTAAAATTCATCTACGCAATAATTAACTCCTTCAATTTTATAAAGAAATGTTCCGACATTAGTTGTGTAATATCTATATTTTGGGTTATTAATCAAATTAGCCTTATAATATATTATTGTCTACTTTTTTTAACAGCAATCCTGAAGGAGGAAGAGATAGAGGATACGAAGAGTGTGAAAACGAAGAGCATAAACTGCACCAGACGAGGAGAGAGAAAGTGTGTTAGACAGAAAAAGAGTTCTTACCCATTCGAGGAATCAAAGCATCTTTTCTCGAGCTGAGAAAGGGTAGAGAGGCAGAATAATAAGGGTGAAATTAGGGTTTTATTCCTTTTGCAGTCATCTCGATGAATAAGGTATGCCCAAATTCTTTTAAAGCTCGAAGTTTTCCTTTCGGGCTGTGTCTTAGTTTTAATCTCTGTCAAATTTCTTCTTGAATTGCTTTAACGGGTTCATGGGTAGACCATTGGAGGCTTTATATAGTTGGATTCGTCTCCGATTCAGGTTTTTAGAGTGATTTTGAGCCGCTTCATAGAATAATGTGCTGGGTTCGTACGGATTTGGAGTTCTTTTCTTGGATCGCGAGCGTTTCGCCCAAGTTTTTCCTCAAAAGGATTTGTTTTGTATCTTAAACTTGGGATCTTTCGGACCCGTCTCTTACTAGTCGTAGTGGTACCCACTTTTGCTTTGAATCGAAGATTTAGAAGACCTGAGTTCTTCAGTGGGCTGCTTTATTCTGTTTTCTGGGTTAGTTCGATTTGAAGGAATAGTGGGTCATTTCTTGTCGATGCTATAAGTATGTTGTAAGGAAAGTAGATGCGGTTAGAGTTTTCTAGAAGAAAGAAACAGTTTGATTTCCATGAATCTGTACATCAGATGGATTATCAGAAGGTGTTTTCTTCGCCTAAGGTAATGCAATAATAGGGGGTTTTCGTTTGATTTTGTATGCATCATTCCCTGATTACTTTGTAACGGGTTGATTGTGATTTTATGTCTGAGAATCAATCCATGAAATTTTGTATTTTGACGCTAATATTATTCTATGATGGAACAATGAGAGTACAGACTGAATTCATTCAATTTGTATTTTTAGTTGCAGGGCTTTCCATCTTCTGATTAATTAAGTGCCTGAACCTGGAAATAGATCTTGGTGCTAATCATAAGAATTATTTTAGGTTATCTGAACTCAAGTAGTTTGAAGAGATTCTCACTAGCTGTAAATCGGGTGATGAATGCGTGTCTAGGGACATGCTCGAACCAAGGGGAGAGGACATACCAATATTGTTCCTGGTTTTGGTTGTACTTCCTGTGGTAGCTTACATATTATTGGGAAAATGGAGTGACATTTCTGAAAAAGGAGGGAGGGCTAACCTGCTGGCTCAAATGGCAGCTGAGGAAGCTTTAAGAGCTGAGAACGTGGTTAATGCGAAAAGAGGTGTAAGATTTGAGGCTGTGGCTACTGAGAAAAGTTTTCCTAGAATCAAGACCAAGACTGTTCCTGCTGCCAGGAATGCTGTAAGAGCCGAGTTTGTGGATGGTGTGAGTTGGGCTGTAGCTGAGCAGAGATCTGATTCCGTGGCTGCTACATATGAGGTCCCAATCATGGTTACTTTCAATAATAATGAGTTACATGTATGTGCAAGGTGTTTCGGTCCTGCTAAGACACGTTGCTCAAGATGCAAATCGATTAGATACTGGTATATTTCCACCTTTTATTGTTTTTCTTTAAATCTTTGAGCTTTTAAAATAATATTCTTGTGTGGATAAGAGTTGCAGACATTGTAACCCATGAAAGTCTTGAATTTTGACATTTGCAGCTCTGGGAAGTGCCAAATAATTCACTGGAGGTTAGCTCATAAAGATAAATGTGTCTCGGTGGAGACTTGCCCCTCTTCACCTGAAAGGATTTCCTTTGAGAATGGTTCTGTTTTGCATGACCACGGCATGGATTCTACAATGTATAATAGCAATACTAAGCATACAATCAAGGGGAAGACTTCAAAAAGCTCTGTAGAATTAGCGAGCATAGGTATCTCTCAGATAGATATTACACCAGAAGTCAACACGCAAGGGAGAAAAAGCGTAGGAAAAGACTATTCTTCCAGTTCCAACCGAGAATCATCTATTGGCGAACCTGCTTGTGCTGGTGGTGATAACAAGACGAGTCACACTAAACATAAGGTAAGCTGTTCTTAAACATTTATCTCATTGTATTAGTTAGGCTAAACAGATATGCTTTCTTGCTAGTGCTTGAAATTTAACCTGGTGATTTTGCTTGCAGTTGAGAAGCAACAGCAGTAGTACTGTGGAAACAAATCGTAGAGGACATTCTGTTGACAACTCTTGTATGCAAATGAATGGACAGGATTCTGTAAGTGGTATGCAGGAAAGTCACAAGCACGAAAACAATTATCCTAAGGCACAATTTCCTGCAAACGGTGAGGCCTGATACCAAGCTAATGGAAGTTACTCTTGTTGAGGCTGATACAGTTTGAGATTTGCATCCTCTAATGTGGACTAAATTAAACAGGTACCAGAACTGCGACACTGCCCAAATCTGGAGAACATTCGTGCACAGACAAAATTAAGAAGGGACAAGTCGCTGGATTACCAAGTGAGTGTCTGAGATTTTGCTTTGACATAGGAATTCTTTTGTAGTAATGTCTCATGTTTGTTTCTATAATCCAGAGTCTGTTAGGTCTAAGGATACAGGGATTGCTGAAGACAGCAATGGCATCTCCTCAACCATGGGAATAATGAAAATGACGGGTTTAATAAATTCTACAAAGCATGATGATCATCATAATAACCTGAAAGTTAGTTTCCTGGTGTATTATTGTCTCTTTGCTAACTTAATTTTGTACCTTTAGATTCCTACTATTCCGAGTCAATATCTCTTATTTTTTTCAGATGCTTTTTCCATACGAGGATTTTCTTAAATTCTTTCAGTGTGAAGTGTTTGACTTATCACCTAGGGGTCTTGTAAATTGTGGAAACAGGTATTGTCTCAATTACTTTGTTTTTCAATCGGTTTATCTGCAAAACTAATGATTGCTTTTACAACAAGAAGATCCATTGTGTATAAATGTCCTACGGTATATATATTTTCTTAATTCACTATCATCTTTCTTCTCCAGTTGCTATGCAAACGCGGTCTTGCAGTCCTTAACATGTACGAAACCACTTGTTGCTTATTTGCTTCGAAGATCACATTCAAGATCATGTAATGCTTTTCCCAACTAATCTCGCAGCATAAATTCTTGCAGATTTAGTTTACTGTCTTCTGACAAAAATTACGTTATTATTTCGCAATAGGTTCTGGTAAAAATTGGTGTCTTATGTGTGAGCTTGAGCAACATGTAATGATGCTTAGAGAATCTGGAGGTCCACTTTCTGCTAGCAGAATTCTCTCACACATGCGAAGTATAAATTGTCAGATTGGTGATGGGAGTCAAGAAGATGCTCATGAATTCTTGAGGTTCTTGTCGTAGTCCTTTCAGCAACGAATTTGTGGATCCTATATTTCACCGTTCAATAATGATCTCATGAATTACCATATACTTTTGACCTTGATTTAGACTTTTGGTTGCCTCTATGCAATCCATATGTTTGGAGAGACTTGGAGGTGAGGCCAAAGTGAATCCAAGGCTGCAAGAAACAACATTAGTTCAACATATGTTTGGCGGACGGCTCCGCTCAAAGGTGTTTAAATGTCCTGGCTCGTGATCTATGTCTACTTTGACTTTACGCATTCTAATTATTTCTGCTGCTGTCTTTCTCTGAAAAAATTAGGTGAAATGCTTAAGGTGTGATCATGAATCAGAAAGATACGAGAATATAATGGATCTCACATTAGAGATATATGGTTGGGTAGAATCTCTTCAAGATGCATTGACTCAATTTACTAGACCAGAAGATCTCGATGGGGAAAATATGTATCGATGCAGCAGGTTAGATCCAAAATCCAAATTGCTTGTCCTTCTTTTGTAGTAATGAAACTAAATGCTAATTTTGCGGAGAAAAACTTTGAGAAAGGTGCGCTGGATATGTTAGAGCGAGGAAGGAGTTGAGCATTCATGAAGCACCAAACATTCTCACAATTGTTCTCAAGAGATTCCAGGTATCAGTTACTTAGATGACTACAGATGTTACTCTCTGGTTACTCTGTTTCTTTTTTCCTTTTTAGTTCTTGTATTTACTTTTAAGACTCATGTATGCAGGAAGGA
Source organism: Pugionium cornutum (assembly GCA_018901935.1). Classification (NCBI taxonomy): domain Eukaryota; kingdom Viridiplantae; phylum Streptophyta; class Magnoliopsida; order Brassicales; family Brassicaceae; genus Pugionium; species Pugionium cornutum. The sequence goes on from CM032156.1 coordinate 5,175,660, forward strand.
AAATACGGGAAAATAAACAAATGTATAAGTTTTCCTGAAATGCTGGATATGATTCCTTTCATGACAAGAACCGGAGATGTTCCTCCGCTTTATATGCTTTACGCTGTTATAGTTCACTTGGATACTTTCAACGCATCTTTCTCTGGTCATTACATATCCTATGTCAAAGATTTGAGAGGCAATTGGTTCAGAATTGATGATTCCGAGGTAAAAACTGTTTTGCATCCTCCTTTCCTTGATGTGGCAAGTTAAACGGTTTATGAACTTGTGCGATTTTCTTTTGAAACTCTGCAGATTCATCGAGTGCCAGTCACTCAAGTTATGTCAGAAGGAGCATATATGCTGTTTTACATGAGGTAAGAAAATACGTGTTTGCAACTTTCGAACGGTTTTTCTGCAGTCTGGAGTCATAGCTTCAGAAAATTGTATTATTGCAGATCGTACCCGCGTCCTCAAAGAGGAGAAGATAACGGAAAAGCTCAGGTTCGGCATTCGCAGCCAAAAAATGAGATGAAGGAACAGAAAAAACCAGTTAACCGCTTCAAACAGAGAGGGCACCACAACAACACAGAGTCATCATCAAGTGAATGGTCACTCTTCACGAGCTCAGATGAAGCTTCTTTCACCACAGAATCAACCAGAGACTCTTTCAGCACCATAGACTACACAGATGTTTGCCACGTTGTAGACTCTTCGTCTCCTTTCTCCATCTTCAACAACTTACACCACAACGTGGAGCCATCGCCACACAACACCGTGGCCTGCAGAATGTTCTCAGGTACAAAACCCGAAACCCGGTATTTCGTCGAGGAAGAAACAAATCACAAGAACATGGTCGTGGAAAACTCGTCACCATCATCCCACGATTATTACCAGCAGAGTATGTATGTAAATTATGAGACTAACCTAGGATTTAACGGTCAGGATCGAACTTACAGTTATGAACAAAACTGGCAGTAGAAGTGACCAGAGAGGATTCTGTTTTGAACCTCCAATGATTTCTAATTATGTTTAGATGTCATTAGGGATACTTAACTCGAGTGCCCTACCAGAATCTTTTGTCTTTATGATCTCTGTGTTTGATTGAGGGCAAATGTTCAATGCAAATTAACCTTTTATATAGGGTTTTACTAAAACCAGATTTTAACGGGTCGGAGTTTAAGGTTTTCTCCTTTTAAGCCCAAGTTTCTTCGAGTTTTTGTCTCGTTAGTAGAATAGTGGATAGTGCTTCTTTCTCCCAGCAGATTTTATGTTTTTTTGGAAGCTTTTGTCAGTTGTAACTCTCTTTCAGTTCATGTTTTTTTTTCGTATCTTTTTGTGGCGTCTAGCCATCTATGGGTTTTTGGTGGAAAGTCGTGAAAATATTACAGCTTCAGTGGTTCGGATCATATAAAAAAATAAGATAAAAGGAAAAAAAACATAAACTTAAAGCATTTAATACACAAAACTATTAAAACCACTAGTAAAATAAAGGAAGCTACACCCATCCGACCCGAAACGGCTCGGCCCAGAAACAATTATGTACCCATGTTTACAAAATTGTCCCCGCCTAAGTCATTTCCTTCGTTCCGTTAAAATCCGGTTTGCTCCCTGTCGGAATTTTGAGAAATGCACATCACTTGTTCGACGAAATGACAGAGAAATCCAAGGTGGCTTCTTGGACGACTATTGACATCCAGGTATATAATATGTGCGTTATGAGTTTTACCTTATAGTCACTTTTTATCTTTTCATTTTTCAGTTTTTCTTGGCAGGATTTATGTTTCAATATCTAACCTTTATGCATTGCTTTGAAGAATCATAATGACTTTTCGAAGCAACAGTGATCAATTTATACTGCATAAATGCTTTGAACCGTTTATAAATTTGTAGACTACCCAGGAAACTGTTGCTTATAAGCACCGATTTAGTGACTGAGACCATTTCACAGCGTTTATCTTTTTTAATTTATAATGATTAGGTCAGTTTGAGGTTATGATGAAAACTGTAATGGCTGAATATGAGACTAAGTACTGCCCAGATCTTAGCTGTTGGTGGTTCTCTGTTTTTGGATATGATGTCTGCCTTACTCATCTGAATCACATTTCTGCATTTATTTTGTACTGTGTGGAAGCCATTGACATATTATTGTTTAATCATGCCATGTTTTAATAATAGTTGACTTGTGTTTTGATGCGGAGATGTCTTCAAAACAATACTTTGAGTTTATTGCTAAACAATATTTTTGTAGAAACCTAAAAGCAGAAAATAGTTGACGAAATCAAGAATGACTTAATTTTATTTTTAGTTTTTCATATTCTGTATTTGTTTGTTCATGGCTTTCGAATGGTTAGCTTTCATTACAGAACGTAACTTCATATAATAGACTATAAATTCCAGAGTCTTTGCAGTTCAAGAGAATTAAAATGATCAAAACGTGGTGTTGCAGTTAGCAAAATGCAAGTAGTCAATGATAAAGTTGTGTGGTTATTGTGATAAATTATTAGTGAATCAGATAAGTGAAAGAACAAGTCTAGTTTACTAATTCAGATTGCCACAAAACTATTCATTTTTAAATGTATTTTTTTACTTGCAGTACTGCACTTTCTCTGTTTACATCAAAATAGAAATCTTCAAACCCTTACAAAAAGAGTTTGTTAATCGATCATTATTCCTACTCGAACCACATATTGAATGCTAACATCAATAAAAATATCTTTCTTTTCTTTTCTTTTTTTCTCTGAGACCAACAGATTTGGTGGAAATGGAAAGAAAGAGACAAATGCTTTTGTCATGCTTGCCACCTTTATCCGTTGAAAACTCTTTCTCCACCGCTGATCCAGAAAATATCAAATGTTTTCCTTTCTTCTTTTAGTTTTCTTCTTATAAGAGATGGTAACACACACAATCCATTTGCAGATATTTGCTTTCTTCTTAGAAGGGACCAGAGAATCAATCGATGTTGAAAAGTGATTAATTTTGATTTATCCATTTGAATGATTCTGGTTTCTTATAAACCAACCATCATGATCAGTTTCCAAGAAGAATGGATGCTTATAATTCTATCGTCGTGATCCTGTGCATCGCCTTGTTTGCAATCAATTTAGTGTTTTCTTGTTTCACTTGCTTCTCCATTCTTCACAGTTCCATTACAGAGACAAGCCAAGACTTAAGTGACCTAAGGAATAATCTTATTAAACCAGATGAGAAGGTGATGACTATTACAGTCTCGAGTAACCAAGGATTCTCCGACTCCATTGATGATGATGATGATGATCATGATAATGATGATTGTGGCCAAGAGTGCTCTCATGATATTTGCGCTTGTTGAATAAAGGTCGGTTTCTGTTTTCATTACACAACTCTGTGTTACAAATTTACAACTTTTATCTGATTATTTGTACTTGTAAATGGTTTAAATCCATAGGTTGAGAGTATCACAACTTATGAACCCAGATTTTTTTGTTGTTTCTTTCATTTTGATGTTTATCACGAGAGAATTAATACAGTGTGCAAAACATCAATGTTTTAATAAATGTTCTGTAGTGGATCATTGTTTTTCTGCTTTTTTAATTAATTAATGTTTTGCATTGAGATGGATGTGTATAATAGAAACAAAGAAAACTAATCTACTCATGAAAAGTAATAAAGCTTAACAACGAAGTTGATAGTTGAAAAAAAAATAAATTACGAAATTTAAATGAAGAAAGAAAACAAGGACACCGAATTGCCTATATTCACTTTTGTATTAACCTTTTTAATTGCTAATAAATCTTTATGATGATTGCTAAGTTGGATGGTGTTGAGATCGATGTGAATCTTTGTATTAAGAAGATGAATTAAAATTTACAAATTAAATCGTGTTGATTAAGAAAAAAAACCTTAAGAATACAGTTGGTGGCTGTAAATGCATTTAATACTATTTCCGGGTCCAAATTGGAAAATACTCGTTATCTCGGGACTATAAGCAAATAATAAAACTGATTAAAAGCCGACAAAAAAATTGATTAAAAAGAAAAAATGACTTCTTCTGTTGTTTCAAGTTTCAACGCTTTGCGATTTCTCCATATCGATTGAGACAAAAAGAGCGATCGATACGAAAAAGAAGAAGCTGAAGCAAGATGGGTCATGGAGAAGAAGAAGGAAAAAGCAGAGGATTTTCGGAGGAAGCAAGCAACCAGCATCATCAGTACGGTACGTTTCAAGGTGTTTCCAATTACCCGCCGCCGCAGAGTTCTCCTCCGGTCACTGGATTTCCTCAACCTTCGGCGCCGCCTGGAGCGTACGATTCCTCCGCTCCTTATTATGCCCATGGATATCAAACCATTCCAGGTAGATTCTCTTCCTCAATTGAATATGCTGATTTCAATTTTTATAGATTTGAAAATTCGGTTTTATATGTTTTTGGTATAATTGATGACGTTCATGAATTCTCTTCCTCAGTATATTTATTGGGAATCTTTTGTAATAATTTCAAAAAAGGATCGTGTTTAACCTTCGCAATAGAAACCAATTTAGGGTTTGTTTGATCAACAGTAGGTGGCTTTGAATTTGTTTTTTCTTCGGTGGATTTGAGATCAAACTATTGTTGCAGTAGCATAATAAGGAGTTTCGTATTGAATGGAAACTCTTTATCGTTATTGCTTGTTAGGGAACGGATGTGTATTTGATTCTGAGGAGCTAATTAGCATAAGCCTGTGAAGTAAAAAGAGGAAATGTTTGATGGTACAAATTTGAGAGAAATAGGATTTATAAGTTTTGAGTTTGAGTTCTAGGAATAGTTAGGTTGCTTCGGTTTCGCTATGAACTTTAAGTTATGTCATGTATCATTCTCTCTTCTTCTTGCTCAATTCCAAGACAAGAGCATGAATCAATGTCTATTCATCCGTTCTTATGTTTACCATTTTCTTACTGTTTTCTATTTTCAGTCTATGGTGTTGCTGAAGGAAGACCTGTGACTGTGAGACAACGACGCCTTCCTTGCTGTGGAATTGGTTTTGGATGGTTCCTGTAAGTTCGTTTTCTTTTTAACAGCTTCTAAACACAGGCTTTATGAATCCCTCTCTTTCCCTCTCTCTCTCCGCATGGCTGTGAAGCTATCTACGCTTGCATTGCAACAATGCGCAAGCAACACAATCCAAACCTTGTTCAATATCTTATAGAGTTTGTGTTTGATCATCTTGAAGGTTCATAGTTGGATTTTTCCTTGGAGCAATCCCTTGGTATGTCGGAATGTTCATCATGATAGTTGGAAGGAGGATTGACCACAGGGAGAAACCAGGATACATTGCTTGCACCATCGCTGTAAGTTATTCAATACTGTCTCATATATTCATGTTTTTTCTTAAATCGCAAGTGACTTGGGGGGGCAAATGAGTGATTCATTTGAAACTTTCAGGCTATCCTTGCAACGATCGCTGTGATTCTGGGTGTATCTAAAGGAGCAGAAGAGTGGTGATTGATCATCTATCTTGTGGTTAGTCCCAAAACGTTTGTATAGGTGTCGATAAACATCCCGTGTTGTATTGTTGTTATCTACCTTCTTCTACGAACTGCTTGAAGAAAGAAAGAAAAAGGGTGTAAACTAAAACAAACGATGTTTTCAGTTTTGTTATAAAGGGTCAAAATGTGATAAAGATAAAAGATAATTTATATGCATCACAACCTTGTAAATGTGAGATTGTTAGCAATCGTTTTCCAGAAACAGTTGCATTGTTGTGCATCCTCAATAAGACATCAGGAATTACAAGAAATCAGCCTCCATCTTTCTGAGCCAACAGCTTCTGGTTTACCAGAGTCTACAATCACATTCACATTCCCAAACCCTATACCGGAAGACCATTGTGCATTCTGTTCGGTTCTGGTTTGAACAGTAACTCATTCTCCCTGTGCAAATACTTCCAAGAATTTTCAAACTCAGCACCTCAATGCTATCCATCTGAGCCTTAGCTGGCTCCAAGTATCTCTGCTCATGTGCTCTTGCCCTTGGCTGAGACACTTCAACTCCTTCAACAGCTTCCATTCACATATTTAAACCACACTTTAACTGGATTTGAATCCTCTCGTTTGCTGAAAGCTCCTGTGGGAACAACCCTTTCCAATTATAATACCATTCTTGGATATCTTCGAACCTATGTTTAGAACGCAACCAGTGATAGATTGTATACGTATCGTCTTTTTAGTTTGTTTCGCTTCTTCTTCCTCATCTCGTATAAGAACTCGCCATTCTCCCACCGACCTCCTTCATATTCGTTATCCATGCTGAATCTCTCCATTTCTTGATATTTATCCATGGCGAAGAGATCCGAAACTCTGCGAAGTTTCCAAACACTATCTGAGATGAAGAAATTGAGGTTTCCAGATTTCATCTGCAAATCGCCGGCGTCGAAGCGAATCGGAGAGGAATGGAATAGTTAACCCATTTGGGAGTTTTAAATAAGATGAGCCCATTTGTTTGTAAGCCCATTCTTTTGTTATGGCCCAACTCTATTTTCCCTATTTTCGTAACTTTACTTTATAAATATGTTATGAACTTTCATAAAACATGGTTTATAACAATTTATAAATTTGTATTCTTACAAATTATATTTAAAAATAAAAATGAAACATGATATCTTTAAAAATATTATTATAAAATGGAAAAATTGAAATTTTCCCTTAATAAATACTAGACTTATTTTTATCATAAATATGTTTTATTTAATAAATTTTTTTAACCTAAACAACTAAAGCCGGCGTTACTAAGATGTTAAGAAATGTAGTTTTCTTTATATTGTGTAGGTTTTTATTTATTGTTCTATTTCCAGGTTATGGATCACAAAAACTCTTAAAATTGACAATTGAATTGGTAATTATTGTTTAAAAAAGATTTCTCTAACTTAAAGTTTTCTTTTTTCGGAAAAAAGAAGCCAAAGTCAATAAAATTTTGGTTAACGTAGAAAATAAAGTCAAGAAAATTAGGAATCCTTTCTTTTCTCTAACTAACATTGGTTTTTGCAACAATATGTACACCTTCTTCAGTTGTCTTTAATGAAGAGTTGTTATATTCTGTCCGAACTATTACAACAAAAAATCCCTTTGATTCTGTACAAACGACACAAATTCGAGATTTTAGACTTAAAACACATATATAACAAAAGTTCTCTCAGAAGCTGAACTGAAATTTCAGCAATGGTCGCATTGGTGGTTACCACTCGACTCCTTCTGACCATTTAGTGTTTACAAATAACTTAATGAAATTTAAATTCATATAAAAAATATTTGTTCTTAATTATCTCTGTACGTCTTTATAAAATAAACTTCAGGTGACTTCTTTACTTAAAATTTAGGATTTTTGGGGATACTTCAGATACGCAAAAGTAATACGTTTTAGCTTGGGGACAAGATTTTTGTTTTTTCTTCAAGCCTATTCCATTTATTATTTCTTGAACAAAACAATAGATTAGTAGTTAATTAAAATAAGCTTACGTTATAAGTAATTTAATTAACCAACAAAGCCCGTAGCCGTTAGGTCTATTTTGTCCTACGTGGAATTTAGTAAATGATAATGGCCCTAGTCTACGCGTAATTGCATTATATTATTAAAAATTAAAATTAATTGATATGGTTGGACAAACATTATCTTTTATATATTATATCACATGCGTTTCTTTAGAGAGTTGACATTGCTATTCATCCTCTCCAAACAGCAACTCCATATTTACATATGTTCTGTTCTCCGATTCAATTCGTTCTTGTAAAAGGAAAGAATAATGAAATTTTAAATTAAATTGCGTATGAACTCAGCTCTTCTTTCCCTAATTTCTGTAACTAACGCAAACAAAAAATTAAGAAAAAATATATATATATATATATGGAAATATGATAGACTTTATTTAATATATATATAGTAAATACTCATGCAATAAAGCCACATGCATATAGCGTAAGCAAAGGAAGACAAAAATTAAATTTTTGGAAATATACAACAACGAATTTGTTGTTATAAATTCATTGCCAGCGATTTACTACACATATCTTCTCTTTTATAAACAAGTTTTATGATACACTGTATAATATATACAGCTGCCTCCAACATATATAGTCAACTGATGAAATTATAAGCATCATCATAATAGTGTGTTGTCATCTTCTTACTTTCTTTCTATTCCTCTCTTCTTCATAGATCACGATCAAGAGATGATTGGGATAGTTACAGTGAAAAGAGTGATCTTGATCGGGGTTTCGATCTTGATACTGAATTGGGTATGGAGAGCTGTGAATTGGGTTTGGTTAAGGCCAAAGAGACTAGAGAAATATCTCAAGAAACAAGGATTTTCCGGGAATTCTTACAGAATTTTGATGGGAGATATGAGAGAGAGTAATCAGATGGATCAAGTTGCTCATTCTTTTCCTCTCCATCTCGCTGCGGATTTTCTCCCTCGCATGATGCCTTTTCTCCATCACACTGTTCTAAATCATGGTATGATCCATCAAAACCAAACTTAACCTTCTCTCAAATTTTATGTTTTTTTCTTACAGTTATTTTTAAGAAAACGTGAATCTACAAAAGAACCCAATAGACTTGCTCTTGAGTTAATTTAATATTGATAAATTAGGGAAGAAGTGTTTCACATGGTACGGACCGTACCCGAACGTGATAGTAATGGATCCAGAGACACTACGAGAGATAATGTCAAGACACGAACTCTTTCCAAAACCAAAGATTGGTTCACATAATCATGTCTTCCTCAGTGGTCTTCTCAATCACGAAGGTCATAAATGGTCAAAACATCGACGCATTCTCAATCCTGCGTTTCGTATCGACAATTTGAAGGTATTTTTTTTTTATTTTCTTAAATTCATGAATATACACTGTTCATTTTGACTCTAATAACTATTTTTTTTTTGTTTTTTTCTAATTAATTTTTAACTCTGACATGATGTGAACTTTATGGACGTCGTTTTCGTCTCATTCTTTAGATTTTGATCAGTTTCATTCTATTTTATCCTTTTTTGAAAACAAAGTCAGATGAGTAACTGAGAGATTTAAACAATATTAAGTAAATAAATCATATATCAACTATTTTTAAAAGATTAAATTTGTTTTCTCTTCCAGAATAAATAAAAAGACAACTTATTAACTCTCCCTGAGAAAATACTTATTAAAGGAAAAAAAATAAGAAACAGAGAAAAATGCCACGCCACGACCTATAAAATTCTAAAAGCGAAATAACAGAAAAAGCCAAAAAGACACATTACAAAAAGGCGAAATCATGGAGAAAAAAGGTTGAAATCATATTTCAAATCAAGAATTTGTAATATATCAACTTTTTTCGTGAAAAGAATTTATATTATTTATTATTTCAGTACAAGGAAAGAGAATCAGATATACAGAACATTTCATTATCTTTAACAAGAAAAATATAAATAAATAAATTTCTATGGATCAAGATATAGATGGAAGCTTGTTTTTTTCTTCTAAAAGACCCATTTATGTGATTTCTGTATGAGATTGGTTTTGATTTTTCAAATGAAATCATATTTAATACTCCAAAATGGACAGAGCATACTTCCAGCATTCAACTCGAGTTGCAAAGAGATGTTAGAAGAATGGGAGAAACTAGCTTCAGCAAAAGGAACAGTGGAACTTGATTCATGGACTTACTGTCATGACTTAACCAGAAACATGCTTGCTCGTGCTTCTTTTGGTCATTCCTACAAAAATGGTATCAAAATCTTCGAAATTCAACAAGAACAGATCGATCTTGGTCTCATAGCTATTCGTTCCGTCTACATTCCTGGATCAAAGTAAGAAGAAAGGGGAGGGTTTTAAACAACCGAGTGTGGAAGCGAAGAGCTAATTTTGCTGATTCAGTTTTCACGTTTTTTGGAATTATAATTTGCAGATTTTTGCCAACAAAGTTCAATAAGAGGCTGAGAGAAACCGAAAGGGGCATGAGGGCTATGTTCAAATCTATGATTGAGATAAAGGAGAAGGAGATAAAACGAGGAAGAGGTACCGACAAAAACAGCGACTTGTTGTGCTCGATGTTGGCTTCGAATACAAAAACTATCAAAGAACAAGGACAAGATTCCGGGCTGAGTATGGACGATCTGATAGATGACTGTAAGGCTTTCTATCTAGCTGGTCAAAACGTTACCTCCTCATTGTTTGTTTGGACACTTGTTGCTCTAAGCCAACATCAAGAATGGCAAAACAAAGCAAGGGACGAGATTTCTCAAGCGTTTGGTAACAACGAGCCAGATTTCGAGGGACTAAGCCATTTGAAAGTCGTAAGAAGACATTTTCAAAACCGATTAAATCCATTTTATAACAAACAAACAAAAATGCTTGTTACTTTAACTTCTCTTAAATTGGGCCATTATCAATGTAGGTAACAATGATCCTCCATGAAGTTCTAAGACTCTATTCGCCAGCATACTTCACATGTCGAGTAACTAAACAAGAAGTGAAGCTAGAGAGATTCTCTTTACCGGAAGGAGTTGTAGTTACAATACCAATGCTTTTGGTGCACCATGATCCTGATCTTTGGGGAGACGATGTAAAACAGTTTAAACCAGATAGATTCGTTAATGGTGTTGCCAGCGCAACCAAAGGAAGACTCTCCTTCTTACCGTTTAGCTCTGGACCTCGAACTTGTATTGGCCAAAACTTTTCGATGTTACAAGCTAAGCTCTTTGTGGCAATGGTTCTACAACGGTTCAGTGTTGAGCTCTCTCCATCTTATACTCATGCTCCTTTTCCAGCTGCAACTACATTTCCACAACATGGAGCTCATTTGATCATCCGAAAAGTTTTAAAGGATGTCGAAGAAGAATGAGAAAATAAAATAAAATAAAGGTGCTTCCTTTTTCTTTTGTTAATCAACAAAACAGAACCTCGAAAGGTGTTAGTAAATGTAGTTTAATTCTGGTCAAAAACGATCTTTATTTGGGTGCTTTTGTATATAAGAAACAGATTCAGATCCAGGAATATTTAAAAGATCTCTTAATCAAAAGTTCCTTTAATTCCCCTAAACTGCAATTGTTTCAATCACATATAAACCCTAAATTCCCAATGCTCAAACTATATTGAAAAATGAAGGACGAATCATGTGTCGAATACACAATTTGTGTAGACTCAGCGAACAATAGCCAATCAATCGAATTGAATCGTTCTCGTAGATCAAATCGATTGTGATTAATAATGGTAGACATGAACAAATCTAGAGAGAGAAAGAAAGGCTTGGAAATCTGAGACATAGACACGATGGTGAAACCACCGGGTGAGAATATTTTTTTGTTTTATTATAAAATTATTTTTTTTGATAATTTATATATATATATATATATTAATTGAAAATTATTTTAATAAAGTAACATTAGGTGAATGTGTGATTTATAAGTGTGTCAATGTGTCACATTATTAGAGCATTTTAAGATAAATATTACATAAAACATCATTTATTAAAATATTTACAAAAATTACCATTATACGGTATATTATATGTAAATCTTTAATATTTCGACATATAATATATTTTGTCATAAAATATAAATACAATATAAAACAAAATATAAGTTTTGAAAAATTAGTCAAACAAAATATAAAACAAAAATTTAGTTTAATTGAATATTTATCATATGTATAATTTTATCCAAAATAAATACAATTTAAATATATTTGTATAATCCGATTTTATTATCTGTTTCATTTTCGTAATCAATATTAAAAATTTTAAAAAATTATTTTAAATATAAGATAAATTATATATATATATATCCGATTTAAATTAAAAAAATAATTAATTAATTATTATCTGTGAATATTTTTTCCAAGGGTCAAAATCTAGTTTATATTTATTTTATTAATTAGTTTTAACATAATCAAGGACAAGAGTAATTGAAGATTACACCTCTTTGAATCATCATGAGTTTCATTTTCATAATAGCAACAACTTTAATTAACGAGGCCTTTATTTTTCTGTTTGTCTAATTTCCACTTCCCTATAAAAAATCTTATCAATTTTTGTTTTAAACGTTAAACTAAAAATGTCACGTGAAATCATATTTTTGTTGAATCTCGACAGAACAATTAACTAACATGCTTTGAGCTTATCTAGTCTTATATAAGAGACAACGAATCAAATAAGATAAAGAAGATAGATGGTTGGAGGATACACATCAAATAGTACACAAATAACCTTTTTAGAGAGTATTTTGTTTAATAAAAAATTATGAAGTATTAAATTAGAAGATTTGTTTTTAAAAAAATAGAGGAATGAGTATTGTTTTTTAACAGTAAGCAAAATTCTATCTTTATTTAAAACCAACAAAAAATAAGCTATCTTTATTGACATACAGTAAAAAAAAAAATTGTGTTTGTTGAACAAATAAAGAGTGTTACAAATTCCTCTGCCAAATTGGCTTTGAAACTAATCAATCCTTTCAAGATTAAACATCACCATATCCTCAAGAGCTGATCTGAAACCACTTTCAGGAAGACAATTCAGATTATCTAACGCTAGTTCAGCTTTCTCTTTAGCCAATTCTTGAGCGTTCTTGATCCCACCGCGATTTCTAACCATTTCAATCGCTTCTTCAAGCGATCCAGGTTCACAAAACTCAGACTCAATTATCTCTCTTAGCCTCGGCTCATTCTCTAGCGCGAAGATCACTGGAGCGGTTATGTTACCTTTGGCTAAGTCATTAGCTGCAGGCTTCCCAAGTTGCTCTGAGGATTGAGTGAAGTCCAAAATGTCATCAACTACTTGAAAAGATAATCCAAGATTCTTTCCAAATTCATACATTTGATCCGCTACCTCGCTTTCTACTTTACTGAAAATTGCAGCTCCTTTGGTGCTTGCAGCTACTAATGATGCTGTTTTGTAGTAACTCTTGAGCAAATAGTCATCAAGCCGGACGTCACAATCGAATAAACTTGAGGCTTGCTTTATCTCACCGCTTGCAAAATCTTTGATCACCTGGAAAAAGATAAATCAAGATTCTGACCGACTGTTGTTTTATTGTGTAGCTTCAAGAAAAGGAAGAAACACAAGTATACCTGACTTATGAGCTTAATGACTTCTATGTTTTCGAGATTTGCCAAGTACCATGATGCTTGAGCAAACATGAAATCACCCGCTAGTACAGCTACTCTTGTTCCAAAAAGCTCATGAACCGTTTCCTTTCCTAACAAAAGAAAAGCTTAAAACTTTGCAGAGAAAATGCAAAATCCTATTTAGAAGAATGAAACTTTTGTCTCACCTCTTCGCATATCACTTTCGTCTAACACATCGTCGTGTATCAAACTTGCTGTATGAATCATCTCAATGATCTCAGCTAAACGTCGATGTTCTACTGTAAGTTCTCTGCACCAAGATTAACTAGAAATCATCATTTTATTTCTAAAGATAATGCAATTTTGAGGTCAAAAGATGTAGCAGCAACGGAAATTGTATAGATTACTTTAGGCCAGCTAATTCCGCAGTGGCTCGTGACACAAGGAATACCAAACCTGGTCTCATCCTCTTACCGCCAGCACGGAAAATTTGCTCAGCTGCAGATGTCAGAACAGGATTTTCTGCACCAACAATCTATAAAGAATAGCCATTGCATAAGAATAATTACCCTCTTTTAAGAGACCTTAAAGAAATGTTGCCGAGATACTAACCGATAAAAGATTGTCGTTTAACCTCTGCAGATCATCAGCCACTACCTCAAACAGACCTTCCAAAGATATCTGCTTTTTTGGCTCTTGCCTCAGATTGAACATCACTGTTTCCTCTTGACCTAGACCTACATATACATCAATATTCTCATCATAAAACATCATACCAGATTCAACGAGTTGCAAAAAACTGAATAATCATAAGCATCAAACTCCAGATTCAGAACAGTTTCGAAAACTGAATTAGCTTTTGACTTCTCTACGAATTGTCTGGTTTTGAGTATCTCAGCTTATAATACTCTTTGCCTCAGCGGCTCAGCCAAAGCTAGAAGTTTCTATTTCCACAGGAAACATAAAAAAGCTACTGTTTGTAAGGCTATATGTTCAACATAGCAAACAAAAAATAAAGCTCAAAACTTAACAGTTATATGACGAAACATCCATTTCTTAAGGTAAAATAATGGAGTTACTATGTACAAAAATGTCAAGACAAATCATTCAATTACTTAACCAACCAAACCTCAAAATCTAAGAATCTCAATCAATTACTCTACCAAAATTAGATTATTTATAAAAAAAAATACTGAAAACCATACCATTGACCAGAGTAGTCTCCTTGGATTTCGCCGGAATCGCTCTGCAACTCCCCGAATCTCGACGGAGAAACACCAAACTTCCACCACCAACCCCACCGTTGCTTCTGGTACCAATCCTACAAACAGACTTCGAACAATTCCCAAACAAGACTCGACGACTTGTCAGAGAAGAGCTACGAGAACGTCCGCATGGCCTCAGATCGAGAACACTCGTGCCCAAGTCGATATTCCGACATGACATCATCACTTTTCAGAAAAAAACTCAGAAGGGAGGAAAACTTTTAGAGAAACCCCAAAGACAGCTCTTACTAAGCTCGGAAACTGATGGCCCAACGATAGTCTTAGATTTTGAACACGAGTAAGTGTAGAAAGTTTCACTTTTTTCTCTTCGCTGACGAGTGACGAGAGATTCTATACGAAAAATGATTGAAAATAAAATTAAAAACAAGAAATTAGTGGGTGATATCAGTCAATCGGGTTTTTTTCTTCTTCTTGATTTTATTTGGGTGGCCAAGACAAAACCACATAAACAAGTCTCTCAAAACTCGACGTTTGGAGGACGAAAGAGATGTTAGATTTGTGTACGTTTTAGTTCTTCACTGCAAATGGGCAGAGGGAAATAATTAAAAAATAAAATGAGACCATCCTTTCTTTATCAAATCAGAAGCTGCGATGTCGCCACGTGTTTTATAGCTTTTGGTTCATAATTAACCAGCTTGTATCAATCAAATATTTCGAGATTAGGGAATATCCTTTTGTGATTTCAAGACAACTATTATAATAGGACGTACTTAAAATATCATTATTCCAGATCTCACATTTTTTAAAAGTTTTCTTACCCTACTTTAGGTTATAGGGAAATCAAATACCTTTTATGAAATATGATTTTGCGTTAAGAATTCCATCCGTTTCAATTTTTTCCACTTACATTATTATTATTTGTTATTTGGGGCATTTGCAAAATTGACCTAAAATTTGTGACAATTTAAATTTTTTTTGCAAAACTAATTTTCTATCTCTATTTTATCCTTCAACAATAACTTTATTTACAACTTTGCCATTAACTTTAAAAAAAAAACAAAAACAACACAAAAACTATTATGAACAAATTTTTCAAAAATATTACGAAAATGTCATATTCTTCATTGGACACAACCACTATTGTCGTGGTTGTTGGGAGCTCTTAATTCCATCGGCACACCCACCTTTATACCTCTATTCCTTCATCAAATCTCATTCATCTCAACCTCTTTCATTTTCTCTCTTATTTTCTTTCAATTTCTCTCTTCACTCTACATTCAAAAACTTCCAACTTTAAAAAAATTTATCATTATCCATTAAATCAAGTTTCTGGGAGTTTATATCGGTCATCATTTAAGTCGTGTAGCTAAAAAACCAAGATCGAAGGTTAGTTTTCGTGTTTTGCTTTCAGTTATTTTTTCAGTTCATACAGTTACGAGAAGTCTGCTTTGTAATATATTTATAAAGCAGACTCCTCTAGCAGACTTCTCGAAGTCTTCTTTGTAAATATATTACAAAAAAGACTTCGAGAAGTCTGCTTTAATTGAAATAAATCTCTCTTTAACCGGAATAAACAATTTTTCTCACTGGAGGAGACTTCTCGGAGAAGTCTGCTTTGGCAAGAAAAACTGTTTATTCCTATCAAAGCAGACTTCTCGGAGAAGTCTGCGACGTTTATTCCGATCAAAGCAGACTTCTCGGAGAAGTTTGCTTTGATAGGATAAAAATTGCTTTATGGCAAGAAAAATATTTTATTCCTATCAAAGCAGACTTCTCGGAGAAGTCTACGCTGTTTATTCCGATCAAAACAGACTTCTCGGAGAAGTCTGCTTTGATAGGAATAAAAATTGTTTTGGCGAGAAAAACAGTTTATTCCTATCAAAGCAGACTTCTCCGAGAAGTCAGCTTTGGCGAGAAAAATATTCTATTACACATCACCCATATATATCAAGCAGATCATACGACATTTCCTCTGTCCCATATTGATTAGTCTCATCGAATATCTCGGCAGCTAACTTCTCTCTAATAGCTTTCATGTTTGCATCACATAAGGCACTAGGAAATGGCAATCCAAGCGCATGACACTCAATATACTTCAGCGTAAACACCCCACAGTCTCCACTCTTGCTGTTCTGAGGAACTCCATGACCTTTAATGCGTTCATGTGTGTACTCATCGCATGGATATTTACCTTTCTCGTGCTTAAGGGATAACTCGTTCAAAACAGCTGGAAGCATCTGAGCAAATGGCTTCACAGCCGCGGATATACGATCATCGGTTGTATGATTGACGTCGCTGTCCCATATTACGATGTGACGCATCGGTATTGATATCCACATAGCGACCCAATGGTTACCCATTACATGCAGCAGTGAATATATGTCATCAACTTCGAGGCCCCATGTCTTTTCGGTTTTGTAGTACGATGGTTTAGTTCTTGCATGATAGTCAAATGCTCCTAGAGGGAGCAGTCGCCCTGAACCATCTGCATTCCCGGTGGAATTCAAGAAATACTTGTGATGGCTAGACCAAACCATCTGGAAGATGCAATCAACGAAGTAAATCCAACTGCTCCTGAACCATTCTGGACGCTTGTTGAAACGAAGCCGCAAAAGGTTAAGCCCAGCGTCCATATGCGGCATTTACACATAAAGTTTGCAATGCTGATCAGAAGTTTACAATGCTGATCAGAAGTCTACAATGCTAATCAGAAGTCTGCAATGCTAATGAGAAGTCTATAGTGCTAATCAGAAGTCTGCAATGCTACTCATAAGTCTACAATGATAAAAATATATACCAAATCGTTAAGCCATTTCAAAGGACCCCGGAGAGTGAGAAACCATGCGTTTGATTCCTTTGAAGTATCACTGCACAAAAAGATTCTAAAATAAGATAACTTGCATAACAAGATTCTAAAATAAGATAACTTGCACGATAAGATTCTAAAATAAGATAACTTGCATGACAAGATTCTAAAAAGATTACATACTTGTCCGGTTTCAACCAATCATTGAGCACATTTACTTTCTGTCTGTCAACTTCAGCGAAGGGATCATACCCACCACCACGTTTTTTGTTTGTAATTATTTCTTTTATAGTGCTATTTCCTTGGAACGGTGATTTTTGTGTGAGACCAAGTTTACGCATTCTAACACTTTTGGCGCGTTGAACAAGCATTGGTGCCTTTTTTTAGTGTTTTGTTTTTGTTTTAAAGCAGACATATTATCTTTCGACTTCTTTTTTCTGTGCGTACGTATTGTACACTGCTCTGCTTCCCTCGGTAGACACTTTTACTTGCTCCTCCTTGTTTTTGATTAACGGGGGATCCATCCTTAAATAAAATTCCATAACACAATAAAATCTTTACTCAAAATCTGTATAAGGTGTTAATTATCAAACCATCAAACCACATAGCGAAAATAAGTTTAATCAATAGTGTACACAAATGAGGACCAAATAAATCACTTCTTTTTAAAAACCCGTGATCGGGTTGTTTGATTACTAACCGCACTAAACGCACCACCTTCCCCGACAATGTTCAGACCCCCCTTAAGTTGCTCCAGATTGCTCTCCATGACGTCCACCTTCTGCGACAATGCATCCACTTTTTTCTCGACATTTTGAATGCCGACCATCAAATTCTTGGAGAAATTCGAGAAACACGTCTCGAAATGGGACTTCATCGCCTCCATCATTTCTGTCCTATCCACATTCCATGGCGCACTCTCGGACAGAAATAGTGAATCTTCATCTGGCTCGTGCTTTCTTTTCTGAGGAGTCACCTTACCAACATCATCAAGCTGAAACAACCCATCCATGAAACCTCCAGGGTGCCAATGGGAGGCATCAAACTCAAAAGGCCCAAAATATTGGAAATGCGCCTTGATGATGTTGGTACAGCTGTCATCAACAACGTTATCTTTCCAATATGGAAACATATCATCGAATTCCTTCACTTCGAAGTGTTGTACGTTCTTCTGCATAACCAAAAACCAAAATTAGAAACGGATGGAGATGCAATATAAAAACACCAAACGTACCTGACTCTGAAGAGCAACTTTGATGTTCTTTCTGTCTCAGGAGCCTCGGAAGGAGAGTAAGGGAAGAGTGTGGGGAGGAGTGATGGGTTTACAATACTTTAATTCAAAGTCTGGTAAAGCAAAATAAATCCAAATCTGAAAAACCTGAACAAACACATCAATGGAGTAAGGAGACCTACCCAAGTCCTTATCTTTTATGGATAAAATTAGCTTTTTAAAAGCTACTCTACCCCATGGGTAACTCTTGAATGTAGCGAGATTCATCACGAGTCTAGCATAGTTGACATTGGTGTATGCTCTACGATCACGAGCGTCAATAAAAGTCGCGAAAATGACCTAATATCCTAACCTAATCCTATCATCATGAGACCAGGAACTACAATTTGAACAAGCCTTGACCAAATTCCGAATATTAGGGCCTTCAAAAATACGAATCCCAATCTTCTTCCAGAATAACCTCATCTCCATCGTGACTTCAATATCCGACTCTTTAGCTAAATTGTCATCATATTTGTAGTTCAACCTAGTTAAATGCTCGAATTCATTAAGGGAGAACCTTACCAGATTATCACCAACCAAACACCAAATCTCGTATTTGGCAGTAGTGAGAAGCTGGAAGGTTAGCATGTGGTGCACAAGCCTAGAAGCCCATGCGAAATCCAACTTGTAGAATTTCAGGCATACACCGAGAGGAGAACTGCATAAGTATTCCCATTCATCAGCATGTAGCACAGCTTCAAATGCAGACATGGGCTCAGCATCACAAGAATAATATCCGATGCTTTTCTGTGGGGGTGACTCAGTATCTTTTGTAAAGACGTGAATTGGGGGACTATCTTTCTACATTTTCAATACTGCAATCACAAAAAAATAGTTAAATAGAATAATATATTGGTGTGCATAAAATAGGAAATAGACTTCTATAGAGCGAAGTATGCTTCGTAAAAAAAAGGGAAGCAGACTTCTGCTTTGAACAAAAAAAAGTAAGCAAACTTTTCTCAAGAATTCTGCTTTAAACAAAAATTATGAAGCAGACTTTTCTCGAGAAGTCTGCTTCGAACAAAAAAAGGAAGATGACTTCTCGAGAGAAGTCTGCTTTGAACAAAAAATATGAAGCAAACTTCTCTCGAGAAAATACAATGCCGGAAATCACAGAAAAATACAACAAAATAAACCGTGAAAGTCTGCACAATCCCAAAAATCACAGAAAAATGAATCAAAATAACCGTCAAAATAACCGTCCACACAAAAACAACCCCGAAACCAGTTAAAAATATCAGTGAAACAGTTAAAAATCTTCAGAAAATCTATGAAAATCACATACCTTTGACGGTGGGGATTCTATTCGCAGACAATGGAGAATCTATACAAAAACAACCAAAACAAAATTTATACCTGGGGTCTATTTAACCCGCAAAAATTATTTTTTCTGAAAAAAAATTTTCAAATATCACAGTTAAAATAAAACCGCAAAAAAAAATTCAAAACCATTTTCGAAGTGTTTCTTACCGCGAAAAGGGTTGCACCGTAGGAGACTATGAAACGTCAGGATATCTATGAAGGGGAAACAAAAAATCATCAAACATTAACTAAAAACCGTCAAACATCAACTGAAACATGCAAATCTATGAATGGAAAATAAAAAACTGTCAAACATCAACTGAAACATGCAGATCTATGAATGGAAAACAAAAAACTGTCAAACATCAACTGAAATATGCAGATCTACTCATACCGTCGTGGGGGAAAGAGAGGGCGTCAGGGGAAAAGAGAAATACAAATAAAAACTTACACCTTAGCATGGGGAAAGAGAAAAAGAGACGGCGACAAGAGATAAATATGAGGGCGAGATAAACTGAAAACCTTACCGAGAGAGGTATGATGGAGAGAATGAAGAAAACCTTACCGCGGTAAAGAGAAAGCCAGTGAACGGTGAGAAAGACGGCGACAGAGTAAGCGGCAGCGAGAGAGAGAGAAATAGGTTTTTTTTTCGGCTCGAATATAAGTGGTGAATTATTTGGGTTTTGGCTTATATATCTGTGATAAAAATCGGTTAGGTTAAACTGTCAAATCACTAATTCCCGATTTGATAAAAATTCCCAGTTTGTGCAGACTTCTAGATGTCTGCTTTGTAAAAAAAATACAAAGCAGACTTCTCAAAGTTTTCTTTGTAAAAAAAAATACAAAGCAGACTTCGAGAAGTCTGCTTTGTATTTTTACATGACCCTAAACTCTAAATTGAAAAAAACCGATTTAGTTACATTTAATTTCCGGTTTGTGCAGACTTCTCGAGAAGTCTGCTTTGTTAAATCTATGACAATATCTCAAGAAGTCTGCGTAACCCTAAATCCTAAATAATAAGATTCACTAAATGTGTGAAATTTTTGTTAAAAATTGGATGAATATGTTGAAGATAGTTAAGTAAATACAAAACTCAAACAATTTTCCTTTAAAAATTTGTAAATCTAAATTTTCAAATTTATCACATGATATTTCAAATTCTAGCATGAATTCTCTAAACAAACATCAACTATTAACCCACAACACATAATAACAAAAACTAGCAAATATTTTATACCATTAGATCGAATCCAATCTCCTTATTTTTGAATTCATTATAACTTTTACGTGCTTTTGATATGTATATAAACTATGTTAATAACAATTTTAATTTTTTTTAAATATTTCAAAATTTTTATTTGATTTAGGTAATTTATTTACAAAGCAGACTTCTCCGAGAAGTCTGTTTCAACCGGAATAAACTGTTTTTCTCACCAAAGGAGACTTCTCGGAGAAGTCTGCTTCAACCGGAATAAACTGTTTTTTTCACCAAAGCAGACTTCTCCGAAAAATCTGCTTCAACTGGAATAAACTGTTTTTGTCACCAAAGCAGACTTCTCCGAGAAGTCTGCTTTGATAACAAAAAAACACGCAGGGACTAAAACGTAACTGACATTTCGACATTATTTTTTAGACCAAATGATTGTTCAATAATTTCTCCATTTTTATAGGTTAGTTTTGTAAAAAGGTTTTCATGTGGGTTAAACTTGTATTTGAAGTAAAATTTTAGGTCATTTTTAGCAATTCCTCCTTATTATTTTACAATTCGATCATTTTTTAAACTTTTTTTTGTTTTGTTCATTCCGTGGAACTTACAAACCTAAAACTTAGTTTTTATATTATCAAGAAATACATTAAAATAAAGTCTATAAATTTGAATACAATTATATTACCTTAATCAATTTTAACTTTCAAACAACTATGGAGAAATTGTCAAAAATAAAAGTTAAACTAAGGAGCAGTAAGTGGAACCAATCAATAGTTGAGGCAAATAGGCGTCACAAATATAAAATGAAGTTTAACTCCTTTCTTTCTTGTCGGAAATTGAATTTCTTAATCGATTTATATAAAAGAAAAAGACAAAACAATTTAAAAGTTCCTTTCGACTAATTTAAATCACTGAGCTTTACAGAAGTTAGTAAATCTATAAGGAAGCCTTAAAAACCGACACTTGTCTATCTTGTTCAGTGTGTTGACATTCAAATGCTTCTTATGATCCAAGCTGAGATAGCTCAGGTTCCGCCAAAAGCATATCTTGCACGGTGGACCAAACGGAACACCAGCTTTCTGAATCATAACAATACCAAAGCCTGTCACTAATAATATTTTCCAATTTATAACAAAACTAATAATATATTTATTTAAAATTATTATGTATGTTAGATCAAAAAATTTTAATATCCAAAAAATTAATTTACAATTAACATAAATTAATCAAATTACAATTTTAAACAAATATAGTCAGTTATTCAAAATTTATGATAAGAAAAACTATTTTTATCATACAAATCAACACAACATCTCTATATACGGATTTATTTCTTATAAATTGATAAATTAAAATTAGAACAAACATATTATAAAAATATAATTTGTGAATACTTCGAATCATATTATTTTAATATATTTAATATAAAAAAAGTTTGATACTTTTTTGTTTGTATTTAAATATATTTTTTGGTCGAGATTTTATGATAGAAATAGACAAATAAAATTTTATTTTAAATGTTTTGTTAAAATATAAAATAATATTTTTTAAAATTTTATATTTTAAATATATTATGATTTAAAAAAGAATTAAATAACAGTATAGATTTAATATTAAGAATATTTTTAAAAAAAATTCTTAATGTAAAAAATATAATCTATAAATTAGAAAATAGAAAACCAAAATAATTTTTTAATTTTATTTGTATTCACATAATAATTTGTAATATTTTGAAATATTAATTTTATTATTTTAAATACAGAGTAAATACTTAAACTAGATGTGATAAATTAATAATTTATTATTTGTTATATCAAAAGAAAAATATTATAATTAATATGTCGTTTTTAACATAATTTTAATTTAGTTTTTTAAATTCAGAATTTAGTTTTCAAGATTTATAGTATAATTTTATAATGGTTTAAGTTTTTAAATTAAAAATGTCTTTCTATTTTGTTTTATTTTAAAAAATTATTAATGATAATTGTGAAAATAAAAGATGATATATAATTAAAATAATTCCTTTTTGGTAAAAAATGCCCCGTTTTTATTGATTTATAGTTGAGAGACGTCATCTCTCTTCTTTTTCATATTGATTCACTCTCCTCCGGGTTCTTCCCCTTAAAACAGTTTAACCCTACACCCATTCTTACCTTCCAAATTCCTTCTCTTTCAATGCGTAAATTTCCCTTTTCTACTCTTTTGTTCATTTGGTCTCGGTGAATTCAGATTCTCCTCTGATTTTTCTACTGTGAGTTTTAATCCTCCTCCTATCTCTCTCCGATGTGGTTGCTTCTCTCCAATTGGATTCTCTTCTCTGTTCGTTTCCCGAGACAATTTTGAATTTCGGATTTGTGCATTTTCTTTTGACTGCGCGCTTGCACGATCAATTTGGTGAATTTTCGAATTGAGTTATTGACTGGAGAGTGTGAAACCTTGTTTTTTACCTTTCGGATATCAATGGAGCTAAAACGCAATACCCAAAAGGGTTGAGTAAAATCGTTTGTAAGAATGTAGGGTTTTCTTTTCCTCAAGTGATAAAAAGTTAAAATGTTTTATATTTCTCGTGATCAAATGACTTCTTTTTTCTTTTTAAAGTTACCATCTGGCCGAGTCATTCTGAGTTATTTAGGGTTGTAGCTATCTGAGCATTTCTGTTTATGCGTGTGGATTTATCATTTTTTAATGATTTTGCTTTGCCTTCATACATTCACAGGTAATTTTATAAAGGAAACAGCAAGTGATTCAGAGCCTCCTGTGAAATCAGAGTAATTTCTGTGGTTTCCGGAGCGGCTATTTTATTGTTGTTATTGAAATGGCAAACGAGCTGGTGAAGCCTGAGAACCGTGGTGATTCATTTAGACAGGATCATTTTACCGGAATTCGACACAACTATGAACTGTTTCTTAGTCATGACTACAGTTCCGTATTTGAACAGCTACTCGATATTAACCTCCAGATTGGTGTTTCCTATGAGGATAATGAAGTTTGGAACGATTTCCAGGAATACAAAGTTATGGCTCTTCATGACTCGAGGATTCATAATGAGGAAACAAAAGAAGGGCGAGGTTTAGATGGCAACCAAAATGATAGCATTCTTTTTCCTGATAATGATGACTCCAGAACTTCTGAGATTGATAAATCAGTTGTCACTAGAGCCACGGAGGCAAGCCAGAAACAAGAGTCTCAAGATATCAGTGATGACTTTTCTCTGAGACCAGACGTGCCTCCTCCTCAATGCTGGTCGCTGCCCCGTGCAAGAGGTCCTGACCATGAAATGGCTGTTGGTATGGAGTTTTCTGATGTTAAGGCTTGTAGAAGAGCAATGAGAGATGCAGCAATTTCTCTACGTTTTGAGATGCAAACGGTTAAATCTGACAGGACTCGCTTCACTGCAAAGTGCATGGGCGAGGGTTGCCCATGGAGGATTCACTGCGCCAAGCTTCCTAACGCACCCACTTTTACAATAAGGACTATCCACGGGAGTCACACTTGTGGTGGGATTTCACATCTTGGTCATCAACAGGCTTCGGCTCAGTGGGTTGCCGATGTTGTGGCAGAAAAGCTGAAGGAAAATCCGCATTTCAAACCAAAGGAGATACTAGAGGAAATCCATCGAGTTCATGGAATTGCACTGTCTTACAAGCAAGCGTGGCGAGGGAAAGAGCGTATAATGGCTACTCTCCGTGGGTCATTTGAAGAAGAATACCGCCTTCTTCCCCAATATTGTGATGAAATCATAAGGACAAATCCAGGGAGCATCGCTCTAGTTCATGCAAATCCAATCGATGAGAGCTTTCAAAAATTGTTTATTTCTTTCCAAGCATCAATATCTGGTTTTTTAAAAGCTTGCCGGCCTCTTATTGCACTCGACAAGACTTTTTTAAAGAGCAAATATCCTGTGACCTTGCTGCTTGCCACTGGATTTGATGGAGATGGAGCTGTATTTCCTTTGGCATTTGCTATTGTTAATGAAGACAATGCTAATAACTGGCATTGGTTGCTCTCGGAGCTGCGTAAGATTCTTGAAGTTAACTCCGAGAATATCCCAAAGCTTACCATACTGTCCACTAGGGAGAAGTCCATTGTTGATGGAGTAGAGGCTAATTTCCCAGCAGCATTTCATGGCTTTTGTGTCCATTATCTCACCGAACGGTTTCGAAGAGAATTCCATAGCTCTATTCTTGTGAACCTTCTTTGGGAAGCTGCACATTCTCTTACCGTCGTTGAGTTCAATTCAAAGATCAACAAGATCGAACAGATATCCCTGGAAGCTTTCTTATGGATCCAAAACACCTCTCCTGCTCTATGGGCATCATCATACTTTGAAGGATCAAGGTTTGGACAATTAACCGCAAATGTTGTTGCCGAGTCACTCAGCAATTTGATTCAAGATACATCAGGTCTTCCTATAATTCAATTGATGGAGTGTATCCACCGCCATCTGATGACTTTGTTCAAAGAACGGAATGAAACGAGCTCTCGTTGGTCTAATGTTCTTGTTCCTTCTGCTGAGAAGCAAATGTTTGCAGCTATAGAGCACTCTCGTGTTCACCGAATTTACAGAGCAAACGAAGCGGAATTTGAAGTCATGACTAGTGAAGGAAATGTCGTTGTGGATATCCAAAACCGTACTTGTTTGTGTGGTCGATGGCAGCTTTACGGTCTGCCTTGTAGCCATGCCGTTGGAGCTCTATTGTCCTGCAAAGAGGACATTTACAAGTACACAGAGAGTTGTTTCACTGTGGAGAATTACAGAAGAACTTATGCAGAAACTGTGGAGCCAGTTTCAGAAAAAGTGCAGTGGAAAGAAAAAAGTTCAGAGAGAGATGATGGTGAAAATGGAATAAGGACACCAATGGTTGTTAGAGTTGCTAAGAGAAGGAGGAGGAGGAGATTTAGAGCAGAGGATGGTGAGCGTGTGAAACGTACTGTTCACTGTAGCCGTTGTCATCAGACAGGACACTTCAGAACAACTTGCTCTGCTCCTATGTAACATTTTGATCTTATTTTGTCGGGGTTTCTTCTCTAGGTTTAGGAAATTTTTTGGTAGAGGATTTCTAGGTTAGAAGTTGGAAGTTATGGTTTTAGATGAATGTCGCATACTACTTTTATTTACTTTTTACTTTTTTCGGCATGAACTTGGTGTGTAGTGACTTTTTTTCAATAAAGTTATGGACTAACTGTTCTAATCTATGTTTCTCAGTAGCCCAATTGGTGTTAAAAGTTGAAAGAGACTGTAACTGCCTCATGTGTACAACTGCAGATGTTCTCTATATGTAAACGTGTGCCGGAAGAAACCTCGATGAATTTTCCTACAGTTTTGTTAGAGATTTGAGAGGATCTGCCTATATTTAGACCTAGTTGTGTATCTCAGGAGTAATAGGTCACAGCTATTTTTAGTAACGTACGACTGAGTTGGATGGTGCCGATGAAGCCAGATTCATTAATCTCCGCCACAGAAAACGGAAAAAACACAAGAGACTCAAGAAACAACAACAATGGCGAGGACGACCCGTCTTCTGAGTTTCATCAAAATACACAGCAGTTGATTACCTAAAAAGCTACCATCAAATCCATCGTCATGGAGAGAGGTCCGATATCTGCAGTTTTTGTTTATTTTCTTCTTCTTGGTTTTTGTGAAAATTGAATTATTTGTTTGTTACGGAATATTACGGCAACAAAACGACGACATACACGCAGATATTGGTGGTGTCATCCATCGGTCTGATGATTGCAACCGTAGTGCATTACCGTCTCCGGAGGCTACGTGACTCCAAAATCATCCCTCGTCTAAGATCATCTCACAACACACAAAGGACATGAGAAACTCGAGCGATTCTCTCATTACGTCGCAAGGAAAATGGGATTCAAGGACAGAAGAGACTGTCCAAATCTCTGCAAGTTAGCAGCAGAATACATCAGGAAATCAGAATGTTGTGAAGAAGACATTTACAGCTTTTTCTCTGAAGAGCCTGACGCTGATTCTCTCTTCATTAAGCTCGTAGAGGAGTTTGAAAGATGCATCCTCAGCTACTTTGCGTATCACTGGAGCCATGCCGATCTCATGATTAGTCAGGTTTGTGTGCATGTGTATGAAAGAAAACCCTTTATCCTCTTATAACACATTGCAAACCAAAAACTTGCATATGAATCTCAGATACTGAGCGCAGACGCTGAGCCCAAGAGGAAGCTGAAGCAGATTGTGATGGCCGCTACAAGGTAAGGGAAGAAGGAAAGAAACAATAAACGCGTTTTGTATTTTGAAAGCAGTGTGTTCTGTTTTAGTGATTCATGAATGATATTTATGGATACAGAGAACAGAGGATTAAGAGGTGGCAAGAGTGTTCAATACTTCGGTAGAGGAAATGAAAGCAATGGGGATCGACAGTGGATGACTCACAGTGTACAGAAGTTATGGCACCAGTGGATCACAAAGACAGAAGTCCGGTTCTACTCCTCATGGGTGGTGGCATGGGAGCAGGAAAAAGCACTGTGCTTAAGGACATACTCAAAGAGTAAGAAAAAATACATATCATTCTATAATCAATCAGTTTTGGATGTAACTTAAGCTAACCAGAAGGTTTTCATTATGGAATCAGAGCATTCTGGTCAGGAGCAGACGCTGTGGTGATTGAAGCTGATGCTTTCAAAGAATCTGATGTCATTTATACAGAGCCTTAAGCTCTCGTGGTCATGTGGATATGATCCAGACAGCTGAATTGGTAAGAACAAAGTTTAAATAAAATAATCAGAGAAGATGGAAGTAGATGAAAAGGTTGGTTTGTGAAAATAGGTACATCAGTCATCAACAGATGCGGCTTCGTCTCTGCTAGTGACGGCACTGAACGAAGGGAGGGATGTGGTAATGGATGGGACACTCTCTTGGGTACCATTTGTGGTCCAGACAATAAGAATGGCGAGGAACGTGCATCGTCACCATTACAGAATGGGAGCTGGATACAAGGTTGGTGAAAATGGAATTATAACAGAGAACTACTGGGAACGGATTGGTGAAAGGCAACACTGCAGGAGGATGGTAGTAGCAGAAAACCGTATAGAATAGAACTAGTTGGAGTTGTGTGCGATGCATATTTGGCAGTTATAAGAGGCATTAGGTCAGTGAAAGCAAAGCTTTTCTATGTATCTATTCAACTATCTCCACCCCACAACCAAGATTGCCTCCTTTTACTTAAAAACACAGTTTTTTTAGGAGAGCTATCATGTGTAGAAGAGGCGTTAGGGTTAGATCGCAGCTGAGATCTCACAAGAGGTTTGCATATGCGTTTCCTACGTATTGCAACCTTGTTGACAATGCTAGGCTCTACTGCACCAACGCTCTTGAAGGCTCATCAACGGTTCGTGTTGAGCTTTGGAACTATTAATAAACTCCATTACCTTTTATTTCAATTCACCAAATAAGAACAACACCAATTGTTACATTCACAGTTTGGTTGTGGCAGCTTATAGGTTGGAAAGACAAAGAAAAGACTTTGCTAGTTGATCCAGAGGAGATTGACTGTTTGAAACGAGTAGGAGGGTTAAACGAGAATGCAGACTCCATTTACGAGCTTTATTACCAACCCAATCCTGCTTGTGAAGCTGGATCAATCTGGAAAGACATTGTTCTTTCACCTTCAAGGCTTAGCATTCAACAGGAACTCAAAATGCTCCATTGAGAAAGTTGAAAGTTCAAAGGCAAAAGATAGAGACCGGATTCTTTCTTCTATCGCCCCTTTAATGGGTTTACTTCACTCACCGGCTAACCAAAACACAACCTTGATACTTGGAGTAACATTTGTTGACTCCGTAATTTCCATATTAATCTTAACTCAACAAGAATGGCATTAACCGGACGAAGAAGCTGCAAGAGGTAAATTTGATTTCGTTTGTAGTTACCATTGATAAGTTACATCAGGATCGTTGAATTATACAAGACTACCACACGTAAAGAGAAAACTACTACTACCATGTATCGTTAACCCTTCCTTCTACCTAATTTCACTTCTTTCCCCTTGACGATGCTCTCTTTACTGGAGATTTTACCGTCTTTGGCTTCACACTCTTCTTGACCGGAGTCTTCATCTTCTTTGTCGCCGGGACAGCTTTCTTCACCGAGGCCTTCCTCTTCCCAGGAGAAGCTACCGTCGATGTTTTTGCTGCCTTCGCTGGTCTCTTATTCGCCTTGAGCTTCGCAGCAACAGCTTTCTTCTTGTGTGCAACAGTGGCCTTGGGCTTCGCGCTCACTTTCAGATTACGAGCAGCAGCTTTCTTGGGTTTAACTGGCGATGATTTCTTAGACACTTTTGCTTCCTTAGATTTGGAAGCGACAGTAACCTTCCCCTTCGGCTTGGAAACCGTCGCAGTCAACGATTTCTTCTTCGCCGGAGCAGATGCCGCAACCGACGGAATTTTAAACGAGGCTTTTACTTTCACAAGCTTCCCAGATGCAACGAGTCTCTTCAAACTGAGCAGCAACATTTTTCTGAATGTAGGAGGAAGCTCTTTACGCTTATCCTCGATGAACTTCTGAATCGCGTATTGGCTAGATCCAGTTCTCTCCTTCAACGTAACGATGGCATCTCTGATCATCTGAATCGCCACAACCACCAAAAATACCAAAAATCAATCTCTAAAATCTCTGAGTATGTATCCCGGCTCGAAAAAAACCTAGATCGAATCTCATACCTCTTCGTAAGTAGGATGAGCAGAAACGGTTTTCTTCTTCGCAGCCGCAGCAACAGGCTTCTTCTCCTTCACTTCCTTAACTTTCTTCGTTTTCTGTCCCTTGGGTGAAGGCTTTTTCTCGCTGGCAGGCTCCGTCACCGACGTAGTGAATCCGTCCATAGCATTCTCCATCTCTGTTGTCGCCATCGGACTTCAGATTTTAAGAAGTGGAATATTTGGTCGCTGCAAACCGAAAGTGTAATTTCGAGAAGAGGAAGTTATGAAGGTGATGATGATGATGAGACCTTCGGAAATGTCCGATTTATATAGTTAGATTGTGAATTAGACGGCATTTTAATATCTATCTTTTGATTGGTTGAAACAATAAGTACGCGGATCGCTACTCATTCCCAGGTTTGAATACTAATCGTTGGATCGTTATTTATCAACGGCTTTAAGGCAGTACTTTCGAAGGTAAGGAAGTTAGTGGATGTGGTTTTAGATGCTTTGGGCAATATTTGCTGTGCTTTTAGGCTCGATTGCTTTGATCATAACTCGCGATATGCTTGACGAAATTCATTTCTATACTTTGCATTGTGTAGAAAAATCTATTAGGTTTCATTTGATTATCTAAATGTCCCAAACAGATTATTATGCAATGAGAAATTCTGTTTTAAAGCAAGACATGTCACGAGAATTGTTTTTCTTGGTAGTATTACAGTATATTTGGTTGTTACGAATAATGCTAAAGAGAATTTCATATAAAGTTATGTTAAACCAAAACTAAACAAATCAAGGAGTGAAACGAACTATGAATCGTGGAATTTCGATTACATTCCGATGTAGAAACATTTGATTGGATAGTACCCAAAATGACCATCTTCTAGAATATCTTGCACATCACTTTTTTGATGTGTGATATTTCTATGACCTGAGTTGGATTATTTGATATATTGTGATTAACACGGAAGTCCAAAAAGGACGCATATAATAGTAGAAGGAAAATAAAAGAAAGTTTATAGAAACCCACTAGTAAAAAATGTAACAACTCCTTCTGAAGTTCAAGTAATGTTCTATCTTGTAATGGCTTTGAGAGAATCCATAGACAGGAAAAAAAGATTACTCTGTATCCACAGAATCTTCTTCTGCAACAGCAAAAGAGTCTCTAAACGTTTTTACTTGTTGCACTTTGGGAGCTTCCGAGCATAGTCAAGTATCATCATATAATCCTTTGCAGAAGAACCTATCGATGCAGTGAACCGTTGCTTCTCTGAGCTTTTCTGCAACCATATATCCACTAGTTTTTGAAGCTTCAGCGTCGGGACAACCGCATCTCCCATACATCTTATCTCTATCTGCACACAAAACCCATAAATGTTATTAATATATCAACGAAACATCTAAGACAATACTTACCTTTAGCTCTAAAGAGATGACAAGACCCATTGGCCAGCTTCCGTTCAAAACGTTCTATCCTCCAACCATAGTACATATATACATTCATGCTTACCTCAGCTTCACTCTCGAGATCTAGCTTCCTCATGAGGTACTTTTGGATAAACGAAACTGGAATATCTCCATCCCTGGCACGGAGTGAGACAGCGAATTAACTCGAGCAATATAACAGAAATGACTCTGAAATTTGGAGTTACAAGGTAAGTTGCAGCGACAGAACAGGATATATAAAACCAAGAATACTTTAAAAGGACATGAAAGCTCAGAATGATGCAGCAGAAAATGTGAATCCGTGTTTACTCTCTCCAAGAAAGCGACTTAGCAACTCGAAAAGGCAAAAGAATGCCTAGTTAACCTTGCAAGCACTCAATTGGCAAGTACGTGGAATACAGCAATTACTAACAAGAAACTGATCCAAGAACCGAAATACCTACCTTATTCTCAAAAAATTTGCTGGAATTTGAGGCAAAGAAGTTTCTCCTTCCCTGATACCACCAAGCCCTTGTCAAAATACCAACATAATAGAAACAAAAAGAATGAGAGGGAAAGACAAGTTTCAGATTTCAGAGAAAGAAACTCACTGATCATTTGATGCCACAAGTGAGAACCAGACAGGACCATTACTCCTCTCCCGTTTTGCCCTTGACTCATCTGGATGCAGCGAATTACTTGAATCACCAAACGTGGTCGCACACCTTTTGCGTTGAGTCCTACGCAGTCTTTTAGGAGTAGTAGTTTCTGATGTTGTAGGATCACCATTATTACTCTTTTCATCCTCAAATTTACATATGCTTTTGTGATCCTTAGTAATGGTCTCATTCCCTTGAAATTGACTGTGAGATGCATTTGCGTGCTCAGAATTTGAGCCAGAGCCTTGAGAAGCAGAACGCTTCAAGGGCTTTGTCCTGTTTGCCACTTCAACCAGAAAATTCAAAGGTTTCCAATCCAATCTGGAATCCCAGGATTCATCACCATCTTTGTTTTCTTTATTGGAGAAGGACTCTGCATATGTCTGCAACAATCAATACAAAATTAAATGAATGGGAAACCACCAACACGATTCAAAATTTACTGAATATTCTTTCTTGCTAGAAATATGTAATCAAAGCATGCTAGATATGCAATGAAGCCATTACGGAGAAAAGCAGGGATCACCTTCTTTACCTGCCTTTTATTCTGAGTGGATTTTTTAAGAGTGTCGGGTGAGCTTGTGCTCTCTAGAAGCTCAGCACCAGAGGATTCTTCTTTCTTCATGGTTCTCTCAGCCAATGAACCAGTACCTCGTAAGTCTTTTCTTGTCACTTTTTTAGTTCTTCTCCTCGGTCTTCCAGCTTGTGCTGACACTCTAGGTGTGCCTACAACCAAAGACGATATAGATCTCTCCTTCCTCCTTGCTGGTAAAGACACAATTTCAGGAGCTTTCACTTTTCTTCGTTTTAGAGGAAATATTTTGGCTCTCAAGTCTTGCAAATTGTGGTCAGGCCTAAAAATATGCACATAAGTGGCTCCTTAACATCCATTTAAGTCAACAACAAAGCTCCCATATGTACATAACGAGTAAAAAAGTACAAAAGAGACTCCACTCTTATTCTATTTTTAGATTCTCCAACAACATCTTATAAATGGTATGATGATGACTGCTAAACAAAATTTTGATGAGAAATACAGGAAAAGATTAGCTTACCTCAGCTTCTCCAATGGGGTGCCACCAAGGTCGATATTGCATATTGGACAACACTCTATCTCGTCTTCTGTGATTTTCTCGTAGATGCATTTCCTACAAACTGCATAAGAAAGTAATCTCGGAAGTTAGCAACTATTGAATAAGAACAACATGATTTGCTTCAAATTTTACCAAATCTCATAATTTGACTAATAAACTGGCGAGCTATGTTAGTAGCTCGTCAAGCTTAACAAAATTCGTGAGGTACATATATATTCTGTGACTTCCTTCCACCACATCTAATTTCAAGTCCTCAGATAAACGAAAGCGAATTGCTTTACTTAGCATTTGACTCGCATTATTGTCATATAAAGATCCAACAGATACCTTAAAGTGTGTAAATTAGCTATCCTCCTGAAATCAAAATCTCGACTTCATCGATTCATTATTGAAAGGCTATGGAAAAGGCTATCGGTTACTAGTAATCAATATATGCCTAGGCAAGTTTTCTTTCTGTACTTGATTTAGCATTGAAAAAAAAAGATGTTAAAATACAGGATGAATCCAATTAACAATATGCAGCTAAGAACAAGTGATCGAAATAAGAAGAATAAAAAAGTTTCAGTCCGATGCAATAGAAATATATAATCACCAAAATTTCAGAGGAGATCAAAACGTAGGAAGGTTAGGAGGAAGAACTGACATGTGTGAAGGCATTCGGAAATAGTGGTGGCGTCGTGGAAGATACTGTCGCAGAGAGGGCAGCTAAGGCATGCCCTCATCGTTTCCTTCTCCACCTGATTCACCATCTCTCGTGGGCTCAATCGGTCACACGTACCATCCCCAAAACTGCATGTGGACGCTCTCTCAATCTCATCGGGGACGGCTACATTCAAACCCCAAATTATCAAGCTAGATCGATCGGACGGACGCAAGAGATTCGACTACGGAGAGGGAAAGGAAGCTGGTGATCCGAGGAACAATGAGATTGTGAAAGACATAGGAACAATTGACGTACAAGAACAGACCGTGTCTTTCTTATTACTTATTAGACAACAACGAAGAAGGGTTTTGTTTCGAGTCTTAAAAAAACATTTCTTTTCTTTAAAAGTAACACATTTATATCTCAATTGAGAATATAATATTGCATGACACAGATGCATGCTAAGTCCAGAACCACGCGCATCCATAGGATAGTTAGAGTTACTCGTCGATGGAGAAGATATGTTCTCATGGGTCGTAGGAAATTCTAATTGCCGACAACTAGCAACAAACCTTTTTCCAATGGTGTGATATTCCATATCGGACAACACTCGATCTAGTTTTTTTAAATCTTGAGATAAGTTAGTATCTTGCAAAGTCGTGAGATACATTCATAATCTGTGACTTCATCCATCACATCCATTTCAGCTTAGCTAAAAAGTATACATTTTTAGTTGTCAGATCGAATACTCTGCTAGCAGAGCACATGTTCATTAATCCTTTGTTGATTATGTACGGTTTTGATTTCTAAATTATCTTAATAAATTATAGATTTTGACAACAACATGACCACTTGTTAATTCACAATTTTTACCGTCATATATAACAGCTTCAAATTTTCATTTTAATATATGATCTTATTTTGTTTTACATTTTCTGGTTTTTATACGGATTAAAATATTAAATGGTAATTGACTAAAATAACAACATTTTAAGTTTTTGTTTCAAATATAAAACTAATCATTTAAATTTTTAAAAATAACATAAATTTAATAATAAAATAATTAAAAAAAAATTTCTAATGCAAATTTAAACCATAAATTGGAAATAGTGAATCCAAATATTATTTTTAATTTTAGATATAGTTTATTTAAAGTAAATAATTATTTTCATATAAAAATTTGTGATATTTTTGAAATTTTAATATTAGTGTGGTAAATTTGAAAGATGATAATATTTTACGGTATTACTCAATATTAAATTATAATAATGTATATAGTAATACAAAAACTTTATATTTCAACAAAGTAAAGTAAAAAGACCTGTCGTTTAGAAAGCAAATTCATATACAGTAATACAAAAACTTTATAACTTCGGCAAAACAAAACAAAAGAGCTGTCGGCTTGATCTCAAATAAGCAAATCACATACAAATATCTTCAACTTTACTGACTTAGCCCAAAAGCACTAAGAGATTAGTGGGGTTTGACGAAGTCAAACATAACAAAACAATTTTTTGTACGTAAACAAATCTTAATTTCTTAACAAATTCTTTATGGGAAAATCGCATAAAAAAACCTTAAATTTGGCAGCCACTAACACTTTAAACCTTAATCTTTTTTCAATGACATTTTAAATCTTTAAGTTTGTATATTTGGCAGTATAAACTGTGATGTTGTCTTTCGTTTACAATCCGTGAAATATCTATAACGGACCTTATAACACCGTTTAACTTAAATTAACTCTGTAATACATAACATAACTCCGTTTAACTTAACACATATCGTAAAGGGAAAACGAAAAAGGGAAAACGAAAAAGGGATTTTAGGGTTCTTCGACATTTCGAAAGGGAAAGATTCTCGGGTTCGTTTGTTTTCGTTGTTCCCAATCGCATCGAGACAAGCTTGTAACGAGGAAAATCATCTCGAAATGAGGTAAGAATCGAAAGTGTTTTTCTAGGGTTTGCGATTTACTCGATTCGTCGGTGATTTTGGGTTCGATTTTGGAATCGAATGGAGGTTTTGAACATATATGTTTCGATTTTGCATATTATTTAGTTGTTGGTGTTCGATTATGAAGATGTATTTGAAATCTAGGTTCCCAATGTCTCGGGTTTGAATCGAAAGTGTGTTTGATTTAGGGTTTGCGAAATTTTTGATTCGTCGGTGATTTTGGGTTCGATTTGGAATCGAATGGGGGTTTTGAACATATATGTTTCGATTTTGCATATTATTTAGTTGTTGGTGTTCGATTATGAAGATTTATTCGAAATTTGGGTTTGCAATGTGTCGGGTTTGAATCGAAAGTGTGTTTCATTTAGGGTTTGACATTTACGGCACATTTCTAGGGTTTGAATCGAAATTTTAAAGGAGATAAATATGGTCAAGCTGGACACATCAAGAGAAGTTATAAAAATGAAGAAGCAATTGTTCATGGTCCTAAGAATAGACGTGGAAGACCGCGAAAATTTCCTACTGAGGTAAATTCTTATGAATTACTAATCATATGTTTTTACTCGTTTATGTTCTTACTCGTTTATGTTTTTACTCATTTATGTTCTTACTCGTTTATGTTATTTGCATAGGAACCAAAGCGTCCGACAGTTACTCGTTCAAAAAGGAGGACTCCTTCTGAAGTTTCCTCATCTCAACCTGCACCAGTAGGTGAATCAAGTACAACATATCATGTTGTGTCAAATGCCCCCGAACCATCTCTCTCGTCTACTCAACCTAAGAAGCCTAAGCGTGGACGTCCACTCAGGATAACCAAACCAGGAAACATACCAACAGGAATTGGAACATTTTGGAGTCTTTATGTCAATCGAGTCTTTGATGTGTACCCCGGTCGAGCTTATGACAGGTCTGCCGGTCCATCAGAGCCTCCAAAATGATGATGCATGCTGAACTAATTCATTTGTTTGTCTACGCAGATTATCGTGAACTACATTTTGTTATGTTTTTTTAGAACAAACTCTTATGACATTGAACAAATTGTTATGTTGTTATTTTGTAATGTGATTGAATGTTTAACCAACTGAACTTAAAAATATAACAAATGAAATTAATAAACACAACCAACTCGGTTGTTAATGAACTTTAAATGAAATTAATAAACACAACCAAATTGTTAATGAACTTTAAAATTACAAATTCCATTGTTTTGAAAACTTAAAATACTACCATTATGTTTAAAACTACACATTCCAATTATGTTTTCAATGATAGTACATTGTTACAAATCCGAACAGAGATCTGATCACGGTGGTAAATACAACAGTTGAATAAATCAAAACATTCCGCAACACCCGACTCCTCTCGTTTATTATCAATACTTCTCGTTTCAGTGTTTCATATTCTAAACTTTTTTGCTTCACTTCATCCATTATTGAACTTGGCATTACCATCTTATTTTCAAGATTAGTAGTTAGCGTTCTTACCGTCTCTCTTAAATTTTTTATCTCCTCTCTTTGTTCAGCCATGATATCTCTTGCCTCCAACAAAGCAATGTGTTGCCACCCTTGCGGTTTCTCCAAATCATACCAACAGAAAAAATTGCAAGACTCGTAACCTTCAGAAATTTGACGTCTTCTACAAGTATAAAACCTTCGGCCGGGATTGGCATTAGTCCAAGCTTTCAAGATTTTTGCTAGTCGATTGCAATTACACAACACAACATTCTCACTTTTATATTCTATTGTTGAAGAACTTCCACTATGAAACATCTTCACTAAAAAATGAAGTAATTCATTGTCATAAATATCCACTACACATCTTCAATCCAACAAACAACATTTAAATAGAGGAATCCAACACTTAAACCTCTAAATCGATGAATCAAACAAACCTCTAAATTCAACAAAACTCTAGATTGCTATGACCCTCGGATTTATCTAACAAAATTCTAAATCCAACAAACTTCTAAACCTCTAAATCGGTTTTTAAAGTTCCTCCCAAGCAACTTTACAAACCCAGAAATTCCAATAATTAAACTCACAAACTCAACGACATCAAAACAAAACCCGAAACCCAAAAATTCAAAAAGAAAATGAAAACCCAAAATCATGAAACTCAAACCACATCAAACGAAAAGAAAAAACGAAATCGAGCCCCTTTAAATCGCAAGCAAATTCGGACCAATTAACATCGATTTGCCCCATTCTTACCTTGTTCTTTCTTCAATTTTGGCCAATTCACTCTTCTTTCAATTTTGGCCAATTCACTCTTCCTTCAATTTTCTCCAATTTTTCTCTTCTCACAAACCCTAATACATTATGTTCTTCGACAACTCCCTCATTTGAAGTAAGTAAAACCCACATGTTCTATTAAATTAAACGGGGTTAAATCCCACTTAACGGAGGTTATATCTCTCTTAACGTCTGTTAAATTCCGTTTATGTTCTGTTAGTTCTATTTAACGGACAGTAATCGGGTTTAAATTTCAGTGTTAAAAATGATAAACTTCTCATTTTAAGGTTTAAAATGTGACTGAAAAAAGATTAAAGTTTAAAGTGTTAGTGGCTACTAAGTTCGAGGTTTTTTATGCGATTTTTCCAATTCTTTACTGTTTTAAATAGATTTTTCCAATTCTTTACTGTTTTAAATAGATTTTTCCTTTCTTTTCTCATATATTTTCATTTTTCTATAATTTATACATTTTTAATTAATGTTAATCAATTTATTAAATCTTCAACAGAATATTAATTAAAATATTTAATCGTTCATCCACGTCCATTCTTGGTCGATGATAAAAAAAAAATCCAAAGAAGACAAATGATGACATTAATTACTTACGGCTTCATCAACGGCATAATCACATGTCTTTCACAATAACATTTGACATCTCAACACGAACACCCAAAAATATCTAAATTAATAAATTCTTTCTAGCTATATAAATGAACTTTCGATAGACCTAATATAGTAAAAAATCATTAAACAATTATTAAAAATATATATATACAGGAGCAGAATCTCCCGGTGATGCATATTGCATTGATGGAGCTCTGAATTTTAACTCCTCTCCCACTCAAAACCCAGAAATTAAAGCGTAGAACAGAATCTTCCAATAGCGTAAAAACACTCCCCTGAAGGATTTATTCAGC
Source organism: Pugionium cornutum (assembly GCA_018901935.1). Taxonomy (NCBI): domain Eukaryota; kingdom Viridiplantae; phylum Streptophyta; class Magnoliopsida; order Brassicales; family Brassicaceae; genus Pugionium; species Pugionium cornutum. The sequence goes on from CM032156.1 coordinate 5,214,081, forward strand.
GTTTCGTCTTCTGGTTTGTTGATTAAGCAGGAAATCTTTGAGATTTGCGAGTCCATTGTGGACGTGCTCCTTATTCCAGGAGAACGATTAAGGGGTTTAGGAGACGCGTATAGTTTTTGTGGAAAAGAGATTTGGGCCGTGTTTCGCATATTCATGAAGCAAATTCGTCGATGGCAGAGGATTCTGATCCTCTCCCTGCTATCGATATCTGTGTTCGCTCCGCTTATTTTCATCTCGAATCGGCTTAAGAGCATCACTCCCGTTGGTCAGCTTCGTCTCCTTCCATTTTTTTCGATTTCCTTTCTCTATCATTTCTGTCTAGCGGATGTAAAATTTACGGATATGGCTAAATTGTACTGGACGTTCGTGTGGAAATGCTTCGGTGGCTTTGATATTTTGATTCAATCTCCCGAAAATCGCCACCGGCTTCGGGTTTTTCATCTGAGTTTTGTTTTATTTCCATTGCGGATTGCTTTCTGGCAGGTCGGAGAGAATTCATTGAAGAGTTATCCAACATTGTAAGTCTGATGATAGAGATAATAAGATCAAGAAGTTTAGTTCTCTTCTCTTCTTTTGAGTGCTTTGAGTTTTTTAATCCATTGAGAAATCCATCAACGCTGTTGTTTGATCGTGCGTGCTAAGTTTTCAGATCTTAGTCTTGCTTTATGATACTCTTTAGGCGTTATTTCTCGAGCAATACACTGTAGCTAAGATGCTCCTATTATTCTGCAGAGATACAGGACAAATGACCTTAGATTTAACGCTATCCAACAGGTAAACTAAAAGTTACACGTTCCTCAAAGTCATATCCGTAAAACCCATTTTACCGTTCATTTTAGTTAAAATTGTTTCACTTTGTGATTTAGGAGGATGGAGAAGGCTTGAAGGGGCCAAGGCTCATTCTCCTCAAGGATGGGGAGTTTAATTCTGAAGTTCGGGATAATCCATCTGATGAAAGTAATGGTGTTATCCAGTCTAGTGAGCAAGAGAAAACAATTGATTTCCCAGAAATTGATGGTGGGATCAGATTTTCTAGGTTGCTTTTGTTTTTGCTTGGCTTTCATTGACTCATCAGCTTTCTTATCCGTTGTTTTTATGGGGTTCAGGAAATAATCATCAATATAAGGAAGAAAAAGTAATAGTTTCACAGCAGACAACAGTAAGCTCTGATGCTAAGGAGTGTATTTTATCCAGCTGTTTATTAGATAACATGAACTTGATTACTCCTCAGGCTATGAAACAGTTCAGTATTATGTCATTGCAGATGTTACGCTTCATGTTGCTTAGTTGATCTAGTAAATAGAAAATCCAAGTTAGGCTTTCCATCAACCTATTAAGATCAGCCGATCAACATTAAGATTTATAGTTTTGTGTTGTGTCAGGATCAATTTCTAACAGTTAACCAACTTGCTAATAAAACGGATTTCAAAACCCCTCTATCCAAGGGTGAAAAGAACACAAAGGGTCAGCCTGATAGAGCAACAGATGTGAAGATAAAGGAGATCAGAGACAAAATTATACAAGCTAAAGCCTACCTGAATTTTGCCCCCCCTGGAAGTAACTTGCAGATTGTGAAGGAGTTGAGAGCTCGAATGAGAGAGCTGGAACGAGCTGTTGGTGATGCGACAAAGGATAAATATTTGTCAAAGGGGTAAGCACAAATGCTTGATTTAAAAGGAGGGGATACCTTAATTGCATCCAGAAACTCTGTTACAGCTACAATCTTTTAGTGACAAGAAAACCTTGCTGCATAAGAAGAACATATGGTAACCTCTGGTATGCTTGTTCCTTTCAGCGCTCTTCGCAGGGTGAAGCCCATGGAAGCTACATTATACAAGGCTAGGCGTGTATTTAACAATTGCCCAGCCATTGCTAACACACTCCGTGCCATGAATTATAATACAGAAGAACAAGTTCAGGCGCAGAAAAATCAAGCAGCATATCTGATGCACCTTGCTGCAAGGACCACCGCAAAAGGGCTTCACTGTCTCTCAATGCGGTTGACATCAGAATACTTTGCCCTGGATCCCGAAAAAAGGCAGATGCCTAACCAGCAAAATTATAATGATCCGAATCTCAATCATTATGTTGTCTTCTCTGACAATGTTTTGGCTTCTGCAGTTGTTGTTAACTCTACGATATCTTCTTCGGAGGTAAATTTTCACACTTCTTCTGATTTTTTTGTTAGCAATATAATGCTGGAATTTTCTGAATTTCTATTTAATTATCATTATAGGTTATGTTGCAAGCTTTTTACACTATATCATCTCATTACTTCATCCACTTGTTAATATGGGTTCCGATTGCTGTTTGCAGGAACCGGAAAAAATAGTATTCCATGTCGTGACTGATTCACTTAATTATCCAGCAATCTCAATGTGGTTTTTGCTTAACATTCAAAGTACAGCTACGATCCAAATCCAGAACATTGATGACATAGATGTTCTGCCTTCAGATTATGATCAATTGCTGATGAAGCAAAACTCCAATGACCCAAGATTCATTTCTACCCTCAATCACGCACGCTTCTATCTCCCGGATATATTTCCGGGGTTGAACAAGATGGTACTCTTTGACCATGATGTAGTTGTTCAAAGAGATTTAAGTAGACTGTGGAGCATCGATATGAAAGGGAAGGTGGTTGGTGCTGTAGAGACTTGTCAAGAAGGTGAACCTTCATTCCATTCAATGAGTACATTTATTAATTTTTCAGACGCATGGATTGCTGGGAAATTCAGTCCTAAAGCTTGCACGTGGGCGTTCGGGATGAATCTAGTTGATCTTAAAGAATGGAAAAGGCGGAAGTTGACTTCTACATACATAAAATACTTCAACCTGGTACGCAAATCACGCTCTGTACTGCACCTACTCTTTTCAAATAATTAACACATGTAGTCATGTAGCTGCTTTGAATGTCTCTTCATAATTTTCCAACTTTCAAGTGGGTTCTTCGATTCGTCTATACACCATTCTATCTGAAAAAGGTCGTAGTAATAACTACTGGGTTTTAGTTTTGGCTATATTTGGGGATGAAAGGTTTTGAATTTGGAAGTTATACAATACTCAGAACAAAGAGCTGTTACTAGCAAAAGAACATAAGCGAAGCTAGTACTAAGATAGCTCTCTAAAAGAAAGAGTGGTTACAATCAACAACGTTTTTTTCCCTCGTATATACACAACACAGGTTATATCTTAGTACTTAACAGCAGATTCTGGGGATTTCTGTTATGGCAGGGAACAAAGAGACCATTGTGGAAAGCTGGGAGCTTACCAATAGGTTGGTTAACATTCTATAGGCAAACATTACCGTTGGAAAAGAGATGGCATGTGATGGGATTAGGTCACGAATCTGGAGTCAAGACGGTTGACATTGAACAAGCCGCGGTTATACACTACGATGGGATCATGAAGCCGTGGTTTGATATTGGATTAGAGAAATACAAACTTTACTGGAACATACATGTCCCGTATTATCACTCCTACTTGCAACAGTGCAACATTCACGCTTGATACGTCAAAAAAAAAAAGAAGTATTTTCCGACAACTTAGGTTCAATATCAGATTCTTTCTTTTCTTTTTGTCAGAACAAAGCTTCACAGGGTGGTTTTTTTTGTTAAACTTCATTCTTTAAACTCATCTCAGTGTAAATCTTGATTTTTTTTTCATAATTTCAGAGCTTAATCTTACAGCAACATATTGTTGTCTTCCCATGGAGATCTATATAGAATAGTTACGTTATTTCGCGATTCTTTTTCGACATGTGCGTTTCCTATATATATATTTATATAATCAGTAGAAGCTTCTTCCAAATGTGTGTTGAATCCATTATCTCTGGGTGATTTAGGTCGTTTGCATAAAAGTGCTCGAAATTTTAAGGCTTTATTGGGCCAATTGAAAAGCCTACTAAAACTTATTCCAAATGTGTGTTGAATCTATCATCTCTGGGTGGTTTAGTTTAATAGGTCGCTTGGCATTTTATTGGGCCAATTGAAAAGCCTACTAAAACTTAGTAACGACGCTATCATCTTCCTCTTTCTGTTAAGAATTAGGGTTTCAACGTCCTCTGACTATTTTTCTTTAAAGGAAAATATTTTCAAAAACAAAAAAAATCCAGAAGACGTAGGCACCACCGCGACAATTTGGGCCTTCTTTGATCCGAAACCGAGCTGACCGGAACGTCTCGGAGAAGCTGTCGGCCAATCTCAAACTCTCGTCGTCGGACGACGTTCGTTCCTCTCATTCCGGTTCTCTTTCCTTCATGTTTGCCATCAAATCCGGTAAATAGGAAACTGTCAGCAAATCGTATAGGGTATATTTTAATTCAAAATTTTTGCAGATAAATGTTTAGTCTTAGCGAGCTGGAACATACATTAAGAGTGCCTCCACATCTTCTTAACCTCCCCCTCGAAGATGCCATTAAGTCAGTGCTTCAAAGTTTGTTCTTGGACAAGGTTTTGGAAAATTTGGGCCTTTGCGTATCTATCTACGACATTAAATCAGTAGAAGGAGGGTTCGTTTTACCCGGGGATGGTGCTGCGACCTATAAGGTAAATTGAAACTAGTGATATTTTTTCTCATCTCTCTATCTTCTTCCTATCAGATGAATTTGGTATTCATGAATTCATGCCCTCCCAACTATAAGTTTTTCTCATCTTTCTTCTTCTGCAATTCATCATGCCTTGACTCAACATCCCATGTTGTGATGTTAATACTTTCTTCTTCTTCTTGGGATTGTAGGTAGGTTTTAGGATTGTAGTGTTTCGTCCATTTGTTGGTGAGGTCATATCTGCAAAGTTGAAAGAATCTGATGCCACTGGGTTGCGCTGTGAGTAGTACATTTTTCTCTACTGCGAATAATGTACTCTGCATATTTGATATAATGGGCTATTGTTATTCGTTAACTGGCAGTAACACTTGGATTCTTTGACGATATTCATGTGCCTGCTCCACTTATACCGTTACCTAACCGCTGTGAGCCTGACCCTTACAATAGGTATGAAAAACATGTCCTGCAGATATTTCTATCATATCCCACCTATGAGTATGAGCTCGTACCTGCTTCTGTATATTCAAAAATTATACTACTTCTCTGTAAACAGGAATCAAATGAGATGGGTGTGGAGCTACGAAAATGAAGACTATGTTATCGATGATTCCTGTCAGGTTAACTTTTGATTCCTCAATTTCACTTTAAGCCTTAAGTTTTGGAAAGTGAATGTGGGGTTGTAAATGGCAGATCAAGTTTCGAGTTGGGAGCATAAGCTATCCGTCAGTTCCAGTTGAGGCAACTGAAGACGCAAAGCCTTTTGCTCCTATGGTGGTCACTGTAAGTTCACTCATCAACTTCGTTGGCTGAAGCTATTCAGTAATTAATAACAACACTAGTTTAAGTTAAATAAGCCTTAGTGATTGAAGTTTTAGTCAAGTAAACAAATCTTGTGAAAATGTGCAGGGAAATATAGATTATGATGGTTTGGGTCCTGTTTCTTGGTGGGAGTCTTGTGATCAGATTGCTGAAGAAGAGTGACACCATTCTCAGACTGATTTAAACATTAATTTTGATGTAGACTTTCAAATTAATTTCTTGTTTTCCCTTAATAGCTTTTGTTTTTATTTGTAAAGATAGAAAAGCAATGACATAAAATTTAGAATAAACTACAAAAGTTATGATGGATGATGATGATGATGATGGAGTTGGGAAAGAAGATGATGAATGTCAGGAGCATGATGATCATCGGCACGGATGCGATCTGGTTGAATCCAACGGCCCTCAGTGTTCCTCACCATACCTTTGTTTGCGTCTTGGCGCCAATAGGGTGGCACCATGAAATGGTCTTTCAAAAAATCAGATGCTTTGTTCACTAATGCTGGATCTCTCCCACTTGATAACACGAATCTCTTTCCTTTCCCATGATACCTGTTTTTTTTTTTAATTTCAATATTTTAGTCTCTCCTCAAATTAATTAATTTTCCTGATATATGAATTACGTAAACGTCCCATATTCGTCAACTAAGACACCACGACAAACGGATCTATAAATAGCAACTAAAGTTGACTAGAAAGATAAAAAAGACATGCCAACAACAATCTGCCTCCTCTTGAGTGTTTGACTTTTCTAAGCTTAGTTTGCAAAATTGTGTTCATACATTATTATTAAATAGTCATGCTTATCCACAAATTAAAACTTTTGTCTGATAATCTGTGAGTCTGTGACCACAAATTTTATCTGTCAATTTTTTTCTTTTTGTTCAATGATGAAATATTAAAGAAGCTGATTGTAATTTCGTAGAAAAAGCCACAGGATTTAGAAGAAAAAGTAGAAGAAGAAAAAAAAAGACTGACCCGTCAAGTAGATGGAGAAGAGCTTCTAAGTTATGGGCGGTAGAAAGATCAACGTCGGGCTTGAGGAAAGGCGAGTTCTGGTGATCCAACGACAGCTTCTCTCCCACGTGGCAGTAGCACCAAGGCAATCCTCCCGCCAATTTCATTAGCGCGTGAGGAGCACACTCGTTTAGGAACAGACCCGGCGATTTGGCGACGACATCATGCTTGTTCACCACTCTCAACACCTTCACCCCCATTTCCTCCATCCTCTCCTTGAACCGAATGTTCCCCACGCGTGGCCCTCCGTACGTGAATGCCGTCACTGGAACTACCTTCCCTCTCCTCGTCCTGTTCAGACCCATCTCCGCCACGTCGAACGCGCTTAGAACCGCCAATGCGCCTCCGAGGCTGTGTCCCGTCACCGTGATGCTCAGATCTCCTTCCTCATCGCCGTATCTCTCCACAAGCCTCTTCACTTCCGTTAGAACCTGCTCACGCGCCGAGAATTTTGAGAATTTGCAGGACGTGTCTTTATCCGTGTAGAGATCCAGAAACCCGGATTCGGCTTTAACGGCCGGGTCTGGGCACCGTAATCCGTTTCCGGATACTGGTTTGAGGAAATCCTTGAGATCCGCTATCCACTCGAGGCGCGTGACAGTCCCTCTCCAGGCAATCGCAATGTCGCGTCGTCCGAGACGGCTGTGCGTGGCTTCTTCGTTATCGGAAACTGCCACGTATCCCATCCAATTGGCGTTCTTGCTCCACACCTTGGACCATCTCGATTTCGAGAAAAAATTCGGGAGGTTGATGTTTGACGTCGCGTAGAGATAACGCGCCACCTCGTAACCGGAATCGATTATCCCCAGCGAATCGAACAGCTTGTGCCGCGTGAATCTACAGCTTCCACAGTACCTGGAAAACGGATCGAAATCGAAGGCGTCGTAACATGCCTGGGCCATTTCTCCGTACCGAATGAGCTCGGATTTCAAAACCGGGTCCATCGGATCCATAAGCCCGGCCCAATCATCTTCCCCTTGGATCTTCCGCCACGTCTCCCTCAAACTCTTGGATTCTTTAGCTTTTCTATCCCGCCGACGAATATCCTCCGCTGTCGTAATACCATATATTTCCGATTCAAGCCTTGAGGATATTGAAGCCTCGTCGGTTCTGGACATAGCTCTCGCAGGCGATGATCTTGCCGTGTAATTGGTAAGAGTAAAATGTAGAAAGTGTGGTTTGAGGGAAAGAGAGTGAGCTGATTGGTTGATCGGATTAGGAGAAAGAAGGTTGTGGGAGGGAATGGTCGCCATTGTTGAGAGCTTGTTGAGTTTCAGGGTCATTACGAAATTTATTGCACCATTTTATATACACTTGCAAACTCTTATACATTTGTTCTCTTTTATAATATGACTTTATAAAATATTTTAAGATTCTTTTATTTTTATAAAATTTGAATGTATTTAATATCTATGATTGTTTTATTTCTATTTTATTGATTGGTTAAAATATTTAAATTAAATTATTAAATAATACTTCTTCTCTTTTATTTTATAAAAATTCTACAGAAAAAATAAGAAATGAAATAAATGGTGTAATTTTTTGTATTTATTTTAGATATTAATGATTATCTAAATAAAAACAAATCAACAATAACAGTATTACTGCGTAATACCAATCATAAAAGTAAAAACAAATTTAAACTTACTATAAAAATTTGAGAAAATCAAATACAATGAAACAAACTTATTTTAAGAAAAAAGCATTTATATAAAAGAATAGTGGTAGTATTTACCTAAAAACATTTTAGTTAAAAAGAAATTATAAAATGGAAAATGGAATAACAACAGCAAACATGCAGATACATGTGTACACATATCATTTTCAAAATGGTTTTTCTATAGTAATATGTTGAACTTATGATACAATAATTAAATTATATTTATTTTCTTCTCCTTTTAGTTTTTTTTTTTCCTTTCTCATTCCATTGCAACACTTATCTTCATATTAAAAGCAAACATCTCATTACTTTATATGGTTTTGTCGAGAAATGTTTCTGGTTAAGTTATTTTTGAAATTAGTTATTCATTAGTATTCGTTTTATATAATAACCGATTGATGAAGTTGATACGAAGCAATTGAAATAGGGGAATACGACAAAAGAAATAAAACTATGGTTCATAAACTTAGTAAATAACATATACTTGAATCATCACGTTGCGATATTATTATAAGCCAATTTTGGACAGGAATAGTTTGACAGGGATACATATGACCCACTTGGCTAAGAGATGTCATTTGTAATTGTAAATCTATATCTTTAGTTTAATCATTTTTTTATTACTTACAATGTTAATTGACAGATGAAAGTTGAATACGAACAGTTGATTGGACCATAAGGATGTGACCACCAAATTAATAGCCGAAATTCTGGATTGAGCAACGTGTTGTCTAAATCAATTTTAATTGGCTGTTCATATGTTCCGTATTAAGACGTCTTTCTCATGTGATTAAACAATTCGGGTAGAAAAATTGAATATAGTGTTTCTGAATGATTTATTTTAACAACTATAAGATAAGACCAAACATGACTATAAAAACAATTGTAGTGTGTGTACAAACACAAACAGTTTCGTTTCGCCATAACATAATGAAAAACTATCTTAGCACTTCGAGAAACTTACTTTAGCAATTACTACCGCTTTTTATTTATTAGAAATGTCTTCTATATAATTGCATCAATCAGTATTCAACTTCACTGGGTTCTCTTTTTAGCAACTATTAGGAGAATTCTTGAGACCTTAACTTTTTATCCAAGACGAAATGAGAAAGATAGATCGATATGTCTTATCTACGAGCATCTCTTCTTGGTCCCTAACCACAAAAGGACAAAAAGAGCCAAGAAAAGGTTTATAGTAATCCACTTTCATAAACTTGGGAACATTTACATTGATCTTCACTACCTTTGTCATCTGCATCACTAGAATTATGCGAGCGTCCTTAGCCAACCAAGTAAACGAAGAAGGCCAGCATCAAGTACCCGTGATTTCTTCTCAAGCCCTACATAGGAAGAAAGAAAGTAATAGCTTCTTATGCTTGCTCTATTACAGATTTCAATAAGATGATGGCTTTTTCTCACCAATGTCCGCAGCTACGCGATGAGCACACATCACTCCGGAGAAAGCCACGGCTATCACTCCCTGACCAGGAAAACAACTATCCCCAACGCAGTATAGACCATCTATAGCCTATTTATTAGCCAAACCGTTCTTTTGTTAGCCAAACCATTTAGCCGCAGAACCATCTATCTTTTCTTTAACTTACAGTTGTATTGAACGGCATGCCCAATAAACCTTTTGGGGTTCCTCTTGGCATTGGCCCATAAGTTCCCTTATCCCGAGCTAGAAATCGCCTGTGTGTTCTTGGTGTGCCCACCTGCCTTAAAAACACCTTTAGATACACAGGCTAAAAACACTAACAAAGCCCTATGCGTGCTCTTATGCACTACATTTACAGATGCCTTCATATCATGCACACCTAGTTTCACAATTTCTACAAAGTAATAGCACAGGAAAAAAGAACAAGCCTAACCTCCTTAAACGTAATAGAAGAGCTGAGCCCTGGAAACAGTTTTTTCTCTAGCCTCTGTATTATTCCAGCTGCCACCTCTTCTTTTTTCACTTCATACTCTTTTGGAGGGAGTCCCTTAGTACCGAAATTTAGATGGATTGAAAAATAAAGATGGGCGCATACATAATAATTCCAGAAGATGTTTCTAAAGCTGAGAAAATTTGCAATTAAAATTACTAGTTCCACAAAGGTATATTTCTGGCTTGGTCTCATTCTTCTAAGATCAACCTTACCTCCCAATCCTCGATGGATGAAGTTGTAAATATGTGCAATATATGCCGACCATTTGGAGCCAAAGATGGATCAAGAATGGTTGGAATGCTGAGGAAGATACTGCCATAAGGCTTCTCCAGATTCTTCCAGTCGTCCTACATATGCAGCAAAAGAACAAAGTTGCAAATTGGATACGCCTAGTCGCTTAGCATGGCCAAGGGATGAGATCTTAGTAGGGAATTAAACCTCAAGCACAAAATGATGGCAATCTGTATCTGGAGGGAGGACCTCTGCTTTAACACCCATGTGGATTGAAAGAAACGATGGGGCCTTGACATAGACTTTCTGGAAATTTTCTTCTTCTTTTGGAAGCTTTTCTCCCTTTAACAGCTTCCCTACACCACGGCAATAGCATTATAAGCAGTCTTACAAAAGAAGACACCTATTCAACAATTACATAAGTCATTGTTCTCTCTTACCAAACGTATCCCATCTTGTAGCATTTGAAATTATCGTTTTAGCGAAAAATTCTCTTCCATCTGCTAGCCTTACACCGACCTGAAATTCAGCTCCCAAAAGAAATTTTCATAACCAAAAGGGAATTTCAAAAGGTTAAGGAAAAATAGAATTTGAAATTTCTGTAGCACGAGTCATACAGAAACTTACAGCTTTTCCATCATCAAGTATAATGCTTTTAACATTTGCCTTGTAGAGTATTTCACTGCCTTGATCAACAAGTCCTTCTGCCAACGACTTGGCAATCCCACCTATGCCACCAACAGGGTAGTTAATGCCACCATAATGCCTGTCACATAAAACCTGTCCTTGAACATATAAGAAGTCAAAAGAACAGAACAGAAATATAGGGGTAGACACCAAGTCCTAAAACAAGAATCTTACCATACTTGCATTGATCATTGGCGTCTGCAAAGCATTGACTGTGCTCACAATGAAACACTGCAGGCAAATATGAAGCGTGATAATCACATGCTATGTTCTGGTTATAAAATTGGGTAGAGAAACTTGCGCAGTTTTAAACAAAATGTTTTTTTTCTCACCTCTGCATCAATGAATGACAATAATTGAGGATCCTTTATGTACTTCCGAGCTATATCCCCAGCATTTTGAGGCAAGTAATAAGCTGTACAGCACAGAGAATAACATAAAAAGATTCATATCAGTAGATTTTGTGTGTATATCTCTGAAGATACATTCACAACAACTAATAAAAACACAAACATCAAACATAATTTGAGGGGTACAAATTCTTTTCAAAAGGTTTAGATGAATACCGAGAGTCAAGCATTCAAGCGGCTTCTGAAAGAATTGTCCAAAAAGGTAGATAGGTTCCTCTAGTGACTTTAGTTCCAGGGAGTTCAATGAGTTGAAGATCTGTTCAACCCAAAGCAAGAACTTGTACTACATAAATACACAGCACGAAACTTGTAAAATTTCAAAATAAAGTCACATTAGACCTTCCAGCAGTCGCCATAGAATCCGAGTATCCCTTCCTTTTCGTGGGGAAACTTGCTAGTAAGTTCGGAGATAAAATCATTGTATGCTCTATGAACCTGAACAGAAAGATTATTGGGAAGATGGAAATGGACAGTGGTAGGATCAGGTATAACCTCCATCTTACGACCAACTGCCTTTAATGCCTGAGTTATCAAGTTTAGATTCCCCTGTTCCCTTCAAATTAAGGCATCGCTTCAACTTAGGACAAAAATTCTGATCTATACGAGAGTCAGTAATACAAAACAGTTATCAATTCTCCTGAGTGTCATAAACCAACCTTATCGCTGAATCCGAACATCACAGAAGACCCAACATCAAATGTATATCCATCTCTTTCGTAATAACCAGAGCTCCCACCAGGAATCATATATTTCTCCAGAACTAAAACCCTAGCTTCTTTAACAGCTAGCTGAGTTGCAGCAACCAATCCTCCAATCCCCGAGCCGATGACAATGGCGTCGTACACACACTCTCCTTCACCAGTTGCATATTTCTTCGTCCCCTCTACGGTACTAACAGCACTTGAAGAAACAGATCTCACTGCAACCATAGGATTCTTCTTCCGATTCTCTAAAACTCGACCATGAAATTCAAATTTTGAAGCACCAAGCTTACAATTCAAAGCCTTCAACGCGGAGAACGAGAAACTGCGATCAACACACTTTAGGGGATTTTGAAAACACAGATTCATGCTGCTAGATGGGTATTCACAAAACCAATCACTTTATGAGGACTCTGAAGCAAACTGAAATTATCAGCACAAATTCCTCTAAATTTAAGCAAAGTGTTTATCCGAATTCGGAAATTGATTTCATTTCATCATATGGAAAAAGAAAAAGAAAAACTGTTTGGTACAAAAGCCAAAAAGAAAATCTTTCTTGCTTTCTTTTTGTGACTTCTAAAATTCTGACCGTTGATCCTTGCTATCTATGTGGTATATAAGTCGTAATGTGTTAATAACCGTCAGATTGTCCTTTCAATTCGATTTCGTTTGTAAAAAAACCTCTCTTTATGGAGCCGGAAAACACAACGATTGATAATCGACATCCATGTTGGGTTGTTTCAATGAAGATGTGGCAAGAGATGAGCCAAGCATCTAGTGATTTGAGTTGGTCTATTTCTTGTTGTTCTCCGACAACCATCTAGGGATTTTCTGACAATGTTCTTTCCATGTTAAAGAAAAGCTTCAAAAGCAATTTGGAGATGGACTAGGCTTAACACTACTCCAAGGCCAAGTTGGAGATGGGTCAGGCTCAAGGGAGTTGCAAGCTCATTACTGTTTAGCTTCTATGTTGGGTCTTCACGGTCTTCATGGCAATATCTGTTAAGGATATGGGCTAGTGGCTTAAGTCCCAACAGGTCCAAATAGCTAAGGAAAATTGAACGCAAGTGGTTTTTTGTCGTTGCAGTTTGGTCCACCAAGATTCCATGTCCAATATTCAGACAATCTGCAGAATAAATCAAATATGGTCCAATAGCATCAAGCATCAATCAATATTCAATGTCAAATAGACTCTTTTTTTAGCAACTTGTAAGAGTATCGTTGAGACCGAATCTTTTGTATCCAAGAGAAAACATGTAAAGATTAGTTATCTTTCATGCAAGTCTTCTTGGTCCTAACGAAAAATGCGTAAGCTGAAGAAAAGCTTCGGTCTTATCAAATAGTTTTGTTCATAGTAAAGCCGCTTTAGGGAAAATATTCAAAGATTTTCTTGTGACTTTGCCTTTATTTCTGTATTTGGATTCTGATTCTTCCTGTGTCTTGCTATAAATAGCCTGCAGCTCAAGCAACTAGAGTCACAAGCAACACCAAGCTCGTATCCCGGGTTTGGTCTTATGAATTCTTTGTTCTAAGGCATTTTTTTTCAATCCATCTTCTTCGTTTTCTTCAAGAAACCAGGCCCTTGAAGTATATTCCATAAAATGGACAAGGTTATGAGGATGTCGTCCGAAAAAGGAGTGGTTATATTCACCAAGAGCTCGTGTTGTTTGTCCTACGCGGTTCAAGTCCTTTTTCAAGATCTCGGGGTTAACCCTAAGATCCACGAGATCGACAATGACCCTGAATGCAGGGAGATCGAGATGGCACTGATGAGGTTAGGCTGTTCAAAGCCGGTCCCAGCTGTCTTCATTGGTGGCAAGCTTGTTGGTTCGACCAACGAAGTTATGTCGATGCACCTAAGCAGCTCCTTGGTTCCCCTAGTGAAGCCATATCTATGTTAAAGACAATGTTGTTTCTCATAAGTTAGCAATATGGACATGTATTTCAATAAGGTAAAATTGTACGACAAATCTTTGTTCGTGTTTTAGTATTATATTGGTTGCCTAACTTTGGAAAGTGTACGACTGTAAGATTGCTATATTAATTCAATGGAGGTAAAAGTATGTATGCTTAATTTGATATAGCTATTGAGTAGATAGATCCACTCTTGATTCGTATGTAAATGATCCAAATAAACACACAGAAAAAGCAGAACTACATAAACCACAGAACCAGACAAGAATTGGCAACAAATTTCACAAGGACCAAACATATTCACTTCTCTGAAACATATATTACTCTTACAGCTTACACTCATTTCTTCCTGTACAATAGTAAAACAACAAAAACAAACACATTGAATAATCAAACAAGCTGTGTATGGTGTATTACTCGAAGAAAGTTGTTATCTAGGTGAAACGGAGGGAGCAATTCCACTGACGAGGTCAGAGCCAGAGATATCCATTGACGAATATGGATTTGAATTCTTCATGATTGAAGAATTAGATGACGATGAGGGCTGAGTCATTGTCCCAGACAGATCTGTTGTTTTGGCTCTCTGGGATTTCGGCATCAGTTCCCATATGATTTCCAGTTCTCTTACAACTTCTGCCATTGAAGGCCTCGCGTTGGTCTCCTCTCTGCAGCATCGCAGCGCTAAAGTTGCAAACTTTTCAATGCATTCAGCTGGAACTAAGCTCATCCTCTTATCAACAGCTGATAATATCGAACCAGACTGGTATGCGATATTCATCTGGAATAAAAGAACATTCGAACCGGATTAAGATAATGCCGAGAAGGAGAACCGACCCCTACCATCTAGCTAGAATACCTCTCGAACTATGTTTTTGCCACGTGTGATTGGCTGCATTCCTGTCAAAAGCTCCAGGAACACTACGCCTAAACTATAGACATCGCTTTTGTCAGTCAATTGATGAGTCAAGAAATATTCCGGGTCAAGGTAACCCTGCAAGTCGACAAGAAACAGTCACTCATGAGTTTGAGAAACAATTTACAGCAGCAATGTTGGGATCTTACCGGAGTCCCTTTTACAACAGTAGACACATGATGAGGTGAGATGCCTTCCATATCAGGCACTGGGGCAAGTCTTGAGAGACCAAAATCTGCAACCTTTGCGATGAATCTGGAGTCCAACAATATGTTGCTAGCCTTAATATCGCGATGGAATATTGGTGGATTAGCTTCTGTGTGTAAATAGAGGATTCCCTTAGCTGAACCTAGAGCAATCCACATTCTCATCGCAAAGTCTAAAGGCTCTTGTAACTTAACTGCCAAAACACAAATTGTTAAGCGTTACCCAGACGGAATAGAGCTTAAGCACACAGAATCACCTACGCTGGTGATGTGTCATATCCAAATACATTCACATTAAGAATAGTTAACAGGTGTGGTTTGTTCTCCTGACCACATAGAGAACAGGTAACACAACAATTGACTCACTGAATAAGAAAAACATACCAGAAATGTTGTCTCGCAAAGTACCATTTTCCATGTACTCATAAACCAGCATCTGCACGCTTGACAATACAAGCATTAAGAGAAAAATAAAAGGTTTTTGGACCTCAACCAGAAGATGGTTTTGGACAACGTACCTGTTCGCCTTCTTCATCACAGAATCCAACCAAAGCAACAAGGTTTCTGTGATGTAATCTCGACAACAATTCAATTTCAGTTAGGAACTCCCTCTCACCCTGCAATGATCCCTCTTGTGCTCTTTTAATTGCCACAATCGTTCCATCGTCAAGGGTACCTTTGTAGACCTTTCCGTAACCCCCTTGTCCAATTTGAGTGGAATTGCTAAAATCTTCTGTAGCCAAAGCCAGCTCAGCATATGTGAAGCTCTTTACCCCTTCGATCTTCAAAGAAGCCTTGGAAGCTGCACACAGATGATGCAATATTGTAACACCAAAAACTAATTCGAAAGATCATATGTTCTGAAGACTTATCGGCACCCAGAAGAAAATGCTTACATCGCCTTCTTCTAGAAACCGCAGTGTATCCTTTCATACGTTTCCTCATAATGATAAGGGCAATAATAGCAGTTAGCGTAACTGCAGCTGCAACTGAACCAAGAACTATTCCCGCAAGTGCACCCTTACTTATAACAGATGGCGAAGCTGAAGGAAACACTGCAAAACAAAAAAAGGGGCAATCAAACCAAACCCCAAGTATGCAAAAGTTTTATATCTCAGTAAGAAAATAAAGGTAAGTTCGGATCTGTGTTATGTGAGATACAAATGACACTGTTACGTTTAGTGTAGCAGAGAGACATCAGCTCATGTACTTGTACTTTAACTTAGCTCTGAATAAACTTCAGAGGACATTTATACTGCTACTAACCATCACTGTAGACATCTAACAATGTGAAATTCATAAGCTCATAAGGACCAAACAGATCTCTGTCTCGTATGTTCCATCCACTGAACATGGCCCTTATACGCCGAACCTCGCTACGATTGAAAATGAAAGAATTGTTGGCATCTGAGCCAAAAACAGGAAAGAACTTCAAGTACATTCGAAGTCTAGGTCCTTTTTGCCACTGGAATGAGTCAATGCGCAGCTGATACAGATTCAAACTAAGACCAGAGGTGATGTATTGCTCAAATTCGGGTATATAAGGAACAAAATCCGAGAAACCAGGACTTTTCAACCGATACCCAACAAGGAGAGGAGCAGCACAAAAGCACCTTCTAAGAGTTTCTGGAGAAAATTCATAAGGGGGTGGGCAGTCAGAACAAGTTGTAGTAGAATTGGTTGAACCCTGATTCTTGTCTTCCTCAGTTAGAGGTCCACAGAATGGGAGCAGGTTTCTATCTGAGCATAACGGATTCCCTTGAAGCCTAGAAAACATACGATACCAGAAAAATGAACGCTTCTGAGGGAAAGAGTAATCCCCATTTCATAATGAGCAAGCAAGATCATAAAGCTGTTATATATACATCATGGAGTACCAATAGTATATGCGAAGCAAAAATAAGTATGCATTGACATCTAATGGCATCTAATAAAGGGAAATAGCAAAGCGTAGAAGCAAACCAGATCGTCACATTGGGGCGGGGATCGGATCTGCCAGAAATATTTAAAAACCTATTGTTCCGCAGATCCCTGAAACAAAGGAAATGACGGTTGTCTGTCGAGAGATAATATAAAGAAAGTTTGGCACATGCTTGTAGATGAAGGGAAAGGAGATGTGAATTTTTTAACAGTCATACACAATAAGACTTTCCGTTGAATTCAACACTCTGTCCTGGTATATGCTAGAGGGAATCGAACCACTCAGAGCATTGTTTGCAACCGACCTGTATGTAGACAACGAAACAAACTATCAGCCATCTTCATATCCAAAAAGGATCGAACTAAGAACAGCATCTCAGAAACAAAAAAGTTCACTACATCGATCGGACACACTTACAACTTCTGAAGCCGTGGAAGGTCTGAGAAATTTATTGGAATTGTTCCAGTTAGACTGTTATTGGACAGATCGCTGCAGTACATCAGAAGATATCGAGCTTAAAAGCAATCTATTTCTAGCAAAACAGATTAAGAATACTAATCACAGTACATAGCTTGGAGTAACTCAAAGGCCAAAATTATGACAGGCGCTAAAAAGTTTACATGGTTGTGATACTTTCAGAAAGCTTTCCTGTAGGTATAGATCCATTCAACTGATTTCGACTTAGGTCCCTGGAAACAATCAGAAACAGATGATTTTAATTTGTCAATGTAATTGTAGGATTATTGAAGGAAGCGGCAAGATAAACAATAAACTTACAAATAACCAAGGTTTGGGATACTGCTGAGATCAGGCATTGGCCCTTGCAAGCTGCAGTTCCTAAGACTCCTGCCCGTGGACAGATAGAAAATATGCATAGGTTAGCATAGCAAACGCATATAGTTTATGTCCAAAAAGATCGAGAAAATTGATGACCAGTCTCTCTATGTTTAGAGAGCACTATCCATTCCCACAGCTTAAAATATGCACCGTTGATTCAAATTCAATGCATGATTCGCACGCTAAAATTTGAATGCATTAACGAAGATGAAAGCCTTTCTAGTCTCACATTTCAGTGAAATTTTCAAGATACATTGTGAAACTAGCACTTACAACTTCAAAAGTTTAGACATGTTTCCATAAGAGCGTGGAATCGTGGTCCCATCAAAGTGATTGTTATCTAATTGTCTGCCAAAATAAATACGAAGAAAAGATCAAAAGAAAATAATAGATGCATGGATCACCAGTCAATTGGTGACAGGACAAGGGAAATCAACTGAAAATGTTACATAAACTTACAGGATAAGTAAGTTTGGCATGTTTGATAATTCAGGAGGAAGATAACCCGATAAATTGTTGTTGTCAAGAAGGCTGTAAGAAAAATAAGTAATGTTCAGCAAAAGTGGATAGGTAAAGCATGTGTGGCATGCCTTAGACATAAAAATTGGGTTTTAAGTACAAAACAAAACATTTTTAAAATAAGAGTAATTAGCTTACGACCAACTCACATGTGCACAACTAACTGTAGGCTTCCAAGCTCGGGCGGTATCTGCCCGCTAATTGAATTATTGTTCATATGACTGAAAGAAGATTAGATGGACAACGAATGCAATAAATGTAACATACTCAAGAGGCGAAGGAATCATTCATTATAAGCAAAACAGCTATGTAAAGTATGACAATAGATTAAAAGAACTCACAAATGCTTCATATTGGTTAAATTTGCAAACGATTTGGGTAATGGTCCTGATATACGGTTTTCATCAATCTGTATTCTGTCCAAATTTGGAAGAAACCCAAGCTCCTCGGGTAAGTTTCCAGTTAATAGATTTCCATTCAAGAGCCTGGAAGAGAGCAATGGCACATCAAGTGAGGAGCTAAGTAAAGGCAAGCAAACAAGAAACTTCTTCAACTTGTTTATAAGAATCAAACTCCTGGACTTACAAGAGTTTCAAAGACTTTATATTCCCAATTTCCTTTGGTATAGTTCCGTTTATCTTGTTCCACATGAAATCCCTGGCATTACAGAAGAGGTAGTACAAAACACAAAGAAAGTTATTTACCATTGGGTATGATTGAAGATCAGTACAGGTAAAAAAAATCAAGCTACTTATCGCGTTTAGACACGCACAAGATAGTAAGACGAGTCAACAGGCCAAGCTCAGGGGACAAGTTCCCTGAGAGATTCATGCTGAATAATTGCCTTCAAAAAAACCAAGAAAGCTTTTCAAACGGTTCCGAAAGAAAGACAAATAGTTAAGGATCGACAAAACGCAGCAGCGGTGAAGAAGAAAATACAGTTCTTTGACATGAAGATAACCATCATCAAGAGTGGAATTGAAGCAGAGAACACCAGTCCAATTCGAAGTGCACGGATCTCCTCGCCTCCAGTTGCTCAATCTAGGAATGGGATCTTTCAAATTGTCTCTTATCACTCGCAAAGCCCTCACTGAATAAAAAAAAAAAAAAAACATTAACAATCAGTACGAAATCAGCAAACGAAAAATCCAAAAGCAAATAAAACCCATAACGCAGACACGAATTGTTTAAAATCTAAACCAAAGAAAAAACTTCTAAACAAAAGGAAACGGTTAAAAAACCTTCGACGGGATTGGTTATGGCATCTTGAGCAAAAGTAGAGGAACAGCAAGAGAAGAAGAAGAGAAGAGGTATGAGACAAGAGACATGTGATGAACACATATCGAGAGAGGAAACAGCGGAGACCCAAAACGCGAAATTGAGAGAGAGAAAGCTAAAAAGTAAAGTCCATGACTAGATAGAAACTGAAGCAGAAGCAGGAGACAAAAAAGGAGAAAACTGTTTGGTATTTGGTGAAAGCATTGAAGAGAATGATGAAACGACAATTTCTGAAATTGACCATTTCAATCCGTGGAGGAGAGCGAAGAGGCGTCATCAAAGTTTCTCTTTCGCCGCCGATATTACTTAGCGCCAGCCACCACCTGCTTCCGTCAAAATCCATTTAATTTCTATTTTTGCTCCTTTTTAAAATATTTTTTTGTTTCTGTGACCTGTCTCTTTGACTTTTTGTTGTCGATTTAGTTAATTTTCTTTTTTAACTTGCATTTCATAATTAAGTAATGACAGTAGGTAGATGTGCAATTGCGATGAATTTACAAATACTGTATATAAAAATAGTAGGTAGTTGCCTTTTCGTCAACGTTGAAAATTTCTTTAATGGAATTAAAAACTCATACCATTAGGCAAATAGGAATAAGAAACAATAAATCATTGGTATATTGTTAATATATCGATCTCTCTGTGTGTTTTGGTCTCCACGTAACTAAAAGTAAAGAAAATTTCGTAACAACTTTATTGGATGTGGTGGTTTTTAAAAATAAATAATTCAATCCAAAAAAGTATCAAGACAAGTAAATTCGGGTGAATCTAAGCAAAATTCCAACGAGTAATGAAATAAACTGTCTTATAGTCGAAAGGTTATATCTAAAATCTCTAATATATTATTTGAGAAACATTTTAAGAAAAAAACCTTACATTTACGTGTGATTTACAAGTTTGACATGCTGACGTGTCAAATCATGAGAGCTTTTTAAAGCAAATATTATATAAGACATAATTTACTAGAGTATTTACGAAAATGACATTAGACCAATATTTATTACTATAGTATATGTAAATATCTAATATTTTAACATAAAATACAAACATAATATAAAATAAAATATTAATTTTTAAAAGATTAGTTAAACAAAAGATAAAACCAAATTTTAGAATAATTCAATATTTATCACATCTACAATTTTTACCTATTTAATAATATTATCTTTCCAAGATATTGATAATTTAATTTATTTGTATAATCTGATTTTTATTATATATTTTATTTGTATAATCAATATTAATTTTTTTAAAAAATATTTTAAATAAAAAATCAATTATATATATATATATATATCTAATTCATATTTACTAAATAAATAATTAATTATAATATGTGAATATTTTCCCCACACAAGGTGTGGGTCTAAATCTAGTTAGATTATGATTTTGATTCAACCAAGAAAATAAGAAGATAATATGAATGAAAGCAACATAATAAATGTCAGATAGCTACAAAAAATGTAGGGTCAATAAATTAGGAATAAATTATTTAAGATATGATTATAAGAGCATATGCATATTTTAGAAGGATAGAGACACTTTCTTGGTTTTAAATTGTAAAAAGATAATACTTCGTTACAAAATCTACAATATAAATCTCTTTTGAATTTTCATGGTTTCCAATTCTTTAAAGTTTATATATAAACGGAGAACAATTTTTAATAATTGGTAAAATAAAATAAAAAATAAAAAAGCATACTTAGTTTTTTTAATTGATGTTTGAATATGCGTTAGATGCTAATCGGGCGATTGAGATATGTATAGAAAAAAAATTGAGAATTATTTAGTGATTATGTGGGGTCTAATTTTCTACTTATTTATCATCTTATATATGGTAATTTATAATTATTTATAATTATAATGTAATTTTACGTTTGATATTATATAAAACACGCTAAAAACTAATATTAGATCTAATATGTTATGATTTTTATTTAATTTATCAATATAATTTAAATTAGATTTTTTATAAATTTTTTTAAAAATATCTAAAAAATAAAAATAAAAGTAAATTAGATAGCTGTTTAGACGATTAAACGTTCGTGTATATGGATTACCGATAAAATTCGAATATCTAATTTATTTGAGTGATTTGAACAAAATCTAGACGAGTAAAACAGATGTAGCGCTTTAGCTAGTTTTTGAACTACAAACAAAAAAAACTTAGCAACGTGAAAATAAAGATCTTTCTTTTTAATTTGATCAGGCAAATAAAAGTGATGCCCAATTGCCACATGGCCCAATTAAGATAGGGCCCAAAAAACCTCTTGACGTTTCATCAAAAGAAACCTATTGACCTAGCTTTCTGCTTTAGGAAACAGGTGTTCCATCCACAAAAGTAATTATTAAGAACATAAAACTATTTCTACATAAGTTTAGTTACATCGCGATATTATTCGCAATGGCAATTATTTGGCCGCTTTATTTAAGCATGTTTTCTTCTTATATATTTGTCTTAAAGATATGCAAATCTTGACTTTCTTTTTGTCCAATTTCCGATTGCAAATCGACGTGGCGAGATGTTATGCAACAGTTGTTAAACACTTTGTTGACGCAAATTAAAAAAAAAGACCATTGTAAAATTGTAATGGTACTAGGAGATTAACCAAGTTGTCAAAAAAAAACATAAAAGCAAATAATTAGTTACTTTGGAAATTAATTAGTAAATTAGTACAAACAAAGAGGGAGACAAGTTGGTGGATAAAAAAACAGAGGGAGACAAGATGCTTGATGCTTCACGTGTCAATGTGCCTTTTACATTTCATCATTAATTTTTTATACAAAAATAATAGATCACATAATTCTTAAAATTATTAAATATATTAATTTAATGTTATAACTTTTTTAAAAATAATAATAATAATAAATATTCAAATATTAATTGACATTTTATTAAAAATACATAAAAATATAAAACATCAATATTTATAGAGTAATACCCTAAAATAACACTTTTTCAAGTTTTTCTTCCAAATTGAGTATCTCAAAATTAAACTCCCCAAAATAACACAAATACTTATTTATTTTAAACAAATTATATATAAACTTAAATTATTGTATTTGAGTTCATTTTTCCAATTTAAGATTTAGTTTTTTCTTTTAAAATATAATTTAATGCATTTTAATCTTAAATTTGTGTTATTATTGAAAATTTAAATTAATAATACTATTTTTAAATACATATAACCTCAAATTTATTACAAAGGGCGAGAATTGGGTTGATAAAGAAACCAATGAAAATTCATCTTTATCAACACAATTGCGATTCATAGTTAGTGACGTCACCTGTTTCTCTGCTCATAGTTAGAGTTTTCTTCATTTGAGAGAGAGAGAGAGATAGAGAGGGAGAGAGCTTCATCTCTCCATCATTATCTACTTCTTCGTCTTCATAGACACATTTGTTATCAATTCGCTCCTGCAACAACAGAGAATTTTACAGCATTCAAATCAAACCAATGGAGAAATCGGATCCTCCACCAAAGCCAGCCGCTTTTATCCCCTCCGATCCGAATCCCAATCTAAATGCTGATCACATTCCCTCTTCCTTCCATCGCCGATCTCGCTCCGACGATATGTCGATGTTCATGTTCATGGATCCGCTCATTTCCTCATCCGGCGCACCGCCTTCCTCCGATGACCTTCCCTCCGACGATGATCTATTCTCATCCTTCATCGACGTTGATAGCCTCTCCTCAAATCCGCACCCGCCTCTCTCCTTCCCGAATCCTTCCACCGCTTCCCTCTCTTCCAACTCCGTTTCCGGCGCCACTCATTTTCCATCATCCTCTTCCTCTTCTCGTCCTCGCCACCGCCACAGCAATTCCGTTGACGCTGGATGCGCCATGTATGCCAGTGAAGTCATGGACGCCAAGAAAGCCATGCCTCCTGAAAAGCTCTCCGAGCTCTGGAACATCGATCCCAAACGGGCCAAAAGGTTTTCCTCTAACTTTTCTTTTTCCCAGTTTACTAAACCTTCCCGTGACAATTTCCAACGATTTTGGAAGAATTACAAAGTTAGGGATTTGAATTGATTATAGGATTTTAGCGAATCGGCAATCTGCAGCTCGCTCCAAGGAGAGAAAAGCACGATACATTCAAGACCTCGAGCGTAAAGTTCAATCGCTTCAAACCGAAGCCACCACTCTCTCTGCTCAGCTCACTCTTTTCCAGGTTTCTCTTTTCTCGTAAACTTTAGATTCCTCAGCAGAATAAAGTTCAGAAGTTTTAGGAACGTCGACAATGTTTTGATGAATTTTACAATCTTAAATCAATGTCGTTTGATATATCAGAGAGACACAAACGGACTGGCAAACGAGAACACAGAGCTGAAACTCAGGTTACGAGCAATGGAGCAACAAGCTCAGCTTCGTAATGGTAAAACAAAATCTAATTCCTTTGTATGCTTTTGGGTGGGTTCTCTGATCTGTGATCTTCAATCTCTGCTTTGATTATATGAATGCAATCACAGCTCTAAACGAAGCAATGAGGAAAGAAGTTGAGAGGATGAAGATGGAGACAGGAGAAATCTCGGGTAATTCAGATTCGTTTGATATGGGAATGCAGCAGATTCAATATCCTCCTTCAACATTTATCTCAAATCCACCATGTCATGGCTCAATCAACGCCCAGAACATGCAGATGCATAGTTTCAATCATAGCCAACCAATGGAGATGTCGAATTCTCAGAGTGTATCGGAGTTTCTACGGAACGGGCGATTGCAAGGGCTAGAGATAAGTAGCGATAGCTCAACCTTAGTCAAATCTGAAGGACCTTCGCTCTCTGCTAGTGAGAGTAGCTCTGCGTATTGACAAAAGTCACAAAACTATGAGGACGACATTTTCTGTTTCATAGGCTTTATAAATTCATTTGATTCGATTTCTATTATTTATTATTCTTTTTTTGTTGAGGCGTCATTGATGTTATAAAATCGTGTTGTTAAATTTCGTGATTATGAGTTCCACTGTTTGCTACTCTCATTCTTTGTTCTTCAAGGAACAAAAGAGATTAATAAATTTCATTTCCCTTTGGATACTGTGATGTTTTTCTACATTTTAATTTGTTTATGCATGTCGTCTCAAATTTATATTTTCATTACAGATTAGACTCGGCCCGATATTTTTGTGTAGATGTTTAGGTATGTCTCTGTAGTTTTGTTTTCTCGGGTTAATTTGCAAAATTATAAAGGATGTTGGAATACTATTAACAAATAAAGGTAGCGGAAATTGTAAACGAGGAAAGTAAAGGCCTGGAAGAGACAATTTAATAAACTCTGGGGGCATGAATGAAACTTAAAGAATGTGGGGGCCATCATTTTTTAACAAGAGAACAAGAGCCTCTCTGCGTGCAACCTTCCCCTCCCCATCTCTGGGATCTCCAGAATTCTCTCCGTCTTCCTCGCTTTGCCACCTGCAAACTCGATCGCGCCGGCGACCGGCGCAAAGGGTCTCCGTTGCTCTCGCCGGAAAAAGATTTTCGAATTATCCGATTGATTAACACAATCGCTTGATAATTCTTTCTAGGTCTTCTTAGACCTAAAAACCTGCGTACTCTTTAAACCTCAATCTACCCTTAGCTCGGTCAACAAAATTGCTTGATAATTCTTATAGGTCTTCTTAGACTAAAAACCTTCGTACTCTTGAAACCTCAATATACCCTTACCTCGTCTAGCTATTCTTCAAATTTGCATTTATGGCGATTAGGGTTACCTTAACATACTCTAGCTATGTTGCTAGAAACATTGCTTCATCGGCCGCGACTCGCGTCGGTACCGGAGATGTCCGTTCATGCTTCGAATGTTGGGTCCGTCCCAAAAACTTCGGTTACAGTCAGAAACCCGATATGGATAAATCTCCCGGATCCAACACTTGGACTACCGGCTCAAGCGCTCGTGTCCGACCAGCTTCCATGTATAGCACCATTGCGACGGAAATCCTCGAAGAAGGAAGCCAGAGTCCGCTTGTGTTGGGGATGATCTCCATCATGAAACTTACCTTAGCTCCAGAGCTTTTTGGGATGAACGTCCTCGGGATTTCGCCCTTTAAGACTTCCTCTGTAATACCGTTCCTTAGGGGGTCGAAGTGGATGCCATGTAGCATCCCGGCGACATTATCAACCGATATTGCTGAGGTTGATAGGGGAGAAAAGGCCAAAGTGAAGTTGGAGTTGAGTGATAAATGCTCGAATGTTGGAAACGGATGGGTTAATAAGCTGTTGAATATCTGCTCGGAGGAGGCGAAGGCTGCTTTCACGGCTGTGACTGTTTCTCTACTTTTCCGATCGGCATTGGCCGAGCCAAAGTCTATACCTTCAACATCTATGTACCCCACCCTCGATGTGGGTGATCGTGTTATGGCCGAGAAGGTGAGAGTGCTGGT
Organism: Pugionium cornutum; assembly: GCA_018901935.1. Taxonomy (NCBI): domain Eukaryota; kingdom Viridiplantae; phylum Streptophyta; class Magnoliopsida; order Brassicales; family Brassicaceae; genus Pugionium; species Pugionium cornutum. The sequence goes on from CM032156.1 coordinate 5,240,049, forward strand.
TTCTTGATTATTTCTTTGATCTTGAGAGGTTTTCAAAATTGGTAGCTTTAACCAATTCTGCATGTTAAGGGCTAAATTTTTTATGTTAATTATTTTAAATGTGTTTGAATTTTATATGAAAAATAGATAAGGATGCACATCAAACTTTTAATTGGTAGTTTGTCTTTATGTCTGAGGGGTTGATATTGATCTGCGTATGTATTTGGTGTTTGTCAGGTCTCTTATTTTTTCAGAAAGCCAGAAGTTTCAGATATAGTTATCTTTAAGGCTCCTCCTATTCTGCTGGTAAATATCAAATCACGCTTTGTTTTTATAATAATTTTAAACTAATTTCCAAAGGTGTTTGATATTCTCCTTTGAGTTGCAGGAACATGGTTACAGTTGTACTGATGTTTTCATAAAAAGGATAGTTGCTGGTGAAGGTGACTGGGTTGAAGTAAGACCTTATATCTAATCCACTTGTTGATTGATCCTATTCATCCCTTCAAGTTTTTGCTCACCTTTATTGGTATTACTTTTGTAGTTTTGTGGTGGCTTCTTGATGAACAGCCTCCTCGAAACAGACCCTGAACCTTTGCTTTCTGTTCCTCTATCATTTTCCGGTCTAACTTATTAATGTTGAATCATATAGGTTTGTGATGGAAAGCTCTTGGTGAATGACACTGTTCAAGTAGAGGATTTTGTCTTAGAGCCAATTGGCTATGATATGGAGCCAATGTTCGTTCCTGAAGGTTATGTCTTTGTCCTAGGAGACAACCGCAACAAAAGCTTTGACTCTCATAACTGGTAACCATTTTGGAGGATATCTGCTAATTAATGGTTCTGTCTTAATTGTGGGAACTCTGTTGATTCATCATGAATATTGTGGTGAATGTAAAACGCAGGGGTCCACTTCCAATAAAGAACATCATTGGGAGGTCCGTGTTTCGGTATTGGCCACCGAGCAAAGTATCAGACACAATACACCATGACCAAGTTATGGAGAACAGAGGTGTTGCTGTTTCATGACCGCTACAGATGTGTGGAGGTTCTTACGATTTAAGAGGAAAATTGAGTAGATAAGATTGTGCTATCTAATCCATTTTGGCCCTGAATCTAACCGAGTAATTCTTTTGTTATGTGTACTTCTATTGGAGACATGGAATGCAATGGGAAATCCCAAAAATGTAGGAAAATTGAAACTTTTTTTTGCTATGAGTTTTTCGTTGTTGTGTTGAAACATAAAATGCAATCATTGTAATGGCAGTCGTTGTCAAGCATGTCTTTGTTTTGAATTTATTCTTGTGTGAATACTGTAAAGCTTTAATACTTCCCAAGCTCTGTAGTTGTAGTAATGTTAAGAATCGACAATTTCTTTGTTATGGAAGATGTGTGTGTTAGTCCATGAATTTCATTTGAATATATAATAATTGTTTATGTTTGAACTTGCAATCTATCAAGGAAAAAATAAAATTTTGTTAATAATGAAAGTAGCTGTATTTTATAGCTAAACTTTTTTCATCAGCTATTTGTTCATGTCCTCATCTGCTGGCTAGTATCGTAATAAATCCCATTGGACTTCAGCGACTGGTAAGAAAACTCCGGCTGAATGGGATTTCGCAGACCCCAAAAAGAAAGGACAGCTCATGATCTTGATTCTACTACCATTCTAATGAAAACAAGAAAAATAAATGCACAACGACAAAAATAAATGAGAGCTCAGCCAGTGGCGACACATCCGGGTATTCAGATAATGCAATAGACCCAACCATTGCTTGCCATTTTCATCATAGCTCATTATGCACCAGCCGGGAATCGATCCCGGGTCTGTACCGTGGCAGGGTACTATTCTACCACTAGACCACTGGTGCTTCGATGCTTGAGAGCTCTCTGTAGTATTAATAAAGCAAATCCACTAAAAAGGAAGTTAGAAAAAATCAAATACATGTTACCCCAGTATTGTCGAATAATAGGTTTTGAATACAGTCGTAATATTAAAAATACACTGCTATCTTCTGTATGATAAAATTGGATCACGAAACTCCACCCCGCTTTCTTCCTTTTTCAATACGGTGTGGAAAGCTGTTGATTTTCTCTGCTATGCGGTTTAAAAAGAAAACCAACAAACAAACAAAAAGAATTGCAAACAAGAAAAGCTTTTGAATATTTTCTTTTGAGAAATCAGATACAAAAGAGAGTTGATACATATATATATATAAAAGTATAGCAATGTTGAGGTTTAGGCTTGAAAATCTTTATTTGAGTTCCATACAGGCGCCACTGTCTTCTGCAAAACCACGCCACCATCTGATAAAGCACCGCTTCCATTTTCAGCTGCTATTAGCGGATCCTTCTCGCTCTCCTTCATCTGTCAAACCATATCACTTTATCTTTTTGCTTACACAGAAACTAAATTACGAAACCATATACACCTTTATAAACCTTTACCAACAAAAAACAATGCATAGGATGATATTCTTGCTTTCGGATAGCAGTCTTATTCCAACCATCAATGGTACAATCAAAGGAATATTATTTGAGGGAATCGTCTACTCATTTCTTCTATTGTACCATTGCTTTAGCAATTACACTAATATCATCATTTTCGCCTCTCTTTTTCTTTTGGGTGAAAAATCGGTTTTTCTTTGTTTTGTATTCACACGAGAGAAGTCGGTTACTTCATAGGAATCAGGAATCAAATATACATAGGCAACAGAAAAATATATTGGCAGCAGAAATATACCTGAGGCAACTGCGCTGATGTTTCACTCGCCTTTTGCTGAGTCTCAATCGAGCAGAAATAGGAATAAACAACCATTCCAATCACAGCCACCAAAATACCAAGAATGTTGCGCCAGTTAAATGGGTCTCGCAGCAACACATAGCCAAATGCTAGAACCAAGCATGTCTTTAGATGTCCCAGAACCTGATATGTGACAGGAGATGTTTTTCCAATGACAAGAAAGGTGCTGAAGTTTACAGAGACTGATATGAGACAGGACAGGACAATGAAGAACTGCACTCAACAAAGAAGCACGTGTAAGTATGTGGAATAGACATGTAAGCAATACATGAGTATCCCTGGCAGAATGAGTCTCACCACGACTTGAGAAGTGTACTTGAAAGCAAACACGTTTTGGTTCGTTAGGAGCCCATCTAAAAATGGACCAGTGACAAAGAGAGTGATTGCTTGATACGGGCAAGACTGATACAGAAGTTGCGTGGATGAAACTTTGAACTTCTTCTGGATGGTATTTGTCATCTGTGTACAAATGGTTGAGATAACGGCTTCGAAATGGCTTAAGATAAATTATAAAAAAGGTCAAAAAAATGAAGCAACGGTAAAACAAAGGCTACGCATAGCATACAATTTGAGCAACACAAGTTGTGATAACAGCCAGCAGCGACAAGACAGAACCCAGCATATTAAGCTGAAGATCTGTGACGGTTGCAATTCCAACACCAAGGAGAAGGATGGTTAATGAAAACTGAATTTTTCGACTGCAAAAAGTTAGAAGTGTGTCATTAACTAGGCCATTGATTAGAAACTAGTTTGAGAAACTCGTGGAGCCATGAGAATTTCTGAGGATGAATTATAACCACACAGGGACATAAGACTATCTAAGTTGCTCAAATACTACAAAAAACTTCACAAAAGGGTTATAACAGAACTTTGAGTGCTAACCTGAACTTTTTCCTGAAGAAGATGGTCTCCAAGAGAACAGTACAGGGGATGATTGCTAGCTTTGTCATCTAATATCAACATACAGGTTAAAAGGATATCACCATGTAGCAGCTAGAATGACAAAGCTATACCTGGTAAAAACCAACGGAATTAAAACCCAGGCTGAGGTTCAATAGTCCTATGGATATCCCATTCAATATCCCAAATCCCATTACAGCTCGTGGATCAAAAGGCTTGTGTTCAAACATCTTCATCCATAATGCCACATGAAGGGAACAAAACGTGACCAAAAGATGCCAACTTGTCAACGTAGTCGCTGTACGTACAAAATAACAAAAGTAAGTGCAGGTTGCTTATGAGATCAATTGCATATGATGACATACAAACAGTTATAGTGATGCAGGCTTCAAAAGGGGTTGATCAAATTCTGCTCAGTATAATAGTACAATATAATTTTCTGTATCTGCCTCACAGAAGTAAAATCATCAAGTCCCACAAAAAAGAAGAGCTAAAGTAAAAAAAAGCAGCTCGTAAATTAACCAGATAATTCCCAATTTTGGGGGACACACAAGTCACAGTCTTACAGGAGCATTTAAAGCGTTTTTATTAAAGCTATGAAAACTTTCCTAAACAGGTACAATCATGAAGGCAATTATTGTTATGGATCATAAGGAGAAAAAGAGATAACCACCTAACAATTCCAAATATAGCATGAAGCCATGAAGTAAAATAACCTCTAGCCTATCCTTCAACTTATTCGCCCAGATTTCATAAATAAGCAGGCTCTAGATGAAATCAGCAGTGTGTTTTAAAATTCAAAAATAAGCATAGATCGAGAGGAATTATTTTCTGCAGGGAGAATTGAATACCGAATGTAAAGCCAAGGGTGCTAATAAGCGCCTTGTTACAGATCACGATTGAAACAGACGACACAACGGACAAACTCAAAGCTCCGATTGTTCCCAACTGGAACTTCTGGCCCTCGCTCATCTTCGCACTCCTAGTTTTCTCTCGCTTCAATCACGGATCTACAATGATTTATCCACCAAATTTTTAACATCGATTCATAAACAAAAGCTAGCCAGTAAAACGTAAAGAAAACAAGAACGATCTGGAGAAAACGAACGTCATTTGTGCATAACGTCTACGTAAATGCGAGAGAATCGAAAGCTGGGGCAGCTCGACTGCAGCAATGGAGATATAAAATCTCGTTAGATTAACATGAACAAAAGTCAGAGAACGAAGAAGATTTATTAAAAGAAGCCATAAACCCTAGATCTGCCGTTAGGAGACAGAGATCAGAAATCAGTTGAATAGAAACTGAAGAAACGCGAAAAGAAACAACGAGAAAAATAAATAAGGGTGAAATGGAAGAGAGAGAGAGAGAGAGAGAGAGAGAGAACTCACGGGAGAACAAGAGAGAATTCGAACTTCAACGGAGGAGAAGAGATTCAGATTTTGTATGCAAGAGAGACTCTTATAAATCAAACTCAGCACCGCAGAGAGGCAGGCAATAGTGAGAATTGAGAAAGAAGAGAGAGGAAGAAGATAGTTGTCCCTTTCTACGCTGATACTTGATAGGCTCCACCAGCAATTAACCGCGGGATAAGTTCACGATCCACGTTGATTTTAGATTTTTACCGTTGGTTACTAAAAAGTAAAAAAGTTCAATGTTCCAATTATGAGTAATTTTTAGGCTATGTGTCTACATTTGTGTCTGTTACATATTACAGATTATTATTTGTTTTTTGATTTCAACCTCAACCAACCTTCAAAACATAATTTAAATGCATATTCTCAAAGAATAACAAAAAGCGACAATTTTGGTGTTTCTCAACTAAAGTATAAGAAAACTGAGGCAAGACTCCTAATAGTGTAGTTTCTCACTAGCAGAGGCTTGGGTAAAATTGAGAAGTTGACTTGAAAGCCACAACGTCTTCGATGACCTGAACCGACTTGTGATCTGTCTGAGTTTCGTTCATATTGGTATTGCAACCCCACACCCTAACCGCAAGCCTACGACATTCGGGCGATGATTCTCTGAAATAAGTTTTGTACCAATTGATCACATCATTCTTCTCTATGCTCCTTAGCTCTTCAGCTTCTTTGTGGGAGAAATCAAACATGTACCTGTGAGAGTAAACTCCATTTTCATTAGTCTGTCACCGAACAAGTAACACCATTAGATCCTTACCTTTTGTCAACAATCTGACTCCATAACTCATTTGTCTCAGACAAAAGAGAGGGATCCTTTTCCAGCAATCTAGCAATCATTCCACTTCGATAATCTTCAAAGGTTTCATCATCCAGTTGTTCCTGCAATGACATCCCCCGAGTAACATTTGTGGAGTGAGGTGCGAAATAATTTAAAAAACTCAAAGATTTTCTTCTTTTTTTTATTACAAACTTACCAGCAGCGCTTCGATGTCTTTTATGAAATTGTCCACTCTCCCAAGCAAATGAACTGGACCATACTTAGAAGATTGAACACAGAAACAGAAACCGTGGATACGGTAAGTTAAGCGAGGGCCACACTCGACAACATAACCAAGCTGTTCCTTTGTCCTATAACCAAAATCACGTATATATGACTATACATAAATATGTTTTCTACTATAAAACAAATTAGGGAAACATGTGATGACTAACCTCAACTGATTGAACAACGGCTCCTCTATGATTTCATGAAAGAGATCCAGAACAGCTTTCATTCTTGTTGATTGAGCTTCTTCAGGCTCAATTTGATAGTATAGCTGCAAAACAGGATTCAGGTTCAAATTTTATCCATGAGACTATCAGAGAAACCTACTTTAGTTTTTTTCCTCGGCTAACTCTCATGAAAAAAGAACATACTACTTTTTTTTACCTCGACTACTGAATTTGTTTCAGATTTGTTCTTCACACTGACATCTCTTACAAGTTTGGCACTCAGAGGGAAACACGTTATCTGCTCTCCATGTCTACATTTGCTTGGGAGTGGTTCAACCGTCAAACTGTTTTTGAAAATGTTTGATATGTTTACTGCTTCGTCTTCCGACAAATTACCATGACATAGAGCCTCAATATATATCTGTAAACATAATCAGTGTTTTATGTAACATTTGCTCGATTTAAACAAGACCAGAGAACGATCACAGAAGCAAGTAATACTTTATTTAATACAAGGGAATCAGATTAAAAGTGCTCGAAGCAGAATCAGATTGTTACCTGGGAACGGAGTTCAGGAATAAAATTGTTGAGATCAGTGAGCGATAAATCATTTAGTACAGACAACTTCTCGTCACTGTCATAGATTCTTTTACATAAGAGTTGCAGTCTCAAGTATGTGGAATGGTTCAAAGGCTTCATATTAGTATTTCTAAACCCTCTCTCCATGTTTTCTTTGATAACCTACCAGGTTAGATAGAAAAAGTAGTGGGATCAAGAAAGATTGGGGAGAAGAAAACTGACACGAAATTTTGAACTTTAAGATCGAATGAGAATAAAAATATGAAAAATATACATGCCAATAGTCACATACCTTAAACCGCTCCAGGCTTGGCATGAAGGATTTGGCTATGGCTAAGATTTTTGATAAAAGAGCTGGAATTTTTTCATTAAAGCCGTAGACTTTAAGCTCTAGTTTATCACCATACATAGATAAAGAAGTCTCAAGTTTTGCTATACTGGCCTGCAAAAAACCAGATATTCATGTCAATACAAAAACGAAAATAGAAGATCATCCTAAAAGTAGTTACTTGCCTGGTATATGATCTCATTTAGCTCGTCTTTCAGGAGGTTAACAAATAATTCTGTCAGTAGGCAGTTCTTCACATTGTCATATGCTCCCTTCAGATTTATGCGGAAGTAGGTATTTCCACGAGGAACCTTAAATGTTTCGTCAAGTTTGTACCAGAACTTCATGAAGGGTTCGTCAATTATACATCTGGGAGGAGACTGACTTTTCGGATCTCCTTCAGAGTTAATGGCCCGAATGGAAAAATCACGAGGGATAAATTGGTTTTTCGAGGGAAGATGCAAAGAGTTATCTACTTCTGAGGGATTGCTCCATGTTTCCATCAAAGACAATGGAACATCTTCCTCTATGTAACGAGAACCAAACCAAGGCTCATGCTGGAACTCTGAAACAAGAAAGTTTCAAAACAAAGCAAGAATACATATATGCAATCCAAACTTTAAGTACTCAACAAATCTCCGAAGTACCTTCTGACTTGATGGATTTCGAAACAACATCAATCCTCATGTTTTTTGGTGTGAAGAAACACATAAGATCTTCTATCATTTTTGGATCCCATGTCTGGTATACATAATCACCATAAATAACGTGCTCCACTGGATAAGCAAGCATATTCTCTGTACAGTAACACTTTGAGTGATTATTTAAGAAAACCCATGATGATTTTCATTACAGGTATACATCAATGCATGATAAGTCCTGAGAATAATTAGGCTCTATACATGCCAACATAGTAAGCTAACCACTGTTAACGCCTTATAAGAACTAGACAAATGACCATATATGTACAAACCTGAGAGCTCAGCAGCATAATCATCTGCGGGCTGCTCCTCAGCATATCTGAAGTCCATGTTCCCAATATCTTGGAGTTCTTTAAATATCCATTCTTGTGGTGACACATCACGCAATAACTTGAGATATTGATAGATGTAACCAATGATGTCATAAATCTGTAAATAAATGTTATAAAGTCCAAATGAGAATGAGTCATACAAAAAAAGGTAAAAAGAAAAAGAACGACAATTTTATGAAGCTATCAACGGGCTTGTCAGCTTGCCAACTAAGAAAGTCAAATAAGAAACTATTAAAGAGACTACTTGAAAAATCAGAGACAAAGGGCTTATATACAGTTGAAAACGACTGAATTAACCACTGCGTTAAACTTAGTTAGAAAACTAATAAATACATAGTTAAGTTACCTTCTCTAAACCAGAGTCAGTGAGATGTATTGACATTCCAAAGACATAGGCTAGAGACGAGCGGTTAATTCCATCATCCCCAACACCAGCAGACAGCGAAGTTGCCCAGCCCTTACCTTTAAGGAATGAATGCAGACTTCCTTTGCCCTCTAAAAAAGACAATGGTATAAAAATATTCTTCAATATGAAGTTACATGAGTGCATGCACAAGCATGTTTAAAGAAAACTCTATATAACAGATACAGTGGAACTGATTTCTCACCATGTCCTAATAGATGGGCTAGATAGTCTTCAGGCTTCTTAACATAGGCATGGCGAAGAGGAGGGAGAGTCCATGTCAAATCAAGAATATTAACATCTTTAACCGCTTCTAGGCGATACAATTTACCACCATTCCAAATAGGACCTTTAGCTTCCAGAGTTGGCCTTTCCCTTTTGGATCCGTTTTTGATATTACCAAATAGTTCTACAACCCAACTTTCAAGCATATCGAGAGATTCTGCAAGATTATTGGTTCCATTAAATTACAATAAACTCAAACAGCAACATAAGCCGATATTTAGGAATGTATATGCACTTTTCCCCGAATCAGAGCCAAGCACATCATAATCGTGGAAAATTTTACCTCCTCCAATAACAACGAGTTTCATCAATCCACCGTGGTAATATTTCTCATATAATTTCATAATGCATTCCCGTAGATCAATCCCATTTTCCATTGCACCACTCAAGCTCTTTTTGTTACCTTCCAGAGCACATGAAGACAGATTACATCAACTTCTTTCATAAATATCGTAAGTGTGGCAAGAAAGGTACACCGAGATGTCCTTACCCCAGGAGAACCTATTAAAAGGATGATCCTTTGCAGATGTATAACACTGAAATTGTTGCAGACGACATGCATCATTTTGGAGGGCCTGGTTAAATTCTATAAGTTTGGATCGTGTTAGACACTTTTAACAATATAAGAAGGTTACATTATCTGAATGTTGACTGAAGATATATCTCGAAAATTTCTAACAAAGAACTAAGGGTATGGACCGTATGGTCAACAGGGAAGGGAAACCTGAATCAACAGCAAGGACTTCTCGTTCCATGGCTTCAGTCTTCATAAGCGGTGCAACAAAAAACTGAGAGAACCTAATAGCAAGACAGCAAACTAAGGTCAAATAACCATTCCAAGAAAAAAATGAAAACGGAAATTTAAGTCTAACAGCAAACTCAAATTTTGCTAAGGAAAATGTTTTACGACAAATGGTTTAAGTAAAATGCAAGTGTATTTGGGAGACAATTTGAGTTTGAGGAGCAAGAAGGATAAATAGAACAATGATATAGAATTTTGGCAAGCATACCGACCATGAATATATGCCTTGGTAAATTCATAGCAACCGACATTTATATAGATATGTGAAATTGCACATCAGCCAAATTTTGTACCTTTTCAAGGCACCTTGAAGGAATTCTCTCTTGACTTCAAAGTGATAGCACGTATGCTCCATTTCTGTGTATGCGTTAGAGGACCCTCCATGCTTAGACAAGTAACTATCATACTACAGGAAAACAAAGTCAAAATCAGAAAAAAATTGAAAGATACATCATGCGAACAGAACAAAGTCTGCACTAAACGTCGAAAAGATCTATTATCCATTATCCAAGCTCTTTAAAAACAATAACAGTTATATCTAGTCGTAGTAATTGTGTTAGTTTATTAATTCAAAGATAAAACAATTTGAAGTTATTCAGAATATTTTCATTTCATGTAAAACTATAAGTATTGCAAAACCATTGTAAACATAGAGAATAATGTGATGCTTACTTCATTCTCATCGGGGAACTCGGTGCTACCCATAAAAAGCATGTGCTCTGCACAAAACATAAGCATGAGAGTGTTACAACACTAAAAACAAAAGAGTGAATTCAAATTGTAGTTCAAACTCAAGAGAAATATGAAAATACCAAGAAAGTGAGCCAGGCCTTGCGCTTCAGGAGGATCCAAGAAGCTGCCCATTGCAACACACAAAGCTGCAGCTGCCTGAAACGCACACAAAAACATAGGATTCAAAATAAAGTTTGTTAAGAGTAAGAAAGCAGCTGGTATATCTTTATTTGAAAACCTTTTTGGTCTGATGATCCGCTTTCCCTTTTACTTCATCCTCGTCCTCATCCTCGTCATCTTCTTCATCTCCTTCTCCTTCTCCTTCTTCCTCGTCATCTTCATCATCTTCATAGCTCCCGTCACTATCTTCTTCCTCTCCGTCCTCGTCCTCTTCATCAATTTGATCGGCGTCGGTGTTCTGGCCATGAGACACCGAGCCCTCGGGATAAATATCTGGATCGTGAATAAGCAGAGCACACAATCCGTTCTCCAATTCAATCACTCTGTATAACCTCCGATCGTTCGGTGACTTTACCACTACATTGTCCAAGGTTGAAACAGATTTTGCAGCAGACATTGTTCTCCTTCTGAGAAGATAGCGACTCGTAAAGAAATGCTGCTGCTGAAAGAGTATTTCTTTCTTCCTCTCCTTAGGTCTTGCCTTTCTGAACGCAATGAATCCGATTCCGCCGCTATTGCCCTCTTCTGGATTTTCGTTTATTTTATCAGAAAAAGGGAAAAAAAAATAGAATCACTGACGCAAAATTAAAATTGCAAATCTTGCGGTTGACTTCCTAGATATATAACATGTCAGCGTTTAATGCTTGAACAAACGACACGCGTTGTTATTTTGAGAGAGCGAAATGGCAAAAAGTTACAGCTCATACTTCCACCGTTCCACGCTTCGTCTTTCGCCCTCGAAATCGATCCCCCGGGAAAGAAAATAGAATCGAAACATCAAAAACTGAAAACTTAAAATTCAAGTTTTACAAACCTAATCCACCTTTCCTGTATAATCCAATTCGAGGTACGGAATCGACGAGCGAGAGAGTGCTGATTGCTCTGAAAAGCCCTAACATTGCTTGGTTGAGTTGGCAACAATGGCACTGTCACAATGGAAGGAAGCTATTCTCGAAGGGATATTCATGGAGATTGAGGACGGAGTTGTGGAGGAGAAGAATCTCGAGCGGTTGGAGAACCTAGTAGAGATTCTGCACAAAGAAGGTGCTAAGGTTCCCGAGTCCGTGAAAGAAGCGTACTGTCAAGTTGCTGTGGAGTGCACAGCGAGGTGTCTCGCTAGTGAGAGAGGTACAAGCGATGCTTATACTGAAGCAATCAGATCGATATGGCTCCGTAGGATTATGCCTCTTTGCGATAAGGTTAGTTGTTTGGTAACTCGTGACCTCTTGAATAGCTGTCGACGATTATGGACGGCCCACAATGACGAAAAAGCCTGTGAGACTCTGATGGCTGAGAATACGAGAGACAAAGCTTTGATTTTTTTGAGGAGGGTTGTTTCAGAGTTGCATCCCAACCATGAGTATGCATGTGACGATAGAAATGAGTACATGGATGTATCGGAAGAGGGTGAATCTAGTGAAGAAACTGGAGAGACAGAATCATTGGTTGAAGCAAGAGAGTTAGAGGTCAAGCAAAATTCTGAGGCGTCTGAAGATGTGGACGAAGATCAAGGTCTACACTTCTGAACTTTGGGTCTCTCAGAATACTTTGTCATGTTGTGATTGTGCTTTTGTGGATGATGAAGGGTCTAATGCCTTCCGCTTTAACATTTTTAGGTTTTTGCCTTCTGGTATCCTCTAGAAAGATAAAATGAAGTATTTTTTGCTTGCGGTTTTGATTCTTTTAACACAACTTTGTTATAGAGAGCCTCTCAGATATTGAACTGGAAAGACGTTCTGGTGAGTCAGGATCTGAATCTCCACCTCGTCAAAGCAAGACCATTTCCTCTGCAGTTGTTGACGTAGCGCTCAGAAAGCTTAGAGCCTCTAAAATCGACCTGGTGAATGCTTTAGAGGAAGGAGGGCCTTCAAACTTAAACAAAACAACGATTAGAGAACAAGAGAATGATGTTGCTAATCCTTCTGCAACAAACACTGCACTGAAGCCTAGCTTGATGGAGCGAAGAACCACAGCACAGACCTATGAGGTAAATTTGTTCACTTTTCTTGTTTAATTGGATCATCTATGTTGTTATCTTAGGTCTTCTTGTGTTTAAATAGCTAGGATGATGGAACGGCCAACTCACACTTATTCACTAAATTTCTGAGTTTTATTTCCTTTGAATTGATCTCTTTGCATGTTTGGATTTGTGAGCTATAGCGGAGTTAAAATAATGTGTTTTTTAACAACAGTTGTAATGTGGGACTTGCTTTGTTTTTTTTTTACACCTGGGGCTTGCTTTTGTGTAAATGACTTGGTTTTTCACAATTTTTTGTTTCTTTGATTAGTGGAAAGACTCCATTGATGATTCAGATGGAGAAACAGCCGATGATGCTGAAATGAATAAGAAATCAAGACGTAAAAGAATTGCCGTGTCTCCTTTGAAAAGAAACCAAGGTGGTAGACGGAAGAAACTTCCTTGGAGTACTGCAGAAACACTGGCCGTACTGAAAGGCTATGAAATGTACTTGAAATCTAAAAGCTCTCTTAGATGTTAGATGAACATCTTTCATGCGTTTCTATGGATTTGATGTATTCTTTGTGATTCAGGTATGGTGCACACTGGAAGCGAATCAAAGATGAGTATCCAATTCTAGTGCGCAGAACTAATGTACACAGCTTCATGTTTCTTTCCAATCTTTGCTCACTTCTCCTAGAGTTGAATTTATCACGTTTCTAATGGTGGACACATCTAACAGGGTGATATTAAAGATAAATTTCGAGTTGAGATGAGGCGTGAAGAGGCACCATCCTTGAGTTGGTGAGTTATGCATATACTATATCTTAAGGTATTATCGTCACACTGGTGAGCTCTAGAAGAGAAAAACTAGAAAGCAGCGCTGCATTAGCATCTCATTTCCAGGAAATTAAAGTGCGTAGGTAGGGAAAAATTATATGACAAATAGTGACCCAAGTTCTTAGAAACCAATAGTTGCGCTTATATCACAAGTTAGCTTTGAAGTGAAACTCTCCTGCAACGTTACTACTTTGCCATGTGTTCATGCTATAAAATGGACGATTTGAAAATGCAGGATCGGGTTTTATGGTTCTATTTTTTTGACCATGCAGATGGTAAGTTGATGGTAACAAGTAACAAACCAAGGTGCAGCCATTCATGATTTAGTCTGTGAGCTTAGAAGGATTGGTTGTTTTAGTAGTTGATGATATTCCTTGATTACTTTTGGCATGACAAATTACATGTCTCTCTCGTTACTTTTACATATAAGCCAATTTTTAAAGTTTTTTTTTAGTTCTTTGCTTATAGGAACTGGGGTGGACAGTCTTTCTCCGTTGACTCTTACACCTTGATCTCTTTGAATATTTTCTTCTTGAAATCTCTTGTTATTCACAGAAAAACTGAGCTTCAAGTTGGAAGAGGCAGAGGACAAGCTTTTATCAAAAAGAAAAAAAACGAGGCGGACGAAGATATCTTGGATTAGAAGAAATTTGATCGCCTTTTCAGTAAAACCTGCAAATACGTAAGGATAGGAAGGAGAAGTTTGTAAACAGACTTTTTTTTCTTGATAAACTTGTTTTTCGGCCTAAGTATATATTTTCTCTCAAACCATGAAAACCAAAACTTAATAGAACGAGAACCCAAAATTTAATCTTAAATTGGAAATGCCCACACCTATTTAAACGCAGTAGTTTTGTTGTTGCTTTTTTGCTATTAAGAAGGTAATCTAAAATAGTTTTGGGCAGGAAAATCATATTTCCACCATCAACTATAAAATTCAAAAACTAAAACCAATTTATCCAACGATTTTAGAAGACGAAATTGCCTTCTTCTGCAGCAGAAGATAATGCGCAATCTTCCATCTCACGGAGGGCAGTAGCAGTTGAATCATCTATTCCCAGTAGATATTGTAGCCTCGAGACTTTTTCCTGTGCGGGTTTTGGATCACTCTTTGAATAAATATCATATAGATCAGATAATTCCTCTGAGACCTCCCATGACATCGGCTGGGCCAGCACAGCTTTGTCGCATGCAAGCAAATCATTCAGCGACGAGACCTAACACACACAGAAGAAGAATGCACAATATCTGAAATATCCACAATTTATGTGAAGACAATAGAGGAGAGGATTCAAGAGGATTTGCATACCACTCCTTTAGCGTTTCTCTGCCTCAGTAATGCCACTGATTGGATCAGCGAGTTTGATAACCTACTCCGAGCTAGAACATGGACAACGCATTTTGCCTTTTCTACATCAATACTCAGATCGGATGGTATGGTCTCATAGACTTCGGTTTCATCAAATTCACCTGTTCCTGATGAGAATATGTCATTCACTGTCTTCTTGAATAGTTTCTCTCTCAGATTCACAGCGATCATGCTGTCTAGACTGACGTTTGCCTCCTTGAGCTCCCATATCTGCTTTATGTTCAGTCTTCCTTGGTTAACAGCGTTTCTATCGCATTGGCCATTTTCGTTGTCGTTATATTCTTTATAACCTTCTCGGCTTGTGGCTGAGGCAACCCAACTTGTTTCTGCAACTCGTCTAGCTGCTCTACTCTAGCTTTTGTTAATTGCCCATCAGCTAATATCACTTCGGCTTGTTGCCTGAAGGCCTGCTCGGCTAAACCTACGTGAATGTTGATTATTTCTTTTGATGTCAATCCAAGTATCCCACCAAGCTGATTCAGAACCAAGTACTCTGAATCATCTCTCTTCGTCGTGATCTGGGCCCCAAATGGGATCCTTGTTACCTCTCCGGTTAGACAGTAGAGCAAGTACGCTTTGTAGAGATCGATCCTGTCCCTGTCGGGAAGATCATCTTTAAGAGTTATCTCTGTTTGGCCAGGCTTTCCCATCTTCTCAGTGAGTTCCTTTTCAGGTCTCGTCTTTCTGAGCGATTCAAGAGATCCCCATTCCTCATCTTCACCATCTTCTTCTTTCTCATTAACAGGTTCCTCAAGTGTCTTATCAGAAGATTCTCCCTTTATGTCAGCCACCATTTCAGTCACAACTAACTTGTTAAAAGCAATCATCTTCTTGAGCTCCTTTGCTGACTCAGTGCGGTTCTCTGCCGCTCTTGCTCGTCTGATATAGTTTGTGAAAACCCTTCGGACCTGCATCAATGAAGGTTTATTTTATCATGTTATATGTTATGCACAGTCAGAGAAACAAAACGTAGTGCAAAACGTGGGAATAGTAAATAATGTGATACTCACAGCCTTGCTAGCAATAGACATGGCGGTCTCTCTGGATAACCGAAGACCATGGGCAGACTTTCTTACTGATTTGCGAGTTTCAGCATCATAACCATCAACTCCCGAAGAAATTGCATCTCTGACAACCTGGAAAAGATGTAAAGTATAACTATCTTTTCGCACATCTTCCGGCAACAAGACACAAAGGCAATCACTTCAAGATGTGGTCAAATTAAGTTAATGGAAATGCACTGAGAACAGGCATATGTGTACTATTAACATGAGAGTTTTCTAAAAGACAGTGCGGAAACTGCAGTGCCAAACTGGGATAAAAAGACAAGGGAACTGATAAGCTGGACTACCTTTTCGAAAATGCCTCCACAGATTTCCGCATGAGCTGCCTCAACAGTTTGCTGAGGAATACAGAGCAAGACTCTTAACCTTAATAAAGCTGAAACATTGTCATCGGTGAGCTCTCCATCAGTAACACACTGTTGAAGCTTCTGCCGATAGATTTCTGAAGAAGAGCAGACGATTGTCAGATGACTAGAAGAAATAAAAAAACTCCAACAGGCATTAAAACTTAGTTGGAAGTATATTAAGAACCAAACTCACAACATTAAAAGCTAATTGCAAGGGTAAGGAACCAGCAGGTTCACAAGCCAGCTAAATTGATAAGATTCTAGTTTTTTCATGGACCCATCCATCTTATCCTTAGGCGATATAGTGGCAATTCAAACTGAATAACTCATGTATAAGATAACAGAATAAGGTTTCATTTGTGGACATAAGGTCCCATGTACCTTCATGGATTGCGCTTGCCTTCTTGGCATCAAAGTGCAGCTCTTCACATAGTTTTTGAAGGTATTTTGCTTTACTATCTTGTGCTTCAAGGTCACCACTAGAAACAGAGTTAGTAAGTCTTTTACGGTATGCCTTGGACGTAACATCAACACTAATAGCTTCAGCCTCCCGTCTTCCCAGTCTGAGTATGTTTCTAAGTTGGCTCATTGCTACAAGCTACCGTTCAGGAGAAAGACAACCAGAAATGACATTTCATGGGACGGAGATTAAAGAACACAGCGTCTGAAACACATGCCCTATATTATATAATAACCGATACAAAACTGGTTTGAGTTTACCTTGGTTTCTTCAATGCGCCCACCCGATAAAGCATTTGTAACATAAGCTCTAAAAAGGAGCTTTAAATCATCCATCCTCCTCTCAAAATCAGACTCACCACCTAACCCACAGAGATCCTATGTCCACAAATTAAAATGGGACCTTATGTCCACAAATGAAACCTTATTCTGTTATCTTATACATGAGTTATTCAGTCCCATGTACCTTCATGGATCCGATCCAATTTTCCACTGTTCACTATCACATGGATATTAAAACGCCTATCAAACTAAAATCTGACGGCCTAATTTAAATTCACAATTAAAATAACTGTTCAATCTGAACTCGCAATTAAAAATAAATATAATAAGAGTACTTCACTAAAGCAAAAGATGGAATTACCATGAATCAGTTTCTGTAGAAACGAAAACTCAGTGTTCACATGTATTATAATTTTCCATATGATTTCTCAATGCATGATTCTGTAAAAAAATATAATACAATGCCTCCTTACACTGCTCGTGTGCGGGATTTTAGTACGCCAAGTGCTGATGAAATGTTCTCTATGGCTACTGTTCTTGTATGTTCTCTAAATAGGTCTTCAGCAAGCTGCAAGTGAGAAGAAACTGTCCAAAGAACTATAGCCAGATGAAGCAGGAAGTCCACGCCACAAATAAATTGAGTACCTCATCCGAAAGCTTGAATGATAGTTGTGCTTTTCTAAGGTCCACAAGGTTTTCTACGTTAATATCTGCAAGAACATGTTAGCAAGCATAAAGCTATGCCATATCTGTTATCAATGTCAAATGAAAAGTACCCATTGTGTCACTTCTTGTTATTTACAAGAAGTAACACAATAAGAGATATAACTAACTCAAGCAACTTCCTCCATGCTACAAGTGTAGAATTGCTTCCAATCTTTAAATGGAAAAAAAAACATGAACATTACCTCTACCAACTAATTTAAACCTTTCGGCATACAGTTGCTTTGCATTTTCACGAATAGCAATCTCAACCTATACACAAGGTTTAGACATTAGCAGAGAATTTCAGATTACCAAGTTGGAGTAAGTTGCCAATATAAATCTTGCCAAAAAGCAAATAGTGCGCTAAAGCATGGAAATGCCTACCTGAGCATCTGTGACCTTCAATACTCGTTTCCAAGGCAAAAGGAAGGATGCAGCGTCTCCAAACACAAGAGCTGAAACATATACAAGCCTCATAAATGCCTGCACTGAAAGCATACAGCTTGTGATCACACTTGGGCTCTTTTTCTGAACCAACTTACAATAAAAATAACAAATACTAGGGACTAGCGACTCACCCGACGCTGTTCTGCATCATCTTCACGCTCCCCAGTCTCAAGCCTTTGCCTAAAAATCCTCCGGCCAATCTAAAAGGAAATAATGAATTGGTGATTCTGCATTTAAGATCCTTCTGAATCAACTGCAAAAGGCTAGGGGCTAATTCAAACGAAGAAGAATTTATAAAACACCTCCATGTGCATGGAGGCTGCATCAGGATCGTCTATTCCCAGAGCATTTTTGAACTTGACTATCTTCTCCACTTCATCTCCTTTAAGAGACTGTCCTTCAGTTGGAAGCACGGAAGCTACGTACCTAAACAAGAGTAGGATGCATAAGATGGACTTAAGAATTCTCCACACTAAGAGAAAGGATGGAGACAATATCCTGAGTTCACGGGTTTCTAACTTGACTCACCGGCAATATATATCACAAATCTCACCCTGGAATGCCTCATCTCCTATGTTGATACCATACCAGCAGAAGTCGCCAGCCTCACCGGCGGCGTCATTTTCTCTACAATGGGTTGCAATCCGGTGAGCTCCTTCTTACTTTCACGTAAAACGGGTTTATTAGGCTGTATAGATACCAATGGTTGGTCGTAGGAAGTAGCTGAGTTACGAGGCAGGAAAAGTCGATAACGACGGCGTGTCGAACACTCAGTCTGCGAGAAACGGAGTCAGAAAGTGACAGAGTAAAGGCGACCCTGGGGAAGGTGATATTGGAGCGTTAATAGAGGTGAATAGCGAGGGATTCATGGTTCCCTCTATTGTAAAAGATCCTGAGCAGTTGTAGGGGTTAACGAACTGAATAAAGGAAAAAGGATAGCAACACGGTGAAAGAAAGGTGAAAGGGATAGATATTTTAAAATGCCTCTTGGAACGTTGTAACGTTTCTGATAATATCCAAGAACACCGTGTTGTTTAACTTTCCGTTAAACGGTCAGAAGTTAAAATATAAACGAATTCGAAGGGGTATTTTGTGTTTCCTCACTAATTGTTTAGGAGAAAAATGGGAGAAAAGGGCCAAAATCAACTTGAATAATTTTCATCGTACTCATTTCAATCTGAATTTAGTATCAGTGCATTAAATCACATGAACAATGATATAATTTGAATTTTTTATACGAACTATATCGAGAGTGCATTTTTCAACGAAATTTTTAACGTCGTCAATTTTGCATTATACAGATTAAAAAATCAATTTGTAAGATTTAACTACACAAAAATATTTCATCTAAAATATATATTTTTTAAATCATGGCTTTGTTTTTTGTAAATTTTACATTCTTCAAATCATATATGTATATATATACACAAAAACATTTCATCTAATATATATATATATATATATATATATGATTTGAAGAATATAAAATTTACAAAAAAACAAAGTCATGATTTAAAATATATATATATATATATTTTAGATGAAATATTTTTGTGTATATATATATATATATATGATCTGAAGAATGTAAAATTTACAAAAAAAACAAAGCCATGATTTAAAATATATATATATATATATATATATATATATTTTAGATGAAATGTTTTTGTGTAGTTGAATCTTACAAATTGATTTTTTAATCTGTATAATTTTTTTTATCATAAGTCAAAACGATGTCGTTTTGATTAAAGTGCAAAACAACGTAGTTTTAAACTACATTTTCGTCCATCAATTGATATGCTTCAGCTTATGGCATATGTAGAATGCTGGATAGAACTGAGTTCAAGATCTTTGGCTGCTTGTGTTGTGTGTTTACATGGCCATTGCACAATATTATACCAATCATGGTGGATGTGTGATGTTTTGGGCGCAGCTGATCATAAAAATATGTGAATTCAAAGTCTGATTGTGTGTTATAGAGTTGAAGGAATTTTTGATCTTATAGCAAGAAGAGAAACGTTTTAACTTTCATTTAATTTCTATCGGGCTGACGATCTATTTCCCCCTCGGAAGTATCATATAGCACTACGTCCATCCCAAACTAAACGATAAACTTAAATACACATGAGTACAAAGTCGTAAACATGAATCCCCCTAAATCGAAACTTCGAATCAATTTCTCCACAAATGTTGGTTTCTTTGGTTCACGATATGTACCCAGATTCTAAACCATTTAACCGAAAGAGTAAACTGAAACTAACCCGTGACCCGCTTCTTGACCAAACCCATGACCCATATCCGATTTTTCCCAATTTGCCTAAGAACCCTAAATCCCCAATCGAGTACCTAAATCGATTTTAGGGATTTTGGAGAACTCGAAATCGTGAGGTGAGATGAGTAATGCTTCTAAAATTTCAATTGGATCATCGAGTGGGCATGGGAGAGGAAGATTTCTGGATTTGCCGAAAGCATGTTGGTGTGGGGCAAAAGTCACGTCGAAGACTTTGAAATCGGAGTCAAATCCGTACCGAAGGTACTTGAGGTGTTCGTTTGCTGCATCAAACAAGGTAGTTCAATGGTAGTGTGTAATTGTTGTTTTAAAACCTAATCGATTTCAAATGCTCATGTTATTCGATTTGTTGAGTTGATGAATATTTTTGTTGTTGTGAAGTTGATGAATGATACCCACATTTTCAGTTGGGTTGATGAAGCATTGATAAACGAGATTGAGACATTACAGAAGAGAAATTCAACAGTTGAAGAAGAATTGAGAATGTTGAGAAATGAGAGAATGGAGGGTGAAAAAATGGTGATTGAGAAGGTTAAAGCGGAAATTGAAGAAGAGATCTTAAAGAGAGTGGAAGCACAACTCGAGAAAGTAAAAACCACGATGAAGAAGATGATAGTTAGTGTAGTTCTTGGATGTATGGTCATCATTGGATGCATTTTAGTGTCTTCATAGTTTTAGAAGTAAAAAACACTATGAAGAAGATGATAGTTATGTTTGTTCTTGGATGTTTGTTTCAAATCTTCCATTTGCCATTGTTTTAGTGTCTTTTATGTTTGTTCAACTCTGAAGTTATTGTTATGTGTTTGTTTAAAATTTTCCATTTGTTTTGTATTTGTTGCAAATCTTCCATTTGTTTTGTATTTGTTGCAAATTTTCTATTTGTTTTGTGTTTGTTGCAAATCTTTCATTTGTTATGTTGAATAGATTGTAACATAAGTTGAATAGGTTGTAACATAACTTGAATAGGTTCATACATAAGGATAAAAAAGGCATCCGAAGATTGCCAAACCTACAACCAACATTGTCTAAAACCACCCAAAAATCATCCAAAAACCATCCGAAAACAACATTGCCTAAACAACATCCGAAAACAATATTGTCCAAAAACCAGCCTACCTACTGTCCAAAAACCACCTTGTCTAAACATTGCCTAAACTATAGCTTGAGAAGGTCCCCCTTGAGAAGGTCCACCTTGGGAAGATACCACTTGAGAAGGTCCACCTTGAGAAGATACCACTTGAGAAGATTGTCCTTGATTAACCTGCAATACTAACCAAATTAGAGATATATTACAAGTAGTTATTCAAATAAACTATAAATAACACACAACCAAACCTGTAAGGAATCTTTCTTATGAAATCTGGAATTGTGATTAGCTTCACCACATATACCACAATGCATAATCCTTTTCTTCTACTATGGTTGCATCTTCGTTGGTGACTCATTTTGGCCCTTCTTCCTTTTTTTATCCTTCTTACTTACCTTTTTTCTTCCAGGTTGTGGTGGCTCAGGAGGTATATGCACGTCTAGAGCATGTGTTGAAGGCCAAAATCTATACCCTCTCATCGGAACAATACCCTTTGAATAGTTTCTCCTCCATGTGGATGTCCGAAACCAATGGCAGACAAAATCTTCAGGTTGAAGCTTCTTAGATAAGATGACTACATAGGCATGTTCACAGGGAATTCCACAAATGTCCCACTTTTTGCATGTACAAGTTCTTCTTTCCAAGTCTACACGGAAAGAACAACCACTCAAGTATGCCTCATACATACCGTTTGTGCTTCTTGTTATTTTGCATTCTAAAGTATGCTTCAACTCTGCGACAAGAAAGCTTTGAACATATGGTGTACATATCCCTGAAAAGAACAGTTATTAGTACAATTTTACAGAAAAATTAGGCTAAAATAACATTCGATAGACAGAAGCACAAACCTGTATGAGCATTCGATATGAAACCTCTTTTGGCTATACGAGCCATTGCAAGTCTTCTCACTATCTCTAGCATTGGCACAAAGGGCTTCTCCCTTGCCTTTACTATGGAACTGTTAAACGACTTTGTGGAGTTGTTCTCCACATCCTCACAATAATTTCCAAGCTTGTAAAATGCCCTGCACCATGTCCTTGGATTCGAATTCATCACATCATTGTACACACCTGTGTCGTAGTTGAAGAGTCTGTCCAAATTATCCATATAGTCAGCCTCGTTATAGCTCCACGCCAAATTCCAAATCAGAGGCTTCATCTGCTTTTTACTTCCATGGTTTTTCTTCAAATTCCCATAGATGTGTCTCACACACATTCTATGCTCCATCTTAGGCAGCTCTAGCTCAACAGCTCTAATCAATCCCTGCAACACAGCTACATAATACGGATTAAAATCCCATATACAACAAACTAAAAACTACAATACTTAATTACCTTTTGACGATCAGATATCATAATGTAACCTTCACCATCGAGTAGGTTAAAATCAATTTTCACCTTCTTCACAAACGGGAAAATCGCATAAAAAACCTCGAATATGGCAGTCACTAACACTTTAAACCTCAAGATTTGTCACTTACATTTTAAATATTCAAACATTTATTTAGTACAGTATTAACCTTAAACTGTCACTTTGGATAACATTCCGCTATAAATCGGAAACGGACTTCATAACGCCGTTTAGTTTAAAATAACGCCGTTTAAGTGAAAATAACGCTGTTTAACCCCGTTTTAGTTGGCATAACTCTGTTATTTCACAAAGGAGTTAGAAAAATCGCATAAACATCCCCAAAATCAATTTGGGATTTTAGGATTTTTCGAAAAATCAAGAACAAACGAAATTCGAGTTTGGGAAGAGGAACATCGCATCGAGATGAGGTAAAATCAGTTTTAAACTTAGAATCGTAGGTGATTTTCGACTGTAATTTGTAGGGTTTGCGATTTTGCTAGGTTTTAGTGTTTGATTTTGAGTATTCGGTTGGATGTTGTTCATTTGTATTTGATTTTTCGTTGTTGGGGTTCGACGTAGTGTTGTAGGTTTCGATTTAGGGTATTTTCGCTTGGGTCTTGTGATTTCGTTTTTGATTTTTCGTTTTTGGGGTTCGACATGAGGTTCTAGGGTTCGGTTTGGGTATTTCTGGTTGGGTGTTGTGATTTTTTGTTTACTTTTCCAATCTAGTAAAAGATGTAGTTGTAGGCCATAAAAGCATTGAAAGGTTTCTCATTCGAAATTATTAGCGAGGTACAAACAGATTCAGACGATTCAGATTGTGAAAACACAAATCTTTATGTTCATAACCAAAAATACTGAATGAAAGGAACTATAATGCCAAAGCAAAGGAGAACCAACTCTAAGGAAAAGAAAAGAAAATCTTTTACAGGAAAGATCAAACAAAACAAGCACTTTAGATGACTTCAGAGGAAGATAATTCCTTTTCTGGAGATTTCAAAGATCACCCGATAACTAATCCCGATCTTCATCTGCATTACACCAAAAAACAAAAGAAAAGTTTCAATATTCCAAGTAACATAAGTAGAAGATCATAATATACGTATGCAAACTTATTCAATCCAACAAAACAAGAAATACACCAAATTATGCCAGAATCCTCAAAATCAACAAGTAGAGATTTCAACATGAAACTAGACAAGAAAGTCCTTGCACTTGACATATGCCAAAAAAAATTGAATTACGTCAAAAAAAAGTTTTTAAAAAGATGACTTAGTGAAAAATTATCCACTCTGTTCGTTAACAGAAACTTCCATGGAGCTCATCAAACTAAAACTTGACACATCTATATAAGACAACTGTGATTCATTATCTGTGTAAGTGTGTATCCCATAATGCAATAGTATTACCTACAATTTGCAGCCTAACTCAATCTAGAACCAAATAAATGATCAAAGTATATATCTTTCTACTCTTATTGAGATCTTAGTAATACAAAAAAAATTTATGTTGCTCAAATCGTCTAACTTTTCATAACAGTGCCTGTCTAAACAGATTTGCAACGAGAAACTTCCATGGAGCTCATCAAACTAAAACTTGACACATCTATATAAGACAACTGTGATTCATTATCTGTGTAAGTGTGTATCCCATAATGCAATAGTATTACCTACAATTTGCAGCCTAACTCAATCTAGAACCAAATAAATGATCAAAGTATATATCTTTCTACTCTTATTGAGATCTTAGTAATACAAAAAAAATTTATGTTGCTCAAATCGTCTAACTTTTCATAACAGTGCCTGTCTAAACAGATTTGCAACGAGCTACTTCAAAGAATTTTGCTTATTTGACGAACTTACAAAGGTTTAACCTCCAAAATTTAAGAAGTTTAAGGAGGAAATAAAAGCGATACCAAAATAACGACGCTCATTTGTAGCTCTGGCCTTATTGAGCATCACATCAAGATCTTCCTTAAGCTTCACATCCCATTTCACAAGCTGGTTCGCGAACATAGCACCAAGTCTCATTCCCAGCACATGCTCCCAGGGATCTACCGATTTCAGCATCCAATTTCACAAAAAAATCAGAACCCTAAAAGCCCATAGAATCCAATCGCATTTACCTCAACAATCGAAAAAACGAAAATGGAAAAAAACGAACAAATTTAGGATTCGTAGACTTACGGCGCATATAAGGGAGTTTTCGGAGAGCATTTGAGTACATCTGGGTACCGAGACCCAACAAAGCTCCGACCATCTGGGTACACAGACGAAATGAATAAAACTTCGTTGATTTCGAAACTTAGAAACTTCGAAACTCAAACTCATAAACACACTAAATCGGTTTCAATTTTGGTTTTCTATGAACTTCGAAACCTAGATACTTCGAAACTCAAACTTCATGAGAACAAATTCGAAACCCATAAATTAATCCTCCCAAACAACTTCGAAACCCAGAAACCCTAAAACCCCGAAATCCTATGACACATTCAAACCCGAAACCCAGAAATTCAACAAGAACATGAAAATTCGAAATCATAAACATCATAAGAAAACCAAAATCGAAATCGAGCCCCTTTAAATCGCAAATTCGAACAAATTATCATCATTTTCACCAATTTTATCTCGTTCTATCTTCAATCTTACCTCATTCTTTCTTCGATTTCGGATCAATTCACTTTCTCTTCAATTTTCCCCCTTTCTTACAAACCCTAATTCCCATTCGACAACTTTCCTATTTTAAATTTAAAATCCACGTGTTAATAACTTAAATTAAACGGGGTTAAATCGTTTTTAACGGATGGCAAATCGTTTTTAACGGAGGTTAAATGACTTTTAACGTCAGTTTATGTTCTGTTAGATCTATTTAACGGAGAGTAATCGGGTATAAATTTCACTGTTAAAAATGATAAAAACTTAACTTTAGATGTTTATAGTGTAAGTGACAAAATCTTGAGGTTTAAAGTGTTAGTGGCTGCCAATCTCGAGGTTTTTTATGCGATTTACCATAACCAATTGTCTTTGTTTTCAACTTGTACAACCCCCCATGCTATTGGATAGATAGCATTATTTGCATCTCTCCCTAAAGCTACCAATAGCTGACCTTTCATTTTGCCTCTTAAGAAGCACCCATCAACTCCTATAAGTGGTCTACAAGTCTCTTTCCATGTCCTTCTGATAACATCAAAACAAACATAAAACCGGTTGAAAACATCTTCACCTTCTTCATTTGTCGAAGTGTCAATCTCAACAGTCGAACCGCTGTTAGAATGCAATATCTCAGCACCATAATCTCGGAGATGCGAGAATTGCGTATCATACTCCCTCTCAATCCATTTCAAGGCCTTATTTCTCGCAGCTTGACATTGTGGCCTTGACACTTTAATCTTCCATCTTTCTTGAATAAGTTCTTCAAGCTTCATCGGCAAAATATAATCTGGCTCTTCTCTAATTTTATCGATGAATAACCTAGCTATCACTGGAACTTTCACCATTTCACACTCCCCATTAGGCACACAACTATGTTCATCCTTTAATGTCCTAATCTTCCATAATGCCGAATTCGAATGCACAGAACAATACACTTGCCATTTACAACCCTCACTACCAACACACTTAAACTCTATTTTCTCTTTTGTCGTACCTGTATTGTTTTATGTTGCGGCCAGTTCGAAGTGCATAGTCGAGAACCGACTCCTTGAATGCAACTCCATTCACAAATGTTTGCCCCGGGTATAATCTCCCATCGTCGCGTCTTATGTTTGTTCGTTCACTCTCCGGAATCGTTTCTTCTTCATCACTTGAGCTTTCTGGGTATTCGTCGTGCAAGATTGGAGGTTCATCGTGAAAACCCTCCACGATTTGTTCGATTTGAAAATCATCATGGTCTATCGCTTCTTCATCGATTTCGAACTCATCTACTTCGTCTTCACGCACAACTAACGACATCGCTTTCTCTTCTTCGATTTTTCCCTTGATTTCTCTCGATTTCTCTCAATTTCTATTCTTCGATTTCTAGGGTTCGAAATTGGGGATTTTTTGGGGGATTTTCGCGATTTAGGTCGACCTGGTTTTTGGGTTAATTCGGATCGGATCTAGGGGATTTTTTTGGGGATTTTTCGGGTCGGATCTGGTTTTTGGATTAATTCGGGTTATCGGGTTTGGTTAAGATTAAAATATGGGTTATCAACGGTTTACTGTTTAGGTTTCGAAACAGTAAACCAACATTAACCATAATTATGTGTTCTAACGTTTACAACTTTGTTATAGGGGGGTAAATTAGTTTCCAACTTTCGGTTGAGGGGGATTTTCGCTTACGACTTTGTACTTATGTGTATTTAAGTTTATCGTTTAGTTTGGGGTGGACGTAGTGCTATATGATACTTCCGAGGGGGAAATAGATCGTCAGCTCATTTCTATCACTAATTCAAAACTTTGTCAGCTCATTTCATCTCTGTGTTTTACTTTCCCTCTGATGTTTAACAAAATTAATTTCAGTTAAAAGAAATCGACAAAGCAACAACCAAGCATGGCTCACTGCGCAATCGCTCATAATAGAAGGCAGGGGCCGGCTCACTAGGCGCACGGATGCCGACGGTCAGCAGTCAATCCGGTTTTCATAAATAGATAAATGCTCAGATTTTATTTTATTTCAAAATTAGATGAAAAATAAAATTAAAAATGGGCCATGAAAAAAAAAATATTTTTGTATGTTTTTGTTTCTATAACAAGATAGAATATTGAGCAAAAAATGCTTTAAAACATATTTTACAAAAAAAAAATAATCAAAATTTTCAAAATTAAAAGGGATAATCACAATGCGGAATCTTCCCATTCAGACAACGAGCATATGATACTTCAGCTGCTCTTTGAACAATACTAGGAATTCAAGCGAAATCCGGAATTGCGTTTGTGGAGTACGAAGACGATGTGCAATCATCCCTGGCCATGGAGACTCTTCAGGGTTTCAAGATCACTCCACAGAATCCAATTATCGTTTCTTTCGCCAAGAGATGAAAACAAGAATCTTGCCGGTGTTTGAAAATACGATTAATGTCCAAACCAACTGTTGTTATTTTTTTGTCATTTGGGTTAGTAGTTTGATCTTTGAAGGACTCCCAGAATACTGAGTTTGACGAATTTAGAGTGGTTGGAGACAAACTTATTTTAAATGCCTTTTTTGTTATTAAGACTAACGTCACTAGTCTTAATAACACTAGTAACGTGAAATAATTGTGAGAACGAGTGGGTCACTAGTAACGTGATTGCACTTCATCACTTCTATTCAAAATTACAAGTATTACATTAAGATACTACGTACATAGCATCATCATGCATATGTCTCTCACTCATCTTAAAACTAAAGATAAATTATTTTCAAAAATGGGAATATTTAAATTTTCATTAAAAACCCCATACAAAAATCATTTTCAAAAAATTAATATAAAAAGTTATGTACGTAAAAATTGGAAGTAGGCATTAATGGCTGAAGGATGGGCCAAACTGAGTAATGTATACACATCTACTATATATTAAAAGAGAAACATTGAGAGTAAAAATTGTTTAGGTGTCATCACCATATTCACTTTCAACAATTTTACTAATTAATTTAATTTTAAATATAAATTATTTATTTTATTATCTAAACATTTTAATTAGATAACTTAATTATAGAATTTAATGAGTTTCCAAAAACTATTTAATTTTTAAATATACGAAGATTCAAAAATTAGGAAAGTTTGAGTTAGTAAATTACACATTTAATTACTCGCCAATTTTAAAAATAGAAGATTATTTTTTACATAAATAATTAATTATTGTACACATATATAAGGAAAGTAATATGCCGAATTTTTATAGATATAGAAACTTCGTTAACACTATTTAATTCTATTTTTATATTATATGCAACTTTACTTTTTAAGTCAATAATTAAATTCAATATATTGTAGTAATAATTATTTTATAGATATATATATATATTGTGTAATAATATAGTCGGTATATCTAAATCACAAATCATATAGAAATTATATCACTTAATTTTTTTTTGTTTCCAAACAATCATATCTTTACAAATAAAATTTTATATTATATCATTTGTTTGTAATATTAAATTTGAATAACTAATAATTATTTTTTAGTATGACTACTCTATATATAAGTAGATTCTATAACATAACAAAATTAATTAAAACTACTAATTTTATTAATTTAATTTCAAATATGTTTCAAATATTTTACTAAAAATTTATAAATGTATTTTTGATTAACGTATCACAAAAACAACAATAAAATAATGCAATATTATTTGAATAATATATAATAATAGTAATATCATTCTTTTATAATATATATAATATTTTAAATTAAAATATATTTATAATTTTTTTTTCGAATAATAAAAAAATTTAAAATATTAATTTTAATATATATATAGCACATGTAGTATTCTAGTAATATATGAAAAACATTAATAGTAAATCGAAGACCATAGGGAGGAATAAATTAGAAGAAAAAAAAAATGTCTAATAGAGATGGGGCATAGAAGAGGGAATCCATGTGAAGGTAGCTGAATCAGATGGGCTCGCCAGCTTTCATTAGTCTGATATTGTATTGTAATAATTTCTTCTTCTTTTTCTATGGATATCTTAACTTGTAGTTGTAGCCATCTCCAACCTTTTCTCAAATAACAAAATTGTATACTTTTATATTCTATAAATTATGAAAATACACTCTTTTGGAACTATCATGTTCAAAGCCTATATTGTATCTTCAAGTGAGACACGTTGCAAGCCTATATTAACTTATATATATTCGATTTCAATCGTGGAACCACTCACAGCTAATATGTAATATTAACTACATATTACGGCTAATCTTGCAGACAATAACAGCTGCATTAGTACCTGACATGTTTGAACGAGTCTAGTCTTAAAATTTTGAAAAATAAGTCTATGCGCATAGAATTCATGGTACATGAGAAGATAAATTTGTTCATTTACTTTTTGTTTCTAATGCATCATCATCGATACATTTTTCTTGCCCATGTATTTTTTACTTTACATGTTTTTATTTGTATGATTTGATGTTTATATTATTTGGAACATTTGGTTTTTAATTCAGTTTCAAAGGCTTATCGATTGGTCCACCTTCATGTGAAAACCTGCAAACTAACAAGTATTATTAATTATTTTATTATAACTACCCAATTTATATAATAAAGTTTAATTATTCAAATTGGTATTGCGTCAAACATACATTTCTATCAAAATCATTAATCATTAATTGATACTTCTTCGTCTACAATTCGATTACACACATTAATCTAAATAACGAAGATAACATTAATGCGAACAAATCAATCATAGAACTTGTGAATTAGTTTTGTCGATATCGTAAAGAAGAATTTCATCAACTGAAACAATGCTTATTCCAGTTTTTCAGAAAATCTCTTAAATGCTGGATCGCCTTCTTATTATTCGTTCCATGTAATTAAAGTTGGAAACCAAAATTTTTGGTCATACTCGATTTTATATATGTTTCGCTTTTGGTCAATGATTATAGATGAAATAGAACCATTATCATTCTCAGGGACTGGAAATTACAATTTTAACTCAGATTCTATCCACATTTTATACTTCTTTTCCTGAGATTTTCCCCAAAGAAAAAAAAAAAAAAAAAAACATGATAGCTGGGAAATATATAGAAATCCGTTCTTCGGACAAAAACACCATTAGCTAGAAGCAAAAAACAAGAGAGAGGTTAAGGGTAGAGATATTAACTAAGATCCTCTGAGATACTGTCAAGGTGAGGCCGCCACGTGGATACTGACGCCGATCTGCTGTGTCGCCGGCGATGACGGTGTTCTTTGCCTGTCAACTTCAACGACACAACTTCTTCTAAGTACTTCTCACACAACGTCACACATTGATCATTTTCCTTAACGTCTCCTCCATGGGCGCTAGGATCGTTGTTGTTGAGAGTCTTTTTAGGGTGATGACCGTCTTTTCTTCTCCTTTTCTTCTCCGGCAAGGAAGAATCAGGGATGAGAAAATAGATGCTTCCTCGCTTGAGCTCAGATTCAGGGGACAAGATCAAGATTTTACGGACAACTCCTTGCGAGCATGGTTTACTTAAGACATGGTTTGGGTTTGCTTGAAGAATCTCTCCGGCAGTTATTGACCGTGTGATCTCCTCAACGTAGCCGTTAAGATGAACGATCCTGATCAAATCTAATGCTCCACATGGAAGAACACAAGCCAGACAACACCTTAGACTATTTCCCATCTTTCTGATCTCTCTCCTTCTTTCTCTGTATCTTGGTATTTTTATAAAGTGAAAATCAGATTTATGGGGAAGAACAAATTGGAGAAGACGAGGTTATATAAGAGCCAACAACACTTCACGTTACAACAATGCAGGCTTGACCATACGTTTACTGATTAGTAAATGTCTGAATTACCCTTTTGTATTCTGTTTAATAACTAAACTCACCCTCGTAAAACATGTAATATCATCAAAGTTTTGATAAAAAGATATAATAAATTTTTGAACGAACTAGACACTAAAAATTAATATTTTTTCAAAAACCTTTCTAAAACTGTTGATCAAATCAAATAATCTAACTAAAAATTTGTTGAGTATTTGACAGAAGACATATGATAAATAAAACCTACTATATATAAGCATCTAAGAATTTATTTACCAAAATCATTAGAAGAATATTTAATTTTAAAAGCTAAGAAATAATAATCTAACAATTATTTATATATGAATATTAAAAATTTTACTTTTATTAAAATTTGATCAACTTTTAACTTTTTTATAAAAACAGACAAAATATTAATTCATACGATGCAAAAAAACAAATAAAATAGAATATAAATTTCTCGGTATTATTTAAATATTCTTTAAAAAGATGATTTCATATTTTAAAAAAATCAATATTATATAGAATGTGACAAATATTGAAGAAGAAAAAACATTTTTACATTTTTCATGAATAATAATATTACTTAATACCATTTCTTGAAACTAGTAGTGTGTTGGGATTAGATCAAATTTCTCGTAGTTAATAATATGACTTGGAAACTGAAAAAAGTATTATCTATTCAAATCAAAAGCATACTAAAGTAGGATTTTTTTATATAGATAAAAACTTAAGTAGGATTTGATATCAATATTGGGAATGAAAGATGTTCCAATTGTGACGAATCCACTGCGTCTTTTATCTGTTTCTCTGGCCGAAACTAGAGTTCATCTCTTTTTCGACTGCTAGTCTGTCTGGAGCTTTGCATGGTGTAAATGCTCACTC
Source organism: Pugionium cornutum (assembly GCA_018901935.1). NCBI lineage: Eukaryota > Viridiplantae > Streptophyta > Magnoliopsida > Brassicales > Brassicaceae > Pugionium > Pugionium cornutum. The sequence continues at coordinate 5,272,222 of CM032156.1, forward strand.
CAATTCTTACAATCTTCGGAAGCTGTACGAAATTTCAAGTCTCTGCATGCAACTTATCCGACTCAGGATCTTTTAAAAAAAAACTCATTCGTATAGCTTAGCAATCAACCATCCACACTCTCTAGACGGAAAGAGATCATAGACTGAATCGGAATGTTTTTAAATCTACGGATTTACTTCAACAACATATATAGATTTTATGTCAGAAACAGAGCTTCAAATTATCGAGAATCAAATAGTCGTCTATCCTCTGCAATGCTTCAGCTCTGGTTCTGAAACAGGCAGCCATTTTTCATCTTCAGCTCCAAGAACTAACCCAATCCAATTTAGTGGTGTGGTCTAAATTTCTGGTTCCTTTCTAGCTATTATAGGTTTAAACACTATTTCTTGAATTTTCCAAGATTGGACCTCATAAAAGACTTTGTAAAACATTTAATTATGTGAGAAAATGAAGATGCCCTATTTACTATTGCCATAATTTTTATATGGCAACAACAACTTTAAATATTTCCTACCGTATGTAGTTCCATTTCCGTCGATCGTCGAATCTCAAATATATATACATATATATGTACTTTTATTAATTTATTATGCAGGTGTCGATTGAACGAATTCAACATCAAACAAAAGAAGGAAAACAGATATTTTTCTTTTATAAAAAAACAGCTGTCTTGAAGGACAAAACAATATTATTGCAGACATTATTATGAACACATTATTTTCTATAAAAAAATACATTAATTATTCGCTTATATAGATATATTCGTTTACGTTATTATTCAAATGATCTAAACCATAACATATAGCACTGTCAATCTAAAATTATAATATTAGTATAGAACTAATAGTTACTTAAATGATTGTGTTGCTTTAATTAAGACTATCTGTTAATGACTATTCTTACACTAATTAAAGTCGAAACCGTACGTACGTTAATATGTACTTAACTAAGATACCTTCAACTTGCGAGGCTTAAGTATTATAAAGAATACAGTTATGGTGAGACCCGTACGTTTGGTGTCGGAGTTTAATGAGTAATTAAGCTTACTTGATTAAGAAATAGAGGGGACAACTAATCCGAAAGGACCACATTAATCGTTAAATAATTTTCTAATTTGAATATAAAAAAAAAACCTGACAAATTAACTTCTCATAAGATCCCGTAAACAAACCTGATATATTATATTTACTAGTTCAGAAAAAGAGGAATTCAGTCATTTAAATTCTAAGTACGTAAGGATCTTTAATGTTAAGTAATTAGGTTCTCACAATTGCATTCACATGCCTAAAAATTTACTATCGTTGTAACTTCATGTAGATATATATATATTTTTTGTTATAAAATTTGGATCTTGTCCGATTCTAAAACATACTTAGTAGGAGTTAAAAGTAATCGGAAATATGTAATTAAATAAACGAAAATAAATCATGTAAACGAATAATTACGACAAGAAAGGATGAAGCTTCGTCGTACGAAGGTGTTTCGGGCACCGACGACGTGCGATTAGCGCTGAGAAGATAATTAATATATTCGAGAATACTAATTACTAATTAATCTCTGTTTAATCTGATAATAGCGAATTTAATTAGAAAATGGATGAGACTTTGGGTGTGTGTGCGTTAAAAGACTGAATCTTTCTTTATGAATCTTTAAAAAAGGGTTTAATGGGATCATAATTGAAGAACGTGAGCCAAACCTGTTTTGTTCCACTATTTCACAACTTCCACCGTGGATCATTAACCACTTAATCATTCAAGTTTTCTAGATATTGAGAACTAATTATATAAACAAAATTAATTTACTTTAGTTGCTTATCTATAGGCGTGGCTCTATTATTTTACGAAAAGCCCAAGATCTGCAAATGCAATCATATGGAATGCAATTATTACAAGTATATAGCTGGCTTTTTTGGATCAAAATTATTTAAAAAATCAAAGTCTATTTTATATCTTCATTTATCAACTTCGAGTAGGGCCGGCCATAAGCTTAAACAAATTCACTCCATATTTGCGGTTTTCGATATTAATGGAAAAAAATCGACATTTTTTTTCAAAAATATTTTTAATACAATGACAAATAAAAATAAACTCATTCTTTAAATTCTGCGGTTCGAATCATTGTAACAACATAATTTTTAAAAAATTAGAACAATCCATTTTTTTATAATATAAAACGGTACATTATTTTTTTCGCTTGTGACCTTATTAAATTTTGGGCCGGCTCTAACTTCGATAACTACTTTTTTTTCTCTCATCAAAATGATTTTCGCATTGATTTTAGCCACTCTTTTCTTTTGTTGTATTTAACGGAAATCATTTACTCTATAGAATTATTGGAAGAAATGATGTTTTTAGGAGGGACGTATCTGATCGAATGAATACAAACCAAAGTAATATTTTAAGAGTTTTAGCATAAGTATTGGAGATATTTCCAGCCTATATAACACACGTTTGTTTAGATTTACTCTCGTGTGTTCGTTTTTTTTGTCTTGGACCGTAAATGATAACCTTAAATCTCAATTGATCTCTTTGCTACTGCACGTATACTTCTATTCCAAACTCGTTTTCGTGTTAGTCATGGTTGACTTTACAAAAATAAAACATTGCTCTAGGACTTCTAATTTACAATATCATATTTTGGATCCTAAAATTTTGAAATTACATAATTTATTAGTAGAGTTTAGGGTTTAAGGTATAGGGTTTAGGGTTTTTTAGGTTTTAAGATTTAAGGTTTAGTGTTTAGTGTTTAGGATTTAGTGTTTAGGGTTTAGGATATATTATCAATTGTTTTTTCTTATGTTATGAGTTTAGTTTTCAGTGTCATGTATGATCTCGTGGGTTTCCTTGTTACGTATATTTTCTGATTTAAGCCCAACACTATTATGGGCTCTCTACGTAGCCCATTGTATGTTGTGTCAAATGGCCCATTTGTTTGTAAACTCGTCCACTGCAGAGTTTGAGTACAAATACGATAATTTTACGGCACATGAATATGACACATACATATCTCTCCAATAAGAGTCTTCCTGTAAAGAAACAAGAAAATCACACAAGAAACACAAAAAAGAGAGGGACAAAATATATATACGATGTTGGTCCAAAAAACAATGTTCATAATTGTAACGACGATAATAATATCGACGACATGTCATGCAAGTGCCATCAATAACGTATCAATGTTCCCGGCGATTCTTGTGTTCGGCGATTCTACAGTCGACACCGGAAACAACGACTACATAACTACTTTCCTTCGGGCTAATTTCCCTCCTTACGGCTGTAATTTCCCCGGCCGAAACGCTACCGGAAGATTCTCCAACGGTAAACTCATCCCGGACTTCATAGCAACACTTATGGGAATTAAAGACACCGTTCCACCATTCCTCGACCCGTATTTGTCTGATTCCGATATCCTCACCGGAGTATGCTTTGCCTCGGCCGGTTCAGGTTACGACAATTTCACAGATATAGCTACTTCAAGTCTCTCTGTTGCTAAACAGGTAGATATGTTCAGAAGCTATATGGCGAGGCTGAGTCGGATCGTAGGGGAAGAGAAAGCCGCGGAGATAGTAAGCGAGGCTCTGGTGATTGTAAGCTCGGGAACTAACGATTTTGATATAAATCTCTACGATACTCCTTCTCCTCGTCTCAAGCTCGGCGTGGATGGCTATCAAAATTTCATTCTCTCGGCTGTACACAACTTCGTTCAAGTAAACAACATTTCCTATCTTATATATTTGCATATATTGTTTAATCAAATAACTAATTTGGTATCGGTTTTTTAAATTTTTTTTTTTCAAAGTTCTTTTTTTTTGTAGACGTACGTAGTATACCAATTTGGGATGCATATTTTTGACAATATTATTTTAATGTGGTTATATATATATATGAAAGGAGCTATATGAGATTGGGTGCCGGAGAATAATGGTGTTGGGACTACCGCCGATTGGATGTTTACCGATTCAGATGACGATGGCTCTACAAAAGCAAAACGAAAGAAGATGTATCGAGAAACAAAACTTAGAATCGAAAGCGTATAACGAGAAGCTAAAGAAGTCCCTGACGCATATTCAATCCAATCTCACTGGTAGTGTCATCTTCTATGCCGATATCTACGGAGCCATGCTTGACATGGCTACTAATCCCCAAAGATACGGTAACGTAACGTTTTCGCAACGAATCAGGTTCTCCTTGCGTTTCTAACAATTGCACTCTTTTTTATTTATTATTAATATAACTGCACCCTTTTCGAAATTAGACTAACGAATATAAATGATGTTGGTATTTCTGAGAATTGGTTTATTTATATAAAAATTATAACTGATATTTAAAAAACTTGTTACAAAATTAAGCATTGATTGAAATGATGATTCGTTTTGGCGAATACAGGAATAAAGGAGACGACGAGAGGATGCTGCGGGACGGGAGAGATGGAACTATCGTACTTGTGTAATCCTTTAACTCCGACATGTCCGGACCCTAACCAGTTCCTTTTCTGGGACGATATTCATCCTACCCAACTGGCATACCTTGTCATCAGCCTCAGTCTTGCTGATCAAATCCTCCACGTATTCTATTGATCTTATTTTTCTTTTCTCTTTAATTAATATATATATATATAGTCTGTATTAATCACCACGTTAATCTATATATATATATATACATCCCTCATCACTCCAAATAAAACCATATCGCTTTTGCCAAAAATTCACCCAAAATATATCGTCAAAACAAATAATACAAACTTTTCATCTAGCGTAATTTGTTCTGAAATACTTACTATTCATCCAAAATAGATTTATTTCACAGTTTTACAGGTTTGTTGATTAATATTAAGGCATCTTTTTATTTCCATAGTGAAATTGAATTAACTGGAGCTTTCCTTGAACAATCCCTTAATCCTCAACTCCAAATCTTCAATAGTATACGCAATAAATGGCTCTCCTCGTCTCCCATTAATCTCTGGCGACGCCTTTAATCTTTCGATGAATTTTAAGTACGCCGGAGACACGATTCCGGCAACGGAGCTTCGCAATTCCTCTCTCAATTGTTCATCAGCAACAACCCATTGAGATTGAATCAGACAGACTTCATCGAACCGGGAATTGAACAATTTAAGGCTCTCTATTAACTTTGGATACGGACTGTCGGTCTTAAGCAATCCCACCACTTGGTTCCACGAGCTCCTACGGTAATTTGAATGATATTGCCTCAGTTTCGCAGAGTGTTTCAAAATCCAATCTTCTCCTAGTATCGAGCTAAGCTCATTATCCGCTGCTTTATCAAGAATATACTTCCCATTGTTCATCATAAACAAGAAACACAAAGATGGATCCTGGTAAGTTCTTTTCTTGCATTCCAAGTTACTCTCCAACAACTCCAATACCCATCTGATTTGCACCGACAAAGGTTTTGTGTCTGATCCGGGTTCGTTCATGGTCTGGTCAAGTATCTGCTCCAGTGATTGCCGCGATTTACAGGCGGCACGCAGGTAATTCATCACGTACCGCGTGATCGGGTGAATCCCACCGCCAGGGAACGCGGTTTTGGGAGGGTCACGACGGATCAAATTCTCAAGCTCCATAAATATCCCTCTAATCGCTTCCCCTAAGCGTTTGTGAATTGCGACCGTCTCGTGCCTTAGTGGCGAACAGTATTTGTTGGAAAACAGCGTTTCCATTTTGGGAATTAGGTCTTGAATCGCTTCGTATAAATCCATAACCTTAAACAAACGTTCAGGCAAACGGCTCCCTAAAGCAATCGCGTCTGCGAAATTCAGGAGCTGTGTGGTCGTACCGCGACAGACTTCCATGAAAGAGAGATCTGTTACAGAGGAAACTGGAAGATCAGAGAAAACGCGGTCGCAGAGAAGACGCTCGCTCGGGAAGAAAACGCGGAACACCATAGGAGCTGCTTTGATCCAACGGTCGATTTCGTCTTCAAGATCTCGCCATGGAGTCTCTTGCACTTCCTCCATAGTTAGTCCTCTCAGATGCATCCTCGACAAGCTCTCCTCTAGAAACTCTCTCCGTCGACTGCTGTACACTCGTGAACACTCTTTTCCGAATCCACCTGCGACCATCCGCACAGCGATCGCGTTTAGATCGCCGATAATACTCGATTGTAAGGGCTCAATCACGATTTTGTAATCGGTGATCGGACGGGCAACGATTACCTATACACATGTGCATTTTTTTGAAACTTTATTACCAAATCGTAATAGGGTGGGAAAACCGAACCGAATAAACTATAACTGAAAAAGTGATACTCAAATAAAACCCATAACCAAATTGATTCTTTAGAAAATAAAAAGGAAAACAAATTAAAGTTCATTTTAATATAACTGAGTAGATTCAAAATTTGTTAGATCATTATATTTAAAATTTGTATTTGAACATAGATAACTCATTTAGTATATATCAATCAATCGGATTATAATTTTATTTGGGTTGGTAAAGCAGAAAATTTAACTCTTAACCGGATAGTCAACTATTAATGATTCAAAAGTTAATGTGGATTGTTTTTAGTAATTATGAAGATTAAATTTATTTACCAATTAATATAATTACCTGATGGCTTTGGACACCGTAGCTTCTGTCGTTGTCTTCTTCTCCAGATAGTTCGTCGTCCGAGTCAAACGACGCGGAGGCTCGGTTCATTACATATCCAAACTCCTCCTGAAGCCTAAACATCACCTGTTGAATCAGTTCATCGGCACGGGAGAGACATACGGCGACGGATTTATCCCCGGCCATGGATTTCAACTCTCCGGCCATCGCAATTAGCTCATCAACTGCGTCAAGGAAGGTTCGTGAGTCAACGGGATCAGACCAGATCGGCCGATCTTCCGCTATATAGCCAGAGATCTGTCGCTCCAAGGAGTTGAGTATTCGGTCAAGGTTGAGGTTTACGCCGCCACGGGATGTGGTGGGTGTAGGCCGAGAGTCGCCGCTGCGGTTTCCTGAGGCACCATAACCAGAGAGGATCTGTAAGATATCTCCGGCGGCGCTTGGATCCTTGCCAAGAGCTCTAGCAATGTCTCTGGCGGCTGCGTAAAGATTTTCGTCGCCGGCTTCAGCCATATGGTTTTAATGGGAATAATAATATTTTGTGGAAATTGGGGAATTGGTCGATTGGGTGAATAAAGACGAAACTCCATCAGATAAAGACTATAATATGGACAAGTCTTCGGCAGAAGATAAAAAGATTAAACGCGGGAAGCATGTCTGACTTATGTATGTTTCTGTTTGTATTTTAATGGAATCTGTAATTTCATATTTGCCACGACCATGACTATGTCTTCGTTTCAAATTTGTTTTAATTGAATCTTGGTTTTGTCTGGTTTGATGTATCCAGAACGTGAACGCATTTTACCAACCGCATTATGCGTTTGTTCAACACCTCTAAATCAATAAATGGTTTAAACTCTAAAGTAGACGATCGTTTACATCTTGGGAATTGGTTATGGACCTAATAACTTAGTCACGTTGAATTTTCGACGCTGGGTCGTCCCCTTTTGGATTGGACTGACATTTTTAGTTTGTTTTTTGCTTCTTGAATATTCGAATTGAGCCGGCAGACATTATTAATAATTTTGTATAAACATTCCGGCTACCTAAAAGAGGTTATGCAGAACTCACCAGACCATCACCGTTCCCAAGTCCAACGCTCTAGGTGAGAAATTGCGACTCACTAGCCATCACCGTCATCCGCTTATTACAATATTAGCATTTGCAGGATTTAATAGAGTAATTTTTCAAAATACTAGTATTTTTTTAAATATAAAATTATTATTTTAAAATTTACTACTGAAATAAATTTAATACTAAAATATTTCAAAAAAATTAATAGAAAATTTAAATTTTAAATCGAAAAAATTTAAAAATAATGTTTTAATTTTAGTTTATAATTTATTTAAAATAAATAAATATGTTTAAATTATTTTTTAATTTTAATATTATTATGTTACTATTTGAAACAAAATAAAATTTAAACATACACTATATTAAAGTATTATTTTTAGTAAAACTAATCGAAAAATATACTTTTCCTTGAGACCTTTTAGTTAATATTTTCTGGGGGATTTATTTTACAAAAAAAAAAATCTTCCGTTTTTATCGAAAAAATCTTCCTTTTACATTCCTCTTCTCTTTAATTTAAAATAAACCCAATATTTTAGCCGAAAAAATCTCAGCCAGTAGATAAAATGGATTACTCAGCATGCATTTGCACACAAGTCACAAATCTCAGAGTAGACGGACACAAATGTTAAGTCATTTCATCACAACTCTGGTGGATTCATTGCTCATCCACCACCAATGGCTTCCCTTTACCTGAATTCCTTACGTCCGCTTCCTCCTTCTCATCCCCAGAAACTTTTTGAACCTTCTTCTTCTTCCTCCTCTTTGTTGAGTTCTTCCAGTTGTAACGAAGTATCTCTGAAGCCGATCGTCATCAGTGGAGATCCACCCACTTTTGTCTCTGCCCCTTCTCGCCGTATCATCGCAGGTTCGTTACCAAAAACTTTTAAAAAATCCAATATTTTGGTTATACGAAAACTAATTTGAGAGAATTTTTGTATTGTTTTCAGTACTTGCTCTCACTTGGTTTTCTTATGGTATGTATAGTTGGAGACCTTCACGGTGATCTGAGTAAAGCAAGAGACGCGCTTCAGTTGGCCGGAGTCTTAAGCTCCGACGGACGAGACCAGTGGATCGGTGAAGACACTGTATGTATTCTTTTTCATCATTTACCACATTTTCTAGAACCTAGTGTTTAAGATCTCTTAGTGGTTCACCCTTTTGTTGGAATAGTTTACTGGAAGATTGATTTTGATTAGCCCCTTTAGCAGCTTGTGATGAGATATACTTTTTTATTTCTTTTGAGTTGAAGTTTTTATGATTTCTTCCTACTTATGTGAAATCATTAAATAAAAAATACAGGTACTAGTCCAGGTAGGAGATATACTGGATCGTGGCGATGATGAAATTGCAATACTCTCATTATTGAGGTTACTTGATGAACAGGCGAAAGCTAATGGTGGAGCTGTTTTCCAGGTTTGAATGCTGTCACGCTTGAATTTGATAAGTATATGTTACAGAAAGCACAGATAAGATAGAACTAACACAGAGCAATGAATTGTCCAATTTTTAAGGTTAATGGGAACCATGAGACGATGAACGTTGAAGGGGATTTCAGATACGTAGATGCTAGAGCATTTGATGAGTGTACAGATTTTCTTGAATACTTGGGGGACTATGCACAAGACTGGGACAAAGCGTTTAAGAATTGGATTTTTGAGTCGAGGCAATGGAAAGAAGATAGGAGAAGTTCTCAAACCTATTGGGATCAATGGAATGTTGTAAAGGTACTTAAGCCCTGTCTGAGTCTTCTAAGTTGTTCATTTGTCAGTTGACCAAAAGTCGTTGGGAAACTTAGGACAGAGGCAAAAGGGAGTGATTGCAAGGTCGGTGCTTTTCAGACCAGGTGGCCGATTAGCTAGTGAATTGGCGCGTCACGGAGTTATCTTGCGTGTTAACAACTGGGTGTTCTGCCACGGTGGTCTCCTTCCTCACCACGGTAAAGAGAAATCAGTGTATCTCCTCCACATATCCTCCTCTCAGCGTTGAGAGATGATGTTTATTTGGATTTGACCTCCTTCCCTATTATGTACTTGCTCAGTTGCATACGGTGTAGAGAGGATAAACAGAGAAGTCTCTACTTGGATGAGAAGCTCTACTGACTATGATGAAGACAGTCCTCAGATGCCATTCATTGCAACAAGGGGTTATGACAGTGTAGTCTGGAGTCGACTTTATTCAAGAGAGACCGCTGATCTGGAGGGCTATCAAGTTGAGCAGGCAAGTTGAATGTGAATCACCAAAACCGTGAGCTTGAATTGAATGTGTTTCCTGACTTCTTTTCTAATCAGGTAAGTAAAATTCTTCAAGAAACTCTTGAAGCTGTTGGTGCCAAGGCGATGGTGGTCGGGCATACTCCCCAGTTATCAGGCGTCAATTGGTACATTTGTCGAAATAAACTCCCATAAGATCTTCAATCACAAGATTTATACAACTCTATACTGTTTTTTTTAGTGAATATGGTTGCGGTATATGGAGAGTTGATGTGGGAATGTCCAGTGGTGTTCTTGACTCTAGACCAGAGGTATTTAACAATTTTGGTTCTTGATTAGTCGCTTTTAGACCAAAGGTATTCTCAGAGATGATGACTGACTCTGGTGTTTGTCTCTTCAGGTTCTGGAGATAAGAGGGGACAAGGCAAGAGTTATAAGGAGCAACCGGGACACACTCCATGAACTTAAAGTTGCAGATTACATATAAAAAGCTTTTAAAGACAAGAACCGGATTCTCATTTTCAAGATTCAAACTTTTCACCATTCTGTCAGCATAAACAAAAAACACAGCAGAAGTTTCAGACAGGACCCAGCTGAGAGAAAGATGCAGTTGAATGACACCAAACTTTGAACTCTATGTATGTACGCATGTATATATGTATGTGAAATAGTGAATCATCAGCAACGAACGGTATTCATCAGGTACAGGGTTTGTACAGGAAACACAATATTGAGAAAGATCTGAAATTTTTCTAATTCTAAGAAAGCAGAAATCACTTGAAGGAAAATAAGCTATAGATTTTGAGAAATACTGCTTAGTTATGAGAAGTGGATCTCAATCTTCGAAGCTGATCAACCCAACGATCCTCGTTAACATCGGCAGCCCAATCAGGAGCCGTTCCAGGGAACGAGATTGCACGCATTGCCTCCATAACCCTAGCCGCATTCTCTACCATTAACGGCGATCTTCTACGTCGTTCGTCCTCCTCAAATGCTGTACGGATCTCCGATTCTGTCGTCTCCGTTTCGGGCTCTTCTTCGCTTTCACTCTTCGGCTCCGTGTGTCCATTTATACTCATAGAAGAGATTCCTTCTCCATCGGCTTCCGGGATCGTACAATGGCCGTTATAGATGCCGTTGCTGAAGCAATCTCCACTGGTCGGAATATAATTGTCTTCCTCGTGGTTTCCGTCATCATTTCCGCCGTCCAGATCGTGGGCCGAGATCGGCTCGTAATAGACGTGTGACTCATCTACGGAATTAGAGTCTGAGTCGCTTCCGGCGTTATTCTCTGCAAATAATGCATCCAGCTACCAATTAAGCAGATCTTAATTCCAAAAGCTCCAGAGATAGAACAACATATCTGGTTTTCAGATCCTTAGAGATGGAAAGAAAAACTAAGGAGGAGGAGAGAAGAACCTTCCATGTGAGTTAACCTGGAGTGAAAGCGGCGCAGATTTATCGGCAATTCGAGACGGAAACGAGTAAATAGGACGGTGGTGAACACCCAGGAATTTGTGTTACACTGAGTTGACACTAACGATGGACAACTGACTCGTTTAATTCAGCAGGCCTATCTATAAATTATAAACTTCAAGCACTTGTCACACCAAAATAAAAACTTCAGGGACTTACATTTTATAAGGCCCAAACATGCATTGTCGTAATTCTATTATACATAAAATCAACAAATATTCCGAAATATCAAACCATTGAATTTTACGAAATTTGATATTTCTATGGGAAAAGAAAAAAAAAGAGCTCAGGTTTAAGGCTTAATCAACTGAGAACCGTTGAATGCGAAGGACCCAACCGACGCTAAACCGATTTCATCATAGCTCGAAGGAAATGCACCAGCCGGGAATCGAACCCGGGTCTGTACCGTGGCAGGGTACTATTCTACCACTAGACCACTGGTGCTTTTTGCTGATTTTCTACAATATAAAAATATATTTACAAATTTCATATCCGGAGACATGATTTAAAACGAGGCCGCTTGATACAACAACAATGACACCGGAGATTGTGTGCTCCGCTGAGTTGATTCAATTGCCGGATGACAATATTTTATTTGATACTTTGTAAAAAGGAAAATTAAACGGAGTGTGCGGGGGTAAGGTGTGTTCAGAAGAGACATCAAGGGGGCCATGTTCAGATGAAACCGAGATCCAAATGCCGTTGGACCTTCGGTCGACCAAACTGTGAAAGTAAAATTCCAAATCCGAAACTGCCGTGGCCTACATTTAACCTCAATTAACAAGTCCATGACGAAGAAGGAATGTTCCTGCGAAATTGTTTATCAATTAGATAACTTAGTGATCACTAACCAAGCACGTCGATATCTGTATCCTTGGAAAGTCCGATACGTGCATTTAAGTAAGTCTTGTTATGACTACACGTTTGGAAATAACATAGTTTTCTACAACATTTTTTTATCAAAATTTCTCGACGACAGCAACAAAAACACAAAACATAATCTAGTCTGCCAAAACAATTTTACAAAGTAAAACAAACAGGATCCTCAAGAGTGTGAAAACCTAACCCCTTTGTCTTTTTTCAGGCACTCTTTGGATCGCCATTGAAGTCCTGAAAGAAAGATTTGACCCCTTCATAAGTGGACCAACAGATTGCTGCTGCAGGAGCATGGAAGAGCATTCTCGGAAGCCATCCCCTTAAAAGTCCTCTGTATCCATCTTTTTTCACAATCGTTCTAAGTACATCGCTGATGGAACCACTAGTGAAGCGGTCACATCCACACACACCCTGCACATTACCACAGATGATTGAAGCCATTCCATACATTTTAGAGCAGAGAATCATGGATATAGCTGACTGTGACGTTGCTGTTTTAAACTCTGGGCTAATTCAAATAAATAAAATCATCCAAGAGACATCTAAGCTCGAGCAAGAGACACCTAAGCTCGAGCAAGAGACACCTAAGCTCGAGCAAGAGACACCTAAGCTCGAGCAATAAACACTACCGTTCCATTTTATGAAAACACAAAGAATCTATACATGCAAAGAATATACTTATTCTATACACTTCACGCATCAAGCCATCAACTAGAAAACATCACCATGTCTCCAGATTCTAAGGAGTCTACATTTTGATCTTATTTATCCTTCTTCGTCTCTTACCTCAGAAGATTACATTTAAGAAATCAGTTGAAAACACATCTCCTACATTCACAAAATGTAATGTTACAGCAACATAATACCGAATTAATGATAGCTCAATTGGGAATGCCATGGCCTGAAACCATAAATCACACTTACACACACAAAGCAGAAATGTAATTGTTTAAACATCTAATTAGTGAAACCAAAGAACTGCTGTTAGATTCTTTCAACGCCAAGTTCTATGTGATTGTTAAAACTATAGAAGCTTAAACTGCAACAATAAAATTATGTTGCAGTTCTAACACATGAAAACAATCTGCCAGTAGTCTGATAGTTCTTTATACAATCAGTATTTACAAAAGGTAACATCTAGCAAATCGAACTGAAAAAAGTCCATCTAAGAAGCTTTTGACCATCACATAGATTCTAAATCCTACACACAAGCATTGAGTTTTTTTACTAAACGCATAATCTGAATATACATTCTGCAGAATGCACACATCAAGAAGCACAAGTTTTAGTCTATCGTTTACAATTAACACAGCCGTGTATCTAATCATGTTGCCTTTCTATCCAAAGTTTTAGTCTTTTAGAGATAAGAGACAAAGAGCACTCGATTCTAGAGAGAAAGAATCATTCACCTGACATTGCAACTGCGTCTTGACAACGTCAAGCGGCGTCGTCACAGCAGCTGCCAATCCACCAGCGGCGGCTCCTGCGGTGGCATGAACCAACCAACCTTCCTCGTCGCTGACTCTTTCCGGAGAAATCTCCATCAATCCCTTCTTAGCTGCCTCGTACGTCGCGAAGTGAACGGCTGTAAAAGGCGCGTTCATCAGAACCGTCGTCCTGTAAGAAGCGTAGAAAGCGCTGACGCCTTCCTCGCGCATAACTCTCTTGACGCAATCCCAGACGCCTTTGTAGGTTCCTTCACCCATCTGCAGCCTCTGCTTCACCATATCCATGGGAGTAAATACTGCGTCGCTTGATATAGTTGCAAAGACGCCGGAGATCGCGTGCGCGGCGGAATTGTCAGGATTTCCGGCAGTTAAAAATTTCTTCGATACCTCGTAGAAGGAGAAATAAACGGCGTGAGCAGGTCCGGCGCCTAGACCCATAGCCCAAATCCCCCGGTACAGAGCCGAAGGTCCTTCCTTTTGGATAATCGAACGGAAAGCCTGCCGGATCCCGACAGGTTTTAACGGACATGGTCGGAGCGCTTGCATATGGGTCTTCACGGTGTCGACGGGAAACATCGCCATGTGCTCGACGGAACCAGCAATAGAACCCGCAATCATGAATTGCCAGAACCGGAGGCCGTCGTGAGCGATCTCCGGTCGAAAATCCGGTGTCTGAGGGATTGACCGGAGGTCTGGTTCCTGGAATTTGGGAACGGCTGTAGCCTCCGTAGCCATTTAGGGGTTAGGCCGTAGATCGGGAGGCCTTAGACACTTGGCGGCGGAGATAAAATCGTGGGTGAAAGTAGGGTTTCAAGAATGGGAGGGGAGAGATGATTCCAAATCGAAATGCGAATCGCCGACGAAAATAGACGGCGGTTACACAGTCGTAATTGAGAAATTGGTGTGGGTTAACTACATTATCTCTTGCTCTTCGTTTTATCTGAGTTTATCAAATCCTTGACGACTGTCAAAGGTTTGAAAATTCCTCCCAGATTTTTAATTTCAGGTGGAGAATTCTAAAAGGAACTCTATTTGTACAAATTTGAAAGGGTTTAAAAATTCTAGACTTTCATTTCGTTGGCCGGATTTCCGTTCGGACGAAACCTTTTTTGGAGGAATATACTTTTAATTTAGCTTTTACTTCTTTTCCGGCAATTAAGCTTTATTTTGTTTACATTGTCTTGTATAGAAAAGTTGCATAGAGATTATTGATTATCTTTTTACTGATCAACAACATTTACAAACAGTGTCAGCTATTATTCCGCTACATATGTACGATGTACGATTGACATATTGCCAAAGCCGTGACTATTTGCAATCACCTGGTTCGTCTGGATAGCTGCTCCATATTTGTGCTCTCGAAGATCTTGTCAGCATTTCCAACCTCAAATCCATCTCTTCGATGAGACTCTTGTATCTGCGTTTCGTAGGTTTCAGAAGTTTCTCAATCCACAATTTTGGTACAAAAACTTGATTCAGCTTTATATTAGTAACTAAAGAGGCGTTTCTAGGCAGTTTGATGCAACAGATGGAGCCGATTTACGTAAATTCGGATTCAATCAGAATCGTCACTTACCTCGCTTTCAGGTACGTTTTGGTACTGTGGAAGCACAAGGCGTTCAGCAAATTCAATGTATGAACAAGGAATAGATTTGATGACATCATCAGAGAACTTGAAAGGAATAGAATCTGCTACGGTTGAGCTTTGAAGCAAACCACCATCAGGGCTAACTGCGAGAATGGAAAGATATGTGTCAGTTGGTTGTAAACTAATTAGCCTTCTCAAAGCTCCTTTATTCCATGAATTAAGATTAGTTTGTGAGTAAACCTTTAAGGACTCCTCCTTCTGAGTTCAATTTGAAACCTTTTTCTTCGAGGAACTCATTGAGCTTCTTAATTTTGTTTAGATGAGATTTAAGCCGATGGACAGAAATCGTTACGTGGTTAAGTGCATAGCCATTAACCAGGGTCCATGCTGCGTATTCACTTTCTCTGTAGATCAATTTAACCCACCACAACATCAGTTAGGATTTAGGAATCAATACTCTGGCTTGATCAGGCAAAACCAGGAGAACTAGATCATGTACCTAGCTAATTGCTCAAACTCAGAAGATAGAGGCTTTCCCCAGGTTAAAATACCCAACGCACTAGAAAGAGCAGCATACTTTTTCCCATTAGGCGATGCTTCTGTGTACTTTCTTATCACATCCTAGAACACAAGAGAAATTGCCTTCAAAGCTCATACTCAAATCAACCATCCACAGGGTCAACAAATGACAGTATATAAACCTGACTCTGTGTACTCATCTGCTCGACAAGAAGCTCTGAGATAAAAATTCTTGGTAAAGGTCCGTTAACGCCACTTCCGCCAGGAACAGCAGAAACATCAGGAGGTGCAAACCACAAAGCTCTCAGCTTTTTCGCCGGAAATCTCAGCTCATCCATTGGAGTATATCCATAGTCAAGGAAAAAGCTTGCAAGTGAGTCAATCCCAAAGCCACCAATCTAACACATTTCCATTAAGTCCAATAACGAGTAACTTTAACATTGTCAAAATGTTAGTGAAAGTGTAACTACTTGAAGCAGCAAATAAAAATGGGGATTCGGGAAAATTAGTATACCCCGAACGTCCTGAAAGCAAGATGATCATAGCAAAGTTGTTCGTCATCAACGGATCGAACAAGTTCCAAGACGGATTTAGGCGTCGGGTTTCGGTTAAGGTAAACCGTTTCCATCTGCCCTAAGACGCTCCTGAAGAAAGATTCAGCAACCTGACCGAGAGTAAACAATCAGGTGATGCCTAAAACTGAGAAGACTTTAAAATCGGTATGACCTAATCTACTATGCGCAAATTTGTCCTCGTCTTGATTAAGATTGCAAGTAGATAAACCAAACTGAAACGGACCTGCGAAGAAAATCCGCGAGAATCATTCTTAGATGACATCGAGGAGCCTCCAGAAGCAGCGAAAACGGAGAGATCGCGCTTTTCTGCGGAGGGTACCCAAGTACGAGATCTAGCAGATAGTGATGAAGGTGATCCGAGAGGAGGAAACGAAGAATGAAAAGAGCAGTCAAAAGAGGCTTTAATGGCCGACGAGTATAGAGAAATCATAGTGGTGATTCCTTGGATTTTTCGCCGAGAAGCGTTTAAAACTAAGAAAGCTGCCGTCATATATCGATAGACGCAGAAAGAGGTTCCGTGCTTCGTCTTCTTCTCTCACAGAGAGTCGTGTCGTGTCGAATGTATACTACTGTATATCTTATATAACATCTGATGTGGCGAAATTATCTTCCCGATTTTTTTCTTTAAACTATATATTAATTCCTTATTAATACCCAAGTCGTTTCTGTAAATGGAGGCCCATTAATAGACAAGGGGGGAGCTTCAACATATTAGGGTTTTCCAGTTTTGTCTCCGTTCTCTGAAGTGCAAGTGCTGATTATTTTGCCACCGGTCAATTCCACAAAATGGTTAAAGGACGCCAAGGAGAACGTGTTAGGTTCTTCATCGATGCTCTTTATTTTCTATTTTTCGTCATATTTCTACGAAATTCGCTGCATCATTTGCTTTTTTTTTGTAACCTGTTTGTGTATTTTCTGTGATGCAGACTCTATGTCAGAGGAACCATTCTTGGGTACAAAAGGTGCGTCACATGATTTGTTCATCCTCCTTACATAGCTTTTTCTCAATTAAGTCATCTTTCCGATATTGCTCGTATAAATAGTGAATATTGCTTAACACACTTTATGATCATAGATTACTTGTCTATAGGATTCAAATACTTTGAATTCCTGACAAAACAGTTCCCTTTTCTTCACTTTTCTGATAAATCAATCCAGCATTTCGTATGAAATTGTCTTATTGTTAGTATCGTAAAACAGATAATGTAGGTTTGCATAGTCTAGTGTGTATGATAAAACGTCTGATGGGTAATAATAATGAATAGGTCAAAGTCAAACCAGTACCCAAACACGTCCCTGATCCAAATCGAAGGAGTTAACACCACGGAGGAAGTGGCATGGTACAAAGGGAAACGAATGGCTTACATCTACAAAGCTAAAACCAAGAAGAACGGTAGTCACTACCGTTGCATTTGGGGCAAAGTTACGAGGCCTCACGGTAACAGCGGTGTGGTTCGAGCCAAATTCACATCAAACTTGCCTCCTAAATCAATGGTAAATTTTAATAGATATGTTCTGTATTATGTTTTTTTGTTTTGTTTCTTTCTTCTTTCCTAGACCTAGTTGTGCTTGGGTTCTAATATAGCTGGTGATCGTTTGTGCAGGGAGCCCGTGTGCGAGTGTTTATGTATCCAAGTAACATCTAAAGCTTTGTGTATTAAACAGCTGTTTTTTCTGTTTGCAAGTCGTCGTTAATGGACTTTCTTTATGTTTCACTCTTTAGATTTGATGAAAGAATATTCTTTTGATCGAGCCTTGGTATTAGATTTAATTCATTTCGTGAACTAGAATTCTGCCTATGGATATTAAAGGTTTCAATTACATTTAGAGTTAACTAATTTTAATCTTAAATTATTGGATAACAAATCATTGCTTTTTTTTTCAGAAATCACAAATCGGTAAAAATCACAAAATAATATTTTTTTTTATCAAAATTACAAGAAATGAAAAATAAGAATATGTTTAAAAAGTGAGTTATAAAAGAGTTACTCTTATTTCTTAAATTTTCATAAAATAAAACAGAATTAAAGTGAGTTTAAGATTGGGTTAATTTAGAATTTATGTTGGGTTGGACTAGAAAACTTTTATTAATATCTCTAATTCAGCCCAAGTTTGCAAAAGCCTGCGTTTGTGTTGGTCGTAAGTAACAAAGCCAACGACGGTCCAACACGAACCACAGTACTGCAAAATTTTTAGACGATGTCCACCGTAACACGTGGAGTTGTAACTTACACTTGTCTTTAACCAGACCAATGTGAGCATGACTGTTTTATTTTATGACTTTATCAACATTTTGTCGTCTCTTTACTTTGTGAGCATCGAGATAATATACGTTACTGGATGAAGAAGAAAACGACACCCTTTGCATTTGCATCCATGGCGTCGAAATTTCTTCTCCTAGTTTTCTTCTTCGTTTTTCTTATTCGCTTTTCTCCATCTTCGACATTATCTGACTTTTCTGGAATATCTCTCCCATCTTCGCCGAAAGTCTCCCTGGCCCTGTATTACGAGTCTCTCTGTGGGTACTGTTCTTCCTTCATTGTTAACGACCTAGCGAAACTCTTCAAAGGCGATCTCATATCCATCGTTGATCTCCATCTGTCTCCGTGGGGCAATTCCAAGCTCCGCCCCGATAACGTCACTGTCGTTTGTCAGGTCTTATGTCAAACGAATCGATTAAATTAAGCTTTAGTTTTATGGTTTGGATGAATTTGTGAAAAAATTCGGCTTTTCCTTTTAACTGAAATTTGATGTTGTTTGCATCTGTGATTGATAGATTGTTTTTTCCTCCGCTCATCACTAACTCTTGTCGCTAATTGTTGCAGCACGGGGCATTTGAATGCCTCTTGGATACCGTAGAAGCTTGTGCAATTGATGTTTGGCCTAAATCGGTAAGTCCGATGATGAGATCTGATTGTCGCGGTTACATTTGAAACAAATTATACTTTTAAAGATAACTTCTTTTGGTGCGGCTTAGATCTGTGATATAAGGTAGATCGTCACTTTTGTTGCAGAGCGATCATTTCCCGTTCATCTACTGTATTGAGAGTTTGGTGACAGAACACAAGTACGACAAGTGGGAGACTTGTTATGAAAAACTCAATCTGAACTCAAAACCCATCACCGATTGCCTCAGCAGTGGACGTGGAAAAAAGGTTAGTCCTTCCTCCTGATGTAGTTCGTTTTCAAGTTTTCTTGCTTGTTTCGCCGCAGTTTCTTGTTGATAATAGAACTCGCATTTCCTTGCTGATTGCTTTTTACCATCGGAATGTTACATATCTGAATCCATCATACCATTTTGCATTGTTGTTGTATGATTGATCAAAGAATAGAGATAGTACGGATATTTTGAGCAGTTTTATCATTACTCACTTCCATGATAGGTTTCTGTGTCTGATGTACCATGTTCTTGTTTTGAAGCGTCCGTACATTCCTTGCTAATTTTTTTTTCATTTGCTGCAGCTTGAGTTGCGGTATGCTGCAGAAACGAGGGCACTTCAGCCACCTCATAAATTCGTGCCATGGGTAGTCGTGGATGGTCAGCCACTTTATGAGGTTTGGTTTCCCAAATCTCCTGAAGGACTGAATTCTTACTGGGATCAGTCCACGGTCTCTTACTCTCTGTGCATGAATGATATTGCTATATTCACTGATCAGTCATTCAGACTTATAATTTGGGTTCATTCCCTTGAATTTATTAGGAATTTGGTATTGCAACACTTTGGATAGTGTCTTTAGGGAATTGGATTATCTTCAACCATATAATTTCTGAGCCTTACTCTCGAATGTAAATTCCAGCCACCTAATCAAACAATGAAGACATGTTTATACGGGTATCATAGATTATCATTTGTACGTTATGTACTCAAGACTCTATGAGATATGGATGTTCTGGTTACCAAATGTTGTATCTTCTTGTAAGTTAGATGGGCATAGGCAATTCAAAAGCAGTGTATATCTGTAGTTAGCATACTAAAAGGGTAGTTTCCTCTTGGCCTGTTGGCAAGGGGTGATGAGAACTGAAGTGTCTCCAGGAGATTCTCATGCACGTTCTATGAAGAATGGGAACAGTAGTTCTCTGTATGTGTTTGTGCTTGATGTTTCTTGGCTTTAAACCTGAATTTTTCTGTGTGTTCACTGCAGAATTATGATAACTTCATAAGCTACGTCTGCAAGGCTTACAAAGGTAATAAAGTGCCCAGCGCGTGCGCCAAATATTCTTCGGACACCAACATTCACGAGATGAAAGAGAAACCCTTACCTCTGGTTTACCGGATAGGAGTTAAGATGTTGAATTGGTTGGAACGTATCAAAACCTTTTTAGGGTCACGCATGGACATTACAGGCCTATTATAAACATTCACTCTTTCTTTTTATGCTATGTAACAAAACACCTTAATATGAATATGTGTAATCTTTATGATGGGTATTTCAGTTTTAGACACCACAGAGAAAATGTAGTGATAAATATCAAATAGATATCAAAATAATACCGTTGGGTCTTTATCAAGCCGATTAGGAACAAAACAAATTTAAATAATGATTTTGAAGAACCACAAATTTTAAGCAATCTTTAATATGGGAAAAATATCTCTAAGCATAAAGACTCGTAATGCAAACGCTAAGATTACATATAGGCTAAACCCTCTTTATATAATAAGATAAAAAAAAAAAAGAGAACGGCCATATACGATCTTAATCATAATGTTCCACCAAAAATAAGTTACGTTAATTACTGACGACAGGAAAAAAAATAAGGGGTTAAAAAGGTGAAAAAAAGTTGAAGAACACACGTTTGTAAAGACACGTATTAAAACATAGTAAACACGAGTCCTCGTGTCGGTCGGCAATCGTGGCAAACGATACCGTCACACGTGTCACGATCTTGTTCTGTTCATGTCACTTTTACTATCTTTCCAATGTTATTTACGTACACGTTCGTATCTAAGTATATAAGTAGAAATAATAAGTTTATTTCCGATTATATATGTACACATATTTTAAAGGAATGTTATTCTTTCTTTTCTTGACATCAGTTTATTCTATTTTGTTTAAATTATTAGTAGGTGACTTACATGCATATACCGTATAAAACAATACGAAAAAAAAAGAAGAAGAAGAAACATTAGAACTTTTTATACATTTTAACTTTTCAGGCCGGAAAAAAAAACTTCTGGAAAAAAGAAATTGTGGGATTGGTAGATATAACTATATATTCAAGGTTTAAGCAAATAATGATTCAAATAGTCATCGATGTATGACTGTATACGTACATACCTAGTGTGTATACACACATTGTTAAAGTGTATATATGCAAGCTGAAAAAAACCTTTTTAACATAAATTAAATTAATATATCATGATTGTTTCTATACATATGATATCGTTTAGTCATATATATATTCAAAACAAGATCTGTATTACTGATATAGGATAATATAATACTTTATATATATGTGAAGAGAAATCCCATTAGTGGTGTGCGAATTTTATAAGAATTCACAAAATTCAAGAAATTAATGCATCAGAGATCGATCCACTAAACTTAAACAAAATCCCAGTTATCCGTCTTTAAGATATTTCAAGATCACCTCAGAAAAATAGTTACTAGGAAACAAAAGAACCAAGTGAGTTCATACATATATGTATGAATGTATATAATAAAAAATATATAATAATGATAATTTGATCTAAGGCGGTACAGCCTCGGCGACAGACGGATCACTGACGTTACAACCGTCTCCGTGGATTTGTGTCGACTGAGAAACGTCAACTCTGACGGAGGTAACAGTTGGAGGTCGTTTCCGTTTCTTTTTCTCGTAGGGAATCCCACGGGCCTTTGCTTGATTTTCTCTGACTTCCCTCAAGTAAATCCTGACCGCACGTGCGGCAAAAGGATTTGACTCGGGCTGTCCACCGTTCTCCTCGTAGGCAGCTCTCAACCGTCCGATCAGAGCATCGAGAGATCCCCAGGCTTGCTTGAGAGGGCAAGCACAGGGAGACGGAGGGTGTTGATGACCAAAGTGCGGACAAGCCGCCACGTGGACTTTGGTTTTACCGAACTGGTCGAGGTACTTGAGGAACTCAATAACGTGCGCTCCGCTGCACCGTGACAACGCGAGAGGTGGCTTGTGGTTCTTGAGGTACTGCAAGAACGTGTTCCAGTCACGTCGCTTCTGTGACTCGTACCTGCTAGGCGTGGCCGGTGGTGAAGAGACCAAAGACGGACCCGGGTCATCTCCGTTAATCGGGTCGGGAAGTTGTGACCCGGAATCCACAGCTTCCATTAAAACTAGGGTTTGTTTTGTTTGAGAGAGTTTGATTTTAGTGTTTACTTTGAGAATAGAGCGGATCGAGAAATTAGTGTGGAGTGTTTTAATAGAGAGAAAGAGTGTGAAGTTTTGTTAGGTTTTATTTTTATTTGTTAAAGATTAATTGAATGGTGTGAATTGTGAAAGAAATGGAAAATGAAAGACAAAAAGAGTGGAAATTTAAAACGGTAAGAAACTAAATCACGTGGACATGGCCCTACTTACTACTCCCAGACCACTTGACACTTTTTACTATTTCTGTTTAGGTCAAGTCTGGACATATGCTTAAATCTTTTAACTCTTTTTTTATTTATTTGATTTATACCATTATTATTAGATGAAACTATTTTTAATTGTTATTGGAACTTTAAACCAATCAATAGCAAGCATGGCGGATGGATCTGAAATAATTGTTTGTTCTACTTGTTTATATCAACAAATAGCAAAGTATATATGTCGGTTTTATTTATATATATTGTTTGATGTTCTTGTTAAGTTTTCATATAATGATTTATATATTGTAAAGAAATATTTACAAGTAGATTTTGTGATGAGATATAGCAAAGGCTTGTGTTTGTAACATATTAGTTTATTAGTCGCTTTTCTAAAATTATATTGATTGATACATGTTTTATATTTAGCTATAATTAAACAATTACGTATAGTGTTTAAGATGTAAACAGGAGTGTATAGATGAATAAATAGTTGAAGAACCGTCATTAAATTTCTATCAAAAATGTTTTGTATTTAAGCTGTGGATGGAGAAGTCTAATTTATTGTTATATGTCACAAAAATAGAGAAAACGTAACAACTTTGATGGTAGATGTTAATTAGCTGGTAGTTAACACATCAAATCGTAAATTCGAAAATGTTAAAAGTCGAATACAAACTCGAATTTTATTTATGATTTGATTATAGATCTGAAATAATTGATTAGTTATATTTTGTTATATAGAATGTGAGAAACAAAAAAGTAAGAAAAATAAGAATGGAGTACATGTCCACCATCCTAATATGGAAAAACAGAAACAATTGACCCCACTCTGCACTATATTTGCGTGCGTGTGCTTCAATGTGTTGATTTTTCTAATATATATATAGTTTTAAATTGAAAAGTCACATTTAGACATCTCAATTACATTGTAAACTTAGTTTTACTAATTATTATACTACACAAATTATTCATGATTTTTTATATGAATTTTACATCTCTCTATTGTATTATACAAACTAACGAATCGTATTTTAATTTTATACGAATTTTATATATGTTTTCAAAATTTTACAAATCATGATTTTATTATAAAATTATGTTCAATACACGTTAATTGTATTTAATATATTTCATTAACCAAATACTAACACAAATAATAATAAATCAATATTACATTAACTTAAGAGAACATTAACACATTGTTATTTTGATGAGTTTTCTCGATTAATGTAATTATAATATGTTAAATATGATTATCGTGTATTATCGTAATTTTACAAAATTTGTGTAAAATTAAAGTACAATAACTTAGTTTGTTTAGTATAATAAAAAAATAAAAAAATTCAAATAGAAAAATCAAAAATCGTATAAATTTGTGTGGTATAATGATATGATCTCTAGTTTATTTTTGTAATAAAATACATTTTTATATTAGTAGGTCAAACTAGCATGGAGGCTTATTTTTCATTATGTCCAACATTAAATAATTCATTATTAATTTATGACATAAATGATGAGTTATATACCTACCCTCACATATAAAATTAAACATACAAGAATATTTATATTATGGCTACCCATTTTCTGAGTGTATTGTTGTTTGTTAGTATTATCCAATAATTCAATAAGATATTAGGTACTGTCCTTTTGAACGTATTCACAATATCACGGTGTGTCATTGTTAGGACGTCTTCACATTGTTTTATGCATTGTTTTCTTTTTATCTAAAATCATTAAGATCACCCAAGAATGACTTGTGTCCTATTTAAAGTAAATTTCTGGCTGAAATGCTTTTTTATTTAATTAGGGTCTCGCAGGTCACTAGTCCAATGAAAAATTAGCTGGAATTTTTGAATATTTGAGTTAATATTTCATTTGTTTGTTTCGTACTTAACTGCATATCTTTTCTTTTTTTTTATCATACTGGAAAATTTTAAAAACGATAAAATCATTAGGATCCGATGCTTATTTTGTGTAGCACTATGATAATTACTAATTAAGAGGACATAGAAGTCAATGTTATGGCCCCCAATATGTGTTGATGAGCAATAAAATATGAACAAAATGATAAAAATTTAAATTCAAATTATTGGTTGGTGCTTACGACCCACCACCCACACACATCTTTTATAAACGACGACTATTCAATCTTATTTGTGCCCTGGTGGGTGGTGATCATATCAATCCATCGATTCTCTTCCTAATACGTTCTCACAACTGTCCGTTCCAAATCTTGACTCGTTTTTAAAAATTTGTTTTTTTTAAACCTCAAATCTGAAATAAATTAAAACGTAAAGACCATAAGAACTGTAATTCTCAGTTAGTTTCAAGTCAAATTGAAGACAGTTCGGGCTTTACATGAACGAAGTCAGGTTCCCACTTAGCAATGAACATAGGCCACAACCTCTCTGACATAAAACCCTATTTTTAGTTGCCGCATTGAGATTCGAAAAACTTAAGTGTTAGCTTCCATTTTCGAAGCGGAAGCAACTTTCAGATTCTTATTCCAGATGTCGTTTATGCTTGACTGAATCAGAGTAAATTTTTTCCAGAACAAATTAAGAAATCCCAAGCTTTCTTGTTTTTTCAGTCACCAATTAAATTGGGGATTTTTACGCACGCCTCATCATAGAGTAAGGTGAAGATTGTTTCCTTATTCTCGAGTTTTCTTCGTGGAATGGAATCTCTCACTCTCACTATAGATCGTACCATGTATCCAACTTTTAAAATGATGGATATTTCTATGGGTTGACACTAGTTTGGGCTTTCCCAGAGTTGCAAGGTTGAATTCCTGAATCAGCTGCAGAGACTGAGCTTCGCTGAATCGGAGATCTTTGTTAAATATATAAATAGAAATATATCGATTCATGTTCCTCCAGGGAGATGAATAAAAACCATATGAAGCGTACAGATCGTGGCTTATACGCTATGTTTGAGAATTATAATGTTCTTCCTATGAATGCTCCATGACTTTATAGTCTAGACTTATATAAGATATCACAGTAACTATCACCTGGTCCCGTAGCTCAGTTGGTTAGAGCGTTGGTCTTATGAGCCGAAGGTCGCGGGTTCGAGCCCCGCCGGGACCATTAACTCGAGATTGGTTTTTTTTTATCTCATTTTTATTCCACACACACAACGACAAACGATTCAATAATATAATTGCCATGTATTAAAAATAATTGCAAGGCAGAGTAATTACAGTTGAATCTGTAGTATAAAAGTTAAATGATGAAGAATATATAACATGTTGAAATTACAGGAAATTTGGGAGTAAAGAAAAGATATCTGATGGATAAATTAAGAACTGGGTTACGAAAATGCAACCGAGTGATATCTGCAAAAGTGCAAATCTTATTCGCAGGGTAAAGTTTATAAACCTTTTAATACGAGAGGTGTTGGGATTTTTGTCGTAAAAGAAGTTGTTGATTTCAGTCCATGAGTTTGTAGCGCTTCTCTTGCACACCTGAAACTCCCATCTGTATCTCTATGATAGTGTGAAGTGGCATCTGTTGAAACATTCACAAATAGCAATGTTGTTTATATGTGCCTGTCTTACATCCACAATTCTTAAAAAAATTCTTTATTACTCTAATGGTTTTGGTTTATCATACAATCTCTCTTATTTTCGAAATCGATTATTACCTCGATCTGGGGTATTTCTTTGAGGGGACGATCCGCAAAATATGCATATAAGGCTCTCAGAACAGCCTGCGTATAATCCAACAGTAAAATTGGAACTCAGTGACGAGTTAAAATGAATTCAACACACAAAAAGGTGACATTTGTGTGATTTTTTGAAGAATGTGATCACGTGGACAATTTCTCAGACAATAAATTATAAACAGATCGTTTGGAGTATGACCTGGTGAGATATCACGACAACAGGGGCTCTTTGTCGTTCTAACTCAATGATCACGGGTTCAACCCTGCATTGTAAAGGAAGCAATGTTTGCTTAAGGTTTAGTTTATGGATTGTAAGTAGAAGAAGAAGAACATACCGCTGAATTACATCAAGGTATGACTCTCCACGAGGGTATCGGTATCGCAATTTGTCCTTTTTCCTAGATCTACAGTCATATACACGACAGATGAGTTAGAGATGTCTCTGAGCTTATTTCCCATTTCAGGATTGAATAAATTTGTACAACAGAGCTTAGGTATACAGTAAAATATACAATATAGGCTCTCCCTTGGTCTCTTCAAGAATTTGCAATCTAGTTCCTTTGCTTTATGATGAGCAAAACTACAACAACAAATCTAGTTCTACTTCTACATAACTGCAACATAGCACCCTTTTCGAATTTTCTTCATAAAATAGATTTTGTGTCCTTTAGAACACTTGGAAATCAGAACTGATAACATAATTACGTATACAGATTTAGTCACTTACTTGTATTCTTCTGGCATGTTCTTCTTTATCTCTTCATACGTCATTCCATCGCAAACTCCAGAGTTGATCTCATCCAAGGCACGCCATTGCACCTAATATGAGAATAGGAGAAAATAATTGTCCTTTCAGAAAGATATTACAAGAAATCAAGAATCGAAAGAAATTCTGGCAACTGGTAAATACCAACCTTAGGAAATCCGACTATGGAACTTGCTGTTAAGATTGTTCTCTGAAGTGTACTGGTCCAAATCTGAAATAGACCAATCAATTTTGGCATATGATCAAGAACCTTTTGATTCCAAATCAACCAAGTATGGGACTGCATGAGTTCAAGGATGAGTTCAATGCCTAGGTTGGTTGCTGTACTAAAACTAAATCTCATGGTCCATGCCAAATGACCGATATTAAGAATATATTCTGAAAAATCCTGGACTGCCTTGGTCCTGAGAAATCTGATAACTTTTATTAAGGATTGGTAACAAAAGGATTTAGAGGTTGAACCGTTCAGTTCTGCCCATAAATTTCTATCAAATTCTCAAATTATAATTACGTGTTCCTTGGTACCCAGGTCAAGCAATACACTTTCTTTAGCACAATTGCCAATACATCAAAATTTAAACACATTGTAATAGTCTGCAATACTTACCGAAGCAGCCTTTTCGTTTTTTAGTCGCTTTTCGACAAAGTTGGCAAGTTTCTTTGCATAAATTTTTCCAGATTCACTGCATTTTAAAGTCGAGAAAGGTTACGAGAACACAATTTTATATTTAAACAAAAAATACAATTTCCACGCTTAAGGTTAGCATATTACAGAAGAGGTGATCTTGAAAAGAAAAAAAATTATCACACGCAGAAGTAGCAACAAGACTTGTCAAGCCAGTTTTATGTATTATTGGGATATATTTGTACGGAAAAGATGAAATGGGAAATTGGAATAAGAATTCAAATTTTAGCAATTGGAATTATCCGAGCAGAGACATACCTTATTACACTATCTCCTCCAGTTCGGCCTCTAACATTATCCATACTTTCTCCATGCCGAGTGAGTAGTATTGGTCGTGGAGTGAGATGCGTATTCACCTATATGAAGGTAGAAAAATAACCTTCTTCAAAAAATATGAATTCGTGATCAGCTAACCTATTCTTATTGAATTAGCCAATGAATGTCGGACTCTGTTAATGACGGGATTAATCACCCTTGCAAGCATATAACTTGTAAGCTGATTTTGCATGTTACAAATAGGTTAAAGACATTTCAATACAGAAAATAAGAAAGAGACATGGCCACTTCATACCAAGAAAAACACAATTCTTCCAGGAAGGTAACCACTAATATTGTTCACCTATAACAAAATAGATTTAACAGTCAAGAAGAGTAAAAACTATAGAGTATCGTATCGAGATCAGTATGAACCGCCATCAGTGACACATTTATGAAACCTACTTGTATCTGTCCACCATTACCGCTGACCATATCAATCATTTTGATGTAAGAACCTTCTTCGACAGGCTCATAAACCTGGTAAGAAAAAAATAAACGCAGCATTTGAACCCATTACCAATATAAGGGTGCATATCAAAGCTGAGGCAACTATGCTTTATCAAAGTAACTAGGAAACTTTTTGAAGCTGCAGGTTTGTACCCTCTCATAATTGGCCAAACGGTCTCTAAAGTCTCTCACTCCAGCTTCAAAATCCGTCCTGCAGAATAGTAATAGCATATTTAGTTGACAGTGAACGAGGTTTACTAGGACGAGAAAATTCTGCCAACCGTACTCTTCTGCATAGTCAGGACTTTGCTGGATTTTAAGACGAATATTTCTTTCAATAATTCGTTCATCATTGCATAGTGTTTCCAGAAAAATTATCTGCATAAGAGATAAAAGTAAATTAGTTAATTAATAGTTACATATTCAATATCAGCCGAAGATGGTCATGACAGCATTACAAGCGCTGCATCAAAAGACACATTGTCACCCAAAGCATAAGAATCTACATCACAGTACCTTACACTTTCCTTCAGCCATTTTCATCAACATATTCCGTCGAACTCGTGTGCTATTAGTTGCATCAAAGATTCCGACCTACAATTAAAAGCTATTTAGAATGCAAGATAAAAACCAGAAAAAACAATCTAGCTGAAAGATACTTACTTGACCACCTTCTTGCATCCAAGCTATCATGTCCTCCATTGCAAGTGCTGCTACCTAGTGGCATGTGATATATTAAAACTATGTGCAAAGAAGAAGATAAATAGTGTTAACATTGATCACTGAATCACACATCTCCCAATATAACGAATTAAGTTGAAAGTATTATAAGGATAAATTAAGACGCACAGATTAGAAGAGACAGTGGCAAATGGCTAAACTAAGCAATTCAAATTTCCACTTACCTCAGTTCGTGCCTCTACACCTTCTGGATTGTCAGCTCGAAAGAAATCAGCACACTACAAAAAGCTCTTTCGTTATCCATCACAAATCATCCAAAGGAAAGGAAACGAACTTATAGAACCCCGATTTAAAAATCCAGCTTTACCTGGTTAACTCCATGTTTGAGCCGTCGGTACTGTGAAGAAATGGAGCACTGACTGAGTCAATCTTTTCCACAAGTGTTGCTAATGACAAAATACGTGGAAAAACTAAAACTCAAGGATTTATTGCAACAATATAGCAAACCTTTCCAACATTAAAATGTTTAGTATCGTGCCCCAACCAGCGTAGATATCTTGTCAACTTTGCTGCAGTAAAAGTCTTTCCACGAGCTGGCAAGCCTACCTAAATACAATTTTATTGGAATGGTGTGACAGAACATTTAGTCTCGTTTTTTTCATTTAAGTTAACATGTAAAACAAAATAGCCAGCCATCTAGCTCCCTACAATCAAACAATGAAATGTGAGCTAAAAGGCCTATAGAATCTATGAACATTGCCTATATGGCACAATTACCAGGACAATTGCTAGATGTCTATCTTCTTTTGGTCCAAGCATTTGATCAGCTACCGCTGCTGCAGCAACAGCTCCTGCAGCTGCTGGCATTGAATTCTAACAATTTAAACGAAAAAGGGTGAAATGACGTTATCAACTCTGAATTTCAGATAATGCCCCTGATAGATAGAAACTAGCTCAAGCCAAACCTTGGTTTGCGCATCTAGTTTCAGATCAACCAAAAAAGAGCTTGCGCTAACAGATTTGACTAGCCTAGGGGAGCCAACACCACGGTCAACAAAAAGCCCCTTTTGACCATCTTTCTGCTGAAAAGGTGAGAGTATCCCCACTGGCTTTGACTCAACCAGTCCTAAAGCCGAATAGGTATCCGAGGGATCAGGAACAATGAGCTTCATTTCCTATTGGTAAGATGTATGCCAATGATTAAATAAGAAAGATGACTGGTAATTAATGCAGGATTGGCATCTACCATGCAACTAATCAAAGTAGAACCTTTGTAGATGGAGATTCATCAACGCTAACACCAGAATCTTTTGGATTGATGGGTGCTGCGTTTGTAGTATTGTCATTAACAAATGAACCAGAAGCTGAAAGAGATCGTGGATTCTCTGCATTGTCAGCTGCATAAACAAGGGACGAGTGTGCAGAAGGTGCAGGCGCAGGGATTTCATAATGCTCAAGATCGAGTTCCAAAGTTTCTGAAGGGCAATGCTGTACGACATCAAAGAAATGGTCATTATCGGGCTTGGTCAACAACTTTATATCTCCACATGGGACTTGATATAAGAAATTGCAGTCAAACAATTTTAAAGTACGCATAAATGGGCAGTAAGTGGGAGGCACAGAAAAATCATTCCTGATATTCTAATTGACATGACAAGAAAATTAGAGATAGATGGAATTGCGGTGAAACCAAAAAAAAAATGAAAGAACAAACTACCTCAACAGCTGTTTGATTAGGATTTATGCTGACGTCAGGAATTCCACGTACTGTAGAAGGCTGGAGGTTCTCCCTATAAGCTCGCCAACTAGCAGCAAGATCAAATGGTGAAACTCTATCAGCTTTGATAAACACTCGGAACTCAACAATCACATCACCTTCCAGCTTAAACAGAGCTACCCTAGCATCTCCTTGCAGCGAACCACCCGTAAGAAGCCTATTTTGACCTTCCTCCACTATACAAGGCGTATTTCTGTACTTTGGCTTCAACAAAAACTTGAAATCCAAAGTCTCTACACATGTAATCAAACCAAAAAACAATAAATATGATGCAGTCGCTTAGATTGTAGTCCACAGAAAACACGTTTCGGTTATGAAATTGGCTTCCGCTATATGCTACAAGATCGGCTAAGTTAGTCCTCCAAATTTAAACAATACCGTGATCAGGAGGAACAACGAAACTCAGTTCCGATACTGATGCAGATTCACGCTGCATCGGAAGCTATCAAGAAAAATTGACAAGAGACGACGCATAAACGCTATCAAATTCCCAGATGGGTGAATCGGAAGGAAACGCACAAACGAAGAAAAAAACAAATTCTCACAGCTTTGAAAGGATCCCAAGAACCGATGACAGGAACAGAGCCGTAAACATGAGGAGTAAGCTCGCCTTCAACCTTAGAGTTCTCCATTTTAAGTGAAACGTAGAGCTGACCTCCTCTGCCATTGGAACCATCCTCCTCTTCCTCAGTATTCTTCGATGCTCCCGACCCCATCGAAAACACCGTCGATATTCTTTTCCGTTTTTTATTTTTGATTTGAATTAACAGAACAATCAAACGGATAAGAGAAGACAAGCAACTAAGCCGCTCCGCAGCTTTTTACTTCTTTTTCCCTTTTCCGGAAAAAAATCAGTTGTTCTCAGTGGTACATTTGGATAACCGGATAAGAAATAATGCGTGGTGGTTAGTTACTTGGTATGAGTCATTTCGGGTGTCGAGTCGGGTCGAATCGGGTCGAGTCGGGTCGCGTCGGGTCGAGTCGGGTCGGGTCGAGTCGGGTCGGGTCGGGTATATTTCACTGCTTATTGGGCTTTATGTTGCCACTTCGTGGGCCTTGTGTTGCCACTTATTGGGCCTTGTGTTGCCGTTGCCGAGTGGTGAGAACTGAGAAGCAAAAACTCATATACCTCCTCAACAATTCAATATCAAACTTACCGAAATCCACCTTTCTGTCTTTTCAGCGCCACGAAATTAGAAAATCGATTGAGGTGTTCAAATTTCCGAATTTGACGAGGGAAACTTGAATCAGAGCCTTTCATCACTCGTTCCTTGAAGAATTTATCGGAGGTTTGCCCCCCCCGCTTTTTTTTTCTCTTTTCGTCCAGAAATTTACCGTCAGTTTGAGACTTGGTGGCTATTTAGTCGACTTCTCGCCTTGAAAACCAAATCGGATTTGGATATACTATATGTTCTTCAATATCTTTAGACTTTTTTAAATGCTGCCAATCGTTCACCCGCCATTGTTTTTTTCTTCCTGTTGATAACTTTAATTTATGACACCAGAATATTGGTATTTTCAAGTTCAATGCCAATTTCGGTTTCTGGATTTGAGTGTGGTCTCTGTTTCTGTGCTGGTTGCAATTGTAAAATTGGGATGAACTAGATACCCAGACATTAATATCGATGACAGTACAATAATTTAGCTCTAGTTTCTTACATGTCTAATGCTGTAATCATAAAAGCTGGATTACAATATTGTTCACTCTCTTAGTCATTGCACCATACCATACAAGTTTTTTATACCCAAGAGTTACATACTTATCTTCTGTGTTCACTTGTAGTGATCTTCTTTAGCTCATTAAACTTGAGTAATGTTTCTTCGTCAAAACCTCCAGCAAACTGAATTGGATTAATGTTAGGAAAGAAACGAAAATATATATATATATATATATATGAACATGGCTTATAAAGCAGATTAGTTTATGACTTTAATGTACCTGGTGTACTATGTAGGCAAATCGAACTCCTTGAAGCATAAGATTTCCTTCTTTAGCGCCTTCTTTTAATTCCAGCTCGTTGGTTATTCGCTTCATGTACGCCTGAGCTAGCCTCAGTGAACTGTATTTTAGCTGCAATACGGTAAATGTTTCTCAAATTTTCTGTGAAAGAAGTGGTGGATGTGAATGTAAGCAGTTTTCACACTTTAATGCTGGGCAACCTTTTGTGAAATTGGTAAAATGGCTGATTTCTTTGCGAGAGATATAGTTTATAGTTTTCATAGTTTGGTTGTGCAACCAATGTTGTTTGCTTATAATACTGATATAGGTATCTTTGCATAGTAAATGTTCTCTTTGTAGTGTTCTTATTCCGTACATATGATAAATTCCCATCATAATCAGATTTTTATTGGTAAATTGCAACTATCAGTTACCTACCTGTCCAATCAATCCTGTGTCAAGCATCCACTCCCACGGTATCTGAAGATCCTTGTATCTCTTCCCTGAACTGTCTCTCATCCTCTCTGTGCTCTTAACACTTTCTTCTAACCTGCAAATTTGACAATTCAATGTGATTAACTCGGGTAATTGGATAAGATCAGGAAGTAGCTAGTAATTATATTCTTTATACATGCTCGCCTGTCTTGTAACGATTGGATCTTTTGCAAGACCTGCTTCAGAGGTTCCTTTGGATTTTCCTTGAATGACAAAATTTCAGTTTCAAGGTTTTTTAGCCCTCTGTAGTTGCAAGCGGCCTCTCTTAGAGAATCTGCTTTGCGCTCTGGCCATTTATGAAAATGCTTTAGGACAGCCCTTTCATCAACCAAGGAAGATAGTCCATCGTCTATCCATTTCACGAACGTCTCCACTTCAGATATGTCGATAAATGTTGCAGCCTCTACCTTACTGATTATGAAATTGATATGGTCTTTGTTTCTTTCGATGTCAGATTTAATCTGCAAGTACACTAACACCATTAGGAGCTTTTTTCTAGCCCACCTTTTCTAAGTTATGATGAACAACGTCCTGTACTTACATCTGAAAGATATTTGGAGCGGTTCTCGATCTCACCAATCATGTTTCCGCTGAATGCAGGCGGCAAAACTCCATTCTGAATGATCCTATTGCTCATATGAGACTCTCTCTTCGTGAGGGCACGATACAACTCTATGACTTCTGGAGCACGCCGCAGAGACCTTTTTCCAAGTGTTGTTTTTGATGGAAGTGGTGGAGGCGGTGGTGGCATTATTGCTGTAGACTGTTCTTTGACTGTGTGCTTTGAGTTTAGATTTCTTACCTCTTGACCCTTTATGTTGGATTTGACATTCTCTGGCTCTTTCAGGTTAGATCTGTCTGTGTTGCCACTATCATATGAGCTCTGCAACTTCTTCCACAAGATTGCTTTCCTCTCATTGTCATGTGCTTTAAGATTGCTTACTTGTGCTCTTAGGTGGGTGACTTCTTGACGCAGCTCATGATTTTCCTTCTCCAGGTTATCGTTCCTCATTAAAGCAGCTTGAAGCTCCTTCACCAGACGCATGAGATCCGAATCATCTTCTGGATTTGGTAACATATCTTTCCCTTGGCCCTAGTAGATGTAGGATTGAGCTAATTTTTTTTTCTTTATATCACATGCCTTTTAGCTATTTCTCAAGGAAGCTATATATACCCACCTAAACCTTTGATGTTCACTTTTGCGTGTGGTTAGTTCCAAATTACAAGTGCAGTCACAGAATAATAGTGTCCTCTTGTGTATAACTTCTTCTAATTTTCTAATGAGGCAAATTGAGCTGTGTATACGTCCATTTTTTTTCTTTTTGCCTCTTTTCCCGTCAAATAGGACTAAACTGACCGGGATTTTAAATTGATTTCACCACGTTTATACAAAACCACACTTCATTTTTTGGTCATATTTCAATAACAAAATTACAAATTGTAGTCACAACATGGTGTAATGAAGTTATTAACAGAAGCCACAGTCCATGTCACAAAAGTTTTTTTTTAAATTAACTAAAAATATATTACTTTCTTTTGTAAATGCTAAATAAAACAGCTGAGGTTAAAAAAAAAAAGCTAAATAAATCAACTATCCTTGAAGCGTTTATTATGATATGCGAATTTACCTTTCTCTGCGTCTGAAGCAAAGGTAGTTTTAAAAATGACATCGTACCATACAAGACTTTCTCCTGCTTATTTTGTTCTTGCTTTCATCATTTTATTCATCTCCCTAGTGTTGTATTGGAATCATTCGCTAATTTTACTAAAGTAGTGGGAGGCTAGTTTTTGTTTGATTATTAGTGAGTACCACTGTTTACAATATTGCTTATGTTGACTTTGATAGGTAACTTAAAAGTGTAATGGAATAACAGTATATGTAGAATAAAATGATAGGTAACATCCAATCTAGAGTGGGTTTTAAATTTAAAATTAAGGAACATGTGTATTTGACAAATATTCTTTGCTGTCGTTGGTGTATGTCAAGGACTCAAGATCACTGGATTTTTAAAACAAAAATGGAATTTCAGCTTTGGTTTGTTAGCCGGGAGTGCGTTTAAATGTAAAATCAAAGAGGTGACAGGTATTTATTTGACAAAAACTATTTGTTGTAGTCGGTGCATGTCAACATCATTTGATATTTATTGATTATAGAAGTTGTCAAAGCAAAAAACGAGCATGCATTGTGTGTTAAAACTTTTAGATGTTTGAGTATATTACAAAAGTGTATTTGTTGTTTGATTCACTGGAAATATGGTTGGTTAACGTCCGCATCATGTAGTAAAATTTCAAAGTCATCATTTATCACGAGATGGCTGTTGTCCAACACTTTGTTTTTGCTTTCTACCCTCTAATTCTCGAGACCCTATAGTGAACACCCAACAACGTTGAGTTCCAACCTAAAAATAATTGAATTCCTTCGATAATCAATTGGTTCCGGAAACTAACAATCCAACTATATGCTACCATAAAAATATTAAGTTATGCGCAACAATCAAAACAAAAACAATTAAATGATAGAAAATGTATATAATCACAAAAAGTATTTATCAAAACTAGCACATATTTTACAGATAAATATTTTATTTTTCGGTTTCTTTAATTTATGAATTGAGTATCGTTTGGCGGTGATTTAGGTTTCTAGAACTCCGCCTTCCCGCCGTAGCCCTTCATTGTTATTGCTCCGTCGACCCTTCTCGTCTCCAGTCTCCAGCGACATGGATCGGTCCCTCCAAAACACACACGCAAAACTCCTAGCGCGTGACATCCACCACCTGACACAGTCACCGACAGAAGCCAACTCTTTTTCCTTCAGAGGTAACGTGTGGGTCTCACGCGTAGAGACAGTGGGCACAGTCGTCTCTCGCGACGTGACCCCTAAGTTCCTTAAGTTTGCCGTCGACGACGGCACGGGATGCGTCACGTGCGTCCTGTGGCTCAACCAACTCACGTCTTCTTACTTCTCTCGGTGGGACCCATCCACGGTTCGGCTGCTCGCAAGCGCTGCGCACGAACAGGCCGCAGATATCAGAATCGGCGCCGTGGCTCGCGTTCGCGGTCGCGTCGGCTCGTACAGAGGAGTGATGCAGATCACGGCGTCTGTTGTGGTGGTCGAGGGAGACCCGAACGCGGAGATCTTGCACTGGTTGGAGTGTGTAAGGCTTGGTCGTAACTGCTATCGTATTCAATAATTAAGTAAGAGATATTGTTTTCAACTGTAACTCATAGACCAATTAATTTCAAGTTCAATTCTTATCATCCATCTCCTCTGTGTCCTTTTTCTTTTGTTTCTTCATCTGTATTGAGCATTTTGAAACTCTAATTCATAACTCCTACTTTTTGTTCTATTTCTATACTAACAAATATACAAAAAATCCCACAAAATATATCATGATCACAACAATCTAGACTTACTTACCCTTTAGCACAAGTCAAGTTCAGGTCAAACCAAATCAGACCTCAAACAAATACTAAACCAATAATAAACCGGCTAAACCGGTAAACCCAACTAGGCAGCTGCACACGCTACATTCAAACCGTTTTTATGACGTCTAAACCGTTTTCTCCCTAAACAATAAAGACTTTATGACGGACTAATTAAAACCATATATTAAAATAGAATAATTGATGTCAAATTTGCTGCCTTCGGTAAACGAACACGTCGTATGAATCATATATAACTAGATTTATATTCACAAAAAAATATTTATAAAATATATTTTATTAATAAATATAAATTAAATATTTATATAATTTTTATTTTTATTTAAAATTATTTTAACATTAATTTTTATATATATAAATTAAGAAAGAAAAAAATAATTATTTTTATGGATTTAATAGTATTTTTTGGTTAGTTTAATAAAATATATTAATACTTTAACAAAATTAATAACAATAACATATATTATAATTATTCGAATAAGTTAACCATATTTATATATTTATTTGAAATTTACTGTAATGATGAAATATAAGTATGATATTTCTGTTAATAACACGTGAGAGTAATATTATTTTATTAATTTTTTCTCAAATAATATATTAGAGATTATGTAATAACTTAAATCTATTTATATTTCTTTGAAATTATTTATAAATTTACGTATTAAAATTTTAAAGAAATAAAAATTATTGTTTTTGCAGACGTAATACTATTTTTTGGCTAGTTGAATAAAATATATTGATTCTCTAACCAAATTAATATTAATGGCATGTATTGTAATTATTTTATTAACTTAAATCATTTTATATATTTAAGCTGAAACTCGTTGTGGTGTTGACACGTCAGCATGACATTTTTGTTATTAACACGTCTTCGTAAGATTAATTTGTTAAAAAATTTCTCAAATAATATATTAGGGATATAATATTTGCTTTTACAAACTTCATACAAAGTACTATTCTTGCTGAATCACCAATTGGTGTCTCAATACTAAATACCGTTGACACTATACAAACTCTATACTAAACGAAAAATTAAATAAAAAAATGAAAAAGGGATAACCACTCTAAATATTAGATCAAATCCACATAAAGAATAAACTCCCAACATAAATTAATAATAAAACCCAAATGTAAACGGTTAACATATAAATAAACCTTTTTAAACCAAGATTAAACCAGCTAAAACCGACATGCCTAACCAACCGACGACATACTTTGGCCCTTGAAGATTCCGGCTGCTGCTTGAACGATGCGATCCACCACCACCGTGAACCGGAATTACACGTCCCACGCCGCTTGACCGGCTTTGGCGACCTCCCCTGCTGCTACTGCCGCCACCGCGTCCTCCACCACCACCTCTTTTGATAACGACAGCTAATTCCCGAGCTATTCTTTCAGACCAAACAGCGTCTGCATTCGAAGGAAGAGTCTTGTGGTTCGGAACAACTGAAGAAGGTCGTGAGCTTACGGAAGGAAATGTCTGCTGAAGATGAAAGATGAAGAGAATACATAAAACCAATGATGTTCTTCTCAAATCCATATTCTTTTTTTCTCTTTTTTTTCCTCTTCGCTATACCCTTGGTTTCAATTTATATAAATTTCGTTTCTATTCTTAAGTTACAGACAAAACAAAAGGCGATGAGAAAGAAATAAGGACGCGGCAGAAGTAGTTGCCAGTTTTGACGTAATATCAATGTCTCATAAAAAAGCTGCTCAAAGATATCAAGTAGATGTTTGTAATTATACATAATTATATTTATTTGAGCTTGCCATCCATATAAAATGAGCATAAAAGTCAGAATTTAGGATAAAAGAGTTTGTGATGGTTGGCTCTTTAGCCCAAACTGAATTCATTTTTGGTATTTCGTAATATTTTAAATAGTGGTGATTTAAAAACATATTGATTAGATAGCAAATAGTATTTTTTAAACGACGAAATTAAAAGTTTGGCCGCGTGGCAACAAAACAAAGAAAAAAAGGAAAATAGAAGGAAAGTTCGGCCGCGTGAACACATTGACTGGCCCCTTTTGGGTATTGGCATAAGGTCCGTCCAACTAGAAACATGGAT
The DNA here is from genome assembly GCA_018901935.1 of Pugionium cornutum. Classification (NCBI taxonomy): domain Eukaryota; kingdom Viridiplantae; phylum Streptophyta; class Magnoliopsida; order Brassicales; family Brassicaceae; genus Pugionium; species Pugionium cornutum. The sequence continues at coordinate 5,311,368 of CM032156.1, forward strand.
TTTTCTTTCCAAATTAAGATATTTCCTATTTTGTTACATATGATGTGTCAATTAAATTTAAAATTGAATGTTGTACTGAGAATTGAACCAAATTGTCCTATTTTTTTCTTTTTATTAAAGTTAAGATAAGAAGGAAATATCAAAGTTTGTTTTCTTCTGATTTTAGTGTTTACATTATCTCAATGTATTAAAGTTTAACATGTCAAGTTTCTGAATGAATTAAAAGGTCTTTTTTGTTGTTCTTCCATCTCATTGTTGAAAAAGGTTTAAAATCTAGTTAAGTTTAATAGCATATATATATATATAAATGTAACTATGTAAGCAAAGCGTTTAATATGTTTTTAAAAATTATATCATCAAAAAGTATTGAAACAGAAGAACCTTTTGGGAACTTTTGTTCCAAATTACAAGTGTTTGGTGTGTCAACACTAGCTATATGTAAAACTTCTCTGTATTTTTTGCTCGTCTAAATGATTATTTTCTTAACCTTCATTCCAAGTGCTTTCTGCAAATCAGTAGCTGTTGAATCTTTTTCATGTTTTGAATGATAACATAACATGATTTATTAAAAAAATATACATAATTGGTTTTGAAGACAAAAGAATGAATAAATACAAATTATGAACAACAAATTTGTCTGAAGTCGGTTAAAACAACAAATTCCACATGGCATCGACCTGGAAGGAGAGTAAATTATGTTTGGCAAGATTTACCCTCATTTCGAGCCAAGGCAGCATGCATGCAGGGTGATTATACAAAATTATTGTGAAAAGGAAAACTAAGATTTTGTAAAATGACAAACAAATGAAGACTTTTGACTCTTGTCCAACAAACACCATCTCTGTCCTCAAAATAAGACCATCCAAAACGGACCCAGAAGAAACTTCAAAACAATGAAACCAATGTTACTCTTTCAGATAACCAACTTAAAAATAAAATAAAAAAGAATATTTCTCCGGAATCTCTTATATCACTCGACACTTTCAACTCAAAACTATAGACCAAAAATGACTCAGTAAAAACCGTCCACAAGCGATACTTGATATGACTCGACAACACATTTGTAGATAGAAGGTGCCAAGACAATGGTAGATTCGAGATGGGTGCATCAAACCACTTTTAGGCTAAATTACCTCTCCAGGATTCGGTGAGGTAAATATTGACGCATCTCAAGCTGAGGGACTAGCCTCTTCTGTTTTCTTTTCTTCATCAGCTTTCTCTGCCTCGCTCTTTTTCATTTCCTCTCCTTCGACTTCAGTCTTCACCTTCTCCTCTGTTTTTGTCTCTTCCACAGTCAATTTCTCAAGAAGACCAGCGGTATCAGAGGCATCTTTGCTCTCTTTCTTTTCTTCTTCAGAGTCAGCTATTTCCTTGAATTTTTGCATAAATGCTTTGCAATCTGAAAAGGGAAAATAAGACTTGATTACCCATTCTAAATTTCTAATCTATAAAACAATCCGGTTCATGGGATTAACAGCTCAAGAAACCATTGAAAATATATACATTCGCCCCATAATGGAAACGTTGAGTTGAGAACCTTCAAACAAAAACTAGCCATATAACGTATAAATTATAAATAAGGCAAAGCAAACGCAACATGCATAGAGGCAATGTCACAAGTTTCAGTAGGTAATTTTAAGGTGGAGATTAGCATAACTGCATAAGTTATGGCATATGTCAACTAATTGCTATATTCACACAAAAAGTGTAATGGTAACACAATCGCATAACAAGATCCATCCTACAAGAAAAAGGCACAACCCAATATCACACTCACTCTCAACTGAAGCAAATCGGATACAGAAAAGCTCATCTTTCAGTTCCCCATCGGCAAAGTCACGAGCGTGCCACACACAGGACTTTTCATTTCCAACATGTTCCTGAACTGTCATGCCCGGTTTAACTGCAAAAAATCCGAAGAGACATACAATAAGTAAAGAGTACCGAAAAACGGATATAGAGGCAGCATAATACCCGAGACGGAAATTTTACCCAAGTGATTAGCACAAATCTTCAGAGTTTTCGATTGCCTCATAACGAGACGAATCTTCCCAGTACTCTTGTGTTTTAAGAACTTCACAGTACCAGCTCCTCTCTCCTTCCACTGATTCGCATCCTTGTCGAAACGATACAGCTTCGATTTCCTTCGATTCGCATACAAAGTTTAATACAAATATCTCAAGAAGACGGCTCAGCACCGTAGCTAAACCCTAGAAATTCTATCAGATCTAGTGACCTATAGAAAATTAAGAATAGACTTACAGATCGAGGACGGCGTCTTCGTCTTCCTCACCGGTAGTGACGGCAACCTCCTCAAGCCTAACGATCGGAGCCACCTGAGCTCCAGTGTCCTCATCCTCGTTAGCTCCCGCCTCTTCCTCGTCTCTGTGCTCGTGCTCGGGTTCGTTGGTCGCCATAGAATCTACCGAGATTTCTTCGTGGATTCACTTGTTCGCTACGAAGCGGCGTATGAGAGAGAAAGAGAATGAATATTGGGGTTTTACAACACAGAAAAACATCTTATAAAGCGAGTTATACCGCGTCAAAGTCAAGCTACTAATGGGCCGATTTCTTATAAATAATTAGGTGGCCCATACAAGACCCTTTTGTGCCAATTATTTCTTATAAATAATTACGTGGCCCATTAATTTAACTAATTTTTTTTAACATTATGTGTTTCTAGAATAATGAAGGTCACATGTCCCAAATTCATTCTTGTTGTCTGTTATTTAGATTACGAGGTGACTCTTCAAAAACTAGAGCGTAGTAATTCAAATTGAATAAGGCTACTTTTTCTCAACGCCACTTTCATGTTGTGTCATATAGGAATGGTATTAAAGACACGAGAGTGGTCAAGTAACATAACATGCATCACCAATTTTTCTTAACTCATTTAGAGAATCAGTGGTCAACAAAGATGGTCAAATAATAACTATGTCATAGCGTAACCAATAATTGAGATTTGTGGTCATTTTTGCTGTCTCAAAAGAAATCTTTTATTGAACGCAAGGCTATATTCATTTAAATTGATCTAGCCTATCATGCTAAAGTAAAATCAAGTCTTCAATATGTGATTGGTTAAAGAGACTACTCTTTGCTTTTTGAAAAGATTAATGTATGAAGGAAATCCTGACAAGTCTGCATAAATTCCTACGAAACTATGCATCATCCCAATAATTCGGGATAAGTTTGTCGACCAAAATAGGTAGAATACATTTCGTACAAAATATGGTTGAAAATAACTTCTCTTTTTACACCTTTATGGTGTCAAAAAATGGTCAACAATATCTAAATCCGACTTGAGTGTTAAATGCATCATGGAAAGCCATGTTCCCGGGTTCCTCTATCCAATTTTTAGATTTAATAGATTCTGATCATCGATCTGGAATAATTAAGATTCGGAGGGAATCAGAATTCGGCAAACGCAGATTTATATATGACCCCAGATGGATTCAGAATGCAGACTTCGCGAACATAGTCAAGTCTTCCCGGAATCAGCTACCACACACTTATAATTCGGCATTATTGCAAAGATTACAAACATGTCGTCGGCAAATGGCTCAATGGAAAAGAGCTTCGTTTGTCCCCGCAAAACAGAGAATTAAAGAATTATCGATAGCTATTGATTCAAGCTATATGGAGATCCCGATGGACTATACAAAGATAGCTCACTTAAGGAAAGAGTTAGGAGCTCCATATGCTGACGAAGAACTGTATTGGAAAATTAAAAGTCGGAATCAATGGCTTTCAGAAGGTGACAGGAACACCAGATTTTTCCATGCGGTCACTAAAAATTGTCACTCGACTAATAATATTAACTCCATTAAAGATTCCTCAGGGGTTGACATCTTTGGAAATGAAGCAATTGGCTTTGAAGCTCAGAGATATTTTATGAAATTGTTTCAATCATCACATCCTGGGAATATGACTGAGGCAATCAACAATGTTACACCCGTAGTATCTGAATCTATGAATCATGATTTGATTCGACCAGTCACCAAAGAAGAGGTTCATGCAGCTGTATGTTCAATTCGTGCTAATAAAGCTCCAGGATCTGATGGATTATCGGCAACCTTCTTTCAACAGCACTGGGAGACGGTTGGCGAAGCAGTGTATCTGGAGGTGGTAAAGTTTTTTGATTCAGGGTATCTCAATGTGGAGTTTAATCATACTAATATCTGTCTTATCCCCAAGATGAAATGCCCTTCATCCATGGCAGACTTTCGACCAATATCACATTGTACTGTATTCTACAAAGTAATCTCTAAGGTCTTAGTATTCCGCCTAAAAAAGATACTAGACCAGATCATTTCTGAAAATCAAGCAGCTTTCATTCCTGGCAGACTTATCATGGATAATATCCTCATTGCACATGAAGCCTTACACTCTTTACAAGTACAAAATACTTGTTCTTCATCATATATGGCTGTTAAAACAGACATCAGTAAAGCCTATGATCGTGTGGAATGGGATTTCTTGAGGAATGTTCTTATTCAGAAAGGCTTTTCTAGTAAATGGATTCATTGGATCATGACATGTGTTACTACGGTATCCTATTCAGTATTGATTAATGGAAGCCCTTATGGTCACTTCTTACCCCGACGAGGACTACGACGAGGACTACGACAAGGGGATCCACTGTCTCCGTATTTGTTTATTATTTATGCTGATGTATTAAGTGCAATGCTACACAATGCGGAAAATAGGGGATTAATCAAACCACTTCGCATCGCACGTGGTGGACCTACAATTTCCCATTTATTTTTTGCGGATGATGCCCTCTTCTTTACAAAAACAGATCACGGTAATGTTCAAGCTCTCCACACAATATTCCAAGAATACAGTAGAATATCTGGACAAAATATCAACATGGAGAAATTGTCAATTATTTTTGGTCAGAAAGTGTTCCAACATACGAGAAACAATATACATTCTACTCTAGGTATTACCAATATTGGTGGAGGTGGAAAATATCTGGGTTTGTCGGAACAATTCAGCCGTAATTCAAGGCAGAGATTGCAATATGTGGTGGACAAAGTTAAATCCAGGATTTCTGGATGGCAAACGAAATTTCTATCGACTGTTGGAAAGGAAATCTTGATTAAAGCAGTTGCTTTCGCTTTACCGGTTTACTCGATGAATGTGTTTAAAATGCCGAAAACAATTTGTCAGAAGATAAATCAATCACTGAATCAGTTCTGGTGGGGAAATACTCCGACTCAACAGAAAACTGCATGGGTTTCTTGGAAAAAACTAGCAACACCAAAAACACATGGAGGTATAGGATTCCGAGATATTCAGAAATTTAATCAAGCGCTATTAGCAAACTTATGTTGGAAATTAATGGAGCGACCTACATGCTTGCTTTCGAAGATTCTAAAAAATCGATATTTCAAGTCTTGTGATTTCATGTCTGCCAATCTCAGTTCACGATCATCTCTTGGATGGCAGTCAATTTTATATGGACGACAGTTACTTCAGAAAGGTATTTTCAGAACTATTGGTACAGGAACATCCATTTTACTTAGTGATCCGAATTGGCTACCAATACATCCTGCATGGTCTCCACATCTACTTCCCTATACTAATCCTACATTACCAGTTAGTACTCTTCTTGATAAGAATACTCTTCAATGGAATGAGGATGTTATACATGATCTAATTGAGCAGGATGACCACCACCTCATTTTCAAGATATTTGTACCACCGAATCCTTTAACAGATGGATATTTTTGGAAACATACACCGGATGGTATATATAATGTGAAATCGGGATATCGTCAAGCAGTTGAACAAGATATTCAGGAGGGGACTCTAATTAAACCTATTCTTGCTAATCATCCAGATTTATCCACCCAGATTTGGCGTTTAAAGATCCCTCCAAAGATAATACACTTCATTTGGAAATTATTATCCAAGGCATTACCAATTAGATCCCAGCTGTTTCGGAGGGGAATAATTCAAGACGAATCTTGTCCGCGCTGCGTAGGCACATGAGAAAACGAGGTTCACACCTTCTTCACATGTATCTTTGCCCAAATGATTTGGAGAAGAATAGGTATATCGACACATTTTATTTGTGATCACGGTACGAACATCCATGATAATATCAGATATTTATTGGCAAGTTATGACCAATTGGCCAATGATTCACCTCAAAATTTTTTACCATTTTTCACACTCTGGAGAATGTGGAAGACACGGAATGATTTGTGCTTTAATCACAAAGAGACATCTGTTGATCAACTTCTTAATAAGTGCTATGCTGATGTTCAAGAATGGATGGAGAATCGAGATACAAAGGTACCAAAACCTCCAGATTCATTGAATCAGCGACGAATACATCTTCATTGGTCACCACCACCGGCTTCATGGGTCAAATATAATTACGATGCCGCACATAGGTATGGATCCTTGCATTCAGGACTTGGTTGGATAATACGCGACCACAATGGAGATTTGTCTTTGCTGGTATGGGAAAGTTTCACGGACGACATACTACTATTGAGTGAGAGGCTTCAGCATTAATATGGGCTTTACAAGCAACATGGTCAATGGGTTTTAAATCAGTTATATTCGAAGGAGATAATCTCGGTTTAAACAGAATCATCAACAATCAACAATCTAATCATCACCTCCAGCAATATATTCTTACTATAAAACAATGGATGCTTCGATTTGATCGTATTGTTTTTCATCATAAGGCAAGAATTTGTAATCAGGTGGCGGATAATCTGGCGAAGTCTTCTCTTATATCTCCTGTACATTGGCAATTGTTTAATGTTTATCTATCTTTTATACGACACCATGTAAACGATGATATGTTACGATAATAAAGTTATCGAAGGCAAAAAAAAAAAAAACTCTAGCCGTGCAAATTTTATAAGTACACTATTTTCACTAAAGAAAAATCTATTTTTTTCTCGCTTAAATCATATAAATCATATAAATCTAAAAAAACTTTTGAAAACTATTTACGTTTTCCTTAGCCCTCATCAACCTAGTTTGATTCATTTGCGGCCATCTCTTATTTCAACTTTTTATATTTTCTGTTTTTTTAAAATGCTTTTGAATTTATTTTATTGTTAAAATGTATCTTAAATCAAGGTATCAGATAAACAAACCGAACAAGTTGTACCAACTCAAATATTATACTATAATTATAAAATTCGATTCTATCTTTTTCGTATCAATATAATAAACTATTGCAAACTTTGAGTTTGTTGTATCATTTACCCATTTTCCCTTTAAAGTTTCCCACTGTCACCGGTCCTAACATGTTAAAGGTTTTTTTTATTTACTTAGATGTCAAATTTGTTAGAAATTCACAATTCATGAATTAGACAAGAAAATACAAGTAAATGGAGCAGAACCTAGAAGCCACGAGTAATCAATAAGATGCAACACAGCAACAGTTTGCGTAAATAATACTAGTTTCATTTGATCCAGATCACGTGTGCAAACAGACAAACAAAAGTTGAGGCTGAGATTAAAAGACAAAATTTCTAGTTCCTTGTTACTATTACTACGATGATATTGAATAAGTTCGCTGGAGACACATGTTGCCTTAACCACAATTTCCAATAATATAACTACAACCAATACTAATTCACATAGTAGCACCGCCGCCGATCGCCGGTTTCCCGGCAGTCTATTTGGACACACAGAAGCGTAAATTTTGGCAGAGTCATCCACCGATGATGTGTTATATTCCGATTCTGCCCTTGTTGATTCCGAATATTCCATTGTTGTCCTTTCGTCTTCCGAATTGTGACTTCTAACCTCAACCCAACCATTCGATTCCCAAATCGCCTCTCCGGTAGTAGCCAATTCACAGATCCTTGCCATCCCCGCGATTTCAAATTCGGATCTCCACTCGCTTCTCTCTACTTCTTCCTCCTCTTCTTCTTCTTCTATGTCAAACTTTATCAAGTCAAGTACGCAACGCGGAGACGGCTCAGTGGATGACAACTCAGACAAAAATGGATGCTGCAAAAGCTGATCACAATTCCACCGCTGATTCGGGTCTCGCTTCAGACACTTTTCTAAGAAATCGCGGCCGATTTCCGATAGCATCGAGGGGAATACCGGTAACTCGTTGGCGAAACCAATTCGAGTCAGCGAGTCAATAGTCCCGAGTTCTTCCCAAGCGGGTTTCCCAGTGAACAATTCAATGATCGTGCATCCGAGAGACCATACATCGCTCTCTGGCCCTTGGTACTCCCGTCTGATCACCTCTGGAGCCATCCAAAGCGGGCTTCCACGTGGCGTGATATGACCCGTTGATTTTCTTAATTTGATCGCCGACCCAAAATCGGCTAGCTTGATCACGGAGCTTTGGCTGACGAGGACATTCCTCGCCTTGACGTCGCAATGAACGTAGCCTTGGGCGTGGACGTGACGAAGAGCAGAGACCAGACACGCCGTATAACGTCGGAGGAGAATTTCGTCGTCGATTTCTCCGGCAGCGTGATGAGCCACATCACCGTCTGGGAGATACTCTAAGTAGAGATTCCGAAATGACGTTGTTCCTTCTTTGGAGACTCCGTCGCCGAGAAACCGCACGATGTAAGGGTGAGGCTTGAGTGAACGAAGGACAGATATTTCGTTTTCGAGAGACTCCAATTGAATTGGGAGACACGTGGCGAGATCGACGGACTTCACGGCGAAAACTTCACCGTTGGTTTTGCTAATCGCTGTGCTAACTGCACCAAAACAACCTCTTCCGATACAATTACCTCGAACCCAAGACGAAGATTGAGATTGTGAAGATGACATTAAAGAAGAGGAAAAAGAAGTATTTTTGGTGTTCTGATTATCCATGTATGCCAACTTTCATATGTCGTCCTTCTGAAACACGAACCTATTTATACGTGTTTTTAAACTGTAAAACAAAGAAAATGTGAACATGAAATGAAGTTGCAATCTTTTTTTGTTACTGACATGGACAATTCTCGAACACTTGTCTTTGAGATTTATAAAGTATCATCTTTTGAAAATTTCCCACGTGGATATGTCATGTACAACACAAACTCTCGAGTCTATCATTAGATATTTGAACAAATTCTACCATGTTAGATGGTCGGTCAGTTTTTGGATTTAACAATATATATGTATGAATTGAATTCTAATTACATCCATCCACAAATTTTAAATTGATAGGAGGATTAATTGTTTGAAAACAGAAAAGTAAAAAAAAAAATCAGAAAATATCATTTTAGAAATTAGAAGAAAATGTTCTATGTCACTAATGAGACACTTGGAGAAGTTTTCAGGATACTTGTAGGAAACAATGCACTTGCCCTTACTCCTTAATTCTTATCCAACAAGAATCAAATTGCGGTTTGATCTTGTCCGTTAATATTTTACACCAAAAAAAAAAAAAATCACTGCCTCTCGCTTCACGGAATCGTTTTCGTTCTTATAACCTCAACGACTTAAAAATGATCTCTTCACTAAGCAAAACATTTGATCGTCACCCCGACGGATCGTGGGTAAGAGAAATGAACAAAACGTGCCGCTAGATTTACAACGCTTGATCTGCTAACTTTTTGGTTGTGTGTTATATAAGGTTGACTCTGGCATGATCAAACATGGAATATACGGTAGTCGACGTACAAATCATTATCAATGGTTCATGAATCCAAATCATGTCTAGCCAATCATACGAAGAGACATTATTTAATTTAGTATCGTAATCAAGTAAGATAAAGAAAGCGAGGTTGCACAGTAAAGGAATCTGTACGCGAAACAGGGAATTCGGAGTTGTCAAACGAGGGAAAAGGTTGCCGAAAGGAGTTGATATTTTATTTATTTATTTATTAAGAGGGTCCATTTGGAGGGGCTTACGTGGCATGAAACTGTTGGTTCACGTTGTTTGACATAGTAAAGAAAAAATTCAGTTGGCTGAACATACATACTCGGAATTGACGTGCTTGATCGGCATCCACGCATAGTGCAAAATTTATATATTTTCTTCAATCATGAAGCACACAAATTTACTCAAAAACACAAAAAACTTAATTCCGCATTCCAAAAGAAGTAAAAATATTTTCCGCCGCATCTATATATTTTCTTTGGTTTGTTGTATCGCTAAAAGCTTTGACTTTTGTGCGAACGTGAAACGCTTGTTTGTACGGTCCACCATATCCTCTTAGGAGTTAGGACATCTATTTACACTTTTATTGCGTCTGAATAAACTACTAGAAGTGTCCAGAAAACAAGATAATATTATCTGGAGATTTTGAGAACCCATACCATATCTTTTAACTTACAGGTATATGAGATCCACCTGGAATACATGCAACATGTACTTTATACCGTACTAATTAATAAATATTCAGGTAAACTAAAATAACTAAATGAAATTAAAAGAGTAATATCTTAAAATAGTATTTTTAAAATTTTTTTTTTAGATCTAGCATCATAAAATTAAATTTCCAAAAATAGTATAAATATTTATGTAAAAATATTTATTTATTCTAAATAAATTATACATAAACTTAAAATATTGTATTTGAGTTCATTATTTCTAATTTAGGATTTAATTTTTTTCTATTAAAATATAATTTTAATGCATTTTAATTTTAAATTTGTGTTATTATTAAAAATTTAAACTAATGATGCTATTTTTGAAACAAAAAAACTAAAAAAATGCTATTTTAGACATTTGCCTAAATTAAAACTAATAGAAGAATGGATCCAAATTCTAACGTTTAAGTTGTTTTCTAATAGATATACATTTCTCCTATGGTCAGAATAGGCGGCACAACGAAATCAACATCACACTGATGTCGTCCAAGGAGCCTCGTGATACAGAGAGGTCAACGAGCTTCTTACAAGCTAACAATGGCTTCGGTTTCTGATCGGTTCCTATGCAAAATGGTCGAGCTATGTCTACTGCCTCTTGATTACTAACCTTGTCCCCTAGACCATCTGAAGCTAAGATCAAGAACTCGTGTTGGGAATGGATTTTGAGTATCTTTATTTCTGGCTCAGATATGATCCATTGTTTGAGATGAGCATCTCCGATTCCTCTAGATACCGCTAAAGATCCTTGGATTCTCCAGACATTGTGGAATGTATCTACATAACCCCCCTGCAACATTACAAAGATTAGAACGAATGTAATATAACAAAACCAAACCAAAATGTCTTACTCAAAAACTATATTATACTGGATTTAAATTTACTAAGGACAGTCTTTTTTCCAGAGCACAGAACCCGAAAAATCGCAAAATGGCTTCTTATGTATAGGCAAGAATTCTTACGGAGCTCTCAATTCTGTTCCGTTCATCATGTCTCGAAGGGCGGTGGTCAGAAGTCAGAGCCTCCGCGAGTCCTCCAACGCTCAAAACAGCACGGCAGTCACCGGCATTGGCCACCACGAGATTCCCGTCGCTGATCAGAGCCGTGACGCAGCACGAGCCGCCCTTAACGTCTTTCTCATTGAGAAATTCAGAATCAGTCGCTAGATAACCGCGTTTTACAGCCTCTTCAATCTTTGAATCGTTCTTCCCACCAACTATCTCTCCTATAATGTAATTACACAAGTTCTTAGCAGCAAACTCAGCTGCTTTTGGTCCTCCGTGACCATCGTAGACTCCGAAAATTGCCAGCAATTCTCAACATTGAGATCCTAGTGATTTCATTAGTCATGGGATCTATCTAATCACGAACTAGTAGTATAATTTCTTCATGAGATTATCTGTGGAGCTTCTTATTTGTATCAAATTATAAATAATCCCACACATATCACAAGTTTTTGAATAAAGAAATCTTTAGAACAGACGTTAAATATTTTAATCGCATTTCCTGCAAGCGATGATCATTAAATTACAGAAGAAAACTGAATATTACCTGTTTGGGATCTCCTAGGAGATTGGTGATGGCAGAGAAGCGATCCTCCATAGCTTCTCTTCTTCCTCTCTTGCAATAAACGGAATACCCATCATCTTCCCTCTCCACCTCGCCACTCTCCTCCCTCGGCGTCTCTGAATTTTCGGATAACGGAGATGCAATACCTACCGGAACCACCGATATATCAAGCCTCGTCGGACGTTTCCTCTTCAGAACGCTTACGGGACCAGAGTCCGATCCAAATTCTAATTTAGGCGATGGTTTCAGGAGACGGAGACAGAACGGCGATGTGGGAGACGCGGCGTAAGGAGAAGGAAAGGAAGCGGGAGAATTCAGATGGGAAAGAGAAGAGGACGGAGAGAAAACCGGCGAATTACAGACAGCAACTGAGAACGACATGGTTTTGCAAAAAATCGTATTTTTGGATTAGTAATTGTTTGAATTGTGTGTCTCGTACTCCTCGTTAGTGTCAACGAGAGAGAGACAAAGAGGCATAGATATATAAGAGAAGTCTCTTCTCTTTCTCCATGGCCGTTGCTTTCTTCACCCAGGTCAAGCGTTATTCTTTGACTTTTTCAAATCATGAATCCACCGCCACAGTCCATTTTTTCCGCTCCTTTTTTCGTTCTCCCCTTCGTCAACGCCGAATAGTTTATGCTTCCCTACTTTCCAGAGATGACAGATATATATATATATATATATATATATATATATTCTCGCTTAAATGATATTGGGACAAAGAAAATCAAGATCTAAATAAAAAAAGCCCATTAATAAGGCCCTTAACCAGATAGCCCATTATAGGAGCGACACAAATATGGATACGGTTGTGAGAATTCTAGAACCCGACCCGGTTCAGCGACCACCTCTTGTTATTATCGGCACTCGGAGATTGGGGAATAGGTATTCCAACTCGTGACATCTTCTTCTGCCCAGGTTAGATCTTCCACTCTTTTGTTGTATTTTGCTTCGATTTATGCGTGTTAGCTATTTCTGAGATTTTATTCTCTGTTCTTCTTTCTCTGAATTCTTAGGGTTTACGGTATATGGAATAATTAATAAGGGATAGATTGCAAAGCATTTTAAAGCTTTTAATGTCATTTTAATAAATCTATTAAACTGACAGCAAAAACAGTTGGAATTGATTCTTCTAAATGGATTTGTGTTCGATTCAGCGGGCTGCTGTTTTCCATGTTGCTTTATTTCTTCGTTCACATTGCATTGGATTAAATAGAGTTTCCTGTTTTTGCATTTAGTAAAGCTAGAATTGGAGTTATTAAAATTCCTATTTGAATGGAATTATGAATAGAAGAACTTCTGCCTGGTATGTGTTTGTTGAAATTCCTCTGAGAAATTATTTAGCTAAACTTATAAAATCTCGTGGTATCAAGTTTCCTTTCTCCATTTCTCTGAAAAATTACGCTTTGTTAACTGTTTCTTTTCTCGGGAATCTGATATTGACCTTAACGTTCTCATCTGCCACCCTTTCTATGTTATCATGTAAAGTTACTAACTGTGTGGATTTAACTGTAAATGACAATAGCTTTAAGACGAGTTTGCGAATACCAATGTATTGTACTATATAACCCGTGAAAATAGATATTCAAGATTACTTACAGAACATGGTTGTCTCTGGCGTTTGCATGAAATATATTTAAAAGGGAGTTTTGTTGGTAAAGGAGATGCATATGTGTATTACTAATGCATAAAACTGTTTTCTTTAATTTTTGAAACAAACTTATTGCAGGTCGAAATCTTAAAAGAGGAACAATATCAGTATTTAGGCAGCCATGGCTAAGCATCATCCTGATTTGATCATGTGCCGGAAACAACCAGGAATTGCCATTGGGCGATTGTGTGAGAAATGTGATGGAAAATGCGTAATATGTGATTCTTATGTGCGCCCGTGTACACTGGTTCGTATTTGTGATGAATGTAACTATGGTTCATTCCAAGGAAGGTGTGTCATATGCGGAGGGGTTGGAATCTCTGATGCTTACTACTGCAAAGAGTGTACACAACAAGAGAAAGATAGAGATGGTTGTCCTAAGATTGTCAATCTTGGGAGTGCAAAGACTGATCTGTTCTATGAACGTAAGAAATATGGATTCAAGAAACGATAATCCTTGGTTACTCGATCGAGGTATTAATCCTGTACTCTTCTATTTTAAGAAAATTTATCTAGTGAAGAAAAGTTATGACGGTATCAAAGAAAAGATTATGGTTTAATCAGACGTGCTATCTTGTTATAGCTGGTTACTAGGCTGAAATTTTGAACCAAGCCAAACCGAGATTTTGGTTTTTGGTTTAGGTTCGGTTACCAAGAGTGAACCGATCGGATTTTAGTACGGATTGTCCAAACTGTTCGTCATCATTTTTTTACCTTTTTAATGTGCATAACAGATATAACCAAATTATAATGAATATGTTAAAATTTTGAACCGAACTAGCTGAATTTTGTAACCAAATTTTTTAGTCTAATATATACGACTTGAATTTAATATTCCCAATCCATAAGCTGTTTGAGTCGGATTCTATTGCGAGGTAAGCTTTTCATCTAACAAAACTATATTTTCATGAGAGAAGTAATAATAGATCGAATTGGATTGTGCTCACGAGTCAGATATAGAGAAACTGGATCTAAGAGTTTGTGTTCGGACTCTCTTGGTAATGAAAAGAAAACTCAAATCAAACTGACAGTCATCTTCATTTGACAGGTATTATTTTGTAAATCATTAAAAAACAATTGTTCTAGTTAATTTCAATTAAAAACGGGTTTTCTTCCGTCAACTATACTATACGAATAAATCTATTTTCCCCGTATTTTTTGGATATGTTACAAATTATGTTTTTCTTCTGTAAACTATATAAACTTCATAAATTATTTCAATTACAGAAATTCTGTTAATGTTTACACGTTAAATTATTATTAAATCTTGTTTTATTTCAAAAATCTAGTTTTAATTTTAAAATAAACTCAAGTTAAAACTAGATTTTTGAATTAAAACGAGATTTAGTAACTATTTAATGTGTAAACATTAATAAAATTTTTGAAATTAGAATAATTTATGAAGTTTGTGTAATTAATGAAAGAAAAATACAGTTTATGTAGTTATAAAAAAATCCAAAAAGTATAAGTAAAAATAGATTTAGTCGTATAAATTTGTGTAGTTGATGAAAGTAAATCCACTAACAACTTGAAAGAATACGCGACAGCTCCATAAAATGAATCCCCACATGATGTCAGAAATATTCGTTTTAAAAGTAATGAAACCCCCAAAATTACCTTTTCAGCCAAAATATAGACGTTGACTTTTATAACGGATGGTGCGTATAAGTCAACGGTTCATACAACACATGTTCGCTTCGGTTATGTGCTAACTGTTAACTTACACTGTGGAATCCACAATTTGTCTGCAATAGTCAACTCCTACGTCCATTAAGACAATGTCACGTGTTACCATCAGCTACTGTTGATGTATCCGAAAAAGGTTCTGTATTTTCAAATTTTAATTTTACAGCCTAAGTAATTCATTAATATATAACGAATTTTATATTTATCAAGTTGATCTCTTTAAAGAGAGAAGTCAAACAGATATTTAGACGAAAATGATACTGTGGCCATTAATTAAGTAACCTTTTTTGTGAGGGAAAAAAGAGAGTTTACGACTGATTTAATTACTAAAGGAAAAGCGTTGAAACATTTTATTCAGTATTAAGGACATTAAATATTGTATTAGTGGAATATTCCAAACGACATGGCTTTGCATGTCTATGTTTATATACCAACGTTTTATGAATATTGTTTCGAAATTTGTTGTGCCCTAAAAGATTTGCTAATTCTTATAAATGTATTTTTTGCTCGAATTTGGGTTAAACATTGTAAAATGATGTTTGTAGAGTTTATTTTATGTAATTAAATTAGAACATATATATAAAGTCCGGTTATGTAGCATTGTCCAAATAATAGTTCATAATAAAATAATATGAAACTAAAGTTAACGAAACATTTTGCGTATATAAAAGGACAGGGACACGAGCGATATAGTTGAACAGAAGAAAGAGAGATAAAGAGAAAGAGAGGATGAGTTTAAGTTCTGCAATTCGGCTGTGTTTATACATCTTCTTTGCTCTTTCAATCGCCTCTTCGGCTCGACTCACCTTTTCAGGTAAGATCAATCGAGCTCACAATCACATCCACATATTGAGAAAGAATTTATAATTGTGTTATGTGTATAAGCTCTTGATCCAAATGTTCAAACCCCTACTAGTACTTTGTTGGATTGCTAGGTTTAAGTCTGTCTCGTATATATATTTAGTCAAAGAGCTAGTTAACCTAATAAATCAGGAGCTAATTAACCCATGACATATATATGTGTTATAGGAGTTTTGGAGGGGGATATATAGATCTATCGTAACATACGTGGTTTAACTTGGGTAATTATTTTGGTTGTTGTGTGTGATAAGTTTTAGCTTTCAAGTTCTTATTATATATTGAAATGATATATATAACAGAAAATGAAAAGGTATTGGTGAGAGGTAGATCGTTGATGATGAACACCAATGACTATGAGGAGCCATCGGCCAACGGACGCCACAACCCACCGGGAAGGCATGGAGGTGGTCGGAAAGGATGAAAATAAGTTTTTTTTTTTTGCATTATTAAGAAAAAGAATAAAATATTTTGTAATATGAGTGTATTTTAACATTCAGCTCTTTTTCTGATTGTCGCCTCTTTACATAGTGTACAATAAAATAGTCAGAAAATGATATGTACTGATAAATAAATACACAGATAATGAATCCTTATATATTACTTTTATTGATCTCGGTTCAGTGAAAATAGTTAGAGAGTATTTTTTTTTTTTTTTTATGTGAGTAAACTTGACTCGATGCATGAAGTATAGATTGCATTTTTCTATAGCAACTAAAATGAAAAGTAAAATATGGGATGGGCTTTAGAAATATCGAATTAATAAATCGTCTATTTTAAATGGGCTTTTGGGCCCGAAGTCTCTGAATCCGTCACCGCTTACGATACGGCTAATAACAGTCAGCGAATAATCTTTAGGTCCTTTCTTGTTGTTAGAAGTTGGTTGACCCAACTTAATAAATCGATTGGACCTTATTTACAAAGAAGCCCAAACGAAAATATGAGTAATAATGGAAGAAGATAAACATTATAGATATTCATGTTTATTCTCTAAGATTTATCTTTATCTTTAAATTTAGGTTTAAGAGACTTATAAATAGCTGTTATTTCTCATGATTGTGTATCACGGTGAACATTGTTTCTAATACAACAGAGAGTACCTAGTGTTAGGGGAACTCGGTGAAATTAGTGTTGTCCTTGATTGTTCTTTTTTATTGTTTACCTTTGTTGTTGCTTGTGGGTTACGTGAAGGCGAAAAACCAAAAAGTGGTATCAGAGCTTTTGATTGCACGTAAGGTACCTGCAAAAGAAACACAAGGAATAAATAAGAACAAGACACACCAATTCAGAAAAGAAACAAAGGCAAACCCACGTATCTGGTATTACAACCAGGGGAGTCTAGAAGTGCTTCCAATCTTACGGTAAATCTCACAAAACTGTTCTCAAAACCAAGGTTATTATGGATCCAGTTTATGGAAGGTTTGATATTGACAAGTTTGATGGAAAAATAGACTTTGGTCTATGGAAATATAAGTTCTTAGGAACATTAGAACTTATGGGGCTAGAAAGTGTTCTAGCAGATCCACAAACAGAGATATTGGATGATGATGGTAATCCAATATCAATTCCAAATGATCCACTAAGGGCAGCCAAGGAGAAAAGAGTTAAAAACCTGATTGGAGCAAGCCTAACAGACATAATTCTCAGGAAGGTGATGGATGAACCTAGTGCTTTGGGAATGTGGAAAGCCCTGGAAAACGAATACCAAACCAAAACATTACCAAACAGGATCTACATGAAACAGAGGTTCAACAGTTTCAGAATGGATGAGAATAAATCTATTGAAGAAAATCTAGATCAAATTTTGAAGATGG
This sequence comes from Pugionium cornutum, assembly GCA_018901935.1. Lineage (NCBI taxonomy): Eukaryota > Viridiplantae > Streptophyta > Magnoliopsida > Brassicales > Brassicaceae > Pugionium > Pugionium cornutum. The sequence continues at coordinate 5,329,254 of CM032156.1, forward strand.
TGCAGGGTTTGGCTAGTTTAAATGTGAAAATCTCGGATGAGGATCAAGCCATCCAGATTCTCACTAGTCTGCCCAAACAGTATGAATCATTGGTTGACACTCTCAAGTATGGGAGTGGCAAGGATTCCTTAACTGTGAGAGATGTCACAACAGCTGCATATTCCAAGGAGGTGGAACTAAAGGAGAAAGGGTTATTGACTCGATCTAACGCTGATTCTGAAGGACTATTTGTGGGGCCTAGAGGAAGGACACAAAATAGAAACTCAAAACAGTGGCAATCTGAGTCTAAGGGTAGGTCTAAGTCTAGGCCCAAGAATCCTAAAGGTTGCTGGATTTGCGGAAAAGAAGGTCACTGGAAACGTGACTGTCCAGAAAAAGGAGAAAGCTCCAAAAGCGAATCAGCTAATGTAGCAGCAGAAGAACCTCTAGTTCTTACAGCAAGCACACATGTATCTAGTAATGAATGGGTTTTGGATTCAGGGTGTACATTCCACATTACACCTCAGAAAGATCTCCTCTTTGATCTTGAAGAGTTTGAAGGAAGCAATGTACTAATGGCAAACAACACAGTTGGCAAAGTACAAGGAATAGGAAAGGTTAGAATTATCAATCCAGATGGGGCAGAAGTAATTCTATCTCAGATAAGGTACATTCCAACAGTAGGAAGAAACCTAATTTCCTACGGTCTATTAGAGAAGTCAGGGTGTTCCTACGAAGGAAAAGATTTTAGCATAACCTTCTACAAAGATGGCAAAAAAGTCATATCAGGAAAGTACAAAGATGGTTTGTACTATTTGCAGGGAACAATCACTAAGTATGAGTTGAATGTGGCTAAAGCAATACCTAATACGACTAAGAGTGCTAAAGAAGAAAGGAAGAAAAGGACCAAAAGGGTTACTTTTAGGACTGATCTAATCCAAGGACCTACAAATCAAGGTGTGACTCATGGAGAAAATACTTCACAAGAAGTATCTGAATCACCAAAATCAGAAGGCGCAGACAATGAACTAGCATGGCAAAATCATGAACAAGGTCAACAAAATCTGAATTCCTATTTGTTGACCAAAGACCGTACCAAAAGGAATACTAGAAGTCCATCTAGATTTCTAAATAATGATTTTATTGCATATGCACTTTCTAGTACTGTTGCGGTTGATATGGAGGAACCTAATTCATATCAAAAAGTTCACAGAAGTACAAAATGGGACCTATGGAAAGATATTGAACAAAAACCAGCAAACCTAATGACTAAATCATTACCTGGAGGAAGGTTTCAGGAAGGTTTAGTCCAGCTCAGAGTGCTCTGAGCTGGAGGAGGAGCTCACAAGTCGATTGATACCTCACAGAGGGAAAACAGTGGGTTAGTACCAAAAGAGGAATCGACATATTAAAACCGTAAGAGAAAGCAGGTCGGTTTTATGGTGAAGCTCAACATAGAAAAATGCTTTCAAGTAACAAAATTCAAACACGACCGAGTTAGATCAGAACTCGACTGAGTCAGATCTAAACTAGCTAGGAGGACTGCGGTTTAGATTGGAGTACCTGAGTAGTTGAAGACAGGAGGAGCGCCGGAGAGAAGCCGTAAGCAGATGGCGGTGTTCCTGAAAAAAAAATGGTTAGTTTGGTTTTGTTTATTTATTAAAAAATAAATAAATAAATAAAACAGGAGGAACTAAACCGGTTCGGGTTGGTACTAAACCGCGTTCTTAACCGAATTTTGAACCGGGTTGTAAACCAAATTTAAACCGGGTGGTAAACCGGATTTAAATTGGATCCGGTTTGAGATTAAACGGATCTGGTCAGACCAAAACCAGATCTGGTTAGATCTAATCCAGATCTGAACAAACCTAAGGGGATTTAGGTTACCTGGCCGCCGTCGGGAGGAGGAGCACCGGAAAACCGCCAAGAAATGGCGGTGATGCACCTGGAAAAACCACATAAAAGAGTTAGTTCATGAAAGACAAAGAAATCGTCATGCAAAATGGACAAAACGGAGAACTTAGCTTCTGGAAAAGGAGGAGGAGACGCCGGAGAGAAGGAGACGACAAAGGTCGCCGGAGGAGACGACAAAGGTCGCCGGAGGAGACGACAAAGGTCGCCGGAGGAGACGACAAAGGTCGCCGGAGGAGACGACAAAGGTCGCCGGAGAGGGAGACGACGAGGAAGACGTCTGAGTAGTGAACAAAGCTGGAGAGGCGAGAGGAATAATGTCGGAGTTGTGACTGAGGAGGTGACATCGTCACACACAAGGAAAAATGATACATAATGATACAAAGGAAGATGAGAAAAAAAAACGGCAGGAGGAGAGATAATTTTAGAGAAATAATGTTGAAGAAAGAAATGAAGTCAAACGAGCAGGTGACTAGGTTTTTCTTCAGCATCGGTTCTTTTATTAAATGGGTCAAGGAGGAGATTTGTTAGAAGTTGGTTGACCCAACTTAATAAATCGATTGGACCTTATTTACAAAGAAGCCCAAACGAAAATATGAGTAATAATGGAAGAAGATAAACATTATAGATATTCATGTTTATTCTCTAAGATTTATCTTTATCTTTAAGTTTAGGTTTAAGAGACTTATAAATAGCTGTTATTTCTCATGATTGTGTATCACGGTGAACATTGTTTCTAATACAACAGAGAGTACCTAGTGTTAGGGGAACTCGGTGAAATTAGTGTTGTCCTTGATTGTTCTTTTTTATTGTTTACCTTATACCGACGTTTCCTTTTATGATTTAAAAGAAATGTCAACACCATTTTTTGGGTACTTTTGTCCAATCAAATGCCACAGTAGACGACAACATGTACGATTGTAAGAATTTCGTTTATATATGTCGAAGCCGTCGGCGTATGATAAAGCACCAATATTCATGATATTTTGTGGCTTCCAAAAAGGAAATTTATACTGTTAATAGTGTCATAAAAAATTATAAACACGAAAAATTTATATTTTTTTGAGGAGAAGAAGAATAAGAATTAGAATGCCACCTGTCGTTTCCAATTCTGTCACGTAGATTTTTCTCATACTTAATTAAAATAACTAATTTTTGTTTTATAATTTTTTATGACTGAATTGTAAAATTCAAGAAAAGCAATTGAGTTTATTGAATTAGTAGTGGTTTAGAGTTATTACTTTAATTTCCGCGAATATAATTAGGGTTTGTATCTTATAGCTCTAACTTCTTACTTCTGAAGATCTGAGTCAGATTGATTATATATCATTGTCTGACATTCAAACATCACCCTGTGTAGGCCGTAGCTGTAATGTTGAAGTCTCTTTATTCTAAAAATCAAATCGTAATCAGTTACCAACTTGTGCTACAGCTGATGAACACACGTATGTAAAATATATCCAAAATTTATGTTCCAGAAGCAACAATCAGGAACCCCTCTATGTTCTCGTCATCTCCATGTCTTCTATCGTTTTCTTTTTGTGTTGGATCAACCTCTCAAGCCTATTCCTATCTGCATCTGGAAGTTTACATGGTTGATCCAGTGAAGGTACGGCTCTGGATCTTTCGAGTAGTTCTCGTTCTTTTTGTTCTGCGAAGCAAAGCAATGATCCTGCACAGACTTCATTAGCCGAAGACGGCTTCTCTGGTTTGAACTTTTGAAGCTTTGAGTACTCAGTGATTAGATGAAACATATAGTCATAAACCCGGTTCATGCTGATGTTTTCCATATAACTTTGTCCTCTTTTTCCTATTGTTTCAGCCTGCAAAAAAGAAACGTCTTAGGAACATGAACGGAATCTTATAGATGGATAATTTGATGAGAAATGTGGAATCTATACTTCAGAGGGGTTGGCATTGCCCCAATCAACAGCTTTTTTGATGGACTGACATAGATCAGTGGGCGAAACAGGCCAGTAGTTTTCCTTGGGAAGGAGGCCTCTACTGAAGAAATCTTCATACTCAGGTGAGATAATGAGTGTCATGGAACCACATGATAGGATATACTTTAGAGAAACTGACCACGCATAACCCTCTGCATATATTTTGTACCTTATGATACAATGAATCCCAACCATATTAGATCCTTCTCATATCGTCAGTCATATATGCTATATATACCTTTGGTTACTCTTGGGACTTACCGGTAATTGCATTGGTTGGAGAGCTTGGATTGTTCATAACCACCTTTTGCTTCTTCTTCCCAGTTCTGTATTCAAAACAGAAATCAGATCACTCCCATTAGGTTAAACTATCTATTAGGATATACTGAAAAGACCTATAAGTCAATCGAACCTGGCGCATAATCTGTGCTCCCCATAACCTTGAATTGTTGCATTTCATGAGCTCCATTCTTATAGGGGAAACGACGTCTGGATTGCCTTTCCAGTACGCTCTAGGTTGCTTGTTGTTCCAGCTACTTCTCCTAGACCCTTGCTTTATATCCCCAAATTCTTCTTCCCACGGCCTTAGATTTGTCTCCGACCTTAATCACAACACTCAGATTGAGACAAAAGTTGAGGAACAAGTTATGGGTCAATCGAAAAGAGAGATACGTACCATCCCCAGAAAGACCAATCCGGAAAAGGAATGTCCAAATGAGCTTCATTGGTGCAGTATCGAAAAAGCGGGAGAGGAAACGACTGGTGCTCCGTCCGGTTAATGATTGGTTTGTCCATGCAATCAAACATCATGTCGACATCAGGAACCATCCCTGGATACTTGTTGAGCAATTGCAGAATCCCCCAAATGGTGAACATCATTCTGCTCTGCACACACGCGTAATAGAGATCCGCGTATAGCTTTCCCGATAGTATCACCACTCGAAACGCAGCATTTGCTTTTGCCTTCTTTACGTGCTCTTTAGTCACCCCTGTCTTTGCCCATGGCTCCAAGTCTCGGTGAATCCACCTGGATTTTCGCCAAATCAATGATATCAAAGGATTACGCCAAATTAACAAAAAATAAAAGTTTGATTCTTTCTGAGTAATGTGAAAAGCCCATCTCAATATCTCAAAGTAATCGATGAATCTGGTTCGTTACGACAAACCTGAAGAAGTCTGGGCAATGCGGTTGCTGGGTTCGACCACCCGACCCGGAATCCGACAGGAGACTCTTTGATTGGATGACGGCGTTGTACGGACATGAGAAGTAGGAGCACTGGAAGATCCGGTAAGCCTGAGAACGTTTCGTAGCTTTGCTGATAGATTTGTGTGGGAATATGTGCCACGGCGTTGGTTCCAAATTATGTCCGGCCAGAGTTTTCGTCTGAGCTACAAAGTCATCAACCTGTTCAACGAAATTATCACTAAGACAAAACTTCTTTAAACAAAAAGGCAGAGCAATAAAGATAAATCAGCTCGCAATCTTTCATTAGATCCATCAATCACGGAGAAACAAATAACACAGAAAAAACATTATTTTGGATATCAAGACAAATACCTCACTGAACAAATATCCAGAGGACATATAATCTATGATTTGTTATTAGAATCAAATACGTAATTATTCAATAACAAATTGCTGAAGGAAAATAAACAATAGAGATGTGGATGAAGGAAAGAGACCTTGTAGAGAAGAAGAGCGGTGAAGGAGAATAAGGAGAGAGCAAGAACACAGAGAAGGAGATAAGAAGGTGTACGAGGAGAGCTTTTGTGAGGTAGACGAAGACGGAGACGAAGACCCATTTCTCTTTTTTTTTCTTTTTCTTCTTTTGAAGAACTTTTTTTCTACTTTTCTGTTCTTTTTCTGTAGAATGGCCTCTGAAATATTCTCTGCTTCTATTGAATATAAAGTGCCCCGCTGCATCCGGAGCTTCGCTTTTCTTTACATCAGTTTGTTTCTATTTTAAATTCAAGGGAATTTTTCTTACCATTTTACACTGGAATACATATACAAGAGTATTTAATTTATCTTAGATTTAGTTTAAGCAATTATAGAAAAATATATGCGACTAAACTAAACTAGTATGTTTTAGCTTGTTACAAATTTTATATTATTTAATTATTAACTAAATGATTTGTCAATGCCAGCTTAAAATGAAAATAAATTAATATAATAAAAATATATACAAGACATAAATCTTCCAGCTTTAGATATGTCGTATAATCATACGTTGCATCAGAACTTATATGTTTAATTTCTATATATATATAGGTATTTAAAAAATAACATAAATTGTTATACAAAGAGACATATGTCCTAAATAAATTGCAAACGACATTAAAATTTTGTGTTTGGATTTTCTAATCCAATTTAAAATCACATTTTCCCATTAAGAAATATTAAGAAATATTTTTAAATTAATTTGTAGTATATTTACATAAAAATTAATAGTAGTAGCAATTTTGAAATTGTTCATATATGTATATGAAAAATATAGCAAATCATTTGCATCTTAGTTTTATTTGGGACTGTACTAATATTTGTGTTGTATTTTATTTAAAAATTTAAGGCTTATTATAAGTAAATCTATTTGTAACTTTATTTTATCAGAATCTAATATATTTTTTCTACAAAACTTTTAGTGTTTCTCATTGTCAACTAATGTTTCTTCCTTCTTATTTATGTGTTTCACAGGAAAGTTTAGTAAATAGAAAATCCAACATTCAAGAAAGTGTATGGTAAATATATTAAGGATTATTGTTAATCTATTTTTGGATAAGGATACATATTAGTATTACAAGAGGTCTGAATACAGTCCATCTATGGAGATGGAGGCCATAGAGCGACAATCATAAGAATTGTGCTGCATTACGATACCATATCCTCTGATCTGCTACATACTAAGTATATACGTTTTCCACATCACAAATAGATGCATGTAAAGTGGAAACATGGGGAGGCCACATCTATTTACATATATTAACCCATTTCTTTATAGATCTTCAATCAATAATTTCCAATATACTTGTTGTTTCCTTCACTGGGACTGGTCCTGGTAGTAAGAGACGGCCTCATTGTGACTAAAGTGTTTTCGTCTGCTCCTGCTTCTAATGCAGCCATCCCTGCTTCCAGAAACTTCTGAACAGCATCTTCTGCGTATTTGTTGCCTTCACTTACTGTCATGTTCTTCCCGATGTCTGGATATGAGTTTAAGAGATGGTCTCCAACGAGTTGTGAGGCGAGTTGGATCAGCTCCACCTGGAATTCTGAGAGCTTTGAGTCCTCTCTTGCTCCCCATGGCCTCAATGATCGTTCCACTTCTGGTAGTTTCTCTGTTAGACGTCATCATCCAGGTCAGAAATTGATGAAATCAATCCGTATTATTAGATTTTTTCTTTTTCAAAGTTGTTTCTTTCCCATTAAGAAACAAGTTATAATCTCCTTCACATGAATTAACATTAGTATCACTAATAGTTCTCCATTTATCAACATTGAAGATGTATCTTTCAACCACTATTTTGACTATCAAGTTCAACAACATATCATATATATACTATTACGCTTGTTTGGTGATTACCTTAACGTAAGGATTCAGAGAAAAGAAAAAAAAAGTCTGAGATCATTCATATTGGACTGGGAAATCAGGTAGAGAATGAAACAGACCTGGACAATCTTGGCGAGGAGAATCTCGGATCCGGAAGAATTTCTCAAAGGTACCAGCCCATGCATCTCTCTTGGTCAAGAAGTGCGACTTTAGGTTGAAGAGTTTCTTCACGGTCGCTGGTATAGAAGAATGCTCATACTGTGAATGTGGTGTTGGACCATCGGGTTCATGAATTACTGCAACGAAATCCATCTTAGCACCAGTCTTTATCAAATCACAAGACGGAATAATAACAAAAAAGAAGTCACTCGCACACAAGAGACAGTCATCTAACGTATGCTTGGAGAGAGATTACCTTAAAGGAAAGCAGCATCAGATATTTAATTACATGTAAATGACGTAAAAGTAGAATCAAGTTAAGAAATAAGTTTCAAAACTAATGGGATTAACATGAACAATGTAATGTTAGTAACACAAATGAAATTAGTACAAGTGATAGTGTATCATCTCAAAGCTTTCACCAGTTTATATCTGATTAACATCTCAAACATCATCCTGAATATGAAATTTTCAATTCTCAAAATCAATATACACCAATTATCAAAGCATAATCTGAAAATTGTAAAAGCCACATGGTTCAACAATGATCACATACCAGTACCCTTCTCGATCCAAGGAGAAATAAGGAAAGTTGGGACCCGAACGCCCAATCGGTCAAACCCAAAGTAAAACGGGTCGGGTCCGATAATTCCGTCAGGGTTAGGCACACCTTTAACCGGCGTCGGAACGTGGTCATAAAACCCACCGTGTTCGTCGTATGTAATGAGCAAAGCCATGTCGTTCCACTGTGGGCTGCTGCGTAACGTCTCGTAGACTTCCTTAACGAACCGTTGACCCGCCGCCACGTCGTGCGATGGGTGATCGTCATTGGCCGGAAAAAGATCGATGTCGAAATATCGCTGCTCCACAACGGAATAGTTTGGAAGCTTCCCGAGCTTTGCATGAAGCTTGAATTTGAGCGAGTAGCTATGGAATTTCACCAAATGTTTAAGCCTACGGAGAGATTTGAAGAAGAAAGTAGCAGGAATGTTTTGGTAATAAATCCCAAAGCTGAGCCCATTTTCTTCGAGCGAATCGAATATTGTTTTTTGAGGAAATCCTTTGATGAGATCCTTCTTCACGTTGCTTGAGCATCCATGGGAGGTAGCTGAGTGGACGTAGAACCGATTCGGCTGAGTCGAAGTCGGTACCGAGGCGAACCATCGATCGAACACTGCGAACTCGTTCGCTAACTCGGTATACACAGGTAAGACTCGGGGCTTGAATCCGCTCATCACACTTTTCGCCATTCCAGGCTCCATACTTTCCGATTGTTGTGCGAATCCGTTCATTTTCGGATCGCCGGATGTATCGTTCGACCCAAATATTTGTTCTCGGATCGCCTGGAACGAATGGCCCGGATCCATGTCGACGAAGACCGCGTCGTCAGAGACGAAAATCTTCTGGGAATTCGGATCGGAGACGTTTAGGGGATTCGACTCTTTACCAGTTAATCCGTCAATTTCGGGTCGGGTCGATTTGAGCCAACCGAGGATGTGATCAAAGGAGCGATTTTCCATAACTACAACGACTATAGTCTTAATTGGTCCTTCGATCTTGTGGGGTTTACGAATATTATTGAAATCGAGAGACTGAGATGAAACTATTAAGTAGAGGAAGAGAATAACAGTGATAGATGCTCGCCAAATAGCCATTTTACCGGTGGCCCTAGGCTCAGGGAACGCCGATACACAGGGGACAAGGGTAAAGTTGGGAGGAGTTATCTAGGGAAGGAAAGAAAAGAAAGGGTTTAAAGTTAAAGATAATGGTGCTGATAGAGGATAAAATGCATATACTTTGTAGAATAACAATGGAGATACCATAGAGGGTATGAGAGCGGTTTGACGCCCAAGACTTTTCTTTCCCAACATAAAAATATCATAAACTACGTTTGACTTGAGAAACCCTTACCTAACCCAGTAGAAAAAAACATTGCAATACTTATTCAAAATTTGGTTATCTCACAAACAAGCAGAAACACAAATCCTCATTACTATATTTGATTTTTGCTTCATTTATGAAACATAGCCAATCCTTGGATTCTTTTTGGCTACTTTTTTTTCTCTTTGTAATTTGTGTCTTAATATCATTTCATTCGCATTTTCTTTTCCCCAAAACTATTGGGGCACTTTTCGCAGTCCATTTTCTATCTTAAAAGATGCACATGTTTCTTCTTCTTTTCTTTCTTAAATGATATTGGTAGTTTTTATGTTCACCACACTTCTTCACTCTTTCTCTTGAAAAGATAAATATTCTCGAGGACTTGGGAAAAAAGGAGAGATGGTGAAGGAAATAGAGCTTATCTTCATTCCAGTTCCATCAACAGGTCACCTTCTCGTCCATATTGAATTCGCCAAGCGTCTCATCAGTCTTGACCGTCGGATTCACACCATCACCATCCTCCAATTGAATTCACCCACTAACCCCCACGCATCCGTTTTCGCCAAATCTCTTGTAGCTTCACAGCCCCAAATCCGTCTCCACGATCTTCCCTTTCTCCACGATCCTCCATCAGTGGATCTCTACCATAGAGCTCCCGAAGCATACATAGTACAGCTCGTCAAGAAAAATACTCCTCTCATTAAAAATGCCGTCTCCGACATCCTTCGTCGAGGCTCAGATTCGGTTCGTATCTCCTGTTTGGTTCTCGATTTCTTCTGCAATTCATTGATCGCAGATGTTGGCAACGAGCTTAACCTCCCTTCTTATATATTCCTGACGTGTAACGCTCGCTACTTGAGTATGATGAAATATATACCCGATCGGCATCGGAAAACCGATTCAATGCTCGACAGAAGATCCGGCGAGGAGGAACTACCCATTCCCGGATTCATTAACCCTATTCCGACGAAATTTATGCCGCCGGGTTTGTTCAACAGAGAAGCTTACGAGGCTTACGTAGAGATAGCGCCGAGGTTCCGCGATGCGAATGGTATTTTGGTAAATTCCTTCGTGGAGCTTGAGCCGTACCCGTTTGATTACTTTTCTCAGCAGGAAGGCTTCCCTCCGGTGTACCCAGTCGGACCGATTCTCAGCCTGGAGGATAGAGCAAGTCCGAACGAGGAGGCGGCAGATCGAAATCGGATCGTGGGATGGCTCGACGATCAGCCAAAGTCTTCGGTGGTGTTCCTCTGCTTCGGGAGCAAAGGAAGCGTTGATGAACCGCAAGTGAAGGAGATAGCTCGAGCTCTGGAACTCCTCGGCTGCAGGTTTCTATGGTCAATCCGGACGAGCCCCGTAGAGAGGAACCCTAACGATTTGTTGCCGGAGGGGTTCATGGGCGGAGTAGCTGGCCGAGGATTGGTGTGTGGTTGGGCACCACAGGTGGAAGTTCTGGCCCATAAGGCCATAGGATGGTTTGTGTCACATTGTGGTTGGAACTCCACGCTTGAGAGCTTGTGGTTTGGCGTTCCCATCGCGACGTGGCCGATGTACGCTGAGCAACAGCTGAACGCGTTCACGATGGTGAAGGAGTTAGGGTTAGCCGTGGATCTACGAATGGATTACGTGTCTGGTAGTGGGAGTTTAGTGACATGTGACGAGATCGTGAGAGCCGTCCGATCTTTAATGGACGGTGGGGACACGAAGATGGTTAAGGTGAAGGAGATGGCTGATGCGGCGAGGAAGGCTTTGATGGATGGAGGATCCTCTTCTTTGGCGACGGCTCGTTTCATCTTAGAATTGTTGGACGATGGCTCGTGCTAATGCAGAGTTTGATGCAATCATGCAATTCAACTTATATGCTATATTGAACTTCTGGCACCAAAAATGTTATGGCAGTATCCTTGGCATTTGTTATACTATCTCATTACAGATTAATCGAATATTCATGTTGAGACAAGACATATAATTAGAAAAGGTCCATGTTGGTTAACTAGATTGTGCTAAACTTGTCTTATCTTGTTTAGAGACAAATATCACCTATTTATTTCAAATGATTAAATTTACTTTTTTCTGCAAATATGAGGGATATTCCTTCGATTCCCGAGGAAAACTCGATCTAACAGTTACGGACACTCATGATCATTCATCAGGATATGATCTGATGCATTTTATCAAACACATCCATATCAAAAGTTTACCTTCTCAGACATTCTGGGATCGGAAAACAGCAGTCCGTCGATGATTCTTCGACGTAAAGACCGAATTTTCAGACAAGAGAATTTACTGCCGTCGCCTCCTAGGCGGAATCCTATCTCAGATTTCTCTTCCGAGGAGTCTCATATGTGGCGGATTCAAGGGCTCCCCGATTTCTCCGCTCCGGCGGTTACGAAGATCTTATAAGAAGACAAACTCGACCCGGAGATGTTGGCCATTGTGAGGTCACAAAACCAAATTAGGAAACAATATTGACAGAGAGTCAATGCTACTTGTTTGAGAGAGAAATGTAGAAAGAGGAAGTGTTGCCGAATTTGATAAGCGGGAAAACGTTAATCGCTGTGTCTTCGCCTATAGACTTTGTTCTGATGCCGTTTTGAATCAATGCCTTGGCCCTTCGCGATATTTTTATTTGGGCCGAATTGTACGATTGGGCCCATATCTGAAGAAATACCAATCCTAATTCCTACACATAAATGTTACCAATAATTTAACAGTCACTTTTTTAAAACAAGCTTCACTAAATTATTTTCAGTGCTGTTTTTTTTTAAAAAAAATGGCAAAGCTATGGTTAGGGCTCTCCTTTAAATTTTAAAAATCTCAAGCAAGTTTACTAATATTTGTGGCACTTATTTTTTAAAAATTAAAATAACCCATTTAAGACTTAGTAATTGGATTGACTTAGTTGTGTTTACGCAGCTGATATGGTCTGACGTTTAATGTTAAGATGATCAATAAAACGACGCAGGAAGCTGACAAATTAATGCCCAAAGTGATCAAAGATATTTTATTTTTGTTCTGTCTCCTTCTTAAACTTTTCATTGGAAGAAAAAAAAATGTCCATTGAAATCGCCGATATTATATTATTATAAGTTCCAAAAACAGGAATATTTTTATATGTAAAACAAAAACATACCTTCTTTGTCAAATTAAAAGAAGAAGAAAAATATCGTTGAAAGAAGATAAGAAGAAATGAGAGTGGCCTTTGCCGTGTCGCTGCTTTTGCCAGTCTCTCTCTAAGTCTCACTCTCTAACTCTCCTTTTCAACGATTCATGATCTTTTGGCCATAGCATCGTATCAAGAGCCAACTACGTAAACTTATATTCTTTTTCCACTATTACAAACAACTAAACTACGATATGTAATTACAGGTTTGTGTGGTGCATTAACGCATTAATTATTCCATGCAAATTCGAGTTAACTCAATGTATGACATTCATTGTCAATTGGTAATAATTTCATTATGAGGGCAATATTTTGACACCTCAAGCATGGCAGATCCAAATGAATATTTCGTCTTTGTTCGTTTGTTTTTAAATTTATGCATCTTTATATTTGTAAGATTGTATGTCGTGGATAGTGAATGGTAGGATTATTCATTTGTAATAACATCTTCTAGAAAATGTGATAGTAGACAACGAGAATAATTATAAAACAAATGCATTTGTTTCCCATATTTTTTTTTTTGATGTAAGTGCAATCAATGAACAATCCTTTTAACTATCACATGGTTCATTTTATCATTTTCTATTTGTTTTTATTTACCTCCTTACAATTTTGGACATTTAGCGTTTGAATCTCGCAGTTGTCTCACAATTCCATTGTTCGATTGTCGAATTGCCCATCACCTATTATATCATTTGATTATGTACTTAATTTATAAAACCTTAGACCTACCTTTTGTAAAAATTTCCAAACACATAAAAAGCTCTCTTTAGACGTTGCTTACGTTAAATTCCGTCAAGTTGGTGGTTACCAGTATCCGGTCACTTCTCTTTTCCTTCTCCACCGTCCGTTCCTTACCCTTTTCCTAAATTGCTACGTTCCAAACAAAAGCTATTTTATGTTTCTTAGTATCAAAGGTTTTTACTTATATAATTTTGATATGCATGCACTTTTTTGCAATCATCTGTACTTGTTTCCATACCAGATGGATGCGAATGTGTTCATATATATTCGATCATTAGTTTTTAAAGTTAAATTTAGTGGTTTTCATAAATCCACGCAAAAGTTAAATGATGTTTTTATTTTATAAGTTTGGAAACACAAATAACATTATTAGTTTAAATTTTTAATATTAAAATATTAAAATAAACTAAAACTTTATTTTAATATAGAAAATTAAATTCTAAATTAAAAAAATAAACTCAAATATAATATTTTAAATTTATATATAATTTATTTAAAATAAATAAATAAGTATTTTCATATAATTATTTATGATATTTTTATAATTTTAATTTTAAAATATTAAATTTAGATCAATAATTTTGAAAAAATATTTTACTGTATTACTAGAAATAAAATTTCCAACATTAAATACGGATTGGAAAGTTAGAAGCAGGAGTTTAGACGTAATAAACTTGACTTAACAATAAATAAAAGTAGATACGAAGATGACATGGGCACGAGGACCCCACTTCTTTCGCCTACCATATCGCCAGCCTGTTATATTTTCACACTCCTTCATTTTTTATTTTTTTTGTTAAAACGAAATGTCACCGTAATTACAAGTGTAACGTTATGTGTCGTCTAATGTAAATATACTTTATTTTCAGAATATTAACAGATCCGTTACCATTCAAGTGGTACATTTATAGCCGTCAGATCAAAATGAAAAATCTCAACTTAACTTCCCTCGGTTTTCGCTCTTTTATTTCTCCGTAACGGGTTCCACATCACTCGGTTCTTTGACCTGTTACCGATCTCTCCGGTATTCCGATATGATATTATATTCCAATTTTTGACGTTTATTCTACTTGATCCCTTCACCTTCGATACTACTGTATATATAATTTCGAAAATATATTTATTTTTCTCTCACTTAGATTTTTTTGATAAATCTTCATCGCGCATGTATAAAAGAGCAGCTCTCTGTAAACTGAAGCGTCTGCCTCGTGCTCTACTTCAGGATTATTCCGAGAGAGTTTTTCCTTTCTTCGAGCAAAATCCCAGAAACCTTCCGGATTTAAACCCTGGTTCATTTATAGAGTGAGTTTTTTTTTTCTTGTTTTCTCTCTCTCTCTCTCTTTCTCGAACTAAATGCATGGAACTTTTTTGTATTTTTGATTTCCGGGTTTCATCAAATCTCGTGCCGATTCACTATTTCCACGATCCGTATTCCATGGGGATTGCAATGATTCATTCCCGTGCGAGTGCATGGTTTTAAGAACTCTTGCCCCATTGTTTTTACTTCACTTCACTGGATTCGTCTTTTGATTTGCAGGAAAGCTTGAGGAAACTTGGACGAAAGTAGCCTCCAGCTCTTACTCTGTTTTTGTCCAGATATTTTTTCTAAACGTATCCGAGCAATATTTTGAGATATTTTCCAAATGGGTGTCAAAGTAGCAACAACCTCCACCTTCCATCAATGGGTGGCTCATCCCATAGTTCATCATTCCTCCTCCCTTTCTCAAACCCTAGCTTCCTCCGCCGTTTCATCTCCTTCGAGACGACGGAGCATCGGAAACGACGGACGCTCTCTGTCATGTCGCTCGGTGGTGCAGAGCCAAAGGTTGAATCCTTCTTCTCTATTCGGCCCTTCTTCGAAGAATCTCCAGCACTCCAAGTCCTGTGAGCTGTGGGAATCATCGAGGCCAACTAAAACTCAGTTGATTCGCAGAGCTTTTAGCGCAAACGTCGATCCGTTTTCCGAGGAGGAGTTCTCCAAAAAGATGCAGGAGTTAGCTCTTAAATTCCAAGTCTCTAACGAAGAGGACAACGTAACGGAGACAACTGATGATTCTGAGCCAGTGAGAATGATCCACGATTCCATTGATGCTCGATCAATGGACATCGTAGGAAGTCATACTTTTAGTATAATGGACGGTGTTGATAAATCCAACTCAAGGTCAGATTCAATGGAACCGCCATGGCCCGAGATGGTTCAGATGTCGAACATCGAGAGGAAAGCAAACAGCGTCGATCTTCCTCTCTCGCTTCGGATCATAAAGAGAAAACTACAGATGGAGGAAGGAGTTAAGCAAGTCGGTGAATCAGCTTGCTGCTCAGTGACGAAAGCCTTCTCGTCAATGGTGTTTATGATTCGAGAACTCCAGAGCTTTACAATACACATGAGAGAGCTTCTTCTCTTCGAAGATTTGCAAGGAATTCTCCATCGCGTGAGAAAGGAAATGCACGCATCGTTCGTTTGGTTGTTCCAGCAAGTTTTCTCTGCAACTCCTACTTTGATGGTCTCTGTTATGATCCTTCTTGCCAACTTCACGGTTTACTCCATTGGCAGCAACTCCGCTTTAGCCAACGTTGCCACGCCTAATCCTCCAACAACCACCGACACCGTCTCCTTCAGCTTGGAGACGACGGAGCTAAATGAATCCAACAAGAGATTTGATTCCTCGATGGTTAAGACATTTTCCGTTTCTTCTCCCGCCGGAAAAACATCTTTCGCCGGCGGCGGCAACGGTGGGAACAACATCCCGCCGGTACAAAGCGGAACAGACGGCGATGGGTCTGATCAATTCAGGATACCATCTCAATTTTCCTCATCATCTCTCGGAGGAACAACTGCGGATCCAGAGGCATCTGTTTCAGGGCAGGAAGAAATTAGACTGTGGAATTCGATATTGGATGACTCTGAGCAAATGGTAGCGTTGGACCACGAGACGATGAAGCAGATGTTATCTCCGGTGGAGGCTCGATTAGAAGCAGAGGAGTCCATGGATTACTTCAAGACGGAGCTTCTCTACCAAACAGGATTGTCTCATGAGCCTGATAACGTACTTCTCCTTGCCAATTACGCGCAGTTCCTCTACCTAATCATCCATGACTACGACAGGTAATTAACATTATTTGACCATCATATATTATAACATTTTCACATTATTTAGAGTATATTCTCTTTGATTTTATACTTCATTAGATCATGATTAGAGAGTTTAGATTAGGGTTGGAGTTAAGTTCGAATCTTAGCATCCAAATTTGTTGGTATGAATATATTTTAGCTAAAAATTGTCATAATCAAATCACCATAATAAGAACCAATCGGATAGGCTTAATTTGAGTGAACCAGTTCTCTTTACCCCTTAAAGAGAAAGAATACAACTGGTAGATGAATATCTACATCTCCATTTTCAGAATAAATAAAATGATGACATTCTTGTTTTCTTCCCCAAAGATTTTTGTCTTTTTGGTTGGGTTCCAATAAAGGTAAAAAAGCTTGGTTAAAAGTAGAATATGTGGTGGAATTCTAAAAAGAACCAGAATACTAAAACCTAAACCTAAAAGGTTTTGCCCTCGCAAAATTGTTCTTTACATCACTGTTACATTATTCATTCATTCACTCTAAGCAGCGCACATGTTTGCTGTAAAAAGAGGCAGGATATAGGTAACGATTCCCTAAAATGTGCATTTGCTTGCAAATAGGATATATACTGTTCTAAACTACTAGAGGGGTTCGTACCTTGACATTTTTGTTGTTTTTTTGGGTATAATTCAGTAGCAGCTCCATTTTAGACAAATCTGATTTCATGCATTTGTTTATAACCAGAACCAATTGACTTGCGTTCTCACTTACCCTTGTGTCCTTATTCAAACCCATATCTTATCTCTACTCTCAAATGAACAAAACCAAAATTGTGTTGGATCTTTGTCTGTTTCTAACGTGGCTTCTTTGTCTCTTTCTTTTGGTCTGAAAACAGAGCGGAAAAGTATTTCAAAAAAGCGGCAAAAGCAGAGCCGTCGGATGCGGAGGCTCTGAATAAATACGCGACGTTCTTGTGGAAAGCAAGGAACGATATTTGGAAAGCAGAGGAAACGTTCTTAGAAGCAATATCTGCCGATCCAACAAACTCCTTCTACTCTGCGAATTACGCACATTTCCTTTGGAACACCGGTGGTGATGACACGTGTTTCCCTCTCGACTCTCCACCGCAACAGAACACCACTTAAAAGAAAAACAATAGCAACGATTGTGAATGTACAAATAACTCATGTCATGTCGCAACTTTTTGGTTCTGTAATCAAATTATAGTCTTTCTTTATATAAAATATTCGTACATATTTTCAAATTTTGACTCTTTTATTGAAATACCGTCACGGACTTGTTTCTTTACGTGAACGAACCCATGTGTCAGTACGACTGTGTTTTTACGTTGAAAGTAGCTTAATCTATGTCAATATTTGTATAATATAAGGATTAATTTACACTGAGAAGGCCACTTTTCTCATCTTCAAAGCAAACATTATTTCAGCAAATATTTGTTTAGCTATAGTATTATAAAGTTTGGACCATCTTTTATCTTCGCTCTAATCCCTGTACTTGGACGATGCTAATCTTTTATGTGTGCATAGTAATTCGCATATTATACTATCAAAAGCAGCAAAAGGAGGTCGGAGTCAGGAAAGTATTTGTGTAGAAATTGTCGGATTTCTCGAGCCCATGTTTCTTTAGATCTCTACAACACATTGGATCGTGGGAATAACCCCAAAGTTTCTTCCTTTTTTTCCTTGTCAGTAATTAACGAATATACTTTTTCTTTTCTTTCGTTCAACTTTTTATGCCTATTTGTCTTCACATTAAGCTTCGGGAAACACGCAGAGCTAATTAGTATCACGTGAACTCATTATAATAGTCTTTTCTTCTGGGGGGATGCAATGCATAGATAACATTTTTAAATTCATCTTTTTCTGTAATGACTTGAGGTATTTAGAAAAGAAAGGTCAATATATGAAAGAGTAGTCTAACAACCATTGAAGTCGAATGTTATTATCCATGCGAGTTAATGGGAATAAACCTGTAAAACATATAGAAAGAGCATATAATAAACCAAAGTCGAATGTTGCTCAGTTGTTTCTAATAGTGGAAAAGAACATCATACCATTCAAAGACTTGTTTCAACTGCGACTCTTTAGTTCAAATGTGATCTTTTATTTACAGTTTCACGTGTTGTTATAAACGTAGCTAAGGTCTACATGTTTTCCATTTTGGACTATTGAAATAAAGAAAATGCAGTAGAAGACAAAGACTTGTTTTAGTCACTCCTAATGTGGAATTCCGATATTTTGAAGTCACCTAAAGAAACAGCAAAGTATATTAGTACTAAGTAGACAGAAGAAGCAGACATAAAGATGTGTCAGTCGGTTAAGAAAAGAACAAGTAATAGAACTTACGTATCTCAATTCACCCAGTGACAAGAGATTATTCAGCTAGGCTTGACCTTTTAGCTTTGGGCTTTAGCCATTGGGATGAAGCCCAGACAATGTTAAAGACTTTGATACTTTTGAGGTTTTTATTCTTGCAAACTAGTCTTTTTGGTCTAAATGGCCGTAGTAGAATTGAAAGTTCAATGAAATAGACGACATTGTTTACATTAAACTTTAACCAAAATTTCAACCTTTTTGGTTAATTAAATGAAATTTATTCGACATATCTTTAAATTGCACAAATTGTGTATACTTCCAGAAACCTAACTGCTATTATAAAACGAAAATTGATCATTAAAAATTATAAAAATGTTGGGTGGTTCTTCAGGCCATGCTTGTGATCAAAATATCGCACACTTGTCGACATTATTTTTCGTCTAAAACTAATAATTGATTTGATTTGATTTTGACTGAAATCAGATTGAAATAAATATATTTTTAGTGGGAATTTCATTATTAAATAGACGATTAGTGGGAACCAAGTAAGAGCAAAAGGAATTGGGAACTGATTGAAAAGCATATATATATATTTACTTGTACTTATGCACAGTATACCACAAGAGTCACATATGGACTTATATATAGATATTACATGCAACTCTCATAAAAAAAGCAAACACACAGTGAGTGATCAAGACAAAGGGTTTGGGATTGATGGAAACTTAAGTAGAAGAGTTTGATCTGGTGAAGGATGATGATGAGTTGATGAACTCTATGCAGTCTTCTATGGCCTTTGATCTATGACTGTCATTGCTTATGGTTATGATCGACGGCTGGCATCTTGAAGAAGAAGAAACCTTTGACGGTAGAGATCTTTTCTTCTTCCTCATCACCACCAGACGCAAACCTTTTGCAAATTTACAGCCAAGATGCTTGAAAAATCTTGCTGCTGTGACTTCTGTTTTCCTAGGTAACCTCAATCCGCAGCTAGTTGTGCATCCTGGGCTCTTATCATAAGGTCCCTTGATAGTGGTTTGCTTATCCGAAGCATCTCTCTGAACCGGTCTAGTGTTTATGTTGATTCGTTTTATTCCAGTAGCTGACATAACAAAAGCAAGAGAGATGTTTATGGGAAACTATACGAGGCTAATGAGAGATATATAAGAGGTTGATGCTGACAACAGTTGGCCAAAGACGGGAAAAGACATGATTAGATGTATTCACAACATCATTACGCTTAGGCCATGATTAAGCACTTGAGACATAAACACATAAATAAGTAAAGAAAAGTGTAGCTTTTTTTAGATCCTATATGTAAAAGAATTGTACTTAAAGCGGATCCATAAAAATTATAAGGAGAGCTATGCGCAAGAGCAAAAAGAGAAGACTAGGTTTAGTTTTTCTTTCTTTCTTCATGGTCCACATAGGGAATAAACCTTTTTTTAAGTGAAGAAAAAGGTTCTTTCTTATGAAACAACCATTTGGTATCATTCTTATTTGATGATCAGTCATGTGTGCACAGAACAATATGAAAAAGTTTTTATCTGACTTCAGGAGAGGCCAATATAAACTTACCTTTATGGATGACAGATTCCTTTTCATGAGTCTTGAGTCTACAAAAAAAAAAACAAGTTACTGGTGGGCACTGGGCACAAGAATATAAGAAAGCAATAATAACCACGGAGTGTCAGGACAGCAATAGAAGATTACATTTTGAGATCTCTAGAGAGATTACATTCCATTGAGATCAGAACAAAAGCTTCTGCAGGATAAAGTCAGTGATTAGATGCTAATGGCCTGAAGTTGACTGACATATATGGCAGGTTTCAAAAATGCCAAAAGGAAAAAGAATGCAATAGCAAAACTGCATCAATCCAGCAATTTCCTCCAAGGAATTAGTATTTTTGAAACAAGGAGAACATTTTTCCAATATTACAACTCACAAGAGAGATGTTCCAGACATTTGGCCACTTTAATTAGTTGATGTACAGATAGAGTAAGAAAGTAAAACTCACACGTTGGTATCATCTAACAGGGATTGGATCCACATGATGATTAAGCATAAGTCTTTAACTAACCTGCAAAAATATTCTGCAGGACATAGGACGGTTCATGTTTGAGATAGGCAAACAATCAATTTCCCAAAACAACAAATGCATATCATATCCTTTAAGGAAATCACCAAATTCACATTTTTCATCAGCCATTCTTGGTGATCTATAAACATGAACATGAATGTTAAACCTGTAAACGCCACACTCATGAAAATCAACATCTTCATCCTCATTTAACATTCACGCCGATAATCGCGGGAGTAGCTGTAAATAGGGCTAGCTCCCAATTCGCTCTCAGACCTCTCTGCAACAGCTCTCTCTTCCTCTAAGCTCAATCCGCCCATCGTCTTCTGCAACTGCCTATGATCATAAGGAGAGTAATCTATTGGAGCTGATGGGCCACTTGGCACTCCGTAGTTGAAAAACCGAGACCCCGCCACAGAAGGACCATGTGGCTTGTACTCGTTCACCGGAAAGGCATCGACGGGAGCTGATGGCCCACTCGGCGATGGAGCGTAATTGGAAAACCGAGGAGCCAAAGGAGGAGGCTTGCGATCAATAAATGAGAAGGCATCGACGGGAGCAGATGGGCCGCTTGGCATGCCGTAATTGGAGGCACGATCGTACATCGAACGTGGTGGAGGAGGAGGGTAATAGAACCCGGAATGGTAGTGATCGGTGAATGGATAAGGAGACGGTGAGGATTCCTTGTAATCGCGCTGAGGAGAAGGCGCGGTGACCGAAGCTGAAGGAGGAGAAGGGGTTGGAGAGTAATAATGGTTCCCTTGGGGGGACGAATAGTAATCTCTTGGTTGGGATTGAGGACGCGGAGGCGGCGGAGGAGGATGCTGCGATAGAGAGATCGGTCGCTTGGTTATCGCGAGTTTTAGGCGTATCTTCCCTTGCGGTCGACCCGACGGACGGACCAGCTCGAGCGAGTCGATGCATTCACGAATCATCGCCCCGTTCGAGTCACCCAAGCGAGACAGAGGAAACCTAACTGATCCGACGAGGGGTTTTGACAGATCGGAAGAATTGGAATGAAAAACCTCGATGTTGAGAACCGTTTCGTGGACGGATCGGGTGAGAAGAAGAGTGATTCGCTCATTCCACACCGGTTTTGTGGAATTGTCGGAGCGGGTGGACAGGCGATGGTACGGGTTAAGGTACAGAACAACGTAGGGTTTCAGGTCACCGCTACGCCAGTTAACATTCTTTAGGTGCTTGGCAGAGACGACGGTAACGACCAGGTCGAGTGGCTCCGACGAGGCCATGAGACAATGCGTTTTCAAGGGGAACGGTGGTTTTCGCGGCGGTTTCTTATCTAACACGTGCGCACGTATATAAACATATCGATATGAAAGTTTCAACAATCGAGGAACGACAATCGTTCATAACAAAGTTTTTACGCCTTTCTTTAAACCTTCTGGACAATAAGGAGGGTTATACTCTTTCTTACCGGACACGTCTGGAGTCATTTATTACACAAATGGGATATAGGTATCATTATCTCCAAACAGATGCCCAAATTCACCGAGCACAAAGATTGGCATTTGGAGAAGTGGATAACCACTTCAGTCTTCTTCTCCGCTGTGATAGGTCAGTGAACAATGGCTTCCTCTGCAACAGCACCAAATTCACTGTCGTTCTTCTCCTCTTCTCTCTTTTTGTCTTCCTCTCACCAAATCCCAAGAGCCTACATTTCCGTAGCGAAATTCGGCTTCAGAAAAGTATCGAAGCCGCTCTCTGTCGCATCCCAGCTAGCTACCCTACCGATCATCTCATTCGAGGGAGAGAAGATTGGGGAGACGCATCTGGACCTTAAAACTGCGCCGGAGGACACTGCGCGTGCTGTTGTGCACCGCGCAATCGTGACGGACTTGCAGAACAAGCGGCGAGGGACAGCGTCGACGCTGACTCGCGGTGAAGTTCGCGGTGGTGGAATTAAACCTTACGCGCAGAAGAAAACCGGTAACGCGAGGCGTGGATCTCAGAGAACGCCGCTACGTCCCGGTGGAGGTGTGGTGTTCGGGCCAAAACCGAGGGACTGGTCAGTTAAAATCAACAGGAAGGAGAAAAGGCTGGCGATATCGACGGCGATTTCGAGTGCAGCGTCTGCAGAAGGTGCGATAGTGGTGGAAGAATTCGGGGATAGGTTCGAGAAGCCGAAGACGAAGGACTTCTTAGCTGCGATGAAGAGGTGGGGGTTGGATCCAAAGGAGAAAGCGATGTTCTTGATGATAAACGTGGATGAGAACGTGGCGAAATCGAGCAGGAACATTGGAACACTGAGGATGTTGACTCCGAGGACCCTGAATCTGTTCGACATTTTGAATTCTGATAAAGTGGTGCTGACACCTGCGGCGGTGGAATTCCTGAATGCTAGGTACGGTGTTGATGCGGTGGAGACAGACCTCGAAGAAGAAGATGAAGATGAGGATTAAGGTTAATGCTTTGAACCATTTCTTTCTCGTATCCCCATTTCTTCTGGAAAAGGAACTTGTTTTTGCCGATACTTGATGTTATTTACGTCTAATGTTCTACGATTATTATTTGGTTTCAAATGCTGATAGTTGAAATCTGAATTAATTAGAAATTTGATTTATAGATGATGTGTTAATAATATGGAAACGTTTCTACATTTTGTTTGTGCTGAAGGGTCAGACCGTCAGAGGAAGCTGCATAATGAGAAAAAATACCGTAGATCCAAGTGGTGTAATTGCTGATTTATGTGTCCGATCCTCAATGAAGTAAGAGTGGAAATTCAAAAGACCTTTAGGTGGGAAGAGAAGTTAGTCGCAGTAACAGACAGCGTTCATGTTCGTTTTGGTGTCTAAATCTATTAATGGTCTTGACAACGATCTGCTAACAAACTGTTGTTATCAACTTGTGATGGGTCATAAACATGGGCTTAAGAAAAGAGCCGAATCAGTAAAGGCAAAGAAATAGATCATCCTTCAAAATCTATGAAACTCGTAATGGCCGATATGTTCAATTGGAAAAACATTGCGGTTGAACGGGAAAATCTTTGGGAACATGTGTAAGCAACTTCACTCCCTCAATCAAGGAGGGAAATTTCTAAATATAGAACCAAAAATCTAGTTGTTGTTGGTTGGCTATTGTTTCAAATGTAAACTTGACATTCTCTTCTCCATCGATTTCCCTTTCTTCCATTATAAATTTTTCTCTGACTAAAAAATTCCATTTCGAATGCTTTTTTATGTTTCTCTTTCAATCCGTTTGGTTCTCTTGAAAACACTGAACCGCCATAGAATGCTTTGAATTTGTTCAATGGTTGTGACACTCACGGTTGATTAAAAACATGGGAATCGGTGCCAAAGATATCGGGACTCTCTTCTGGAAAATTCTCAGATTTTCCACGAGCACCATTTATACATACGTAAGGAAATACCCAGTTGTTTCTGGTGTTGCTGCGGTTATCTTCCTCCTATACGCTTTTCTTCCTTGGCTTTTCTATTTCATGCTTTGCTCTTCTCCGTTCATCGCATGTTCTGCGTTTTATCTTCGGGATCATCTGAGTTTCAAGCCTTTAATAATTAAAGGTATCAAAACGAATAATGGGTTATCACCACTTTCCCAAAAAGAATCCGAGGGAGGAACAAGGAAGGCTGGCTTCAAGCACCAACGAAGTGTTCGACGAAATGCCAGAAGGAAAGTTGAGGAGGTTGGGAAAGATTGGGACTCTTCTCAAGCTAGCGAGGATGAGAGAGACAAAGTTATTTTAACCACTCTCTATGGCGAATTCCCCAACACTAGAAAATCTCCCAAACTCCAAAAAGTCAAGAAAAACAAATCCTTTCTTGTAGCAGAAGAATCCTCCTTTGAGCCTAGCCTACACGAAGAAACTCCTTCAACCACCGGAAATGTTTCCAGTGTAGATCCAACAGAGAAGTTAACAAGCGGTGGTGGGGAAACCGAAATTGAGTGTTCATCATCATCAGAAAGCGAAGAAGAAGCTATTTTAGAAGACAAAAAGGTTGTAGCTTGGACTGAGGATGATCAGAAGAATTTGATGGATCTAGGAAACTCGGAGATGGAACGTAACAAGAGACTAGAACAATTGATCACAAGAAGAAAAACGAGGAGACTAGTAGATATGGAAGTTCCTTCAATCTGTGTTGGACGGAACTATTATGGTTGGGATCAAGGAAACTATACAATAGATGGG
Source organism: Pugionium cornutum (assembly GCA_018901935.1). NCBI lineage: Eukaryota > Viridiplantae > Streptophyta > Magnoliopsida > Brassicales > Brassicaceae > Pugionium > Pugionium cornutum. Next base: position 5,354,234 of record CM032156.1, read on the forward strand.
GTTCAAATGCCTGAATCTGCACCTTCTGTGTTAGTACCAACAAAAAACCCATTTGATCTTCCTTATGATCCACAAGAGGAGAAGCCTAATCTATCAGGTGATAGTTTTCAGCAAGAGTTTTCTGCAGCCAACCCCAGTGATATCTTTTTCTGCCGCCACGAAAGCTTTTGTCGCAGAACCTTTCCACTGGAAATTCGGCGTAACTCGAAACTGGAACCGTGGAAAACGTCATCAAGTGATGGTAGGCCTAGACCACAACAAGGTACATCCTCCTATCATTCAGACTTTTTTGTACTTCCAAAAATAACTGCCTTATTGGTACAGAAATAAGCAAAAAAAGTTGAAAATCTTTGTTTGAATATTGCTCACAGCTGTTGTGGTTACCGCTCAAATTTGTTAAAAGTCATATATAGGAAGGAGAAATCTCAATGTGTAAATATGAAGCTTTGTGTCTAGCTTTTTGTAATGTTGGTGCAACATGAAGCCATTAATCTGCTTTCATCAGTGGTTTGATTTAACTGAACTGAAGGAGCAACTCTGCTCTGATTTTGTTGATAGGCCAAGAACTGTGGATTTATACGATTGTAATTATTACATATGGATTCTAAGTTCCACAATTCTGATCCTTGCTCATGTAGATCGCAATGATCGATTGGTTGGGGAGGAATCGCCTCTAAACGAAGGAAAAGATCTAACAAGAGCAGAAGAAAATGATATGGAGTTGGAACACAGAACAGAAATCGTTGGGAATGATTCAAACTCATTGCTTTCTCCTGAAGAAAGGGAAATGGATTCCAATGTCTCAAATCAAGCAGATTCTTTTGGAACATTCGGGAAACAAAATGGTGACCATCGTGTTGGAAACTCTCGAGTGGGTCTAGTTCCTAGAAACTCTGGGAGTTCTTTAGCAGCCGAAAGGCAATTGTACATGGACCATTTTGGTTACGGTACAAGAAAAGGTCATGTGGTGACGCAATCTGTGGAATCTGATCTTCAAGTTGAGGTTTCTGAAATCGGATCACCTCCCACTACAATTGATGGGAATAATTCTTCTGATGACGAGAAACTCTTTGTTTATGAATCAGACACCGGAAAGGAAACGGTCTTTACTGGTGAAGAAAATGAGGCGAAAGAGAAGAGCATTGTGGATATAACGGCAGACTCTCAAATGTTACCTTTGGAGAAATTTGATCAAGGTTTCAATGAAACGAGTTCTATAATTTCTCCAGAAACAGATGCAGCCAAACAATTTGAAGGACTGTCGGGTGGTACAGATGTCAATCGAAGATCTGAAAAAGAGGATATATTAAAACTCAGAGACTCTCTACTGGAAAGTTCAGACGGAAGATTGCTTGTATCTGAAGAAGCCACAGTTACCGACACCAACAAAGTTGTGTCGCAAAGAGAAGAGGTTATATAGTTCTTGTTGTTTACTGAAACAAAGTTGTTTTTTTTCAATCTGATTCTCAAAATGTTGAATTTGAATATATCCCTTACAACGGTTTTACAGGAACTTTACCAAAACTCGGTGAATGAGTCGAAGATAGGTTACGGCTCTCATGAACCTGAACCCTCTGAGAGAAGAACCAATCAAGAATACGAAGAGCATTTTGGGAAAAATCAAGGAGGCCAAACAGCTCAAGAGATTCAAGAAATCGTGGAACCTGAAGCTTCAAATGTGAATCAAGTCACACCTGACAAATCTGCTACTTCCCCACAATCTGTGGTACCACCTCTAGATCAGACTTATACATTGACCTCTGAGAATTTGGAACTTACATCAGATAGTCAAGCGCGACCTGAGCCAGAATCTCCTCAGAATCAGTTAGATGGTTATAGTGGGAACAGTAGAGAAACAGAGGTCAGTTTGAATGACATTTTGAACTGAAATGTCCTTTTACAAATAAATGAAACGTGTTCTCTCTAAAGCAGGGACGATCTGAGTCAAATGAGGAAGCTGCAGAAGAAGAATCAACCTCACATGCGATTGAACACGACACTCAAGGTTCTTCAGTAACATCAAACTGATGAATGAGTAAGCTCAGATCCAGCACAAGAGTTCCTTAATTCATGTTTTCTTCTGAAAAGTAGAAAAAAATTCTTATTACAGTTTGTTATAAAATGATACAAGGAATATTGGAGCTTCTTCCTTGGTGGAATCTCGAGAGATATTGGTTGCTGGTATACAGATGCTAATACAATCTTGTAAAGATAGGAACTTTATGTACATAAGTTGAATTATTGCAATTGACACTATAAAGAAATATATTTGTATATATTTTTCTTATCATTTTCATCTTTTTCTTAAATTTTAATAATAAAAATAGTGACTTGGTCATTTCTCTATTTACATAAAACATATTTTCATGGATTAATTTGTGTTTTTAAACATAATGGATAAGAATAAATGATGTAAAAATAAAACATGTGGATAAGTAATGTAAAAATAAACTTTTTATTTATCCATTTACACAATTAAATATATGATTTAATATTTTGTATTTAAATTCGGTAAGCTTGTTCATTAGTTAGATACAATCCCAACATTATAGCCGATCATTTATCTTCTTTGAAAATTTCTTTTAAGAGAAATACTCTTTTTAATATCTTTTAGGAATGAATTTAGTTTCTTTAACATCTAATTTCTTTTACCTTTATAATGAATTTCACCATATATTTGTTTTTATAAACTATCCTTACCCAATTACTTTTCTTTTACGTTCAAAGCATGCATGAACGTAATTTCAAACTCTGTAAAACATTGAAATTGATAAGGTGCGTCAGAGTATCAGAGATTATTACACCCAAAACATTATCTTTTCATAAAAAAAAAACATAATTTATAGTATAAAAATTCATGAAAAATAGTAAATATTCAATGGAAACACACAAATATTACAATTCTGGGAAATGTAAGTATGGACGACCAAAGCGTAAATTTGATAACCTTCAAATAATATAGTTTTATGATGATTTGATTTTGGATTAAGCTAAAATACATGTTTATAACCCACGAAATGATACTTTTTATTGTTCTTCATAACTTTTCTTTATCTGTTTATTTATCTATATGAATATGTATAAAAATTGTAATACATTGATATATCGAAACAATTTTTTTGTTCCAAAAGCAGGAAAAAGAACATAATTGTTTTGTTTTTCTTTATTTCGTTAACTATCTAACAAATTTAACAAAATATTGATTTTTATATGTAAATATCTTATTTCTTTAAAACATATTATCTTGATATATAAAAAAAATTCTTAAATACAGATTTTTTTAAAAAAAAATTTAAGTACAGATTTATCCAGTTTAAACTAAATCGAGTCAACCAAAAAATCCGGTGGAAAATGATTTAGTTGAAATCATAGTTTATCCAAACTCTCCCACTTCTCTATAAAAGAAACTCATCTTCACATCTGTGTAATTAAACAGAAGAGAAGATTAGCAAATAGAGATAACAATGGCTGTCGGTGCAATCAATATAGAAGAAGGCGGTTCTTTCCCTGCAAAAATGACTTGGCAAGTTTGCATTTGCAGTGTGATAGCTGCGGTTGGTGGTTTAATGTTTGGTTATGATATCGGAATCTCAGGTTTTGTTTCTATGTGTTTTCAGTTTTTTAATTAACTCTTGTAATTGTGGTGATTTACTAATGGTGTGATTAAATTTGCAGGAGGTGTGACGAGTATGGATAGTTTTCTGATAAAGTTTTTTCATCACGTGTACGTGAAGAAACATAGAGTACATGAAAACAATTACTGCAAATTCGATGACCAGCTTTTGCAGTTGTTCACTTCTTCACTCTACTTGGCTGGTATCTTTGCTAGTTTAGTCGCTTCTTATTTCTCCAGAAAGTTTGGAAGAAAACCAACAATCATCCTCGCCTCCCTCTTCTTCCTCATCGGTGCTATACTCAACTTAGCTGCACAAGATCTTGGCATGTTGATCGGTGGTCGTATTCTTCTCGGTTGCGGAATCGGTTTTGGTAATCAGGTCATATTTCTCAATCTTTATATTTTGATCTGCTCTGTTTTCATGTCTTGTTTGATCAGTTTTTGTGTCTAGTTTTCTACTGTGTTTGGTCTGATCTCTAGGGCTTTTGTTTTGGTGTTTTAACTTTACGAAACCAATGTATTTGCAGACCGTTCCATTGTTCATCTCTGAGATAGCACCAGCTAGATACAGAGGAGGACTAAACATCATGTTCCAGTTTCTCATCACCATTGGAATCCTTGCAGCTAGTTATGTAAACTACTTAACTTCCACCATGAAAGACGGCTGGAGATATTCTCTTGGTGGTGCCGCCGTTCCTGCCTTAATTCTCTTGATAGGATCCATCTTTATCCACGAGACTCCTGCTAGCCTCATTGAGCGAGGTAAAGATGAAAAAGGGAAGCAAGTCCTCAAAAAGATCAGAGGCATTGAAGACATTGAGCTCGAGTTTCAAGAGATTAAACGTGCCACTGAGATTTCCACCAAAGTCAAAAGCCCTTTCAAAGAACTCTTCTCCAAAAGCGAAAACAGACCACCATTGTTGTGTGGAACCCTGCTTCAATTCTTCCAACAGTTCACAGGAATCAATGTGGTTATGTTCTACGCTCCTGTCTTGTTCCAGACAATGGGTAGTGGTAGCGACGCTTCTCTCATTTCTACCGTTGTTACCAACGGTGTCAACGCAATCGCTACAATTATCGCTGTTATAATGGTTGATGTGGCCGGTAGGAAATTCTTTTTGGTTGAAGGAGCCACTCAAATGACGGCTACGCAGGTAAAATCATAACCACTCAATTTTGTTTGCTTGGGTAACAAGTTAACTATTTGCTCTGCTTTTTGATCTACTTACTCAGATTACTATTGGAATCATTCTCTTCAAACACTTGCACCTAGTCGGACCTATTACGGGTCACTCTGTGCCGCTGATCGTACTGATCCTCATCTGCGTTTATGTGTCTGGTTTCGCCTGGTCATGGGGACCATTGGGATGGCTAGTTCCGTCAGAGATATATCCTCTTGAAGTGAGAAATGCAGGTTACTTCTGTGCCGTGGCGATGAACATGATCTGCACTTTCATTATTGGACAGTTTTTCTTGTCGGCTCTCTGCAAATTCAGATCATTCTTGTTCTTCTTCTTCGGAATGATGAACATTATCATGGGATTATTTGTCATCTTCTTCCTCCCTGAGACCAAAGGTGTTCCTATTGAGGAAATGGCTGAGCAGCGTTGGAAGAAGCACTGGCATTGGAAGAAATATTTTAAGCAGAATTGATTACCTGTATTTCTTGTTGCTCAAGATTAGTATTATTAATAATTTCAGACTTTCTAGCTGTTAGTGTTTTTTATATTTTATTTTAGAATTCAGGTTGTTTGCATCCACTTAAATAACTTTTCGAATTTCTAATATTAAACAATTTATTTTCGTTAAAAAAAACTTTTACTTTTTCAAATTTTGGTGGAGTATCTACTAAGAATTAATTTGGGTTTACTTCAAAATCAATTTGTAATTTTGAATATATATGATAAGATCTAATTAAACTACCCAAGATTAAAAGCCCCTAATAAAATGGCCACAAATCATCAAATAATAATAGCATAACTTTTGTTATAATCATCAAATCATCAAACAACCCAAGAATTGTGGAGTTGAATACACAACTACCCTTTGATGATGTTTTTTTTGTGTGATTCGATTGATTATGATGACAGTTAGGCTAATCTTTTGGAATTATCTTTACATTATTATTTGGTAAAGTATATTTTTTTTTAAAATGTAACATTTACTTTTTAGAATATTACTTTAAATATTATTATAAATAACTAATTTCAAAAATAAATATATCAATGATAAAATAGACATTAATATTATAAAATATAATATTTAAAATTCAGATTTGTATTAATCTACTTAAATAAATTTTATTTGAAAATAAATAAATAAATTATACTAATACATTTAAAAACTTAACAAATTATAAAAATTTAATTTACATTTATATTTTAAAAATTATATTCATTAATACTATAAAATCTAATATTTAAAATTTAAATTTTTATTAATATATTTGAATAACTTTTTATCTCAAAAAACTAAATATAATATTACATTTAATAATTTAAAGTTTTGCATTTGTATTAATATTACTAATATTTTATATAATTATTTAACATTCACTAAAAATTGGAAACTATAAACTATTTGACTAAATTCACAAAAAAATATAACAAATATTACAATTACATAACTTCGGTGCTTAAGCAAACTGACACCATTAGACAAGATGAATTATACAGTAATACAATCTTAGTTGCTATATCTATATTGTAAATTAAAATTGGTAGAAACTATATTGGATACCTTTTTCCATGAAGAAACTATATTGGACACCTTTAAACTTCTCAACACCAGTTTTGCGGTTACATTTGTGTACTAATATAAATGAACGAGATAGTACAATGAGTACATCAGGTAAAACCTATTACAATACAAGTTAACTACATCTACTTTAGGTTCTGCATTTTTATGTTACAACGAAAGCACTAGAAGAGCCTGTGAAATGGTAAACTGACCCAAAGAGCTTCTTCGCAGCACCAAAATGGGTGATCCTGTAAACCCCTGGCGCCGCAGACTCGGGAATTCTCCATTCCACTGTGGCTTGACTCCGGGAGCTCAGCTTCTTATGTCTCGACCACTTGAATCTCAGACATATATCATCGTCATCATAAACTGGGGTCCAGGTCTTGTCCTTCCGCTCTAGCCTCTCCACCAGAGCAAACGTACCTGTCATGAACATCGTAACTATTGTTAGCATAAAAATGACTAAGAAGCAGACATAAGCATAAAGCTTCTAAATACGTCCAACAACTGAATCAATAAACATTTGCTATCAGCTTGAACAGTTCAAATTTCACTATTTTGTTCTGCCCTTCTTTGAAATCTCAATAAAGCCAAAATTAGAAGAAATTAAAACCCAGCAGGCAAGTCTTCAGTCCCTGTCATTTTTAACTTAGTTCAAGGGTGAAAAACTTCAAATATTTGAGTTGGGTGATGATACCTTCTATCAACAGATCGTTTCTAGGGCAAGCTGACTGGAATATAACAGTCACTTGGTCATTTCCCCTCTTCAAGGACAAGTTTTTGGGAACATCCGAAATTACATCCCCAAAACTGCCTCCAGCAGGAGATGTGTCCATCACAACTGGTGTGAGGAAGCTCAATTGCTTGTCTAGGAGATTCGGCGGTTGAGGTCCTGGTTGAACAGGCATATCAAGGACCAGAGATTTAACGAGTTTCTTGAATTCTTGAATGTAACCACTGAGAGTGTGCGGACCAAATAATGTAGATGCGCCCTAACAAATGCAACCATTGAAACATATAGAGATTAAGAGGAACAAATAGGAGCTTTTAATTCCAAAAGGGTCAGTGTGATAAGTTTTTACCTCGTATCTTTGCACTTGGTACTCCTCAAATGTAGTCACGTACTGTGAGTATCCATTAGCCAACCCTGCTATCACGACGTGAATCTCACCATTCATTTCTTTACTACCACTGCTTTTAAGCTGTGTCTTGACTGCATCACGGAGACGCCTTCCAGCCATAGTTGTAAATTCTGACAAGATAGATAGGCAAGAATATGAAACATCACATCATTAGCAATGCTTATGAAGTGTGACAATCTGAAGACTCGCTACTACCTCCAGGAACGCTGAGAATGAAAAGTTGTCCAATACGTAGAATTTGCAATGAAAGAATTGACGGCTGGAATCCATGACAAGTTAGAGTAGTCTTAAAACCATAAACAAGATTCATTGAGGTTCACAATTTTAAACAACTTACAGCCCAGTCATATGGCTTTGTCATTTCTCCAGTGTCAAGCAAGATGGGTTTTGGGTAGTGACAATCCATTTGTTTCTTGTTAGGTGTTTTAAGAACGTCTCTCACCATCCTCCAAAAAGGGTTCCCCTGATTTATGCAAATGGTAGACATGAGAAAATGAAAAGCATGGAAGCTATATTTACTTATTGTATGACTCTTTTATGACTTTGATTGAATACCTTATCATCTCCTTGTGTAAAATCAAACGCTCCTGGCCCATCTGTGGTTCCAGCAGCAAAAGCAAAGCCCATTGCCGCAGGACATGTTTTTACAACTTCTGAATTTCCATCTTTATTATGAAGTGTCACATTAAGCTGTGAAAAGTCCACGTAAACATGGCGGTAATCAACCCTCCCTTGCAGCTGTTCAGATGCTTTTTTAAAAAGATTCAAAGCCATCTTGAATTGTCTCTCACCAATTATACGTGTACTCTCAAATTCATCAGGATAGCTGCAATGATAAAGCAAAATAGGTCAAGAGAATATGTCTCAATAAATGTGTGCTATCTTGTAAGATGACATAAACACAAAAACAGGTGAATACCCTGGTCCACGCCCATAGCACAGCTCATTCCTCCCACCACATGTACTGTGATTGAAATCACAAGGAAGACCAGTGTCTAGGCAAAAGGCTCCAAGCACATTTGGGCTAACATCACCACAATTTGTTTGACAGAAAGCAGACACAAAGCCAGGCATGTCCGCCTTCCTCAGAGCACTCCTCACCCGCCTTGCAGAACTTGAAATACTAGTTGCGGGCCTACCAGGTTGTGACTCAAAGTAAGATGCAAGCTCTAGCAACTCGTGATCTGCGTCAGAAAAAAAAGAGTGAACATTTCTCTAGTTCCATCTTTAGAGACACAATGTACTGTTTTTATTAAGGCATTGTAAACTAACAGCTGTCCTGATAATTCTCGATTATGCTTGAAACTCTTCTAGGTATCTCATCTGAAATAAACTCTTCAGAGCAGGATCTTTCAGCAGAATTCTGTTCAAACCAATCCTCCATAAACCGTGCTGCAGCACCTTTGTTGTCTCCACTGATCAAAGAGTTTGTACGACTCATGGAAGTACCATGGGTAGCAAACCAATTGAAACTACCTACCGAACCCCATTGATCATCCACAAACTTCAAGAGAGTCATTTCTTTATCAACATCATATTTGTGTTTACTCCTTTCTTCTGAAGGATTATTAAGATATGCACTTGGACTGCGGTTTACACCAGCATCCAAGAGTTCACCTGTCAGGTAAGTTTGATTAGCCTTATGAGAACAGCAGTTCCGAAGAACAATTCTGCAGCACATATGTAGAAATATAGGCTAAAAGTAAATATTACTTTGCCAATTTAAATTGATCAACAAAAAAAGGACAAAGACAAGTATATTATCTTACTGAGAACTAGTTACAGTGTACAATGTATTTGACTATTTTTCATTTGTCAAAATCCCGTGTAACCATAAGAATATGTATCAGATTTCAGAATAATCAACCTTTCAAAATACAGGAAGAATTACCAGAAAGAAGAGGATATCAGGCCTTACCATTACTGAGAAAAATTGATCCAGGACGAAGATTTTCATGAGCTTGTATGATACTGTTCTCAATTCCATCCACAAGGGCATCAAATGACTGACGAACAAATCCAAGTGATGTTACAATATACACCACATACTGAAGATACCCCCCTGGACCGGCATGGGTGTGAATACCACTGATGGCAACATTCTGTTCTGTATATAGGTCTCCATATCTGCAAAAGACAGTTCAATTATTCCACATCAATCATAAAAGAAATTGAGAATGATACTTACTCCATTTCACCATATATTCTCAAATTTGTGATGCATGACATAAACCTCTTCACATTTTATGGAAAGATTCAGTCTTAATCTACTATGATCATACGAAATACTAAAGCTAGTCAACCTATCAGGTGTGTACCTTGCCTTGAGTCTCTCGATCACTTTTAGTGTTACAATTTGTGAAGCCATGCAAGCGTCAATGTTAACAAACACAACTCGCTTCCCTTCGGGCTCTGAGACAATGAATGTCCGAGCACGGAGTCTGAAGTGAATACCAGATGCTACTTGCTCTATGTTAGCAAAACCCATCATATTTACATCAGCGGCCGGGCCAGTGATGTCATAGCTTCCCAGTCCAATCAAATATTCAGAGTGAGAGTAAACTCCTCCGCCGATGAGCAGCAAAAGCACTGTTGATACGTAGACGAAACTAGGAAAACAAGGGCTCCATAATCTGACTTTTGATAGCTCCATTATAGTGAAGCTTCTCAACCACCTTTTAAGTAATAAAAACACTATTTCGGCGGGAACAACATTAAATATTTGGCAAAGCAAAACCCAAAATCATTTATCTTCTATACAATACAAACTGTATCTGCAAATAGACTCTTATCCTCAAACAGGAAAGGCAAGTGTAACAATATACCTATAGGGCTCAACACAAGAACAAATTAGTATTGCCATGGAAATGAAAATTCTTTTGATAAACACATAAGTACATAACCATTAATTTGACATCCGCGGTTCTCAAACAGAAGTGCACCAAAATCCCTGAGAACAGAAAACTAGAAAGCAAAATCACAAGACCAAAAAGGAACATCACACCGCATTGACGATCAAAAACATGAAATAGAAGAAAAAACATGTGATATGATTCTTCAGGTGGCAAACTTAATACACGTGATTCTTCATTTGGAAACTGAATAAATTTTGTAAACATCATTTTCCCCTTGGAGTAAAAGCAATACTAAAAACATACGTAAAGCCACTAACAATAATTTCTTTACATTCAATACGGTACGAAGATAATAATAGAAACTAATCTCGAACCTGATCACAGGAAGGGATTCTTCTAAAAGCAACGGGAGAGAGAAGTCCGGATGAAGAAGAAAGGAACGTTGTGCGATAAAAAGATCGAGAAAGAGAGTGTGTGAGAGGCGATCAGCGAAGGAGAAAGAGTCTGAAAGTAGAAGGAAAGAAATGAAATTGATGGAAAAGATGAATAGTCAATACCAGTTTGGGCCAAAAATTAAAGTTGAATTGGGCTCAAATCTCACATGAATGTGTCATTAGTGTTGTTGTTAAGTGATGAATAGCTTACCATCTAATTTCAAATCTCATAGAATACATACTGTTGAGAAAAAAGATCGCTAAATAATTTTAGCAAATTAGTCTAACTTATAATTGGTGTTTCCGTTTTCACCTCGCGCAGCATAAAATTCGCAACGTATAGAGTAAAGAAAACAGAAAGAGGGAAACAAAATTAAATTACAGAAGAAACAAAACATTTCCATTCTCGATCCTACCGGCTTGCTCAAAGGGTAAAATTCAAATTCTTCATTCGATTCCCTAGGGTTCCGATTTGCCCTTTTAATTTGTTGTTCATCTCATTGTCTCAGTTTCCGAGACGGTTATTGTAATTTCATTGATTGATGTTGACGTGTATGTGTAAATGCGTACCGTAGGTTGATCGGCAGATCGGACGCTAGGATTTCAAAGGCAATGGCGAATCGAATAGATCATGAGTACGATTACTTGTTCAAGATCGTCCTTATCGGCGATTCCGGTGTTGGAAAATCCAACATTCTGTCTAGATTTACCAGAAATGAGTTCTGTCTCGAATCCAAATCTACCATTGGTGTGGAATTCGCCACCCGGACTTTACAGGTGACTTCTCGTTATATCCTCTCTTTTTTCTCTCGATTCTAGACGATTTCCCTCCAGATCAATTGTGTGTAAGCTAGATTCTATTTGAGGTATCGTCGCAGCATTTGCATTGTAAATCATTTTTCAGATTCGAACGAACTTGTTGTTGTTTTGATACCGTGCCCGTTTTCTCGAACTGTAGAGATGAAAAGCTTTATGAATTAAATATTTTGATTGTTAGATCTGAAGATGTTCTGTAGCAATTGGAATATTTTGAAGGCGTGAATGAGGAAAGCCTTGAGACTTGACTTTTTCATGCTTTCGTCTATGTGTATATGTTTAGGTTGAAGGCAAAACAGTGAAGGCTCAGATTTGGGATACTGCAGGTCAAGAGCGTTATCGAGCAATCACAAGCGCTTACTACAGAGGAGCTGTTGGAGCTCTTCTCGTCTACGACATAACCAAAAGACAAACTTTCGAGAATGTTCTGAGATGGTTAAGCGAGCTTAGGGACCATGCTGATTCCAACATAGTTATCATGATGGCTGGAAACAAATCAGATCTAAACCACCTGAGATCTGTTGCTGATGAAGATGGTCGTTCTCTCGCCGAGAAGGAAGGTTTGTCATTTCTCGAGACATCTGCTTTAGAATCGACCAATATTGAGAAAGCATTTCAGACTATTTTATCTGAGATTTATCATATCATAAGCAAGAAAGCCTTAGCGGCACAAGAAGCTGCAGGTAACCTTCCTGTTCCAGGCCAAGGAACCGCCATTAACATATCAGATTCATCGGCAACTAACAGCAAAGGAGGATGCTGTTCTACCTAAGTTACCTCCAACTATAGCAATGACTAAATCAATCTATCACACGTTTGAGATTTGAAGAATATCTTTTGGTTTCTTGGCTTTAACTTTGGCAAGTATAGCATACATTTTTCTTTCCAGTTCTTTGATCTTTTTTGTCGTTTGGGAATTTAATGTTACAAAAATTTTGTTTAGCTGTGATCATTCACACCTGTTCCGAAAAAAGGGATGATCTTTATTTCTTTATTGTTCTATCTAAATATGTTATGCAGATATATTCAGAGGAATGAAGCTCTTTGCTTATCTAACGACGCTGTAGAAGACCATCACAGTATTCGAAAAAGAACTCCTTAGGATTAAATCCGCGAATTAAGAAAAAAAAAGATTAATAAATTGTGAAAACAGAAAATAACAGAATTAAAGGGAAGTCGTGAAGACCATCCATGTCAACACCACAATGAGTTTCAGATTAAATATATAAAAATGTTTAAGTTACTACAATAATTATAATACATGTCATTGATATTAATTTGGTTAGAGAATCAATATATTTTATTCAACTAACCAAAAAATAGTATTACATTTGCAAAAACAATAATTTTTATTTCTTTAAATTTTTAATACGTTAATTTATAAATAATTTCAAATAAATATAAATAAATTTAAGTTATTACATGATCCCTAATATATTATTTGAGAAAAAAATTAAGAAAATAATATTATTCTAACGTGTTATTAACAGAAATAACATGCTTACATTTCATCATTACTATAAATTTCAAATAAATATATAAATAAGGTTAATTTATTCGAATAATTACAATATATGTCATTGTTATTAATTTGGTTAGAGTATTAATATATTTTATTAAACTAACAAAAAAATACGATTAAATTCATAAAAAATAATTTTTTTTTCTTTCTTAATTTATATATACAAAAATTAATGTTAAAAGTAATTTTAAATTAAAATTAAAATTATATAAATATTTATTTTATATTTACTAATAAAATATATTTTATTAATATTTTTATTTGAGAAACTTTTTAACAAAGTAACCTTACACTGACGTGTTAATAACAAAAATACCATGCTGATATGTCAACACCACATGGAATTTCAGCTTAAATATATAAAATGGTTTAACTTACTAGAATAATTACAATACATGTCACTGATATTAATTTGGTTAGACAATAAATATAATTTATTCAACTAACTAAAAAATATTATTACATTTGTAAAAATAATACTTTTTATTTCTTTAAATTTTTTATACGTTAATTTATATATAATTTCAAATAAATATAAATATATTTAAGTTACTACCATAATCCCTAATATATTATTTGAAAAATATTTTAATAAAATAATTTTATTCTTACGTGTTATTAACAGAAATACCATGCTTACGTGTCATTACTAAAGTGAATTTCAAATAAATATATAAATGAGTTTAACTTATTAAAATAATTACAAATATATCATTGTTATTAATTTGGTTATATAATTAATATATTTTATTAAATTAATAAAATAATACTATGAAATTCGTAAAAAATAATTATTTTTCTTTTTTTAATTTGTATATACAAAAATTAATATTAAAAATAATTTTAAATAAAAATTAAAATTATATAAATATTTAATTTATATTTATTAATAAAATATAATTTACGAATATGAATCTAGTTATATATTAAACTTAAACTAGGACGTGGGTGAGGGTGATGCGCACGTGGGCCTTGTATATATATATATATGGTAAAAAAAGTTGTGAGAAAGGTTGGTGAAAAATATTAGTCTCGAGATTTATTTTCTTCCCGTGACAGTCTGTTCTTTCACCCTCGTGGCCTCTCCTCTCACCTCTATCTTTTTCTCTTTCTCAACATCTCCCCTTCAATAGATCCATCAATGGCTTCTCTCGTCGAATCCGGTTGGCAGGTACTCTCTCTCTCTCTCTCTCGATCCTCCTCTCATCTATCATCTACTGTTGCGATTCCCTCGTTTTTCTCTCAGGCGATTTCCCCCTGTTTTCTCCGTCTTCTCTGAGTTAAGTTCACCACATTTTGATACATACATGTTTTATTTCACTTGTATTATTGTGATCCACGGCTTTGCGTTTCTTTGATCCATCGGACTAAATGTAGTTTCGTATCAATTGCAATACTGTTTTAGATCTGGATTTGACGATGCTATAGCCATATTACCTAGGAATTTTGAGCGTATTCCGTTTTTTGGAAGCTTAAACGGATCTAGGTATTGGTACTAAACCTAGACGCATGAATGCTATCAATTCCCTCTCGTCCTCTGTTTGATCATTTCTAGCGAAAGAATTGACCAGAACTGTTCTTATGCATACTGCATCTTTTATGTCTATGTACTAACAGTGGATCAATGAAACACGTGATGATATGCAATATTGTTTCGTGGAACATTGTTTCAATATTTGCTTTAAACTTAATAATAGAAAGAGCGAGCAAGAGAGGATGGTATCAGTACTTTCCGCTATACTATTGGATTATGTTTTCTTTTACCGTTTTTTTTTCGCGCATCGGCTATCATCACTTTTCTCTCAGCACGGAAATGTAAGATTTTTCGCTCATCCTTTTTCGTGGCTCACGCAGTACCTTGTGACACATTTTAGCGACTTTCAACTGGCGTGCATTGGGAGTTTTCTCCTCCATGAAAGCGTGTTTTTCTTATCTGGACTCCCTTTCATTTTTCTAGAAAGGGCAGGCTTTCTCAGCAAGTACAAAATTCAGGTTGGTCTCTTCTTCCTTTTTCATCGGTCCAAGTGTCTTCTTTCTATGAAATCATAGCTTTGCACGATCGTTTCAATAGGATCTTGTAGAGGTTGGGTATCAAGGAATCAGTCACTTTTGGAAATGCTTTTGTTTCTTCCAAATCTTGACTGATTGTAAAGGAAATAGTTGTTTCACTGATAAAAGTGAATTTAATGTCATGTCTGCAATCACTAGTGATTGTGAACTGATCTTTCTCAGAGCTTCTCTTACTCTTATGATGTACAAATACTATTGTTTTGGTCCTATGCAGGCAAAAAATAACACACCTGAAGCCCAAGGAAAATGTATAACTCGCCTGTGGTTATATCATTTCTGCGTAAACTTGCCCCTGATGATGGCCTCCTATCCTGTCTTCAGAGCCATGGGAATGCGAAGCAGCTTCCCTCTGCCGTCCTGGTATTACCAGGTTCTTTAGTGCCGAAGCTTTTCTTTTGGGTTCTGACGTTAAACTCTTCCAATTGGCAATACAAACAAACAAACAAAAATCAAAAACTGTCAGTGTTGAGCATCATGAAAGAACCTGAGCTTATGTTTGATCAGGTATATAAGACCCTCTTTGGTGATGGTCCTGCAGGAAAGTAGTGTCTGCCCAGATATTATTCTACTTCATCATTGAGGATTTTGTTTTCTATTGGGGTCATCGGATCTTGCATTCAAAATGGCTGTACAAGAACGTGCACAGTGTGCATCATGAGTAAGTTTCAGAGTTGACCATCTTTTTACAATTTTTGATGTTTGAAAAATGTTAGTTTAGATAAAATCTGAAAGAGAAACCTTTTTATGATATCCCAGATATGCCACACCATTTGGTTTGACATCAGAATATGCTCACCCCGCTGAGATTCTCTTCTTGGGTTTTGCTACCATAGTGGGTCCAGCTCTGACCGGCCCCCACCTGATTACTCTCTGGTTATGGATGGTACTGAGAGTGCTTGAGACAGTTGAGGCACATTGTGGTTATCATTTCCCATGGAGCCTCTCAAATTTCCTTCCTCTGTATGGAGGGTAAGATCGCACATTAGCCAGCTCTCTTGAACTTACAGTCTATAATACATTGCAATTAATGGATTTTTCAAGAATTTGGTTACAGTGCTGACTTCCATGACTACCATCACCGCCTCCTCTACACAAAGTCCGGCAACTACTCTTCAACTTTTGTGTATATGGACTGGTAAACCTCCAAGACTATTATTATCGCTTAGCTTTTGAAAACGAGATCTTAACAATTAGTCTCGGTGGTGGTGTTCTTCAGGATCTTTGGTACTGACAAAGGCTACAGAAAATTGAAGACTCTTAAAGAAAACAGTGACATGAAACAAACATGAAATGGCCAACTTGGATTGCAGAGTACATTTATCGCTGGAAGTGTGGGTTTTGCGAAGGTCAATTTGCATCTCCGGAGAGATTATTGTCTGCAAACTCTCCTTTTATCATCCATTTTGCTTCCGCGTTATTGCAGCTGTTCTGTGTCTTAGTTTATTTTGTGTGCTAGAAATGCTACAAATGTGGCGTCCTTGAAAACATTTGCTAATTCAACTCTGGGAGTAGCGAAATTAGTGTGTTTGGGTTGGCTAATTAAAGCATTTGGTATTATTGATTCCATCTTTACTTGATTTGTTGCCTAATATCATTAGTCTTATATTTTTTTTCCTCGGCTGCGTTGTAACTACTGATTCTCTGGGCTAGGTTGAGATTCAGAACGAAATGTATAGTAACTTGACTCTTAGTTTAGATCAATCATCCCACTCCGACATGTGCATATAATGTATGTATCGCTACAGCTGAGCTGGGTATGTCACGTCCTTATTTTGTGGTGTATTGTAGGGTTTCAAAGTTTACATCTGACACGTCCTTGATTTCTTGATTATCTCCTCTGTCTTCCTTTCCGTGGGATTTTGAATTTCTACACAAAGAAGGCCCATTCGTTGCTTAGACTAAAGTCTATTAACAAAATAAAAATTGTCGCTGTTGTTCTAAAAGGACAACACACGTAACCAAACCAATGGTTTCGTTTCTAAAGGATGAAATATGTAGACATGCTTTTTATTAATTGAATTATGAACAATATTCGACCCATGACACACCCCGCCTCCCTTTTTTGTTTGTTCTTTACAAACAACGAAAACACAATGGTTCAGGACCAAAAAAACTCAACCATACCCCGGTTTAATCGTTTTCAATTAGCCGGGTATTTTTTAACTAATGCTTTTTTTTCCCTCTTTGGGGTTGGGAGAAAGACTATTGTCTCAGAGGAACGTCACACACTTAACCCAAGGAAAAAAAGAATCATATTTAAAGAAAAAACGGTGGAGTGATGAGATTAGTGTCCAGCAACGTGTCTCTTTCTTCTTCTCCTGAGATCAATGACGACGACGCTTACGTTGTCGCTACTGTGCTTTGCCAACGCCAGCTTCGTCAGCAATACTGACGCCTCCGTACATGCTTTGTCCGAGATCTCTCCTTTCTTCCCGTTCTTTCTCGACCCCACCATTTTCTCCTTCTCAGCCTCCTCCTTCCTTTCTTCGCTCTCCGGAGTTTCTCGCAGCTTTCCTCCTCCACGTCCACCTTTTCTGTTGAGATACATATGCACCATCGCACACGCCGCCTCGTTCGTCACTACATCCCATAGCCCGTCGCTCGCTAGAATCAGAAACTCATCATCCTCCGTCCGATCCGTCACCGTCACTTCAGGTTCGGAACTCACGTACGGTTTCAAGTAGTTGTTGCCTATGGCTCGTGACATGGCTAAAACGCCTAACACTCTAGGACCGTCCCAGTATATCACTCTCCCTCCGGCTTCTTGGATTCGATCCAACTCGTCCGGACGATCCGGCTGTTCATTTCAAACGGCAAAAATTGAGTAAAAATCCACAAAATCCGATAAACTAACAAATTAAGTAAGATTTTGAGAGAAATAGAAGAGACTGACCTTGTGATCTGTAGATAGAGGAACTGGTTTTCCACTGCGGCATAGAACTGCTCTCGAATCACCGCAATTTGCGACAACGATCTTCTCCGGCGTAACGACTGAGACAACTGCGGTGGATCCGACGGCATCGCAGTCTGGCGTTTGAAGCTCACATTTGCAGTTGACGCTCATCACAGTTTCTCCCCAACGAACAACCTCCTTGTCCATGCGAGTGAAGCTACAGTCCATCATCTTTTTCCATTCTTCCTTATTATCAGAAAGCGCTTCTTCTTGCACTATCTCGTGAAGCCTCTCTTTACACCTCGCCGCCACCTGCGAAAACGATGCCGTATTTGTAACCGACTGAATAGAAAGAAATCCGATAACATTCGCATTTAAATTTCTGAAATTGAAGTCCAAAAAAAAAGCGGTAAAACGGCGTCGTACGTGAGAGCAGCCATGGCCATCGTAAACTCCAAAATAGTGCCACCTTGTTCGAGAAAACTCCGTTTGTTTCCGTACAAAAGAGGGATGAATCGCAACCGCATCCTCCATATCTCTTCTTCTCCCGCACACCGATGCGACGCCGTATCTAGGCCTCAGATCCGTCTCTCCCACCGTTTTCTTAGAAGGGATAACTGCAATAACCGATGGATCTCCTACGGAGCTACTGATGTCATCGCCATCGCCATCGCCATCGCCATCGCCATCGCCATCGCCATCGCCATCGCCATCGCCACCGCCATCGCCATCGCCATCGCCACCGCCATCGCCATCGCCACCGCCATCGCCATCGCCATCGCCATTGCCATCGCCACCTCTCCTAATATCCACTTCAAGTAGTACACTTTCGTACGCTTCTGAACAACTTTCAGGAGAGCTCCGAGAAGGTGATGCACAGTTCATAAACTCGCACTCGTCTTGCTTATTTCGTTTATAATTCCCCTCCGAATCATCCTCCGCCGTCGCCGGTGGTTTCATATCCACCGGAGACATCCTGCATCGCTGAACTCCGATCCTCCGCCTCCGACTCGACCACGAAGGCCTCGATTCACAAGCCGACGCATCATCCTCGTAACATAAATCAGCCATCTAAACCCCAAAAAAAGAAAAACCGATCGCGCGCCTCCAATAGATTTCTTCCTCAAACTAATCTCTTAAATGTACAATGGAATTTCCTGTAAAAATGAAAAACCTCTCTCTCTCAGATCTTTTCCTACGAAAGTGATTGATTATAGCATGCTATTGAATAAATATCATCATTACACGTTACAAGTCATGTCATTTATATCCACGCGCCTACCGCTTCACTAACATTTTAAAATTCCTTTTTTGTGTTTTCAGTTTTTACTCTTTAACTTTGATTTTTCTCCCCATTTTCAATACTATGAGTGACGTAATGTAATTGTCTTGTGCCGATATAGATTAATCATGACCGTTCATCTTGTTACTATAGTGCTTAAATTGGACCACGTAAGCATCACGATCAGGTAAAGAAGATACACGTTGTCCAATTAAAATGCAACAGAAAGGAAAGAGGAAGTTCCTTTCGCGCCACGATTGTGGTCCACCTTTTCTCAGGAAGACCGTTTCTTTTTCAAATTGTCTCTCTGTCTCCCTAAAGATGAAATATCTAATCACCATAATACATTTATTTTTATTTAAAGGAATTCCATTACGTTTAATTTGATTGTTGTTAACCTTAATTTCATCTAAATTAGGTCAGCCTAACTAATTAAGTACTAAAATATATAACTGCGAATTTTGTGACCTTCTTTCCAGTTAAATAATTTATATATTGTGAACTAAATACCAAATATATTAAGAGATTATAATACTTAACATCAAATCACGTGTTCTAGAGTGTTCTAAGCCAACGTTTTTTTCTTCTCAAAAACAATGTTCGAAATAAATTGCGTTTTGTTCAGTGTTATAAATTGACTATCAACTTCTTGTGAATTACTTGGTTTAATGCTTTGCAGGCTAGTTTCTGAATTGTTTCAAAGACCAAACCTCTTTGATATTATAATGAAGTTGTTTGATAAACACCAAATTACATGTTTGAGATATTGTGTAAAGAACAATATACAATATATAATATATATTATATATTATTTTTCACGCCTTTTTCTTAAAAAATGATGAAACTGATTTGGTGTATTAATACACCGTTTAGAATAAGACCAAGAAACCACATATTCTGGGCACTCAAAAAGATTGTGTGCAGAATTAAAATAGTTACATATAGATACTATTAGCGTATGTTAGAAAACAATATGATAACGAATTTGAATTGAAACCTGTCTTTATTAAAAAAGGATTTGATATATGGAGCAGATCGTATTAGATTTTACACAACTAGAAATAAAGCTCATCTGTTTACATGTAAAGCTGTAGTTACAATTGTTGATTAATCGAATAAAAAAAATACAAGAAGACTTTTGTCTACTCAGCTAGTGGGTCCCATTCTTTTGAAGAAAAATCTAAGGCTCCCCTTTAATCCACCGTACACGTGTTGCAGTGGTATAGCTCTAATGGCCTTTGGATTATGTAGTAACGAGTTGAGTTAGGTCAAGTTGCCTCTCAATCTCAAGTCAACGATGACATAGAATCATTTGGTCTATACATTAGAGTTGAGTCAGTGAAGCATTCTTCAATTAGCCATTACATTGGTTATAGTAAATAATTTCATGAGAAAACAAATTTTGATCAGTATTAACGAAATCTCCAAATGCGTTAAACTACAAAAAGGGGAAGATTAGATGGGTCCTCGTTGGTGCACCCACCGATTCAACCAAAATCACTGTGATTGAATTGACCCTTAACATTGAAGCTGCTAGATCATTGGTAAGTGCCAAAATCATTCAGTTTCTGTTTTTGGAATATAGCATATGAGTTATCATGATCCTATTATTACTATATCATTTAATAAAGTTGGTATTATTTGTTGTGTGCATGGTTGCATGCACCTCGACCTAGGCCTACGGCACATCCATGGTGTTGTACTTACGTGGTCATTTAATTTCTTTTATTTCTGCATCATTTCTCGTTTTATTCTGAATATTCGTCAAACTTTTCAACTTTAATTTCAAATAATTTTTTTAAAAATAAGAAGAAAACAAATAACTAATTTACATTTATAACGTCGTGACAACTACTCGTTTGTAAGGTCGAAAAGTTGTTTATTCTTTCGGATATACTTTAACTGTTTTATTATTAATAAAGTTAGTACAAACTTTTTTGATAAAAAAATAATCTGGTGACATCTCGGGAGTATATATTCATTATATCGTTTGGATTACATATATCCGATATTTATATATAGAATATTAAATAATTGTATGTTCATTATATTGGTCTCAAATCAATATATTACTGAAATAATTAAAAATATTATATGAGATAATAAATTTTGTAATAGAAACAAAGATTCAGGTTGCAGCCATAAAAAAAGACGTGAGTTATATTTCAGAATTGATCACAGAAAATACAAACGTATGCATGTGTTTTAGATGATGATCTGTAACCGAATTATTTTGGATGGGACGACAAAATACTACTTTTGTATTCAAATAGGATTCATTTCTTTTGTAAATTAATTCGAGTTTTTAGTAATTTCGTTTCCAAAATCATGGATTGATATCAATCGATACCATCGTTAAGTTAAACGTTGTTTGACTACTGAAAGCAAACTTGTCTGTAGATGGAACAATTTTGGTTTGCTATAACTGTTAGATCGATCGATGTTTAGGTTCATAAACATTGAGCAAGAAGTACACAAGTCGCAGGTATCGAGAGACAAAACCGATCTCCTCTGCTTCTTAGCCAATGACTAGAAAACCTAGGCTCCAAGTAATCCCAGTGAACATAGAAAGTCTAGAAATTGAAAATTATTAATAAAGTAAAAAAATTTGTTTGTTTTGGATATTGGATTTTAACCTTGTGGCTAATACGAAAAGCCATTGACAGAAGATGAGCGTCTGCTGTATATTGCACTGTTGGCTCTGTCCCAAATCCACATTATTTATTTAAAGACAATATTAAACAGATCATAAAAAGAATTATTTTCCAAAAAACCATCAATTAGTTTTATTTTCTCAGATATATCATTAGAACTTTTTACCAAAAATTTATTACTTATTAACATTTTTATAACATTATTTTTCGGAAAAATAAAATAAAATTTTAATGGTATATACCTCGTTTGTTGCGTGTTAAGTCGACAACAAGAAATCGAGTTTCTTCATCATGGATTTTTCGAAGCCAATCTACTCAAGTATGAGTCCGCCAAAATCCTCCAAGTGACATCTATTGGAGCTATTTAACTCGGTTCAATTTGTGTTAATCAGTTTCAATTTGATATAAATATAAAGAATATAATTATAAAACTATGACATATTTCAAAATGACATTACAATTTTTCTTTAAATTTCGAAATCTTGGACCACAAAGTTTTTTCTAAGATTTGAGATTGCTAGAAATAAGATTGGGATTTCCATTAATCAAAAGAAATATGTATTGGAGCTTATATATTAGTTATGCTGGCCTTCTGCGTTGTTAACTTGTTAATGTTCATATGGAACCAAACACTAAAATGTCCGCATCTACTCATAAAAAAATTGAAGGATTCATCAATATACAGAAGATTGATTGTGAGATTATTGTATTTGACACACACTCGAACTGATATTACATTTGTAGTTCACAAATTGAGCCAATACATATGTCTTCACCAACATCTACTCATTTACATGCTGCTCACAAAATTCTTAGATATCTCAAAAATGATCCAGCTCAAAGCTTTTTTTTTTTAATTTGCATCGTCTGTTATTCATCTAAGTGATTTTTGCGATGTTGATTGGTTTTCATGTTCACACTCTAGAAGGCCTATTACATGATACTGCATGTTTCTTGGGAGTTCTATTATTTCATGGAAATCAAATAAACAACATACAGTTTCTAGTAGCAGTTCTGAAACTGATTCAATCTGATTCAATGTGTGTTAACCAGTTTCAATTTTGAAAATAAATACAAAAAAATACAATTTTTATGGTTAATACAATTTTAACATTCAATAAGAAAATCCTCTTCTCCATTGTGGAACCTTTCAAGGTTCTAATAATATCTTGGAATTAACAAACAGCTCAAGGAGACAAAATGGGTCAAGTGTTCCATGGCTTCCTTATCTCCTTCCACAACTCATCCAACCGACAATGCAAGAATTTAAACTTGAAACTTTCGAGCAGAGAACCCGATGAATTAGGGCTTGGATTGAATACAGTGTAAGGAACTGCTTCTCAATGCCACATTGGCACCTCTTGAAACTTATAACCCCAAAAATTCCTTTTTTTGTCGAGAAAGATGAATCTCTCTGAGATATTCACAGACAAGAAGATGTATGTCGGATTTTCTGCATCCAGAAGAAGCATCACGAGTAACCATTATGATGTTGGATAGAGCTTTATCATAGAAGACTTTGATCTCATTCTACTTTCCTTGGACCCTGTTCCCATCTGATTGTGATGACTTTGATCCTATTTTAAGTTCACCTTCTGACTCAGAAACCGTGAGGCCTAACCGCTTAAACCTAATCATAGTATGCAAATTTATAATCTGATATTTACGATCTGATTAAACCCAAGAACGCATTGGTCTTATAATAATGTATTACTTTCCTGATTATATTAGAGATCAATAAATGGAAATCCTTGTAGTAAAGTTTGATGAATTTTCGTAGTTACATTTAGCAATGTTTTGTTATAACACTCCCTTTAGGTCTTTCGCAATTACATTGACTGGTCTAGTGATTCACAAGCAGGAGGAGTTCGACTCAAAACCCTAATCCCCCTTGACGGTATTAGATCAGCTTTTGTTAATACCTTATGGCTTGGCGAAAAACATCACTCTCTGTTACATAAGCTTGAGCATTACCAAATATTTAAATATGTAAACATTAAATGGCGTGGAACTTATGTATACTCTTTTTTTATATTACAAATGACATTTAAAGTTCGAGCATGCATGTCCCAAAGAAAATTGTTCTAAAATGTTAATCACATGGTAAAAAATCCAATAACGTTTATATCATTCTTTTTAACAACAAAACCTTTTACTCAATTTTTTTCAAAGAACTATTTTACTTGTTTCACATCGTCTTTCACACAATGGAAAATTAACTTCCCAAAAGCGGGCCTTGCTTACAATTACAGCATCTTGAGAAATGGGTTAATAAGACTTATGAAAAATGAAACATAAATAACAATACATTCACTCTGAATGATCTACAAGTACGAACTTGGTCTGAAACTTATTCAAGAGAGTCATCTGGTTGGTATGGTCGGTCTCAGCCAAATATTGCCAGCCTTCTTTGTGGTCCGTTGACGGTTGAGATCCGTTCTTCTCAGAAATGCTAACCGGAAACTTGAAATCATCCTCTTCTCTAGGGAGAGAAGAGTGCATATTTGGAGACACAAAGAGAGGTGAAAGCAAGGGAATAGCTGCGGTTGCAAACGCATCACAGGACTCCTGCAAAAGAGGATTCGCGTGAACACTTTCGAGATGCAGAGCTGCGGGTGCGTGCCTCTGCAGCCTACTCGGTGAT
Source organism: Pugionium cornutum (assembly GCA_018901935.1). NCBI lineage: Eukaryota > Viridiplantae > Streptophyta > Magnoliopsida > Brassicales > Brassicaceae > Pugionium > Pugionium cornutum. The sequence goes on from CM032156.1 coordinate 5,378,901, forward strand.
CTTGGGGACTTGCTCTTTTCAAACACGCTCCCACTCTTCTCCATGACGTTGAGGAAGAAAGCAAAATGATGTAAATAAAAGGAAGAGAGACGACGTTTTATGAAGACTGAGCCAATGAGCATAAAAACCAAAAAGAGAGAGAGGAAGAATGGAAAATGATGTGAAGATGAGAATAAAAGGAAGAGAGACGTTTTGTGTGTGTGTTGTGGATGAGCACGCAAAAGAAGGATTCTGGTACGGTGGAAAATGTGAAGGAATATAGAAAAAAGCTGTTATTTTGAAACGGTCATTAACTATAAACTAAAAAGTTGCCTCCTTTTGTTGTTTTCTTTTTTATTTCTTTCTTTCTCTTGGTTAACTATAAACTCTCTTGTCTTCTGTTGCTTGTGTACCTTTAGGACATCTTTTGGTTCGGTCAACAGCCCAAAAAAAGGTCAACTCTTTGATGTTGGTTTGCTTTGTTTTTTTATATTACTACAACCCCTCTTACCTCTACGTTTGTTGAGAACGTTCAAAGTCCAATATTAATAATACGTCATGCACAATCTCGTGTAGAGTATATAGCTGAAGCCAAATAAAACTAATTATAATTCGTTTTGGTTACATCTTATTGTTCAAATTGTAAATTTTGGTTTGATTCACTATAGTGTTTTTGGTTTGGATTTAGTATAAGGTCTTTCGGAGACAACCACTGAGTCGCACAATTTGATTCGTGTATACGGGAATCAACCGGCTATGTTTGGCAAGGAGACGACTCACACATTTAATGTGGGCACATGTTCAACATTTAGGCCCAAGGCATAGAGCCCATATAAAAGATCATGAAGTGCACCGTTTCATTAAAACTCTGATGACATCTGCGTAAGTATTTAAGCAGGTGGAAAAGCAGTCAGCTGTGAAGAGAGGGTTGTTACGAATGAAACAGAAAGGATCCATGCTGATGAAGATCAATGAAGCTACATACTGCTAGAGTGATCTGATGTAGAGGTTAATAGTGCTTACCTTGTATATTTCGTGATCATTTTTAGTGTCATTGTATGTGTGAGCTTGTGGACTTGATCTTGTTGGTAATAGTGGAACCTTTGTGAGCTCCATAGCTCACCGAGATGTACCAAGGTGGTATTAACCTTGGGAACTCGTACATCCTGGTGTCTCAGTAGTCATTGATAGCAATATCACATAAAACACAAAAGAAAGCATAAACAACATAAGTATAAGCAATAATCGATTCATCATTATAGTCAAGTTAATGATCTAAAAGACTAACATTGGTATCAGAGCTATGGTTTTGTTCTGAATCGTATATGTTGTTGCTGAGCAAGATCTGATTTATATAGTTAAGCATTCTGTTTTTTTTTTTCTGAATACTCATACCGAGATTCAGTTGAGTGATATTTGCTTAAACTATATAAACTACCTTGTGGGTTTGTGATCAGAGAGAGGGGTAGGAATCGCTCATCTCTTGGTTGTTTTGGGAGTGTGATATGGAACCTACTTTGGGAAGATTTGAAGTAGAGAAGTTCGATGGCGAAAGTGATTTTGCACTATGGAAACATAAGGTTCTGGCTCAACTTGAAATCCTTGGTTTTGATTCAGTGTTACAACATGATTATGCAATTGATCCCAAGGGAAAAGGAATACTCGGAGAGGGATCAGAATCACCTGATACAAAGGTTAATCCACTGAAAAGGGATAAGGACAGGAGAGTAAAAAACTTGTTGAGTCTGAGCCTTACGGATATAGTCCTGAGAAAGGTAATAAAAGAGCCTACTGCTTACAGCATGTGGACTGCTCTTGAAAATATCTATCAGGTGAAGTCACTACCACACAGATTCTATTTGAAACAACGATTCTTCAGTTTCAAAATGGAAGAAGACAAAAATCTAGATATGAATCTGGATACATTCAACAAACTGATGTCAGACTTGTCAAGTCTAGGAGTGGAAATGAGTGAAGAAGATCAGGCAGCCATACTTCTGAATAGTTTACCAAAACGTTTTGATCATCTGGTTCATACCTTGAAGTACAGTAGTGGAAAAGACACTATCACTCTGAAAGAGATAATCAGGTCTGCCTATTCTATTGAACTTGAGTTGAAAGAAAAGGGTATAATCAAAAAGGGAAAATCAGTAGAAGAAGGTTTGCTTGTTCAGACAAGGGGCAGAACAGATAAGAGAAATCAATAGAGGGGAAAAAGTGCAGGTAGGAGTAAATACAGATCCAAATTCAGAAAAGGTTGCTGGATATGTGGCAGTGAAGATCACTTCAAAAGAGAATGTCCTAAACGATATCAATCAAACAATAGTCAGACAAAGAATACAAGGGCAGAAGCAAGTGTCGGGAAAGCACAAATGGAAGAACCCATAATGCTGACAGCTTCTGAACAACATTCAAGAGAGGGCTGGGTCCTAGATTCAGGATGCTCATATCATATGACATTCGGAAAGGACCATATGTTTGATATAGAAGACATTAATGGAGGAAGAATACTCATGGGAAATGATACTTATTGTGAGATAACAGCGATTGGAAAAGTAATAATTACAAATCACGAGGGTAAACAGGTTATCTTAACAAAAGTCAGGTATTCACCTACTGCCAGAAGAAATCTCATTTCTCTAGGCCAGTTAGAAACGCAAGGTTGCTGGTTTCAGTCTAAGGAATTCAGGCTGAAAGTGTTTCAAGAAAATCAGAATGTTTTGGCAGGAGATTATAAAGAGACTCTGTATTTGCTGGATGGTAAATCAGAAATAGAACAAGCAAATTCTGCTGTGAAGAAGACAGATATGACAACCATATGGCACAGCAGGCTGGGACATATGAGTGAAAAGGGTATGAAATTATTGGCAAAGAAGGAATTGATAAAGTGAGATGAGATTTCTAAGTTGGAAAGATGCGAGCATTGCATTTTAGGGAAATCTCACAAAAGTTCATTCAAGACAGCCAAACATACTTCATCAGAACCACTTGAGTATGTTCATTCGGACCTTTGGGGTTCACCAAATGTCACACCAAGTCTATCAAAATGCCAATACTATATTTCATTTGTGGATGACTTCTCAAGGAAGGTATGGGTTTATTTCTTGAGAACAAAGGATGAAGCATTCTCTAAATTTGTTAAATGGAAGACACTTGTAGAGAATGAATGCAACAGGAGAGTCAAAACTCTGCGTACGAATAACGGTCTGGAGTATTGCAATAAAACATTTGAGGAATACTACAAACAGTATGGAATCAAGAGGCATAAGACATGCCCCTACACTCCTTAACAAAACGGAGTTGCTGAAAGATTAAATAGAACCATCCTTGAAAAAGTAAGAAGTCTTCTAAGTGAATCAGGATTGGGTGAAGCTTACTAGGCAGAGGCCACATCTACTGTTGTGTATATGATAAACAGGACTCCCTCAACTCCATTAGAATTCCAAATTTCAGAAGAAGTGTGGACTGGGAGGAAACCAGAATACACACATATGAGAAAATTTGGATGTTTAGTGTATTTTCATGTGGATCAAGGAAAACTTAAGCCAAGAGCTAAAAAAGGGATCTTCATGGGTTATCCGCAAGGGGTAAAAGGATACAGAATATGGAGTTTTGAGGATAAAAGATGCATAGTAAGCAGAGATGCCACGTTTTGTGAAGACATCACGTACAAGGAGTTTGTAAAGGATCAGGAAGGAAAAGATCAGGAACTCAAAAAGAAGGGAAAACATGTAACATTCGTACTACCAGAGGAGGAAGGAAACTCATCTGAAGGTGGAGCCAGTTCAAGTGAACCTCATAACCAATCAGGAGAAAAATCTAATTCAGATAGTGAAACAGAAGAGGAGCAATCTGGGTTAGAAAATTATCAACTTGCAAGGGACAGGATAAGGAGAGACATCAAACCACCAAGTAGGTTTGATGACTGTGATGTAGCTGCTTACGCATTAAACATGGCTGGTTTACTGAATCAAGATGAGCCAAAAAGCTATGAGGAAGTTATTTTTAGTAAGAATAAGTCAAGTTGGACAGTAGCTATGAATGACGAAATGAGATCTTTGGAGAAAAACAACACATGGACCTTAGTAAAGAGGACTGAGGATATGAGAACTATTGGATGCAAATGGATCTACAAACTCAAATCAGGCATACCAGGGATTGAGGGACCCAGATTTAAAGCAAGGTTAGTTGCTAAGGGTTATTCACAATTAGAAGGTATAGATTATAATGAAATTTTTTCACCAGTGGTCAAACATATCACAATAAGACTGGTGTTATCAATGGTTGTGAACCTAAACCTCGAATTGGAGCAACTTGATGTAAAAACTGCGTTTTTACATGGGAATCTGGATGAAAAGATCTACATGGAGCAACCAGAAGGGTACTCAACCGGAAATCAGGTATGTTTACGCCAAAGATCACTCTATGGCCTTAAACAAGCCCCTAGGCAGTGGAACATGAGATTCGACAGTTTTATGAGATCACAAAATTACACAAGAAGTCAGTATGATCATTGTGTATATTTTAGAAGTCTAGGGAGTGGGAATTATGTCTACTTGCTGTTGTATGTTGATGATATGCTCGTAGCAGCTCAGAATCTCACGGAAATAAATCGGTTAAAGGAAATTCTAAAGAGGGAATTTGATATGAAAGACCTCGGACCGGCAAAAAGAATACTGGGAATAGATATTGAAAGGGACAGACAGAAAGGTACTCTAAGCCTATCACAAGAAGTATATCTAGAGAAGATCTTGAAAACTTTCAATATGGATCAAGCAAGGTCTGTTCAGACTCCTATAGGGTCACAATTCCACCTATCCAGTACTAAGGCAGACGACAGAAAGCAAATAGAAGGGGAAATGAGGAACATACCTTATTCTAACGCAGTCGGAAGCCTGATGTACTCCATGGTAGGCACACGTCCGGATCTGGCATACGCTGTTGGTCTGGTAAGCCGCTTTATGAGTGCTCCTAATCAAGAACATTGGGAAGCGGTCAGATGGATACTAAGGTATGTAAGAGGGTCATCTAATCTCAAGCTAATGTTTACGAAAACAAAAAAATTTGAAATTAGAGGCTACTGATAGCGATTATGCCGCAGATCTAGATAGAAGGAGGTCAATTACCGGTTATGTTTTTCAAGCTGGAGGGAATACCGTGAGCTGGAGATTTGGACTACAGCATATCGTGGCTTTTTCTACTACAGAAGCTGAGTACATGGCCCTGGTAGAAGCCACGAAAGAGGCGTTGTGGCTAACAGGTATCACCGGAGAACTGGGTTTGAAATAGAAATCGGTAGAGATATTCTGCGACTCGCAAAGCGCCATATGCCTGGCAAAAAACAGTGTACATCATGATAGAACCAAGCACATAGCTGTGCGACATCATTTTATCAGAGATGTAGTTGTAGAAAAAATGATTGTGGTATCAAAGATAAACACGAGTGTAAATCCAGCAGATATACTTACCAAGTCAGTGCCGATTCAGAAGTTCAAAGATGGTTTGAAGCAGCTTGGGGTACAGAGCTACTGAATCTGGTCGAAAAAGGATGATTTCGGCTAGGCCTTTTTTTTCTTTCTTTCCGACAAAAGAAAGAGGAGATGTCGGCAGAAGAAAAAAATGGGGGATTAGGGTTGTCTGAATAAAACTTGAGGTATGTCGTTTTATTTGGGCTGTTTATTTTTTTTTTTTCAGCTGGTTTTGTCAGCTAGTGGGAAGTGAAAATTGGGCATCAAATTTTCGACTTCGGGCTTGACGGGAAAAAAACATGTGGGCTGAAACTTTGAATTTGGGGTGACCAAATTCTGGATATGGGTTTAGGATATGGGCTGACTTAATGTTGACCAAGGTGGAGTTTGTGGGCACATGTTCAACATTTAGGCCCAAGGCATAGAGCCCATATAAAAGATCATGAAGTGCACCGTTTCATTAAAACCCTGATGACATCTGCGTAAGTATTTAAGCAGGTGGAAGAGCAGTCAGCTGTGAAGAGAGGGTTGTTACGAATGAAACAGAAGGGATCCATGGTGATGAAGATCAATGAAGCTACATACTGCTAGAGTGATCTGAGGTAGAGGTTAATAGTGCTTACCTTGTATATCTCTTGATCATTTTTAGTGTTATTGTATGTGTGAGCTTGTGGACTTGATCTTGTTGGTAATAGTGGAACCTTTGTGAGCTCCATAGCTCACCGAGATGTACCAAGGTGGTATTAACCTTGGGAACTCGTACATCCTAGTGTCTCAGTAGTCATTGATAGCAATATCACATAAAACACAAAAGAAAGCATAAACAACATAAGTATAAGCAATAATCGATTCATCATTATAATCAAGTTAATGATCTAAAAGACTAACATTTCATAAAACAAAGATGAAAGGTATCAAAAATGCTTCTAAGATTGCATGCTTGCAACCTAAATGATGACTATTTCGATGAGCTTTTCTAACTTAAAAAAATTCCGATTCTTTTATATCAAAAGAAAAATATGATTCCTAGTCAATCACTTGGCTCCTCAGTTTCAAAATAAGAAGCTTGCTACCTCCGCCGTCAGATTTTACAGAGTAACCACTCTGACAAATCCAACGTCTCACTTAACGCCATGTCATGCTTTTTCCAAACTCGTTTTCTCTTGTGAAACTGTGCAATGTTTCTGACACTGTTCATTTTTTCTCCTTTGTAGTTTTGTGTTTGGTTTCTCACCTGAGAAGTCTGAGTTTTCTTCTTTCAATTATTTTTTTTGCCTGTAAGAATTTCTCCGTACGATAATTTTGATTTTGTTTGCAATAATTGAAAAGGGGTATTGAATAAATCTGTAACGTGATCACTTATTTTCTGATTAAAACCAAAATTCTTATAATCATGACATTATCGTCAGAGTCAAAAAGAGACAAAGATCGAGTGGTTCACAACTTTCCATTGGATTCTTCAATATCTCGAATTTTTTTCCCTCTTTCTCAAAGAGAGAATATTATTTTCATTCATGTGAGTAACACGGAATAGTGACCAAGTTCGTACATTCTTATACATATACGCATTATAATACCTTATTATTTTGAAGTAATATGGCTTCGTATATGGATTAATTTCTTTAGGCTTCATATGTAGAAAAGTTTTGGTTTGTCAAGAGGGAATCTTCCTTCTATCAAAGAGACAAAAATTGTAAAAAGAATACTGCCACAAAGTATTAAAAACAAAATAGGCACAAATACGAAGCGCTCATATGTAAAAGAATTCTGTAATTCTTTTAAGAATCTATTCTGTTTTTAAATGGGATTTTTCTATTCTAACTGGGTTTTGCTGTAATAATTCATCCACAATCTAATAGCAACATGCAACTTTAATGACGACATAGTTGTATATTCATGAAATTAAGGAGACTTCATGAAGTCTAATCACAACCTCTCAAGTCATATGAGAGTAATAAAGTAGTATGTGAAAAATACTCAGATCTATTGACCAGAAACTACAACCTCAGATCTTTGACCAAATAAATTATCATTGGTTGTTATTAAAATATTTTCCAGACATTGAAAGTGACTATTCGATTTAATCCTAACAAAATAATTGTACCTCTCGACACATCGACCCTCTAGATTGTGAGCATATAATTTCACTTCTTTTTTACAGAAAAATTATGTAAGCATGACTTTGTTTTATCAAAAGTAATTAATATATTTATTATCAAAAGAATCTCATTCTTACAAAGTACTAGTAGTATAGAAACTTGTAGCAACCTAGAGTAGAGAATCAAACTGATCTAGTTACCAAAACAAAACAAAAAAGAATATAAATGCATGAGATCTAAGCTAGGAATCATGTTTATGCCAACAGACAAGCATAGCCACACACCTTCTCATGATGTAAAACCTTCCCTTCTGTTCTTTAGCCAAGCTACTGTACTTTTGGGTAATGGAAGATGACGATGATGATCCTTTCTCTTTCTTCGATGAGCTTCTGGACATAGAAGATGAAGAAGATGGTAGTGAGCATTTAGTGGATGAGCTCCGTACGAATACAGGAGTCTTTGTGGAGGAAGCACTCGTAGAGAAGCTTCTAGAGAACTTGGATTTAGTTGAACTAGAAGATGAGCACGATGCAGCTGATGCATCCTTTTTAGAAAGCTTCCACTTTTCGTCCATGTCTGTGTTGCAGGAAGAGAGAAAGAGGGAGCTTCTGACTCAGCTAGAAGGTCTCTGCTTTGTTTTGTTTCCTTTTTTACTTGATTGTGAGTCTGTGGCGATTGAGCTAAAAGAAGAGATAGCAGTCTAGAGAGAGAGAGAGAGAGAGAGAGAGAAGAAAGAGAGGAGTATATAGTCTCTTTCTGCTTATATACAGTCAGGAGTATATAACTAAGTGGAAAATGTAAATGATGAAGGCAACATTATATTAATTGAGTTAAATCATGTTAATTAACTCGGGCTTCGGGTATTGCGCAACATATTAACAACTATCAATTAGTGTAACTCCTGCACAAACTCTTACGCCTAATTTAACTATTTTAAAACAGTAATAGCTGTCGAAATAATATTACACAAAAGGCTAGAATATATTTTTTACATAATAAAGTTTTTCTCCATGACAGAAAACGAAGCATTTTCGTTTTTATATAACTCTTAAAGAGACAAATAACCATTTACATCTGTCATATAAGAAAAATAGGAATAATTGTGAATGTCGATCGTGCATTATTTTTTACTACAATAATTGTTTTGGGTATAATTTTCTATATTAAAAAAATCATGTAGGATCATTTAACAAAAAAATTCTGTTTCCTTTTTTGATCATTTAGTAAATTTTAAATAGGTTACAAGTACTATTTTCCGTAGGTAGCAATATACATGAACATAATACAATTTGGATTTATATAAGGATTTGTTAATAAGAATGGCTGGCATGCATGCTGCTTGATGCTTCTTCTTCTTATTGGATGAGCTTTTTATTTGCTTTATTTTGTTGGTCTTTCAACAAGGAATACCCAAAATAAAACAATTGAAAATGAACTATATAAAAGTAAGTGATTTGTTTTAATTTTAACAACACATTTGGTTATCAGTACTTTTGATAACAAAATTCTGGTTTTAAACCGTCAATTTGAATGACTTTCTGTTTTCGAATAAAACTTGAGATAATTTTATATTTATATGGTTTAAAATTGTTTTAGGTGCTTTTTTGGAGATATTTTTTACATGTTTATAAGTTATGAACTCTTACATGTCTTTGATATCATTTAATATTTTGTATGTAAACTGTTGTTTGATAAATACTTGTAAACAATAAAATAAAATAAATGCGTTCACATTATGCAACAATTTAAAAACTAGAATAAACCGAAAAAGCTCGAACTAAATAAAACCAACCTCAATCAAATTGCATATGATTTTCTATAGTACTATCTATTATAAACCCCAAAAAATCACATATAGTACTAAACCAAACTTATTTTATATAATTTATGTTTTTATGAAACTAAAAAAATCACTAATCACTATGATTGAATAATCTTAATCACTATGGTTGAATATAAAAAATTGAAGCAAAAACGTTGTTAATATAATCGACTTTCACGTGAGAGAGAGATCAAAATAACTTGCATCCATATATATATATAAATGTGTTTATAATTGAAAGTATATATACGTCGGGAATCACAAGAAAATTTAGTAGAGCATTACTAATTTCTAAAACTGGTTGGTTTTAGAGTTAAGTTTTCACGAAATGCAAAATAAATTTATGGAATCAATGAGTCAAATGACGAAGATCCAACAAAAAGAATATTCTTGACGAGAGATTTAAGCATTCCACTTGATTATTGTGCCTTCAATTTAATCTATTTATAAAATCAATAAATAAATCTCCTTCTAGATTTGACGACTTAATCTAAGATGGAAATTTCTTGAACATATTATTGTATCATAGTGGTTGACGTTAAACAAGAGAGACATATTTTTCAAATTTGTCGACAAGACATGTAAATTATAAGCGGGGTCTTGTCTCTCGTTCGTATTATATAACAAAACAGTAGTCTGCAAATTGAAAATATAATTTAGGAGCGTTTGAGAGAGAGATGCAAAGAGGGAGTTGGAGAAAAGTGTAAGTTGCAATAAATATTTTTGAAATCGGAAACAAGAGTCGACAGCTTTGGTCTAATAATATTCCACATGTTTATTCATATCTCTTCTCAAAATACAGCCTGGGTTTCCCCAAAATATCTCATTCATCTAATCACTGTTTATTAACATTATGCGTACTTTCTACTATTTTCATCTTTAAAAGAAAATTATAGTCTATTTCTGATAAGCACAATTTCAGTGTATGAAAACATACGTCGGCAATCAACATCACCATTTCTAATCACATTACTATATTTATATCCACCACATACAAATAAAAAAATATTCATAAATTATATAATATTATTTATTATTAAATATAAATTAAATATTTATTTAAAATTATTTTTAATAATTTTATATATATATATATATAAATTAAGAAAAGAAAAATAACTATTTTTAAAAAATTTAATAGTATTTTTGATTAGTTTAATAAAAAATATTAATTCTAATCAAATTAATAACAATTACATATATCATAATTTTTTACTAATTAAAATTTATTTATATATTATTTAAAATTCATTATATTAATAACACGTTAATAAAATATTTATATTAATAACACGTCAAAATATGATTATTTTATTAAAATATTTTAAAATAATATATTAAGAATATGTAATTTAAAACTGAATATCGTCCTTAAACAATGTTAAAAACCCTTTTACATAAATAAAGATATATTATTGTGACAGAAAAATAAAATAAAAATATATTATTATTTTATCACACTAATCATTTATAAACTGATTATAATTTAAAAATTCAAATACTCAGAGTCAATAAGTTTTAAAAGGTTTATAATGGATTAACGTTAACAAACAAAACATGTGCTTAAGAGTTTTTAAAATGATTATTTATGGAAAAGGTAAAAACTTGGAAGATTATTGAACGAAATGAAGTATTGTTTTATGAATGGATGATTTGACTAGTCAAACGTTTCTGTCAAGTTAAGTAAACTAGCTTGAGTTATTTTTGCATTTTGTAAGTACATTAAATACCTTAATATGATATCGGACAGTGAACGTGGCAGACTATCATATGCCGATTATCCGATTATCAAAGACATTAACCAACACTAAGTATGTAACAACTAACAAAGGAAAAATGCTACGATGTCGTTAAAACCGTAGAGCATTACGAAATTACCCTTAAATCAGCCTACTTAATCCGGGAGTACTAATGAATTGAAAATCTAATTCTTCTTGTGTTCAAACGCGTGATTTGAACCTTCGATCTTCAATTATTCATATATCTTTACTTCAGTGATCCGATTGAAGTGAGAACGAGATAATTCATGACGACTTTAAAGATTTATTGTCTCCTAACTCGTGTTCATAGTCACGTTTTAAATGCTCTCATTTGTTTTTGTTTTTTCCCTTCGTGTTTGCTTATCTGCCACCTATAGAAATTGGAAAGATGCTGTTTCTTCGACTATGACCTAAAAGATAGCTCATTAGAAACCTTGATTAGAACTCCACATTGTTGCGAAAACCCCTTGAAGACTGTGTTCGTACACAGCGAAAAAGGCAATAAATCAAGCTTGGATATATAGGAGATGAATGCGGCTCGGTGAGTCCTTAAACCTCTGATATTTATGATCTTATATGCATAAGACATATATTTTTTACATACAGTTGAAAGTCCGACGTTGAATGAACAAACTTAACTTACGTTCATTAGCATTTTGAATTAGTATTCGGCTGTAATTTCGAAGTTGCTATCAAACTGTACTTACGTTCAATAACAGAACAATAAACAAAATTAAGAGTGAAGCATCAAAACACACAGGTGCAATCTCGATGATCATAAAAAGTAAACTGTTTTGCGTAGGCTTCCATGACGTGCATATCAACACAGGTATATACAATACATACATAACCCATTTCAAACCCGAACCCGTTTACAAAAAAGAACTCGAATCAATCCAGGTCAAAGTTCAAAATAATATATAGGTCTAAAAAGATTCGCTTTCTTGCCGTTTAGAGGCTGCCACCACGGAGAAGAAAAGTTCTAGATCCGGCGGCTGAAAATATCCGTTCTTCGGCGGTTCCCTTATCTTCCCAGATGATAGAGACGTCTTCCTTCTCACCGGCGGTGGAAACGGCGGATCTGCTGGTATCCGGCAGTCATCACGTGTCGGAGTCGTGCATCCCATGTGATAGTCATCATCAACTGTCACCGTCTCTCCGTCGTAGTAACTAGTCTCGTTATTCATTTTCTTCCTCTATCGCATTCTTTCTGTATCTCTTTGATTAAGAGTCTTAATTGCTTCTTTAGTACTCTAGTTTCGGTGTGATGTAGCTTGTTCTGGAAGTTGCTAGGGGTTGTATTGTACTTGCGGTCTACAAACTGACACGTGGAAGGACGTAACGCTACGTGCCAAAGCGTAGGTGAATTCAAGTGGAAATGTTGCCACACACACACACATGACTTGACTTGACTCTTGAGTTAGAAAAAGGATCTTTCATAATGTGGCTTGACTGAATATTGGCCCATTTATACCATTCTCTCGGCCCATCTAATACGATTAAGAGATTTGGGAAAAAGAAAAATCAAGAACCGGTTGATTCTTGGTTAAAGCCAAACCAGGATACCGATCCGGTTGAAATTATCTACGGAACAACATTAAACGCGTTGGTGTCTTGTCTTCCAAGCAGCTCAAAGACACAGAAAATTGATCTCTCAACCGTTCAGCAAACACAAAGTATCTCAATTTACGATCTGGGCTATTGATTTTCTCATTGTCCACATCTTCACTTCTGAAGACCTTATTTCCTTATCACTCTTTTGCACCAGTCTGAAACGAAAGTTGCCATCTTCCTCGCTTTGGGTTTGATTAGATCTCAAATTTCCGGTTTTCTATATTATGCAACCTCACTTTTGCCGGTCCTGATTCTCTGACAATGATATTCTCCAAGTTTGGCTACTCCCTCGCTCGATCCTCTCGTTCTAAGGTTCGTGTGGTTGTGATTTTTTTTTCTTGTTCAGATGCTTGTTAATTTAGTGTGTATATCCTAATTTTCCAAAAAAAATCCTGGGGGATATTAGGGATTGGTGTACGGCGGTGGTGTGAGATCGGCGATTCTAAGAGAGGGAAGGCTTCGAGCGCCACCGGCTCTTGAGGCGGCCGCCAATCAGGTGGATGGTGGATTAGGGTTTCTGAGGAGGCACTTTGCTTCTTTGGCTGCTCGGAAGGGACTGTATACCGGTGATTTGAGCCGCGTTTTCGCTAACCCTAGATTGCGTCGGTTCTTCTCTAGCGAAGGCCCAAAGAAAAAAAGTATGCATCAATGCCCTAAAATTTCATACGGAATCGAAATTAGTTATCTTGGTTTGTTTCAGGAGTCAGACTATATTTGATGGCTCTTCAAAGCTATTGGAGACTATACTTGATTGCTCTTCAAAGCTATTGGTCTATTAATTTGAGAAATGGCCCATTTGTTTCTGGATTCTCATAGATGCTTTGTTGCAGATTACGAGAACTACTATCCAAAAGATTCTAAACAAGCACCCAAGAATGAGCATAAATCTGAATCGAAAGGTAACATCCCTTTTCTTTCGGATGCGGAATCCGACTGGTGCTATACAGTAGATATTGAGTAATAATTGCTTTCCTTTTATCTTGATTTTGGCTACTGGGCAAGAAAAATTTGCTAGCTTTATAGATTCAGGAGTCAGTAGTACCAATCCTTTTTTGAATTTTCTTATTTTGACGACTTTTTCTTCTGAAAGAATTTTGAAAGTTTGCTGGACAACTGTAGTAATTGGATAATGTGTTTGTTGCAATGCAGAGGGTTCAAAGAAAAATGAAAATGAGAATGTTGGGGACATGTTCACGAAGGAATTCCAAAATATGTTAATTCCTCTGATTGCCATTGCTTTAATACTTTCGTCTTTCTCGCTTGGTTCCCGAGAACAACAACAGGCAAGCATGTTTAACTAAACTTTGTGTATCTTGGATCTATTTACCTACATCATGCTACTGCGAGTATGAGATATGTAAACTAACTATCCGTGCTATATGTTGGTTCAGATTAGTTTCCAGGAGTTCAAAAACAAGCTTCTTGAGCCTGGTCTGGTGGATCACATAGATGTTTCTAACAAATCCGTTGCGAAGGTCTATGTGAGGAGCTCACCAAAAAACCAAACAACTGAAGAAGTTATTCAAGGTACCGGTAATGGAGTTCCTGCTAAAGGACGTGGTGGTCAGTATAAGTACTACTTTAATATTGGTAGTGTTGAATCATTCGAGGAGAAACTTGAAGAGGCCCAAGAAGCATTAGGCGTTGATTCTCATGACTTTGTTCCTGTCACCTATGTCTCTGAGATGATCTGGTACCAGGAACTGTTGAGGTTTGCACCGACTTTACTTCTCTTGGGTACGCTAGTTTATGGGGCAAGAAGGATGCAAGGTGGATTGGGAGGTGTAGGAGGACCTGGTGGGAAGGGTGGCCGTGGAATTTTCAATATAGGAAAAGCTCAAATAACAAGAGCAGATAAAAACTCCAAGAATAAGGTTAGCATTGCAATCGGAATGGATAAATAGAATAACCCTCTCTTTCCCTTTCCTGACGCTATTGGGATTTGAAACTGATAATTTTCCTTTTGGGTTTTGCCAGATATATTTTAAAGACGTTGCAGGATGCGAAGAGGCGAAACAAGAAATTATGGAATTCGTACATTTCCTTCAGAACCCAAAGAAATATGAAGATTTAGGAGCCAAAATCCCAAAAGGTGCGCTTTTAGTTGGCCCACCAGGGACTGGAAAGACCCTCTTAGCCAAAGCTACTGCAGGGGAATCGGCTGTGCCCTTTCTGTCAATATCTGGTTCAGATTTCATGGAGATGTTTGTTGGTGTTGGACCTTCTAGAGTGAGAAACTTGTTTCAAGAGGCTAGACAATGTGCACCTAGCATAATATTTATAGATGAAATTGATGCGATTGGCCGTGCAAGAGGACGTGGAGGTTTCTCTGGTGGAAATGATGAGCGTGAAAGCACTCTTAATCAGCTACTAGTTGAAATGGATGGATTTGGTACTACAGCTGGAGTTGTCGTTCTTGCTGGGACGAACAGGCCGGATATTCTCGATAAAGCTCTCTTACGGCCTGGCCGGTTTGATCGTCAGATAACCATAGACAAACCTGATATTAAAGGCCGTGATCAGATATTCCAAATATACTTGAAGAAGATCAAACTTGATCACGAGCCCTCATACTACTCACAAAGGCTTGCAGCTCTCACTCCGGGATTTGCTGGAGCTGACATTGCGAATGTCTGTAACGAGGCTGCTCTAATTGCTGCCAGACATGAAGGAGCAACAGTTACAATGGCGCATTTCGACTCCGCAATAGATCGTGTTATTGGAGGCCTGGAGAAGAAAAACAGGGTATGTTTACTGCCAAATTTTATTTATAATGACTTGTTATTGTAATGGCCTCAACAGGAGCTATATACGTCCTTTTTCTCCAAAGGCTTGCAGATAGAAATCTGAATGTTCAACAATTTGTTTTGGTGGTTCCATGACGTCAGGTAATAAGCAAGCTGGAGCGCCGGACAGTTGCGTATCATGAATCTGGCCATGCGGTTGCTGGTTGGTTTCTGGAACATGCGGAACCGTTGCTAAAGGTGACTATTGTTCCTCGTGGCACAGCAGCGCTCGGATTTGCCCAGTACGTTCCAAATGAAAACTTGCTCATGACAAAAGAACAACTCTTCGACATGACTTGCATGACTCTTGGTGGCCGGGCAGCCGAACAGGTAAATCTTTCTATCAACTTCAGTTCCTTCTGGGTGCAAAGCTGGTAGTGTTAAGAGTGAAGGGTCACAGATAAGAATAAAGTTCCAAAAATGCAAATAACAAACGAACCAGACACACCCAAAAGTTAAAATCATTAAGCAAAGATCAAAGCATTGCCTCGGTTTCAAAACCGATAAACCCTCCAAAGCTTTCTATGTAATATCAGTACTTGCGAAATAGAAAGAATATGTATACATGGCTAGTGGTTGGTAACCAGAGATGTGAGTTAGTTTAGGTATTTTTTTGTTGCACGGATCAAAAATTCTCATTAGGGTTTCAGGTTATAAAATTCTGTTTGTTGTTGTTTTTCAAGCTGTGAATCTAGTTTGTTTGGTGAGTAATACAGGTGTTGATAGGAAGAATATCAACTGGCGCTCAGAACGATCTGGAGAAGGTGACCAAGATGACGTATGCGCAAGTGGCTGTGTACGGATTCAGTGACAAGATAGGATTGCTTTCGTTCCCACAACGGGAAGACGAGTTCTCCAAACCATACAGCAATAGAACCGGTGCAATGATCGACGAAGAGGTCCGAGAATGGGTGGCCAAAGCTTACAAGCGAACAGTTGAGCTGATAGAGGAACACAAAGAGCAAGTGGCTCAGATCGCTGAGCTATTGCTAGAGAAGGAGGTTCTGCATCAGGACGATCTTGCTAAAGTTTTGGGTGAGCGTCCGTTTAAGTCGGGTGAGACTACGAATTACGACAGGTTTAAATCTGGATTTGAAGAGACAGAGAAGAAGAACCAGGAAGAGAATGCGACGGTGAAGCCTGTTGAAGATGATGGAGCTCCGCCGCTACAGCCACAGGTGGTTCCGACGTAGATGTTGGAGACAGTCGACTATTGCTAGTCATTGTAAATTTAATTGAAAGCAATAACAAAACTCGCTACTGCATCTTTATGTGTTGCGATGGTGGGATCTTTCTTTCTTGAAAAGTAACCATAATTTATATTTATTTCATTACTATTAATCTCAGTTTTGAGCTTAGTTGCCAACTGAACGAAAAATATCTTCAAGAAAAATGTTTTTGATTTGCTCTGTTTACATTTTCTAGTAAGAAAATAGTGATTTTCCAGAACGTCACTACCTGGACTAAATCCGTCCACATTTAAAGTAAAATCCGAATCAATTGCATGTATTTTTCGTTACCTAAATGCAGAATGTAGCATGCACACAAAAAAAAAAAAGAAAAGAAAAAAGGCTAATAAGGGACCCAAGAAGACGAAGAGAAGAGGATGCGACCTTTCCAACCTTGCAGGAACCAATTAGAATCATCATCAAGTACAAAGTCTTTGTGGTAACCCCATTTCTTCATCTTTTCCCTAAACGCCTCTACAAGCTCATCATCGACTGGCTTCTGTTTAAACCCGGCCCTCATCATCCTCACTTGCCACTGCTTGTAAGTCTCCGGTCTCTCGACTCTATCGACTCCTTCACAGGCTATCACATTCATCACTTCTCTCCCGTAAAACTCTCCTTCGAAATGTATCCTCTCCGGGTTCTCTCGTGGAAGCGTCGAATCAAACATGTCGAAGAGCGCCGAGTAGTGAAACAGAGCTTCTTTGAAACGTGTTGTGAAGAAAGGAGCGTTGAAAGATCCGTTAACCGTGGAGCTGAGGAAAACGTCAGGGTTCATGTCTCTTATCAGTTTTAGGAATTTGTCCCTCGGGCAATTCTCTTCGCCTGGAGTCACGTCTCGTAGGTTCTTGAACCTGAGCACGTTATTAATCGCAAGAACTTCGTTTGGTCGGATCTTGAACTCGTCCATCCGAATTGTTTCCCAGTTCTTAGACGCGATTGCATTGTATTCAAACGGAACTCCAAACCGTTTGCAATACTCTGAAAGTCTTCGACCCGTATCTTCTATTTTTTCCGTTGGACGAAGCCCATTTTGCGGAATCTCTACTCCCGTAATCCGAAGTTTCCTTGGCCCGGTTTTTTTGTTTGATATGTGCTGTATGAACATCGGCCATTGGAAACCGTAAAGGATCCCGAAATCGATTATATGAAGAACCGAAGCATCTTTGGCAGCATCAAGAATTATCTTGTTGGCAAAGAAATAGATCAAAATCATGAACGGACACGAAGACAAGAACACTTTGTAGGATTTAAGAATATGTGCAGCTGTTCGTCTCTTGGAGGCAATTGAATCGTAATAACTCTGGATCATAGTTCCTGTGCTTCCTTCAAGACGCGCCTCAAGCGCATTGGCGAAGAAATAAGATAGCCTCTGTGATGCATCACCAAGAGGAGAACATTGCTTCCTTATTTGCCTCAGCAAATCATCAGCTGTAACCTTATCCCCTGCAGAAATCGATTGGGCGCAAAGCGTGAGAAGTGTGCGGAAATCAACCGCTTGACTCTTCTTTTTCGCACGACCTCCTCCTTTCTTCTTAGCCTCAGCCTTGTTTGAAACATTCTCGCCATCTTCGATAATCTGAGGATTAGATTGGCAATCAAGAAGCAAAACCTTATCAAACAGTTCTGTGAGCTTCCCATCTTCCACATTCACTGCATATTGCTTACTACTTCGTGTATCCTCTAGATCATATTCTTCTTCCCGCTCGTGATGATTCTTCATAGCTCTCGAGATGCCGTACACTCTTTTCTCTTCTTTCACCGAAACTTCTCCTTTCTTCTCATGCTCGAGATTGAAAATCCATTGATTGGTATTAGGAAGAAACTTGCTAGCTTCTTCAAGCCCTCTCTTGAACTGCATAACTGATTCTGCATCACTAAACATACTTCTGACCAGAATCTCACTCGCTGGCTGCCTGAATCCCCCGCCTCCACGCGACATGTTTGTCCCTTGAAACGACACAACACCAGAATCATCAAGAGGATCAGACAACACTTCACTCTCAGTAGAATTAGCTGCTGTTTCGAGCCGGACACTAGAATTGTTGTTACTGCTCCAATAATCACCACAACCACCACTACTACTCCTACTAGTAGTAGTACTACTCATCGAATTAGGAGTAATATAAGATTGAGTTCGCGAGTCGCTGATCACTTGCTGCAACATTTCTTCGGTTTGTCGTAGAGCCAATGAATCGTAGAACATAGACTGCTTTTCCTCGATATTCTCTTCCATGAGGATCTGGTTTACGTATTTCAAAAGGGTGTTTTCGGAATCGATCTCATCAGTTAGAGGAGAGCAATGATAATGATGATGATGATCTTGATCTTGTGTTGTTGTAACCCAAACTGAAGGTTGATGGTGTGAGCGTAGATCGAAATCGGTCGATGAAGGAACGCCGAATCCGAGATCAGGAGTCGTATTCGGTAAGAAGCCCACATCATAATACTCGAAACCGTTGACCATCCCAGAGAAACTCGATTCCATCATCAAAAATATTAGAACTATGTAAAAAAAAAAAACTCTCTCCTCGATTAGAAAAAGCTTAAGTCGCTGAAATTGGTTCCTTATTCAAAACGTTAAGAACACAAAACAGATAGCTTCAGCAACGAAATCTGAATCAGGAGAAAACTTTGAACAACATTACATCTGAAGAAGGTGGGATAGGAAAGTGTACAAGTAAAAGGTAAAAAGGCGTAAACTTTTTAGATCATTACGTTAGAGGAAATATATGCACATGAAGAGGATTCGCTATTGGTACGGAGAAATCGATAAGTGAGAGAGACAGAGAGAAAAAGAAGGAAGTTTCCCGGGAAACGTGAAGAGGACAACAAGAGCAGTCTTGCGATTCGACCTAGGAGTCAAAACTATATTTGTCGGCTCTTTTGACCTGTCTTTAAAGAATGTCAATCGTGGGCTTGGGCCCAACACTTTTAACTATAGTAGTGATTGTCATGTTAAAAATACAAAAAGGTAAATTACTCTCTTTGAGAGTCCCTCTCATCAACTTTTTTATTTTAAAGTCATATGTTGACCAACATACTAATTTAGTATTATGTTTGTGGATAGGTTATATGAATTAAGATAGTAGTGCCCAAGATTCCGTAATTGTTTGTGTATGAAATTTGACTATATCTTTATTTTTCTTAATAACAACAATTTTATGTGTGATTTTAAATTTGTATAAATTTGTAAGAGAATATTCTGATTTTGACTATTTTAAATATTCAAAATTATAAAGTGAATCTAGAATTATTATAGGGAACCACGACAATTAAAAATACAGTAAAGTGAAAGGTATCCTTTCGGATCTGATCGCACATTTCCATTCTGACATATATTGTGAGATTAAATGTACTAGTACATAAAGAAAATATTTTTTATATATAACTGATAACTCGAAATTGAGTGATGAGTGGGTATCACGTCTGCATATCAATATTTTAGCTTTTTATTGTTTCATTAATATTCATTGAAAATCTTGGAAAGTACACTAAGGATAGTCTACTTGAACGATTATTTTATTGATTGTGAAATTATGTTTTGTTAAACCACTATATTATGTTTGTTCTTCAATCAACAATCCTAAGTTTATAATTAAAATCATGTATTGGTAATTGGTAGGATGGATTTCCATGTAATTAATTCTAAAAACGATGCCACACACACTCGAAGAGACTGATCTTATAGAATTTTATAAATAAGTAACTTGATAAACTTTTATACTACAAAAGATTGCATGAACATCATAGCAAAAGATGGTGTATCCAGGACTTCTATATCTCTTATGCTATACTCTCACACTAGCTATGTCACAAGCATATAACAACAATACTTTAGTGCCCAAGAACCCTAACTCATAGCCAATTCACTCGTATTAGCGAGAGACTACCCAAAAGAAAAGCCCTACATCAAACCCAGTTACTTAGAACACAAGAAAGAACATCTACGAAAATGAAGGAACCCAAACAGATGAAGCATACACTATTCTACCTTTCCATCCTTGAAGCAACCAGTTACCATTTTGATCAACAGCGAAATTTTTATCGTACCCGTTTTCGATTTTCAACTTCAGATTCTGCATCAATGCCTTCTCAAGCGGAAGTTTTCTAAAACCGGCCCGCATCACTCTCGCATGCCACTGCTTATACGTCTCTGGTCTCTCCACTCTTTCCGTCCCTTCACAAGCCACAACATTCATAATCTCTCTTCCATAAAACTCTTTCTCAAACATCAGCCTCATCTCGTCTTCCCTAGCCAGCTTCGAGTCGCACATATCAAACAGAGCTGAGTAGTGAAATAACGCTTCTCTAAACCTAGTGACAAAGAATGGTGCGTTGTAGGATCCGCTTAGGATCGCCAGGATGAAGACATTCGGGTTTGCTTTCCTTATCAGATTCAAAACCGCATCTCTCGGGCTGTTTACCGCAACGCTCTCATCTAGAAGGTTCCTGAAACGGAACAGAGAGTTTACAACCACAAACTCTCCTTCTTTAATCTTCAAGTCTTCGACTTTGATCGTTTCCCATTTCTGAGCAATCGCGTTGTACTCAAACGGAACATTGTAACGCTGACAGTATCGAGCCAAACGACGACCCGTCTCCTGAACTCCTTCCGCTGGTCTAAAACCACGTTGAGGCAGCTCTATCCCGGTAATCCGAAGCTTAGGCGGACCACCAGATCTGAACGAGAGACGATGAATCAGAGCAGGCCATTGAAAACCGTAAGATATCCCAAAATCTATGATGTGGATCATGTTGGTGTTTGCAGTCAAACGCATTATGCTGTGGTTAGCAAATATGATAGCGGCTTTCTTGAATGGGCAGACCGAGATGTATGTCTGGTAAGCCTTCAACATGTCTGCTGCAGATGTTTTCTTCGAAGATAAAGCGGTGTAGATCTGTGTACCGGTCCCAGCTAAACGTGCTTCTAGACTATTTGCAAAATAATGAGCCAATCTCTCTGACCCGTTACCTAGAGGCGAAGAATGCTCCTGTATCTGTCTTAGCATTTCGTTGGCGGTTTTACGATCATCCACTGATATAGCTTGTGCACATAATACCAAAAGAGTCCTCAAATCAGCAGTTTCTTTCATAGAATCATTACCATTACTGTTAGCAGTTGATTTCTTTCCACGAGTCTTGGCTCCATTTGACTGCGCCGCAAATTGCAGCGTTTTCTCGACCTTGGCGGATTCTGTTGGAAACTTCTGGTCAGTAATGCATACAGGCTGCGCAGACCCGCCACATAACAAAATCTTATCAAACATTTCAGAAAGCTCTGTTTCCTCAACATAAACAGCAGATTGCTTGTTACTTCTTTCTTCGACGAAGTCTTCATCTTCATCGCGCCAATGGCTTTTCTTTCCAGTCAATCTGTTGAGAAGAGGAGCAGAGTTATGATGCTCTGTCTCATCCTTCTTCTCGTTCTTAACTAAAAAGTTAGAACCATTTTCCTTGGAACCCGAATTTCTTGGGATATAATTTTCCACGTCGATAAAGAGCTGAGAAGGTTTAGGAAGGAACTTACTCGCTTCCTCCATTCCTCTCTTGAACTGCACAGCCAATTCGCTATCTTTGAACATACTCAAAACCAAATCATCGCCAAAACCTGACCTGAAAACCGTGCTATTACCACTACCCGTGACACTGTTCGACCTAGAAGTGGACTGAAAAACAAAGTTACTAGGGATCGGTGTCTGTAACCAAGAAGGTCTATTCTCGAAACCATCAATACTCCAGTGTGAATCAGAGGAAGTAGTAGTTGTGGTGCTAGCGTAATCACTGAATCCACCACCTAAACAAGAACCATCAGGACTACCATCAGTCAATTTCTCCGGATAAGCTCGATGGTCCATAGAAGTGGAAGAAGAAGGGTGTTTCTCTCCAAGGGCTTCATAGAGAGATTTCTCAGCTGCTTGAAGAGCCAAGGCGTCGTGAAACATACAAGGCTTCTCTTCCATGTCTTCCTCCATAAGCACTTGGTTTATATACTTCAAAACCGAATCCGAGAAATCAGCGTCATCAGATGGGGATGATAATGGATCTCCTGCTGCAGCGTTGTTGATCTTCTTCTGGGGATATTTCTCTAAAGGAGCAGATGAATGATCCAAAGATGCGAAATCTACGAAAGGCTCATCTAGATAGAATCCATTTGCCAAACATAAGGTCTCGTTTGAGCCAGACAAATTATCAAACTCGCTATTGAAATCGAACCCATCCAAGGATCCATGGAATCCACCCGAATAAGAACCCATGGATCGATCCAAAGCTCTCAGAAACCACCAAAATATGGAAGCAGTGATTCAGAAAATCCGGAGACCTTTAAAATCAATTAAAGATCGAGAATTTATTCCTAATCGAATCACCAAAACCAGACCAGTGAACATCAGAAAAAGAGAATAGTAATAAAGCAGGAAGAACTGGGAGAACAGAGCATACCTCTTTCTGGGCAAGATATGTGGATTCGGCAAGAATATGACAAGGAAGAACCTTGAGTTGAGGGAAAAGGTTAGTGTAAGCAGTACGTACGTTGTGGAGAGAGTAGAGAGAAGAAGGAAGCAAATGAATTGAAAGATAAGAACTAATTAATTGTTTTATTCGAAAGATAAAATAATAAGAAGATAATATGCCTTTGTGGTTTTTTATTTTTATTCGGAAATCATTCGGCGAGAGAGAATCTTTCCAAATCCGGAAAGATTCGGTTTAATCTTTACTTTTACTAGTAATTAATTGTACCAACATATTTATATTGCTAGTTATATCCCAAGTTTTAATCTTATATAGTAAGGAATAAAAAAATATTTCATTTATAACAAAGCTTGGAATAAATTTGTTAGATACTATTCTTAGGCAATCATTAAAAGAACGCTAAGTCATTTGGTTGTATATGATTGATTAAACAAACAATTTTTCAACATGTGACGTATCATTTTTTGTTCTGACGCCTTTCATTTTCCTAAATATCATATGGATTTCTTACATTAATTGGTTGTACCTTACTTTCTTTTGCCATTGTGACATTGTTTTAATCATATTTATAGCCACATGAACGCATCAAAAGGATTACTCAATGGGGTCGACTTTTGATAAAGATGTGAGATAATGAAAATTACATCTTCAAAATTTTCTCTCCACTGATCGAAAGAATCTTCCATGTTCCATCATATTCTTCCTTTTTTGAATGTGTGTCCCCAAAAGTGTGTTTAGCCATCGACAGAAGGTCGCATAGGTATAACAACTAAAAGCCAAAATGAATAATTATTGTTACTTATATTTGGTTCCATTTTCCTCTTTTTTTTTTATTTCAAATAATCTCGTGTCAAATCGAAGAATTGATGGTTTTTACATCATATTATATGGTTTTTTAAACAAGAATAATTAGGTGATTACCCACAAAAAGGTGAAAGTTTACCCTATTTTTTTTTATTAAAATATATATAAATGTTATGTATGCGAATATAACTACATATTTGTTAGTTACTAATCCATATAATTTCTAGCATAAATAATGATTTATGTTCGTTTTAAAATTAAAATAATAGTATATGAAAGAAATTATTGTTTTTATAATTTAATTTTCTTTGATTGTCCCATAATAATTGTTTTTAATATAATTCATTTTCATTGTTAATTTGTTTTGGTTATTCAATATATTTTCCACTATCAAAAAGTATAGGAGGGATTTGTTGAGAAAGTCATAAATCCAAATAGCTTGCGAAACACTCTTTGGGCGGAATATACTTCAATTATATGACAAGGAAAAGAAAGTAACCTATGACAATTACACCAGACTTCACATATTTTCATATGTATCTTCTTCATCACCACAATCTATT
Organism: Pugionium cornutum; assembly: GCA_018901935.1. Taxonomy (NCBI): domain Eukaryota; kingdom Viridiplantae; phylum Streptophyta; class Magnoliopsida; order Brassicales; family Brassicaceae; genus Pugionium; species Pugionium cornutum. Next base: position 5,403,496 of record CM032156.1, read on the forward strand.
CCTTTTCTAATTTTTTTTTTTACATTGAATCTCCTCAAAGATATGACTTAATATAACAAACAAAAGAGTATATATGAAACAACAATTCCCAGGCATACCCCGCTTATACCGTCCATTTTCATGTCTCAAAGGTAACTTTCTTTCCCGGCCTATAAACCAAGACTGGTCTCGAGCTTTTGGGGTTCCTCTCCCTCTAGCAGCTGGTGTTTTCCCTGTTGCTCGGACCAGTAGGCATGAGCCTTTAGTACGCGGTCTAAGAGCTCCTGTGGAACTGGCTCACCTCTCCTTTGTTGCGGCGATATTCTAGCAGTGTGCACCAGCGTCTTCCATTTGTCCTATCAAACCCAAAGATAATTACTTTTTTCCACAAGAAACACCTGCACATTCCCGTGGAAGAGATCGGGCTTCAAAAGCAGTGATTTCTATTTATTTACCTTCAAATCTACGTAAGTCCGGTGCTTAGCATTATCAAAAGCACGCAACTTTACATCACGCCATCTGCAGATATACATATGCACAACAATATGTCAATATCAGAGCTATCTTGGAGTGGACCAATCCTTGGTCGAAATTAAACCATTTACTTTGGTGTAAAGTTACCTTCCGGTCCCAAGTCTCTCCACAGCTTGAACAAGGGCCTCTACTTCTGTAACAGAGAAAGGTCGACGAATTCTGCGCTGCGCCACCTCATATCTCTTGGGTTTCCGAGGTGGGACTACAGTTAAAGCCTTAGTATGCAGAGGAGACACATGAATCAAAGCTCTGGAGTAGACGGGCTTAGCCCTATTTGAGACAGAGGGTTTCGATTCAAGGTGACTTTCTACAGAGTTACTTGGTGATGGGAGAAACCTACTGACAAAACAAATTCCGGAAACATCAGCAAAAAAGACTCTTTTCTACACCAAAAGGAAGAGGATGCAACATTGATCTCTGGACAGACTGACCTAGTTTGAGTGTGAGGTACATTACGCGGACACACGAATCAGAATCTTCAGGAGAAAGCGGTTTTGTAGATTGTGGATGATTGGGCTCAAGACAAAACCCTAAAGTATCGGAAAGAGTGTCTAGAGAGATCCCAGTCTGAAGAAGCATTTTGTTGTCGTCTCTAACCTTTTTTCCATGAACAAGAACACCTATACGTAATCCACCTCCAAGTATCGTGGTCACAGCTTCCAAGACTTTCCTCTAGCGAAGAGAAGTAAATTCTCATCATTATCTAAATATTAGGTGACCCTTTCCAGAATATTCTAAGGAAAAAATTCAAACCTTTAGTGAACCAACAGTAGCGGTCTGTGGAACTTCAATGAAAAGTTCAGGAACTCGAAATGACTTGATTCCAAGTTTCACTAAGCACATCAAAGAAAGATGAACAGAAAATACAAAATTCTTAGTGATGGAAACAAGAAAAGCTTTACAGAAAAAGATACCATGAGAATCTCTTGATAGGAATGTTGGCTGTTTCTGACAAGCTTAAAATCAGTCAATCATCATATTGTGGTTTTGAAGCTGAAATTACTAGCTTCTGAGAATACCCTTTCGAGGTGAACCAGAAAAGTCTTCATTTTTAACAGTTTCTTCGGATTGAGATGCTGCATAGCCATCAAAGTATCTTCTTTTCTTGATTGGATAGTTCATCTCTGATCTTAAGCTTTTGAGACAATGTTTCTTGCTGTAGTTACCAGGCTTCAAGTCCAAGTCTACACATTTTCAGACAAAAATCACATAAGTACACCAAAACATCGTTAAAAAGGTACATATGACCTAGCCCACAAATGCTCCATACGCTCACTTGAATTAGTTGTCGTCGTATCTTTCGTATTTCGGGAGACTTTACAGTACTTTGAAGCCAAAACTTTCCTTATTCTTCTATCGCCTATACGTAGAGTTGACCTAAATGATTTCGTTGTGTAACTTGCTGAGAAGTCTTTGCCATCATCATTTCCCCTACTGACTAAATCAATATCATCAGAGCATACCAAAGGATTTTGGGGAATCGGTTTCTTGAAACTGTTAGCACAAGATTTGTGCAATGCGTTTGAGTTTTATGTGGGAAGATTAAAATTGATGATGTGGTACAATCTTATTGGGAATGAGATAACAAGCTGTGCAAGGAAGAAAGGATATTCAAAAAAGGTAAGTTCGTGGGACTGAATATTGCTGAATATTCATTTAAGAAAGAGGAAACCCTAGTGCAAGACACATATAAAAAGTGGTGTCGTGAGGCAGCTAGGGTTGTCGCTCTGGAAAAGAAAGGGAGGCTCTGTGTGCAAGGTGTTGCACACGTTCTCTGGTGAGTGAACAAAGAGTGTACACAACTGTTGTTGTGGGTGAGTTTTGGGTATATTAGGAATTGGTCAGTGACGAGTTAGTGTGTGATGTCGTGTAATTCTGATTAAACAAGTTGTAAGAACTTTGTTTAAACGATTCCTAATATGCAATAAGATTGATTGCATAAGTTATTGTGTGTTTAAGTGTTTCTCTATATTCTCGTCTTTACAATTGGTATCAGAGCGGGACACCTAGCCGAAGGACTATTCTTCGAACACAGGTGAGATCCTGAAAAGAGAATATGGTGACACATGCACAACTACTCGATATTCAAAATCCTATCTTGTTAGATGCTGCAAATTATGGATACTGGAAAGTGAGGATGAAGGCTAATATACGTGAAATTGATGAAGACGCTTGGATGGCTGTTGAGTGTGGTTGGGAAGAACCATATTTTATATCCGAAGATGGAGATAAAATAGTCAAACCCAGAAAAAGGTGGACAACAACAAAAAAAAAGGTATCAAGGTTTAATTTAATTGCTTTGAACGCTATTTTCAAATCTGTGGGCAAAAGACAATTTGAGATGATACAAAGGTGTGAATCAGCTAAAGAGGCATGGAATATACTACAAAACATGTTTGAAAGTACGACGAATGTTAGGAGGATAATGCTGGATTTGTTGGCATCTAAATTTGAAAACATTCAAATGAACGATAATGAGAAAATAGTAGATTTTTGTGCCAATCTCAGATCTATTGCAAACAAAGCGCAAGTGTTGGATAAACAATACAAAGACGCAAAGTTGGTAAAGAAACTTTTGCGTTGTTTACCGGCTAACTTTGCTGCATTGAAAGTTGTTATTAAAATGACAATGAACACCGATGAACTCAAGTTTGAGGAGATAGTAGGGATGCTACAAGCTGAGGAGATTGAAATGGAATCTAAGGATCCCAAATTTGTAGAAGATCGTATGTCTATAGTTGATGAAGATAGACACAAATATCAGAAACTTGAAGACATTATGCATTCTATGTTTCGAAAACTGGAAGAAAACATGGATCGTTTGTGTCACACATTCACAAAGAGGCTATCAAGAAAGGAAGAATTTCATAAATGGTATGACGTTGAATGTTATAATTGTCATGGTATTGGACATGTTAAATCAGGTTGTCCATCATTCAAAAGAAGAGGAATCAAGTGCAATCTGTGCAACGATTATGGTCACACAAAAGCAAACTGTGCAAATACACAGGAAAGGAAGAAAAAGATGGCTTTCAGTAATAATGATATAGAGTCAGAAAGAAACATGGGTATAAATCTGGTGGCCTTGCATGGTGTAACACATCTTGAGGAAAGTGTAACACATCTTGAGGAAGAAATCAAGGAACATGAGTTTGAAGTGCCTAGTGTAACACACAAAATATTGTTGCATCAAATTGTGATTCTGAAAGTGATCAAGAGTTGGTCAAGGACAAAGCAATGTTGGAAGCAAAGGTAAATATTCTGGAGCTAGAGAATGACAACTACACAAACACGGCAAAAACTCGTTCTGTACAAGCAGCAAACTGTGTGCAACAGGAACATCTGGAGATGGAAAGGATCCAGATGTTGGAAGCAAGGTTGAATGAGATAAATGAGTTACTACGTCAGGAAAGGGATAAGAGCAAAGTGCTGGCACACGATCTGACAGAGAACTACAAGAAGGTTCGATTGCTGAACAAAGGATCTGAGTCGTTGGATCAGATCTTAGCCATGGGGAGATCTCATAAACACAATTGGAGACTAGGTTACACAGGATATACACATAATGAAGGTTCAAGTTCCAAGGGTTATAACACTAACTTGATGAACTTTGTTAAAGGTGTTGATGCTCAAAGACAAGACAGTGAATGGGAGAATCGTCCTGCTGTCAAAAACTTAGTTAAGACGGTAAGAAATCATGCAGTAAGTGGTTACACAAGACTTAGACACAAGGGATGCTACCATTGTGGAAAGAAGGGGCATATCCGACGGAAGTGTAGAGCCTTTCAAGCATGCATCAAAAAGGCTTGGGCTGAAGGTCAATGCTATCCAGAACCTAAAAGATATCGTATGGTGTGGATTGACAAACGGGTTCCGTACTCTGAGCTACAAGCTGGGTTAAACAGTGAACATGTGTGTAACTTGAGTATATTATACAAACATAATCACGAAACACCCGTTGAGAGTGATGAATCAGTTTATCACGAACCTACCAAAGAGAAAACCAGACGAGTTCTAGTTCATCGAAATCACTCAGCTGAAAACACTATGTGTGAGTGTCCAATACACATAAGAGATTTATGTCGATGGAAAAAATCATTGGATTAAACAACCTAGAGCAAGATGTTTGTTAGATTGATTTGAAGTTTTTCATTGAGTTTCATCACTCAAGCATGGGGAGATTGAAGAGTGAAGTACTTGATTAAAGGGGGAGTTTGAACTGATGTTTCTCTAGGTATATAGATAGTGAGCTTGAGTTATAAAACTCAATGAAAAAGGGGGAGATTGTTAGCACAAAATTTGTGCAATGCGTTTGAGTTTTATGTGGAAAGATTAAAATTGATGATGTGGCACAATCTCATTGGGAATGAGATAACAAGCTGTGCAAGGAAGAAAGGATATTCAAAAAAGGTAAGTTCGTGGGACTGAATATTACTGAATATTCATTTAGGAAAGAGGAAACCCTAGTGCAAGACACATATAAAAAGTGGTGTCGTAAGGCAGCTAGGGTTGTCGCTCTGGAAAAGAAAGGGAGGCTCTGTGTGCAAGGTGTTGCACACGTTCTCTGGTGAGTGAACAAAGAGTGTACACAACTGTTGTTGTGGGTGAGTTTTGGGTATATTAGAAATTGGTCAATGACAAGTCAGTGTGTGATGTCGTGTAATTCTGATTAAACAAGTTGTAAGAACTTTATTTAAACGATTTCTAATATACAATAAGATTGATTGCATAAGTTATTGTGTGTTTAAATGTTTCTCTATATTTTCGTCTTTACAGAAACCACTACCTATATGATGCTCATCCTCGGCTAAAACATTACTTGACAACATTGATTCACCGTTTAGCCCTCCAAACATCGATTTCTTATCGTTAGCCTCTGATCTATAGCAATCACCATTGTCCATCTTGGCTTCCTCATATGCCAATTTTTGAGTTCCAAAATTCTCCGTGGAATCAGAAGTTATACCAGATGTAGATCCAAAATGGAAATCTTGAAAGGAACTTGGAGATCTATTAAAACTTTGCATTTCACGAGCTTTTGGAAAAATCTCAGAGACAAAGAATCTCCTTTCGGCATTATTTTCTTCTTGAAAGTACTCTTCTAGCAAAACCCCAAACACAAGCAGAAATATCAGAGGGAATGAACATTGGAGTATTATAAAGTATTAGAAAACACACAAAAATTAAGAACATATTAACTCTTGGTGATCTTGCAGCTCGAGGTGTTGGAGGCACCTCATAGCCATTGAATCCATAATCGATCCTCATTTGCAACACCATGATTTAAAACGTTACAGATTTTCAATAAAGGAATGCATTGTCACAGATTAATTAACCCAGATAAGATCCCTGTAGAAAGAGAGATTAGGTTATTGACATTTGGTAAAATCTCTTGCGTTGCAGAAATTCTGACATTTCGTCCATCAGTATATGTGAGAATTAGTACTAAAGTTCCCATTTCAGAGAAACGTTTTTTTTGTAAAACCTCGCTAGAACCCAAGTTATTGAAATTTCTATGTATCTAAAGCCTCAATTGATTAAAAGAGAAAACAGAGAAATAATCCAGACAGGAATTTCTAATTACCAAAGGAAAAAATAATGAAAATTCTGGGTTTCAAATTACATTTTCATAAAAACGAACACCAGTTCTTGTTAAAGAAAAAAACCAAAATTCAACATAGACCCCGTCCAAAAACCCATTTTTATGTTCAAAAATAGGAATATTATATCTGTAGCCATAATTCGAGTAGCAGATTCAAGAAAACGTAAAATTTTCTCACCGTTTTCCGGAAACAAGGCAGGAAAAATCTCAAAGGAAATGCACGACGATCTAAGAAACAAGAAGAATCAACAAAATTATCTGCCGGAAAACAAAACGAAAAAGGCTTCTTCTTTTTTTGTGGGAAATTGAAAACCCCCTTTTGGGTGGAGAAAAGGCTTAAACCCCTGATCTTATACGAGTAACAATGGACGTGTTTGAAGAGCGAATAACCGGCTATAACCAGTAAACCCCGCCCCCCCCTGAATACCTGTTCTTCTTCTCCTTCTTGGATTACCCACCACTGTCTCACGAACCTCTTCCAGATTCGAACACGTGGAGTCTCTGTCGGATCGTGCGGCATTTTTAACCACACACAACCTTCGACAAAAACGTTGATTCACAAAACCTTGTAAGGTTTTTTTTTTCCAACTCCAATCCATGTCATTCTCTCTCTTTCTTTTTTCCGTTTTATCGTCTTTTTCAGTTTTTCCACTATTTCTTTATTTTATTAGAAAACTTCATTTTTGCGAATTTTGTTTTCGTAGAGGAATAAATTTTATTTCTCATGCATAATACTTAAAATGATTCATAATTTTACACGTTATTTATTCAAAGGGTTTCCCACAAATTTGGTAAGTCTTGTTGGATACTTGGATACTCATACTCTGATCGATGAAAAAATTCATTGAATCCTCATTTCCCAATATAAATGTCTAATGGGTATTTGAAAGAAAAAAAGACATTTGTTACTCATATATCTATATTTATGTAGAAAATGCGTTGTGTTGATAACATCTTAATTAAGCTTATTTGAGACTAATGACTCTGTTAATGCATGCAGGTTAATTAGCTCCATTATGAACTCGGTACATGGATCCCTCTGGTGTGTTAAGTTGAGATCATCCCTGCTAAACCCTGACTAATCCTGAGCCTCTTTCAGATCAATCGATAAAATATTAAAACACAAACTTAAGAATTAAAACCCAAGAATCTCTTTATTAAAAACTGAATCAAAGTGGCATAAAAAGAAACGGAACACACTCAAAAGAACTAAAGTTCGCACACGTAAACTAAAGATGTGGTGGTTTTTAAAAGCCAGATTTGTAATCAAGAGGGCTTTTAAAAGCGAGGATACTCGTCCGACATGATTAAGAGAATAAGTGCAGACCATCCAGTGAAGTCACGTCCACCTTCTCCAGTTCCTTGTGTTTGATCATAGTGTTCCCAAATGCATCCCGTCTCGTCATAGTTTCTAACCACATTACTGCATCAACAACATAAGTAGGCAAGACCACCACATCTTTAGACATCATCAACTTTATGTCTTAAATAAATTACCTTTGACAAGCATACATACCTTATCAGATTGCTCTTTAGTTTCACATAGATTTCTCTTCCCTTCCCGCTGTACGGTCCATTCACTGCAGAGAATTTTGATTGGTTATATATAAGGTATTAATTGTTTGTAACTGGGAGACTAAAAAATTGTACCTTTAGAGTAATGGTACAGAGAGGCAAGAATCATGTAGTTCATGTTCATCCATATGGCACCTCTCCAATATGGTGCTTGGCCCAGAGCGTTCTCTTTCATGTACAAAGAGCTGCATTGTAGATGATAAGAACAAAGCTATGAAAAATCTGTTTTTCTTAATTATTCCAATTCATCAAACCAAAGGAGGCTTGTGTAATGATCAGAGAGCTTAATTATGGTATGAATTCAAGACTCATCACCTGGTTTTAGCAAGTGAAGGTAGTCCGTAGTCGCTCCATACGATGTTGTTATCTTGAATGCGCTTTAGCTGTTCCTCGAGGATTTGAGAATCCTTGATCAATCCAAATTATATAAAGTTTAGATTTTTAGTCCAAAAAAGACCGTGGATAATGGAGTAGCTAGATAGATAATAATGCGAAATAATATATATAACTCACAGGTGGTATGATTTTAGACATGAAGGGAAAGAAGCTAACGTAACCAATGTGAGGAACCTTTCTTAGCATTGGCTCTTCATCTGTGACCCTTACAAGCTTCCCGAATTCAAATACAAACCTAACCTGGTGAATCAAATATATAAACAGAATTACGTTAATACTTCTATGGGATAATTCATTTAAATTTCTTTACTTTTTCTGTGTGATTACCGAAGTCGAGGTAAGTCTCGTGATCATGGTCATAATGCATCTGTAAAAGGAATTACAGGTGAATGAGACAGAGGTTAGAAGAAACGATATGAGTGCAATTTCTGTTTGAATTTTGTTTGTAGGCAATAGTATAAGAAAATAAATCTTATTCAGATCATCGAAATTTGAAAGCTGATCGACAATTGAGCTGTAATACTTCTCCTCTTCCTGCATGATTCAACTGTTTTAATAATTAAGGTAAAAAAACATGTCAATGCATGAATGGAGAAATCAGAGAATATGTAGTCTATATAAGATGAACCGTTTCTTTATTCTTCAGAAACTCAGTGATGAACTTCATGCAATCAGCTGCAAGATAAATCCAACATCTGAGGTCAACATGCATCTCATCCATCACTTGGGTGTGAAGCACGAGGATAGTCATCGAGGCCCGAGGCGAGAGTCTGCAGGAGTTTGTAAATGGTACAAATGAGGTAAACTTCTGTAACATTTCACAATAACAAAAATAAAGAAATAGTACGTACACGAGGGTTTAGTTCACTATCTGTTGTACGGTCTCTGCCACGCCAATAGAAACTTCCATTCTTCTTCCCTGGTAAATATATCATATTGATCAATAGTTTAAGTCAAATTAATTAATTTAAATGTGGTTGATATGAAATGCTAATTACCTTTCAGGGAATTATATAACCATTGGAACCATGCTTCTAACCGTACAAAAGCCCGGTCTAGGAATGACACGATTTCATCGCCTTCTGTCTTTGTAAATTTCTTTGTCTGTATCCCATTTATTAGATCTGCATGCGAAGATATAAGTTAACAAATGTCAACATGAACTTGTCTCAAAACAACCTGAGCATGTGTATTAGCAATACTGGGGTCTTGAACGATGTACTCGGTCCTAATTTTACTGCATTTAAAAACTCTAATGAGATTTACTGATAACATCAAACATTAATGGTTAACAGTAATTGTTAAGATTAAAATAACATAACAACAACCTCAAAGCGTCAGCTCCCAGAAGCTGCTCACGTGGAATCCATCCTTCCATATTCATTAGATCTAACCAATGTCCAACTATTTCCAAGGTTAACCGGAAATCCCAACGCCTAAATCAAGCAAACATTCCAAATAAACAAAAATAAAAGAACACATACAAAGAAATAGCATACATATAATGAATAAAAAACGAACCAGATCAACATTTGACGGAAACCTTCATCCCATAAAAATCCCCATGGAAATTTGATCCGGCATGGAACTGCTGTGTAGAGTTCAGCTGGCCAATAGTGCAAGAAATGATGCTTAGTATTAGGGTAATATACTTTTGATTGACCATAGAAGTAACTAATGCCTCCAAGCATGCTCCCAATTGCAGCTTTACCAACCTCTACAGTTTTATAATCCATCTGTATAATAACCACACATAATCTACGATCAGAGAGATTCATATATACATATATAACATGGATTAACTTGCTATTATGTTAAAAAAAAAAAAGAGAGTAGAAAATCACACCTCTTCAGAAAGGTTGAAGCATTCCTTGAACTTTTCATCAAAAGCAACATGTTTCTCTATAAGTAGACTAGAGAGTAACGAACCTACAAGCATTAGTCAAGATGGAAGCCTTATTCATGTTTTGGCTGGAAAATAAATGATTTTGTATTTAAAAAAAAAAATGTTATAGATCCTCCAATCATCAATGCTTGAAAACCTGTAAGACTCTCTATACGCTTCTCCATGTGGGCAGTTTCTTCTTTAATCCCAGAGATGAAGGCAATATCTATAGTAGAGAACTGAGTCAGCGTGGATATCTGCATGAAATGAGTTATATCATAGAAATATGAGTAAATTAGGGATATAATATAAAAAAAACATGTATATATCCTAGATAAAATTAAGAGTGTTTTGCCTGAAAAACATAAACGTTGGAATCATCCTCCGCTGTGTCAGAGAGCTCAAAGTCGTCCACACTTACTTTCCTGAGAATATACAATCCGATCGAGAGGAATGTAAGCACGCACTGTGGTCTTTATTAAAAGAAAAACAATTTGAAAATTTGCAAAATCGAAATATAACTAACAGTGAGATTTTTTAGAACAAGATCAGATAGATTAACAGTGTTGGGCGTCTTGAAACCACAGTAATGTCTTTCAAGCTCACCAGTCTGCAATTAAAGAGCAGATAAAACAGTTAAATTATATCCATATGAACATCCATCATATTAGGAATCGATCTCACATATATAAGAAATGACCCAAAAAATAATAGTATAAAAGAGACGTGTCAATATTATATAGTTTTGAATTGAAAGATTATAATATGTCAATTGATTATAATTATAAATAATTAAGAAAGTAACTAAAGTCCTATGATCTCTTAAGGACTAAAAAGTTGATTACCTCTGATTTTAGGTGCAACTGCCATTTTCCTACATCTGCACGTGAACAGAATACCAAGGTAGAACTTTCTTTAAGCCCTAGATTTAGAACATTGCAACCTTCATCAGCTATATATAGAAGAAGAGATTTGCGCCTCTCTTTTTTTCGTCATCCAACCTAATTTTCAAGACGAGAAAATTTTAATTTAATAGTTAACTAAATATATATATATATATATATATAACTAGATTTATATCCACCCATCCGTGAAAAAAATATTCACAAATTATATTTTATTAGTAAATATAAATTAAATATTTATATAATTTTAAATTTTATTTAAAATTAGTTTTAACATTAATGTGTACATAAATTAAGAAATGAAAATAATTACTTTTTATAAATTTAATAATATTTTTTGGTTAGTCTAATAAAATATATTATTTGTCTAACTAAATTAATAACAAAGATATATATTGTATTCTAATAAATTAAATTTATTTGTATATTTATTTGAAATTTACTGTAGTGATAATATGTCAGAGTAAGGTTATTTTCTTAAAATGTTTCTCAAATAATATATTAGGGATTACGGTAATAACTTAAATCTATTTATATTTATTTGAAATTATTTATAAATTAACGTATAAAAATTTAAAAAATAAAATTTATTGTTTTTGAAAATAAAATAGTATTTTTGGGCTAATTGAATTAAATATATCTATTTTCTAACTAAATTAATATCAATGATATGTATTGTAATTATTCTAATAATTTAAATCTTTTTATATATTTAAACTGAAATTCGATGTGATGTTGACATATTTTTGTTATTAAGACGTGAGAGAAAAGTTAGTTTGTTAAAAAATTTCTGTATCGATAGTGTAATTACATACCATACTATATTTTCAGATTTAATTCGAACTACCCAGTCTTCTCCATAACCAAGGCTGCCTTCTTTAGTCTTAACAAAACTTGTCTCCAATATCATATCGTTTTCGATTAGGTCTTGTCGCCCAAAATCTATTCCATTGTGTTCTTTCCAGCCAAATGACTTTAGACCGTCCTTACGTTTACATAAATGTCTTATCACAGGCTTCCCATCAACCCGGCAACGAGTGGGTGAGGATCTCTGCATTAATCCCATCAGTTCATAACTAATTTGCAACTTATACTATTCAATTCATGTTTTTAATTTCCTATATAATATTGGAATATCTATATCTCAGACTAACATATATTAGCCAAACAAACTACTCTGTTTGGTGTTATACTGATAAGGTCAAGAAACAGATTAAGATTTCTCGAATAATACCTAACACGAACTCCAAAATACGCCTGGGGACGATAAGTTCCCCAATACAAACTCTCCTTATGCTCACCTTGAAACTGTAACAAGAATGAAGCTCCAAAATTAATCCCACAAGAAAATTAAGTAACACAAGTATTCATCTATAGTACCATAGGTAAGTCCATGAGTTTAGGAGCAGGAAAAGGAGTGATAACAGCAGGTCTTATGATCTGCTGATTTTCATCATCGTGTTGGTCGGAGAGAGACATTGAGTTAATCGTACTGCTAGCTCCGGTCATAATTAGAGTATAAGCGAAATATATGTATGTTTGCTCTGTAGATGGATGATCGTTGACGCTGAGATATGACAAGTGAAGCCTATGAGGTGGGTTTTTAAAGCAAGGCTCTAGATTTTCAAATATATATATATATATGGCTTTTCATCAGTCTTTTTCTGATACACCATTTGATTAAACTTCAGATAATGATGGCATCTGTTCAACTACCATTGATTGGACTTTCTTTAAGTCTTTTTCTTTTATAGTAATACTTAACTTTCTTATAAAAGTCCACCAGCGATGTTACGAGATAACAACGCATACTAATCAAAAGTAAGTAATTGGGATCCAAATATATTCATCACTATTGGGATACATAATTTTATTCATGACTTTTGTGTGCATCTCTTTGTCCATTCTATAACCTAATTTAAATTAGCCAAACTTCAATCCAAGCAGGAAAAGTTCGTACAAACTTTAAGCCAAGCCTGGTTAATTTGTCATATATATTCAATTTCACATTTAAGTCTTTTTTTTTGTAACACAAATAAAATCCAGATCGTGAGGCCGATTAATAGTATGACTTTTGTTTCATGACTTATTTAATCTCTGTCTAATATTACAATATGTTATAAAGAAAATGTCCGGTTTTGATTGCCAGAATATTTCAGTTGAAAAAGTCTTAATAAGACCATCCAATTTGACAGAAATATTTGGAATTTGGCTAGACGACCATATGCACAAGAGTACGTGCCTCATTGTTATTGGTATGTACACAGTTGACTATTTTTGTATTATTATTCGGCAGTATCAGCAATAGAAGTAAAAATATCTAATCAATTCAAATTATTCATCCACTTTCTATATATCTAAAAGTTTAATAAAGCTTTATATTATATGTACGTACTTTGGTAGTTCACAATTCTGCTTTTCTTGGAAATAGGTTGTAAAAATGAAACATCTCCGTGGACTTTTATCGGCCTTTCTAATTTTGTTTTTCATTTCTTGTTTTCTTCAAGCACAAGATCAACAAGGTACAACTTTTTAGTTTCATGCTTTCTTCTTTTAGTTACAAACCATTTTTTCCCTTTATTAATTTAGTTTCCAGATGTTAAACATTCTTCTCAATTACTTTCTTCGTTTCTTCTTGTCTAATTAACCAGGATTCATAAGTTTGGATTGCGGATTACAAGCCAATGAGTCTCCTTATACTGAACCATCAACAAAGTTAACATTCATATCGGATGCAGGTTTCATCAAAAGTGGAAAAAGCGGCAAGATCCAAAATGTTCCGGGATTGGAGTATATAAAGCCATACACAGTTTTAAGATATTTTCCAGATGGAGTACGAAACTGCTATACTATTAGTGTAATACAAGGCACAAATTATCGGATCGTAGCTATGTTTACTTATGGAAACTACGATAATCTTAATATCCACCCAAAGTTTGACATTTATATTGGTCCAAATTTATGGACTACGGTCGATTTGCAAAGGAAAGTAAACGGTACAAGGGAGGAAATAATTCACATACCAAGGTCAACTTCTATGCAAATTTGTCTTGTTAAGACAGGAACAACCACACCGGTAATATCAGCTTTAGAGCTACGACCATTGAGAAATGATATTTATATTCCTCAATCTGGTTCCTTGAAAATGTTGTTCCGAGTCTATTTGACCGAATCTAAAGACATTATCCGGTAAGACAACCTTGCTTAACAGTTTGGTTGATAAGTAAACACTTTAGGTTGATCATACCATTTCAGGTACCCAGAAGATGTCTACGATCGTCTATGGACTCCATTCTTTGCGCCGCAATGGAAATTGATAAGAGCAAATCTCTTGGTTAACGTTTCTGATAACGAATATGACATACCGGAAGATGTATTGGTTACGGCAGCCACGCCAGCGAATGTGAGTTCACCATTGACCATCTCTTGGAATTTGGAAACACCTAACGATGTAGGTTATGCATACCTCTACGTCACCGAGATTCAAGCCTTAAAGGAAAATGAAACTAGGGAATTCAACATTAGCGCAGGTCCAAATGTTAATTATGGACCTGTAAGTCCTGAGGAATCACAAGTATATAATCTATTTAACAGATCACCTGTTAAATGCGGAGGAATGACATGCAATTTGCAACTTATAAGAACTCCAAATTCAACTCTTCCTCCCATCCTTAACGGTATTGAAGCTTTTACAAATGTCGAGTTTCCGCAGTCTGAAAGTAATGCTAATGACGGTATGTCTGCAAAAGTTGTTAGTATATTGCTTTGATATATGCATATACACCAAGTGTTTTCTTTTTGTGTTTGTGTTAGTTATTGCTATAAAGATTATAGAAAGAAGCTATGGATTGAGTAGAATTAGTTGGCAAGGAGATCCATGTGTTCCTCAACAATTTTTATGGGAGGGTCTTACATGTGAGTACACCAATATGTCTACACCACCAAGAATACATTCCTTGTACGTGCAATAGTGAATCATTAAGTCACTAGATGTGTTCAAGTGTGAGTTTTTTTAATATCTTACACTTTAATTTAAATATGCATGTTGTTCATCTTAAAACCAGAGACTTGTCCTCAAGTGAATTAACTGGAATCATAGTTCCCGAGATCCAAAATCTTACCCAGCTTCAAAAACTGTAAGCATGTAGTTCTTACCCCAAAAAAAGCAAAATAAGTCAACTGACTGACTCAATTTTTGCAAATGACAGGGACTTGTCAAATAATAACTTGACTGGAGGAGTACCTGAATTTCTAGCCAAAATGAAATCATTACTAGTTATGTAAGTTATTTGTGTATATATGCATTAGCCAATTTATTACCTTAATATATTGATGTTTATATCATTTTACCCCGACAGAAACTTAAGCGGAAACAATCTTAGTGGTTCAGTCCCTCAAGCTCTTCTTGATAAAGTGAACAAAGGGCTAAAATTGAAGTAAGATTTTCTTGTATTCTAATTATTGATGTTTCTTATCAAAACCCATGTCTTAGTTTGTATAATATCTTCACTAACACATAGTTACCTTGTTTACTATCGACAATAGCATTCAAGGAAATCCAAAACTTTGTTCATCCAGTTCATGCAACAAAAAGAAAAATAGCATAATGTTACCAATTGTTGCATCACTCGCTTCTTTGGTTGCTGTAACAGTAGTGGTCGTTCTACTTATTGTTTGTGTAAAGAGAGGCCCACCAAGCGGAAAAGGTATATGGCAAACCAGAAAGATCAGTGTGTTTGTGCGTCTGTGTATACACTAGAATTTATCATTGTTTTTGATTTTTTTGGCGTACGTACAGTTCTAGGTCCGTCACCAAGCCAACCATCAATAGAAACAAAAAAGAGAAGATTTACATACGCAGAAGTTCTTGCAATGACAAATAACACTGAAAGATGTCTTGGCAAAGGAGGATTTGGTATGGTCTATCATGGCTATATAAATGGTACTGAACAAGTAGCGGTTAAGCTACTCTCTCCATCATCAGCTCAAGGCTATAAAGAGTTCAAAACAGAGGTTTTTGTCAACATTGTTGATTTGTTTTTTTTCTTTTCTGGAATGAAAGATTATATAAGCTCATGTTTTTGTACATGTTTGGATAGGTAGAACTTCTTCTAAGGGTTTACCACACAAATCTGGTAAGCCTCGTTGGATATTGTGATGAAAAAGACCATTTAGCTCTCATCTATCAGTACATGGCCAATGGTGATTTGAAAAAACATTTATCAGGTAATTCATCTTTATGATGGAAATGCATTTTGATGTTAATATGATTCGACATTCATGACTAATACTGGTTAATACATGCAAGGTAGCTCCATCATGAGCTGGGTTGATAGACTAAACATAGCTATAGATGCCGCGCTAGGTTTGTTTATCATTCTCTTTTCTTTCTAACACCAATTAATTTGACCAACTTTTCGACTGATTTAGAAACAAGAATGAATTATGGAGACAGGTTTGGAGTACTTGCATATCGGTTGCAAACCATTAATAGTTCATAGAGATGTAAAAAGTTCCAACATACTATTAGACGATCAATTCCAAGCAAAGCTTGCAGATTTTGGACTTTCTAGATCATTCCCAGTGGGTGATGAAACTCACGTGTCTACACTTGTAGCTGGCACACCTGGATATCTTGATCATGAGTAAGTATTAATTATGGATCATCTTTTCTATCGTTTAAAATAAAGAAAGTACATTTTACTTTTGTTGTTTGCAGATATTACCAAACAACTAGGTTGTCTGACAAGAGTGATGTCTACAGTTTTGGCGTTGTATTGTTAGAAATTATTACAAACAAACCAGTGATTGATCAAACCCGTGAAAAGCCTCACATAGCAGATTGGGTGAAATGTATGCTTCCTTTAGGAGACATCAACAATATTATGGATCCTAAACTCCAAATGGTGTATGACTCTGGTTCTGCATGGAAAGCTCTTGAATTAGCAATGACATGCGTGAATGCTTCTTCTTTAGAAAGACCCAATATGTCACATGTAGTTCATGAGCTGAAGCAGTGTCTAATATCTGAAAACAAGAGGACAAAAGACATTGACACAACAAAATCCTTCGACATTACCGTAAGCTTTGGTACTGATGTGAACCCCAAGGCACGTTAGTCTCCTCTCTTGACTTGCTGCATTTTTTTTTTTCTGTTATGTCGTGTTACTGCATTTTTCTTTTCTTTTCGATAGCTATGCTTAGTCATTCATATATTGTACAACCTAATGAAATGTTTTGAGCATATGATACCAATAACAAGCAGATATGAACTAACTTATCATTATGTTAATGCATCGTTACAAATATCAAAATCGATGTTTTGTCATCTTGTAGTGAGATATGAACTGTATCAACTGAATTCTTACAATAACAGAGATATGAACTGTATCAACTGAATTCTTACAATTACAGAGACAAAACTGTACATCCAGATTTCCTAGGGGACATGGTAGATGAACTTCATGTCCTGCAAAAGTTTTATCAAGAACATAGACCCAAGACGTGTTTAGATTCCCTCACACATACAGCGCCGAGGCAGATGGACGAGGATAAGCAACAACTGTATTGCCCACTGCCGTCTGTCGAGCAAAGCCCACATTAGGGTTTTTGGTGACAATACTGTCACTTCTCCTACGCATTCTTCTCTCTTTATTGTTCATACTTTCTCCTCCAGTAGCATTTAACGACTGGATGTGTTCAAGGTGTGAAACTACCTCGCTCATGTTTGGTCTCAGCTTAATCTCTGTGGTGAGACATCTCAGAGATAGAGTGGCCACTTTACGTGCTTCCTCCATAGAGTATTGGTCTTGCAGTCGATTATCGATGACTCGGAATATCTTTCTTTTGTTCACAAGGTATGGTTTAGCCCACTCCACGAGGTTCCGCTCTCCAGATGGTCGGTTCTTGTCCACAGCTCGACGACCAGACAATAGCTCCAGAAGGACAACCCCGAAGCTATAAACGTCACTCTTTGTTGTTAGATGACCTAAGGAAAATGCAAAGTGATTAAGAAGCTAATGAGATAAATAAAGATTTGACCAAAAAACAATAATTTGACATTTACCGGTTGCGAGGTACTCGGGAGCTGCATATCCATGTGTACCCATGACCCGTGTAGAGACATGACTTTTATCACCTATCGGCCCATCCTTGGCCAAGCCAAAATCAGAAAGCTTTGCATTGTACTCCTGTGATCATGCACGAGAAGGTTTTCATCATAAAGCTTGCAACTTTGGCAGCTCTTTTCATTCGAAATTGAATCAAAGATAAGAGAAGTTTACAAAACCGAATCAAGAAGGATGTTAGATGTCTTGAAGTCACGGTATATCACTCTTGTCTCAGAACTGTGAAGAAAAGCAAGACCCTTTGCAGCACCAAGAGCAACTTTCAACCGCAGTGCCCAAGATAACGGTTGGAAATATAAACCCCCTGCAACATAAATATTCATAAACACCACAAAAATGCTTCTAGTTTGAGGCTGCCCCTGGGATCACACAAAGAAAAAGGATGACATACTCCTGAAAAGATGATTCTCCAAGCTACCGCGAGGCATGAACTCGTAAACAAGAAGACGGCGTTCATCCTCTAAGCAATAACCAATCAGCTTCACAAGGTGTCCATGAGAAAACTGGCCAAGGTAATTCACTTCGGCCTGCAAAATTATTGAAAGACATTAACAATCAAGAATAATATAACAAACAAGAAAACCAAATATTTTAGCCTTTTTTACCAGCCACTCCCGGTGACCTTGCCAACCATCTTGGTTAAGCTTTTTGACGGCAATAACCAAACCAGTGCCTGGTCTTGTGGC
Source organism: Pugionium cornutum (assembly GCA_018901935.1). Classification (NCBI taxonomy): domain Eukaryota; kingdom Viridiplantae; phylum Streptophyta; class Magnoliopsida; order Brassicales; family Brassicaceae; genus Pugionium; species Pugionium cornutum. The sequence goes on from CM032156.1 coordinate 5,422,185, forward strand.
AGTGAGAGACTTCTCATCAACCCATCCTTTGAACACACAACCAAATCCACCTTCACCTAGCACACTCTCTGGTCTGAAATTCCTGGTTGCGGATTTTAGCTCAGCAAAGTTAAAACTCTTGAGGTTTGGAGACTGTAAGATCTCACCCTCGGTTCGAGGGCTTGGTCTTACAGACATAGACGAAGCTTTACTCCCAAGACTTCCAGTATCTTTGGCAGCCGAACTCATATACTTCGGACTCGCTTCTAAACCCACAAAAACATATACGTCATATTGAGCCAAATTTGTATAACCACAAACTGTAGTGACGCGAATCGTATTTGTTACACACACAAAATTCCCTAAACCTCAGATGGTAAAATCAATACTTTCAGGTAATGAAATATCAAATCTAAGAACTTTTGCCTTAGATTAACAGAGAAATAGAAACCAGAAGATGAGAAGTCTCATAGTTTATGAAAGGGCAAAGCGAAAAAAAAAACAAAAATTGAAGTAAATGTCTTTACCTGGGCTCTCAGCTTTGACCTGCGCACTCAAGCAAATCCCCATAATTGAGTGATTCTGAGAGAGAACCAAATTGGGAACCCTTCCGCAATCTCTAAACTGTATATCACACTTGAGATAAGAAAAAGGTACAAACTTTAATCAAATGGAAAGCTGGAAAGTTGAGGTGGAAATACATCAAAGTGTGAAAAGAAAAAAATTTCACAACTTTTTATCCCCCTCAAAGTGACCTTCATCACCTGAATTAAATAAACCCCCCTCCAAAAAAGTTAAGAAATCCCAACAACTAACAAATGAAGAGAGAAAAAGTTTCCTACTCACCTTTTACTAGTTGTCAACTAGGAAGAGGTAGAGCAACATGTAGAGAGAGTGTGAGAAAGGGGTTGGCGTTGAATGGTGGCATTAATGGCGGACCTTTTTGTTTTCTTTCCTTATAGCTTTTTCTCAATTTGCAAGCTCTTTTTCTCTCTCTGGAAAATTAAAATTCGTCCCTTTTTTGTCGTACATTTATCGTTTCGTGTTACATGTCATATCTCTATAATAGTGTGACGGATATGATGAAGGCAGAAAAGATTCCAGCCGTTGGATCTGACGTAAGCCGTTGGAAAAGATTCCAGCTGGTCGGTTCTGGTCGGCTCAGATGGGATCATCGGCTCCGCTCGACTCATGATCGGATCATAATTTACAAGAAAACACTGTTTTTCATGTAATTACTTATCGCCCTCGTAAGCAGTAAAGTGGTGTGTGATGGTTACTTCAACAATAATTTGTGCATTATTTACTGATTGTTAATCAAGAATAAATTAAATTTTGTGAACTAACAACAAATAATTGCAGCATAGTTTACAAATTAACTAAAACTTCGCATCTCTTTTTTTTTGGTTCTTCGTGAAAATGATATTTCTAAAAAAAGTTATTGTTTAATGATAATTCCATAAGGAAATCCTATGAAATTTGAATTTCTCAAATAATTTCTCAAAAAAAACTAAATAATTTTTTTTTATTTAGTTTTTCCCTTCCATCACTTTTTGACCATCTTTTTCTTGGATTAATCCGAGTTAATAAACCTCAACTTTAATTAACAGAGGTCAGAGGTCCACTTTTACTCAATGATTCAGCCCATTATTATTAGAAATTATATAGAAAAAATACGATGAAGAAAAACGAAATTTGGCTGATATGCACGCCCATCGCAAGACCGATTAATAGGATATTTGAGAGGATATTTAAATGTAATCATCCATGAAAATCTCTTTTTTTATTATTTCTGTTAAGAGTTTTGGTGTGTTCTGATTGTGTCCTTAGATGTGACCGTGTGAACGAATATTTGGTAGTTTGACTTCTACGTGTTTGACCCATTATTGGGACCCGAACAGACAAATGTCCAAAATCCAATCGAAAGCATGTCCGCCACGTGGTGCAGCGTAGATTCACTGCTTCTTTCCACAGCTCGATCCACCTTATGCGGCTAGATCCCTTGAAGCTATTATCCTAGAATCTTAACAATCATCTCGAAATATTTGGCTGGGATCTTTATTTGTCCGTTAATTAACTAAGAGATCATTTCTACGTTTGTTAAATGTGGTTTAAACGACATATTTGATTCGAACAAATTATTCCAAGTAGTGAAGATATATGGTATTAGCACCGACATATGACAACCAAAGTTTTTTTCTTTCAAATAACTGGAAATATTCATCAGAGTTTACATTATAAAACATAGTATAGGTTCAGTTGAGTTGTGCACATAAAAATACTCAATTACAATTTTTTTTTCTTTAAAAATCTGAAAATACTATGGAAGCCTTCTCAATTAACACAAAGTATTATACACAAGCGCATACCTCTTATATTTAGCATTCGTCACCTCTTCAAACAACGTCTCTGAGTTCTCAACGTCACCTTTCTCTCCAAAGCATTCAATAATCGCTAGATTCCTCTCCAACGGGTTGAGTTTCTTACATTTTTGACTAAGTTCTTTCACCTTCATATATTGGAGTAGAAGCCTTACGACACCTTGGCCTAAGGCCCTAAGCAAGCGATCACAAGGTTGTTGTAGAGAAGCAGCTCGTTCTGTTTGAGGGATACGGGTAAAAAGCTTTTACCTTGTGAGATGCAGTGAATTTTGACTGCGAATTCCAGCAAGTATGAGTATTCTAGGTCGCCAAGACGGTACGGTCTTCCCCTGATTACCCACTCCATCGACTGAACCAAACATCAAAAAACGTTTCAACTCAACTTCAATAGTATCTCTACAAAACAACAAGACCTCATTTCGATTAAGTAGCATAACCAAAGTACTCAGTTTTATTCAATTGGAAAAAAATCACACTAAAACAACATTCATTGAACCAAAAAAGTATCTACCTTTTTTCCTTTCAATATCATGTTTTAAATCACAAATCCGATCGACTTGTCTCTAGACAACTGCTTCATAAGATTGATGTTGTCTCTAAACATATCCACCATGAACTGGAAACCCGTCGCGGATCCAGCTCTGCAACGCAGACCCAACCGTTACGGCCTTGGGGAGCTTCTCGAATCTCAGAGACAAACAACACTTGTTACGCTCTTCTTCTCCGTTCGATCCGCTACATGTATCGTCCGGATTTCGAAGAAGAGATTAGAGCAGTGAGAAAGTTGGACGCTAAAAAATTAATTAGATTCACGGTAGATAAGATGTCACGCAAGTTGTTCGACGTATTGCCTGAAAGAAAGATTCTCATTGCATCGTCACCGCAATAATAGATCTCATTTTGTTCTCGTAAACATCACATCGGTTTAAGAGTCCAAAACTACAAAGATATAAAGCCAATAAAAAATGGACTTGTATTTTTTTTGTTTTAGCAAAAAAATTCCAGTAGTAAAAAATTCCATATATATATATATATATTAATAACTATATTAGTATTTGGTTAGTTGTACGAATTAGTCATATATTAATTTCGTATTAGATACACTAGTTTATTTGGATTGAATGTCAATACTAAACCAGCTATATTTACTATTATGGTCATTTATCTAAAACATATGAGAGGAGACTTAGACAAATCATAAATAATCACAAAAGATAATACATATATATGTATATTTCTTTTAGGTTACAAACAAAACATTACACAATCACACCATAGGAAAATACAAAGCAGGAAAACGTCAAGATTAAGAGAGTTATTACTCAACATAAATGCCAAGTCTTTTATTCAAATTCAAACAAACAGATACTCTCTTAACATCAACACACAAATTTCCCAGCATATATGTGATTTAGACCATAATTCCTTTAACAGCTGCAGTTTGACCCACAACTGCAGTTTGATCCGCAGCTGCAGTTGTCACACTCCTTGTTGTAGTTCTTCTCGCAACTTCATCACAAGAATATAAATAAAATTCTAAAAGTTAATAACTGATATGATGAAACTATGGATTCATGTAAACGTAGTTTTGTAAAGAGGAGAGAATTCTAAAGCTTACCTGCAAGAGTCACCGCATTTGCAGCCTTGACCACATCCACAGTTAGAACCTGCCATTGTTTCTCTTACTTCTCTTTGATTTATATTTGTAGTTTTTTTTTATGATGCTTTAGTGCTATGAATTGAACAAAGGGAATGACCACTATTTATAGTAGAAGAGAAAGATTCGGTGTTATGTTCACCATACACGTGTCATTTCGTGTATGGCTAAAATCAATAAAGAATGCTTTTAGAATAAGTTATCACAATTCTCTTTGAGCAAATCCAATCTTCTTTTATTGTTGTTTTGTCATAAATTGTTGTTCGAACAATTCCAATAAAGTAATTTAATGATTTATTTTGAGTAACAAGAAATAAATAGAGAGAACGTCAAGTTACCGATTAAGAAAAAGTCACACACGCAACAAAAGTAACGATCAGCCGACCCAAAAAAACAGGCATGATTCTTTTTTCTTTGTCATCAAAAGAGGCATAATTCATGCCGCATGGTTCCCTCTGTTATCTGTTTAACAATTAATATATGCTTTTTATTTCATGAATATATAAGAATTTATACAATATAATTATGTGATAAACAGCGTCAATAACATACTTGTATTTTACAATCATCGTAATTCAAAATACTGAAAATCAATTGTATTTCTGACAAAAATGACCATACTGGCTTGATAGTGACGTGCGAAGACTTCTAAACACTTGAGATGATATTCATTATTGAGATAACTATAATTAAAATTTGTGGAATAATAATTAAATTAATTTGGGGATGGTGTTTTTGTTGGCTTCTTGACCCTTTGATTGGTTAATTCACTTTGATTGGTCTTCTTTCCGTCACAAATCCAATCCGAATCATTTTTCTTCTTAGACTTCCTATTCTCTACGTGTCCCCCTCGTTTACTTTAACAATTTGCCCAATAATTTCAAAACTGCTAGTGACATTTATTTATTTTGGATTCTAATAGACGTGGTTGGAGATTAACGATGGATTCGTTTTTATTTATTTTTAAAAAAAGTTTGTGCTAGAATTCTTTTTCAGTAAAGGCAGCTATTTTTTCTGCAAATAATTGAAAAATTGAAACAATTTTTCCTATTTTTCTTTTAAAAATTTAGTTGACTAAATTATTTAATCAATAAATCATAAATTCGAAAAAAACAATAGAAAGACAGTTCCTCAGGACAAATTCAATTGGCCGATCCACTGAAATAAGTTGAAACGAAACTAGTCAATACAGATATTCTCCAATTTTAATCTCTCAGATCGTTCAACATCACCGTTTACAAGCATTTTCAGACCATCTTTAAGCTCAGCAACACCTTCTTCAAGAACTGCGCAAACTGGAAATATCCTTACTCCTTTCACTCTCATTTCAAGTTCTATCAATCTCTCATATGCTCCATTCTCATCGATCTTATTCGCCACGATCAAAGACGACCTATCAGATAACCCTTCTTCGTGGAATTCAAGCTCCATCACTAGATCTCTCAGTTGTTGCCATGGTGTCACTCCTCGGCAACCGTCTAGCCCCGATGCTAAATCAACAACATAAGCCAAGACTTTAGTCCGTTCGATGTGACGAAGAAAGTTGTGGCCTAGTCCTCGGTTCTGATGAGCTCCTTTTATAAGTCCCGGGATATCTGCTACTGTCATGGAGAAATCTTCATAGTTGACGTTTCCTAAGTTGGGACGAAGAGTGGTGAATGCGTAGTGGCCTACACGTGGTTTAGCACGGGATAACGCACCGAGAAGAGTGCTTTTTCCAGCGTTTGGCATCCCAACAAGGCCAACATCGGCAATGCTCTTGAGTTCTAATATGAGGATAGACTCGGAACCGAGAGAACCAGATTTAATACCCGAGCGTTCATCATCATCAGCATCAATATCATCCTCCATACTCCTCAAATTACTTTGTAGAATAGCGGTTTTAGCAAACTTGGTGCCTCTTAAATAACGTGTTGCACAAACACTACCCAAACCGCCTTCACCACCACGAGCAATGATTATTCTCTGACCTTGTTCTGTTAATTCCGCAACATTATACCTGATTTGATCAATGTCTCCTTCATCGTCTTCCAAATCAGCTCCCTTTGACATGCCAACATGTCTTGTTACACTTTCTCTCTCAGCTTCAACTTGAACAGAATCTAGCGTAATTTCTTGACAAACATCAGGGGTTTTCTCGGATGCAGGATCCTCAACCAGTGTGCCAGGTAGATCCCACGGATCCAAATCTTTGGGAGAGTCAGTTTGAACCAGAGATGGAATCTCACCCTCCTGAATATGAATCACTGTTCCAATAGGCACCTGCAGGACCTGTCGTGACAAAAATATGAGAAACAATAGTTTTAGCTCCCAAGTGATAAAAGAAAGAAATTGAGGAATACTAATGAGAATATATATATAAAACCTTGTCTTCTCCTCTGTTTCCTATCCTATTCTTGGAGGTTCCTTGTCCAGCTTTCCCACCTTTCTACATAGCTCGTTGACTTAGATAAAAGATAACTTGCCGGAAAACGAAGAAAGAAACATGTATATACTTACAACATGAGGTTGTAAACCGCTGAAATCCCAAACTGAATGTGTGCATTCTAAAATCACATCACCTCCTCTCCCTCCATTCCCACCTGAACTAAGTTCAATTGCATAAACATCAACATTCTTTGAAACATCCAAGTTCGTTAACCAATCATGTTACCATTTCAGATACATCCTCATTCCAATTCTAAGTATACGAGATCCAAAACATGACTACAGCCTTACAGGAACAGGACTCAAACTATATTCATCACATAACATTTCTAGTCTTATCAATTTGGAATAGTACCATCAGGTTTTCCATACCGATCGGTACGACTCCGGCGGACGCTGGAACAACCACTGCCACCTTCACCGCCTCTCGCGTACAGAGTAAACCTATCTCTCATTCTGGTCTCCTGCACAACACAGAAATCACAAACTCAGGGGGAAAAAGCAACAGAGAGGGCCTTTTGTTTGTCCAGGAAGTGAATCGATGATGAAACCGACCTGCAAAGGCGCGACTTTCTCTTTCTTCTCCGAAAAATCTGAGTAGAAAACAAGAGGATATCTCATCCATGGAGTTCTTCGGTAAGATCCCAAATATCGGACGGAAACCGCCCGGCTCAGCCACATTAACTTTTTCAGGTCGGATCTTCCGAGAACTAAGAGAGTGTTACACTAAGACTTAAGGAAGGAGGAGACACGGGAAAGTGTCTCGCCGGCGAAATTGATGGATCGGGAATTTGCCGCGGATGGAAGAAAGAAAAGACCGAAGCTGAGTGTTTAACCTAATGGGCTTGGCCCAAAATGTAGATTATTATTCTGCAAAATGTCGAATCATCTCACCAATCAGTTGTACTTGTCATATAATACAACAACCTATAAGAAATCTTGAATTTTTATGAAACACATATATATACATGTATATCAAAAAAAAGAAAAAAAAAATCTAAGTACTGAAGCATTCCAAGAGGTTTTGTAATTAGTAGTAATAAACACAAAGCATTTCATCTAAAATATCATCAAAAATCAGGTCTTCAAGCTCCAGAGTCAACCATTCAGATTCACCTCGTAGATTCATCCATCCATCACCTTTTGTAAGATCTCTTCCCACAATATCATCCAATGAAGGATCTTTATTCTCAGCTCCTAACCCAGAAAGGCTCCACTTGACTCTTCCCCATACCTCATCAAGAAAACGTTTCCCATTTGGAATTGCAAAAGAGAATGTTTTAGGGAAATAGATGTGTGATTGGTTCTGAGACTCAGCTATTGCCTCGTTAACCAAATCAAAGAGAAGCTCATTGTCCACTGCTTCTTGTATCTCGACTTCGTAGAGCAGTGATGGATTCAGTGGTTGTTCCTCTGAGTGCCATTTTTCTCCATTTTCTTTGTTTTCGAGAAAGCCTGAAACTTGTAGAAGCTTCTTTACATAACAGAAGTATGCATCTTCATCTTCATCTTCTTCTTCATGGTTGTAAGTATCGACGGAACTTTGACCTAAACCTGCAGAACAAGCATCTATAGAATTGAAATTTGCATACCATTCTCTCATCAAAGGATGAAATATTTCACTCAAGAGCTTACCTTGTGAGAGTAAAGTCTCTGCCTTCTGTGCACTATCGTCTGAAATAACGGTACTTGGAACTGAGTTTGGATCTTGTTGCAGGATTCTTTGGGTTGGGATGTCTAAGTATTTCTCTTGACGTCTCTCGTCTTGATCCTCATCTATTTCTTTTTCATTCTCTGCTTTTACCTGAGATTCCGATAACAATAAAGTTCTCTTGGTCCCAAAATTAGTATCTTGGTCTACAGCTTTCCTAGTTTCTTGATTTGAAGTAGAACTGTCTAGGGACAGTTCGGTCAGAAATGAACCAAGAACTTCAAGGCTGGACAAGGACGAAATCCGTCTGAAGAATTGCGATTTAGTATCGTCTCTCGAATGGCTCTTTTTCTCTTCATATGAGAGTTTTAAACTCTTAGAACGCAACTCACCACCTTCTCTTCTAAAACTCTGCTCCAAGAGATGAGAATATCTATCCACAGAATCATCATTTGAGACAGCCGAATACTTCTTCTTCTTGGCCTTCGTGTGCTTTCGGTTTTTAAGTGCGTTCTTGAGCAACTTCTTGATTTCTCTAAATCCATTTACCACCGCGTGATTAAATCCTTGATCATGAGAAAGAGAGATTGGTTTGTGTTCCTGAGAAGGGTCGCTTGGAACATTCAAAGTCAAAATGGCACCGCTCTGCTTTGGAGTATACCAATTCTCCTTCTGCTTGTGTTCAATCCTAGCGGGGCGTGAAGAGCCTGAGAGAGGAAAGGAGCCTGACTTGGGCAAAACTCTTGGATTGGACTTGATCTGGACTTGCTTCACAAACTTCGAATTCGGATCTTTCAGTATCTTGACGAAAACATCTTCTTTTCTCAAAATTTCAAGAAAATCAACGTACTCTTTTACTTGCTTTGTTGTCATCATCTTCTCCGACTGTCTCGTTGTCTTCTCAGCAACAGCAGTGAGCATCTTTGAATCTCCGTTCTTAGAATCAAGAAACGGTTCATGTTCATCAGTTTCACGCACCAAAGAATGGGTTCGTGGAGTCTTCCAGCCTTTGAACACAGAGTAGCCCATCACTCAACAAATTTATTAATGATCTTTAAAATAAAAATTACTTCAGTAAAATAATTAAAAGAATTTACGAGATGGGCTTACAGATTGGGAGGTTCTTAGTTCTCCAATGGTGAAAGTCAAGCACATGAAGCATTCCAGCTAACCACCCTGATTTGTGATTATATTTGCCATGTCTTGAACTCGAATTATCGTTTTTCAATTGCTTCCCCATTTCGAATCCTGTGATCTACAGAAATTTTTTATTTATTTTAAATTACGTGTGCAGACAGAGCATAACAACATCGACGTATTAAAAAGAAAATTAATCAGAGCAGACTTAGTAGCTTGTCTGAAACAGTCAATCAATAAAACAATTTCTGTTTCTTGATCCACTGTAATGAAACAAATCGTACAAAATTAAAGCGGAGTAGTGGGAGAGGAATTAAATCCATTAAGAAGTTCATCGTGTAGAAGGGGTGACCTTATCAAAAAGAAGAAGGAAGCTGACCAGCAATGGAGAAGAGACTATTTAAAGATTATAAGCTTGCCCTGAAGCTTCTCATCTTTAATAACAAAAACTTAAGTGTTTGACTCATAAACACAACAAAAGTAAAGATGGGTTGATGCAACAGAAGGTGTCTAGAAAACGAACGAGGAAGACCTTGAAGAAGAAAGAAGAAAGTGAGACTTTTCGTTTCTCCTATGTGGTTCTACTTTACCCGCCACATATGGCCCAGTCTACTGGTAGAATATTCATCTAATGTCTGTTTCATATATATATATATATATATAACGCTCATCACACGCCACCAGAAATATATGTTTTTTTTCTTCCAAATAATACATGTGTTTTCTACACTAAGTTTAATATCTAGTATTTTCAACTCCAAAAATAAGAATCTAATTAATGAGTTATTAAAAAATTTTAGATACTATAGTTTTACTTTTTATCTTGATATTTTAGTAGTACATATTTATTATTTAACAAAAGGTATAATATATTTATACCTTCGTAGATTTTTAGATCAATTTTTAAATAATTTTATCTAAAAATTATTAAACATAGTTGTATTTAGAGTTTTTTAATAGTTTTAGCTAAATTTCTCTTTAATATTATGATTTTTCCTAATAATAAATTACTTAACACTAATATTAGATAACATTCCATCTGTTTAATTTATATGATGTTTAAAGACTTATTGTATCATACTATATATTTAATCTTATTAATATTCTATGCAGAATTTTAGTTGATTTCCTCTATAATACCAATTAGTTTTGGTCAGAGTGTCTAAATATCAAAATAAGACCAATTTGAAATAGTAAACGTTTCTAGAATCGGGTGAATTTTAATAAGACCGAAACCAGTTACGCTGGTAATGTGTGTTAATAAACCAAGTTATAGGCTATCTTTTAGGCTGCTTAGACTTTTCTGTTTAATGTTAATATTTTCAAATCATCATAGGATGTTATATATTTAATTCGAAATAAATAATATTTGTACTTTCCAACTAGATTGGATTTTTAATTTTACCAGATGAGCACGTCTAAATTTGATAAACTTTATCATTATAAAAATAATATTGAGTAACGGATGTACTTAAAGCCAAGTTTGACGTGAAAGCCAAGGTTGACTTGGAAGGTTAATAGCCTAATCACGATTTTCGTATTTTACCAGAATAGAATATATAGAAGAAGACTTCGACTACCATTCTACCAAATATTCAAAGGAAAAAAAATATTACATTATCTCGTTCGTTCTCCTCTATTACCGTTTTTGAACAATACTAACTGTAATAATATCAAGTCTTTATTTAATATATGTAATGTTAGTAAATGTTGGACTTTATCAAAGATCAAACTCGTTCTTCTCTTAGTACGTATGATATTAATTAAACAAGCTAATTCTAAATTTCTTCGAGCCTATACAATTTTTGTACGTCCAAACAAATTAAAACTTAAATGAATAAGAATAGTTGGAACGGTGTGATTAATAATAGTAACTATCACAACTGCCCTCTATGCCACCAAACTCATAAAAATGAAGTTAGTAAGACATCAATATTAAGTTTAATAAAAGACAAAAGGTGGAAGTTTTTTTATATTAATGACGTAAGAGAGGGTGGGGGAGAGGAATTATGAAAGTTGACGAGAGATTGAAGCAAACGAGGCGTGATTTATAAGATGACACGTGGTAGTCTCTTCTTCCATCTGATCCTCTATAATACACGAGATCCAACGGCGATTGCCGAAACGAAAAGAAATGTGAACTTGTAGCTTTTTGACTTTTTAAGAGTTTTGTTTTATACAAAAATATCAATTTCTTTCTGCCTTTCCTAGTTTTCCGCATCTTAATTCATAAGGAAGTCTGTTGTGCGTTTTAGTTGCAGTAGACGCGTAAGTTAGCCCACGCACGATTTGAGCGCGTTTTATATTGGATTATGATGCTATTCAATAATTTTAAGGGGAAATTATTAGAAATGTTGTATGCACTTTTCCCAAAAAAAAAAAAGAAATTATAAAACCTTTCCGTTTTTTTTTTTAGTCTCTTTTTGTTAAACCACTTCTCCTTTTTCAACATCATAATGTAGTGTTTTGTTTAAACTAACGTACGACAAAAAGGAGTAAGTAAGAGCGTATTTGATTTTGCATAAAGTCAAAACACGTAAAAAGTCTCCGTCTTCGACTTTATTCATACGATCACAGGTATGGGCGCGTATATGCACGCACTTAACTGAGAGTGGTCCTAATGAAGAAGATGCATATTTTCCCAATTTAAATAGAAAGCCCTGAGTTTAAGACTCTTAAGTCAACGCTTCTCGCTTTGTTAACAACTCTTGTAAGAAATTTATTAGATTTTATTCACTTCTTGTTTACGTCAGATTCTTCTCTTATCTATTAGACTATTACTCTTGAATGTTGATAAAAAACTATCTCAGATTCTCAAAAAAACGAATAATATCTCTTTTTTTCTTATATTCTTTTCCCTGATTAATTAATAATTCAAAATCATTTTCTCTTTGTGCATAAGTCAACTCTCTTTCTCTCTCTATCTATTTATCTTTCTTCTTCTATTTCCCTGTCTTTCTTCTTTCAATTCCTGCAATGGATGAACAACTTCCATTGTACTCGCAGTTTGAATTTTCCCAATCGTCCATTGACCTTGATTCTCAGGAAAAATTGGATTGTTTTTTTCTAGTTTAAAAATTTCCTTGATGGGTAACGGAGTGACAAAACTGAGTATATGTTTCACAGGCGGAGATCGTTACCGGCAAAAAGACATATCCGTTCTGCTTCCGGATCCTCTAGATGATGGTCTAGGTCATTCTTTCTGCTACGTCCGACCCGACCCGACTTTAATTACTTCTTCGAAAGTCCACTCAGAGGAAGAAACGACGACGTTCCGCACAATCTCCGGCGCCTCTGTCAGCGCCAACGCGGCGACTCCTCTCTCCACTTCTCTCTATGATCCGTACGGTCACATCGATCGTGCCGCCGCATTCGAGAGTACGACGTCGTTTTCGTCAATTCCTCTGCAGCCAATCCCCAAGAGCTCTGGTCCGATCGTCTTGGGTTCGGGTCCGATTGAAAAAGGGTTCCTATCGGGTCCGATAGAGAGGGGATTCATGTCGGGTCCGCTTGATCGGATTGGGTTGTTCTCCGGCCCGCTTGACAAGCCAAGCTCCGATCATCATCAGTTTCAGCGTAGCTTCTCCCATGGTCTAGCTTTACGGGTCGGGTCAAGAAAAAGGTCTTTGGTTCGGATCCTCCGGCGAGCAATCTCGAAGACGATATCACGAGGGCAAAACTCGATCGTTGCTCCTATAAAATCCGTTAAAGAACCCGATTGGGGAATCATGTCTGAAAAGGGTCGGAACCTGCAGAAGCATAACGAGAATCTCACCGTCAATAGCTTGAATTTGAGCAGCGAAGGAACTTTAGACGACAACGATTCGCTAGAAACCCAGAATCTTCAGTGGGCCCAGGGGAAAGCCGGTGAGGATCGAGTACACGTCGTCGTGTCAGAGGAGCATGGATGGCTTTTCGTCGGAATATACGACGGATTCAACGGTCCAGATGCACCGGATTATCTTCTCAATCATCTATATCCCGCGCTTTATCGGGAGCTCAAAGGGTTGTTATGGGACAATCCAGATGTCGAATCCAAGCCTCAGGATACTTTTTTCGACGTCGATCTAGAGAGACCTTGCGGTGATGAATCGTGTTCAAATCGAGTTGATGAGGGAAAAAATAATTCTTGTGAGCGATGGTGGAGATGTGAATGGGACCAAGAAAAGCAAGATCTTGACCGTCGATTAAAGGAACAAATCAATCGGAGAAGTGGGTCCGATCGGTTGACGAATCATTCCGAAGTTCTACAGGCATTGTCACAAGCTTTGAAGAAGACGGAAGAAGCATATCTAGACACTGCAGATAAGATGCTCGACGAAAATCCTGAACTAGCTTTAATGGGTTCTTGTGTTTTGGTGATGTTTATGAAAGGCGAAGATATTTATGTGATGAATGTTGGCGATAGTAGAGCTGTGCTTGGTCAGAAATCCGAACCAGATTACTGGTTAGCAAAGATAAGACAAGACTTGAAACAAATCAACGAAGAAACGATGATGAACGATTTGAAAGGTTTTGAGGGAGATCAATCCTCTCTATTACCAAATTTATCGGCTTTTCAGCTTAGTGTTGATCACAGCACAAACGTAGACGAGGTTAGTACACAAACAATGACATTGATTGCTCGATGCATCTGAATCTTGAGGGTTCAAAAAGTATATTTAATGTATCTTCTTCTGTTTCTTAGGAAGTTGAAAGAATCAGAAATGAGCATCCAGATGATCCGACTGCAGTGACCAATGAACGGGTTAAAGGCTCTTTGAAGGTCACAAGAGCGTTTGGTGCCGGTTTCCTCAAGCAGGTATACAAAATTCATTTACTTTAAGGTCATAAGACTGGGTATGTGTAGCCTCAATCTAATTACTTTGGTTATGTTAATTTGCAGCCTAAATGGAACAATGCACTGCTCGAGATGTTCCAAATTGATTACAAAGGGAATTCTCCCTACATCAATTGTTTACCATCTCTCTACCGTCATAGATTAGGCTCCAAGGACAGGTTTCTAATACTATCATCAGATGGTCTCTACCAATATTTCACAAACGAAGAAGCGGTTGCAGAGGTTGAGTTATTCATCACATTACAGCCTGAAGGGGATCCAGCTCAACACCTAGTGCAAGAGCTTTTGTTTAGAGCTGCTAAGAAAGCTGGTATGGTATCGGAAATTCATTCTATTTGAAAATCGATGTTAAGAAACAGTTTTTCTTGGTTAATGTTTTCTTGTTTTTAAATTGTAGGTATGGATTTCCATGAATTACTGGAGATTCCACAAGGTGAACGAAGAAGGTACCATGATGATGTTTCTATAGTAGTGATCTCTTTAGAAGGAAGAATGTGGAAATCTTGTGCATAAAAAAAACAAATCCATGAGCAAACAGAAAAATCTCTGTGTGTTGTGAATCATGTATAATGTTAAGAAGCAGAAAGAAAAAGGTTTTGGTATCTCATAAGTGATAGGAAGGTTTAGGAGTTGTAATGTATTAAATTAGTGGTCACAATGTTGGTTCTTTGAATGCAAGTTTCATCCAACTGCTAACCGTATGTGAATAGAGAAGTAAATGAAGGAATTGAAAGAAGAGTTTGGTTACTTGTTATGAGATACGATTCACATTTATTTCACTTCCTTAGTCTCTATTTTTGACCATATTCTTTGGCCTCTATTTCATGGAACTTGCGTTTTCCTCAAACTTGGATTTTTTATCCTTTCTTTTGATATAAAAGAAAAATGATACAACGACGATTGAATACTAAATGTCAATGTCAATTCGTTTTATATGTCGAAGCATTCCATTTTAGTGGCGTTGGATCAACATCAACAATCAATTAACGTCCGTACAATTTCGTTGAGAGCTTGATCCATCCAACGGTCAGATAAGCGTTTGTCTATTGTAATAACTATTTTCTTTTCTTGATTCTCATTCATACATCTTGGATCCTGCGTAGATACAATTAAAGTTTTACAGAGTACAATTTTCAAGATTTGCAGTGCCGATTTTGAATAGCGAGATTGGTTAGGAGTAAGATGCATCCAATTGAGCTTTAAATTGGTCATTGCGGATGTCTCGTGCCAGTTCTTGAACCATGATCCTATTGCTTCACCTCGTATGTGAAACCCTCTTCTGCATTTGTCCAACCAAACCCAATAGGCTGCTTTTCTCTGAGCATTTGCAAGATGATAATGACAAACGAGTACATGTTGGATTTGTGAGTTAAGACTCTAAACATTTGAAGTATACGGCAGCCTGCAGATTCGAAAATTAATTATTTTTAGGTGAGTTCGGAGTCAAGAAGTATGTTTTCAAAGAAATCGAAGATTTTTTCTGACATCAGCACTTGTGTTTGACTTTTGTTTTGACTTGGTGAATCCTTTCACATGTGCCGCTCAGGAGAAATATTCAAATAAACAAGGGATTTGAATATAACTACCAAATATTTTATAATGTTTTATTTTCAAAAACAACAAATACAAGTCGAAAATCCTATTAATTAATGATCACCAAAGCTTTTTTTTAGGTTTTAAGTTTTATCTACTAACGTTTTCTAAATTGCTTTGGTTATTTATGCCAAACTGCTTTTTTGGTCTGCTCAACACATGAAAATTTTATGCTAAAATTGTTAAGACAAGAATTACACTACACATGATAAAAAAACAGTCTTATACAATGGAATAGCATATACCTTTTTACGAACAAATTATTTATTTTAGAAAATAATATAAGTAAAAGAAAAAGGGTAGAGTCAAAAAAGCATTTCAAATGATTTTAACCCTACCGTTAAAAAGTGGATATCATAAAAGTTGGGGGTCCGGTTCAACACATACAAATCTTTTCCGTAACAAATAGTTCTTTGTTTAACGTTTTCTCCATTATATTCTCCCTTCTTTTTTTCCTTTCGTATTATGTTGTATCATTGCAAAATTATTGTTTTCGGTGCAAATTATTATACTAACACGATGTATAAGTTGCATTTTCGACCATATATTATTGTTAAAATGCAATATCTACAGTAAATTATACACCAAATTTGTCGCATTAGAATAAAGTCCTCTACGTAAAATAGATTGCTTTTAGCTTGATTGTGCCGTATGAATGTATATAAACGTTCATGCTTTGGTGATCTGCTTAGTATACTTGTGCTTTAATCCATCCAAAATTTATTCAGAAATATACTTTAGCGCTGTTCGTTTGTCTGCCGCAGCGTCTGCGGCAGCAACCTGCGGTCAGACGCTACTGTTAGACACAGCAATATTGTTGTTCGTTTGATCGCCGCAGGTTGTCGCCGCAGGTTGTATCGCAATTGTTTGATCGCAAACGCTATAATTTCGCAGCGATTAAAAATTTTGATCGCAGCTTTCTGCAATCGACCGTAGCGTTTGACCGCAGGAACCTGCGGCGATCAAACGAACAACGTTTGGCCGCATGACGCAGCCGCATGTTCCTGTGGCTACGGAACGAACATGCCTTTTAATTTTTTTTCTCAAAAATATCATCAATAATTTATATTTTTCAAAAATATTATTAAAATTAATTTCTAAAAAATACCACAAACATTAAAATAGTTTTTAATGGTTTCTAATTTAAATATTTGGTTTGGGTTTCGTATTTTGGATTTAATTTTTAGTTTTTAATATTAGGATATTGTTTATCGGATTGAAAATTTAATTTTGTAGTAAGGGTCTTTTCGGAAAAAACAAAATTGTTGATAATATCTTTGAAATAATTTTTTTTTTGTTGTATTTTGAGAATTATCTAAAAATTTATTATTCGTTTATATTGTTTACATGTATAAAGACGTATGTATACATGTTTGTAATTGAGGAATATTTATAGAGGATCATGCATCCACACAAACACAGTCTGGCACATAGATTCGTACAAGAAATCTGTAAAAGAAAAAGAAGCTCCTAAAAATATGAGAAAAAGAGTATTTTGGGAGTTTTAAAACGTAGCATCCAGAGAGACACGGAATTATATGATCACTTCCTTAGTCAGCAACTCCCTTTTTTTTTTTACTTTATGAATTACCCTTAGCTTTTACATATTATAATAATCATTAAATGATATATATCATTAGTAAAGTTCATCACTCGGTTTTGTTCAACCAACCCTACAGGCAAAAAAATTTTTTCAACGGAAATTAAGTGTAGTTAAATCACCTTAAAATATTATATATTCAATGAGATCTAGTTGAAAGAGTATCTGAATGGACTGATACACAAACGACACAAATTCAACGAGAGACATATGAACTTCTGAATCAGATCCAACCATGAAATCACACAATATATAAAAACAAGTTATACGACAAACCTGAATAACTATATATAATAAGTACGTACGTACGTACTATGTCGATCGATTTTAAGTTGTAAAACCACAAACCTAATTAAGATTATCTTTTACTTTGTCTCTGTACTTCTCCACGATCGATCATCGTTCCGCACGTGTACTCTGCATGCATTTTATCATGACTGTTCCTACTCATTTAAATCAATCTCCACGACGTAACATACATCAAATGATCCAACCAAACACACAAATTCTCACAAGAGTTGGTGATGATCGTTAGAAGAAGGACCTGAGAAATCCGAATTATTGTTCCAAAAGTACTGATTGGTTTGATTCCCCGGACACGTCAAACCGGAAACCGGTCTAGACAAGTTAACCAGATTGGATTGTTCTTCCATCTTTACTGGAGCTGACTGGTGGTAAACCCTAGAATCAACCATGGAAGCAGAGGAAAAAGATATTCCGACGTTGTTTCCGATATTCCCCTCGTTCTGGAAAGCGTATAGTCCTGTCGTTGGATCGAATAAAGCGAAGTGGCTTAGCGATCCAGCGGACGCCATTAGGTTAGTTTCGTCACCGTTGTTGTTGTTGTTATTGTTGCCGTCATGAATGTTCCCGGTAACTGGAGCTGAAGTATTTCGTCCATTTCCTACGTGAAGAAACCCTAGATCGTTCATCAAACTCGAACCGATCTGGTGAGTTTGGTTGTTGCCATTAGTGGCAGCTAAGTTCAAACCGATACCTCCGAGTTGAGTGAGATTGTGAAGAGTTGGTAAGAACGGGAACTGGTGATTTGTCCTTAGCTGTCCTGAGCTAGGACTTGGGGCGTTGACCGTGGACGAAGACTGTTTGGACGAAGAAAAAGATTTTGAATTTCCATTTTTGCCCTTTTTGTTATTCCTCCGGCAGCCTCCACCGACAGGGACGTTCCTCAGGGCGCCACCACGTGTCCAGTATCGGCGACAAGCCTTGCAGAAGTGGCGAGGCTGAGTGAGGTTGTAGTTGTTGTAGTAACAGAACTTAGTGTTGATGGAGTCACATCGAGGACACTTTAGGGCTCCTTCAGGCGGTGGAGCTTTGGCCTGCCTCGCTCTCTCCGCCATGGATCCACCCAGCCTCGCTGGAATTCCATTGGAGGCAACGGTATGATGGTGGTTATTAGGGTTAGGGTTTGGTGTGAAAGGTGGAAGTTGGTGAGAGAGTACTCCGTGGCCACTAACTATACTTCCATTTTCGTGAAGCTGGTGCTGATGATTCAAATTCGTAGGCTGGAAACAAAAAAATCAAAGCAATCAGTATAAAAACCAAGAAACCCCAAATTTGATACTGTTGTAATTTTATTTATAAAGCAAGAATACCATATATATAGGAATTTTAAGAAATCAGATTATAGAAAAGAAGATGAGAATAGGAATATCTTTTGGAAATGAATCAAAATTATTACTAGACGAATCAAACTTCAGTGAAGAATTTAAGAGAGAATTTGGAAAAAGAGAGACAGAAAGAACATTTAGTAATGAAAGATCAAAGAAGTGAAACCTGTGGCCAATTGGATGATGAGAAAACCATTGTTCTTCTATACCCTTTATTATTTATTTCTTCTTTCTTCTTTAATAAAGTTTGTGATTGATCTTTAGGGGAAAGAACTCCAAAGAAAAACTTGGTGAGAGGATCCAAAAAGAGGGCAAAACGAAAGAGATGAAGCAAGACGACCAAAGAGAGATGCGAAGAGAGCAGCAAATCAAAAAGGAAAGTGGGTAGAGAGAATGAGAACAAATACAAATTAAAGGAAAGAAATTGAATTTTTTTTAAGTAGAAAAAGAAAAAGTGTTTTGGTTCTTTTTATGGTTTCTATATATTTGTATACTTCACAGTCTCATAACCTCATGTGTATACGCGTCGATAATCATATCTATGTTTAATATTTTTTGTGATTCTCTTTTTAGGGTTTTAGTGGGGACATTTCTTCTCCTATAAGTTTCCTCTCCCAGAAGTCTATGGAATAATAAACATATATATAGGGGAAGAAATGTTTTAAAACTATACTAAAGTTGTATAAAATGATTATCAAACTAGTTAAGTTTTTGTCTGTGGTAGTGAGAAATCTAATTTTAACGAATTGACATGTTCGTAGACAAAACTAAAATCATATATTTGTTAAAACTACTATAAACACGACCTTCGGTTGTGTCCATATGAATTACTATATAAATTAATTCCTTCTATTTTATAATAACTCATTCCTTTTATAGTTTAGTTTTATTTCATATAAAAGACCGTTTTATATACTTTGAATACAATATTTTAAACTAGATTACAATTTTGTAACTGTGTGGCATAAATATGATCCATTGAGCCGGACGACAGAATTTTCAATTTTATACCTATTAATATAAGTTTTTAAATAGAGAGGTCATTCCATATTATACATATTGTATTAATGAAATGTACAATGATATTTTCTGATATTTTCCTTTAACTAATTCCAAACGAATATAAAGTTTTTTAAATAAAATTATGAAAGTTTTTCTGAATCCAAAAATTAAGACCAAAATCCATATTAATCCATCGAACTTTATAGAAATATGGATTTCTCATTTATCAGTAATCAAAATTATTTAAATTACACTGAGAAAATTAGAACCTTTTGTCGACTTTATTGTCTTAAATAAAAGTAAAGTTATGTTGATTAATATAAATATCTAGGATATTATATATAGATGTAAAATTCACTTTTTGGTAAAAAAAAAATTATACTATATTTTTGTATGACTAATTGTTTTTCTGCGGAAAAATGAGATGTTAGTATAAACGATAGTAAACATAAAACGCCAAATGAACTATCGTATAATTTATCAATGCTCAAGAAGAATCCCAAAGTTAGTTCTATATATTAAAGAAAAAATCATCGTAATTCCAAATTAATTTAAGAATGTTTGGTTGATGTTACGACTACAAAATATTCACTACAGAAATAAACTTTAAACCATTTCTCCTACATAGTGTTTTTTATTAAAACTAAAGCATTAAGTAGTAGAGGTCTTCTAGCAGATAATGAAATTAGGTTTTCAAGGTGGAAAAAGAGTCGTGGTTCGCTTACGACAACAACAATATCATGTAACAAAAACATCCTACTTGTTAATAAATTAAAGAGCTTTACATTTTGCAATTTGTCTCTACATTTTCCTTTTGATCTCTCTCTATCTCATTCTCTTATCGTTTCATTGTTTTTGTTTTGACGTCATCAATTCTTTCGTTTATAAATTGCGAAACATCTTTTTCAGAAAGGGACCGCCAAAGATAGCCTACTTGCCACATTATTAATTATAACACATTGCTTCAAGTGGGGCAAATTCTCTCCACCACGAAAATTCTCAAATTTTGTTTTCTCAATAAATATAAAGTGGGAAAAAAGGACTCCATAAATAAAATAAAAAAAGTAGGAAAAATTAAAGACGTCCATGCATGAATCCATCACGACGAAGACCTTTTAATATACTAAACCATCATGTATACTCTTACCCTCCTTCTTCTTCTTCTTCTTCTTCTTTCGTACTTTAGTTTTGGATAAATGTTCATTATTGGTTATTATCACAATTTGTGTTTCACGTAAATTTAATTCTTTATGCTCACTCATATTCATATATGTGGTCTACGGAAAACACAAATATGCAAATTATACATATATAAAAATTAACTTATTTTTTTAAAAAATTTCATCTTTATTTGTGATATACAAGTAAAACACACACATCATCATAATATTTTAAAATAAATATTACATAAAATATAATTTACTATATTATTAACGAAAATAACATTAGACAAATATATAATATATGTAAATATCTAATATTTTGATATAAAATGCATTTTTACATAAACCAAACACAATATAAAATAAAATATTAAAATTAATCAAACAAAATATAAAATAAAAATTTGGTTTAATTGAAGATTTATCACATCTAAAATTATTTATCTATTTAATAATGTTATCTACTCAAAATTTAAATTTATTTGTATAATTTGATTTTATTGTGTATTTTATTTGTACAATCAATACTAAAATTTTTAAAAAAAATTATTGTAAATAATAGATAATTATGCATGTATCTAACTTATATTTACTAAACAAATAATTAACTATAATTGAATATTTTCTTCCACATGCATAGATCTAAATTTAGTTAATATTTATTTTTTTAATTAAAATTAACTAAAAATTATGATATGAGGAGTTAATTGTCTATATATATATATAGAATGACATAATCAACTCTGCCAAAGATCTCAAATGAGAAACGTCAGACAAAAGTCAATGTATGTAACTCTTTGAGTAATGGGATATATATATATATATATATGGTTTAAGTTTGTTAAGTTATTGTTAAGTAAATGATATAAACTTAGGTTTGTAAATGAATTATTGAATGGTAATAATAAATAGAAAAAAAACGTGGAAGAAATGATAAGGACATGAAAGAAAAGCAAGAACATTAGTGGTGTGGGAATCTGATTCCTTGTCAATTAATTGCACCATACCCCCCCATCAGCTTTTCTTCTCTTAAGCTTTTTATTTCTCTGTAAAAGCTTACTCCTTATTAATCTTTTCTAACTGTCAAATCCACACACAAATTCCACACATTTTCACAGATGCTGTTGAATGATCCAAATGCTGTTTATTGTCGTTTTGTAGAGATGATTAATTAGATATTAATCTATATATTTATATTTTGATTACAGATAATTCATAAATGGAATTGGCTAACGAAAAAAGAAAGTTCAATTATTTCTGAAATTAAGATTTGTAAATTTATAAGTTTATAATTGATATCACTTAACAAATGCAACGTCAACGTGCTAAAATTAATTTTAAAAATTTGGATATTTATCTGAATGTTAAATCTGCATGTCGGTACAAAAACAAATGGGCCTCTGATGATAGAATCTTGAAGTTATGTGGACATTTTGAAATTTGCAAAAACGTTATGGATCAATTCTACGTAGAAACTATAGAAATTCAAAAACTAAAGAGTTTCTAATAAATTTAAAAATTATAATATTGATAGTTTTAAACAGGAATAAATTTATTTTATATAAAAAATATAATAGAATACATACAATATCTCGGTCAAATGTAGTAATTAACCCAATTTGGTGCTCGACTTGTGATATATCATTACATAAAATACTGCTAGTATTTACATGTTTGCATTGACGACGATGAATACGTTTTGTATTTTTAAAGCAAATTGCAATTTTTGTCTACTAGTCTTTCCTCTGGTTTGGGATCAGTTTAATTTCATGTCACAATATTGAGCTAATTTTTTAATTATATTACCCTAAAACAACTCTTTTTTATGGTGACAACTTCACCAATCCTACGAATTTCACTTGAAATTCTGTAAGTTAAATTCTGTATATAAGAACTTAATCCAAAAGTTCAGTCTTCTTCTCAGCATCAACTTGTGAATTAACAGAGGCAGTACAAGGTCCGTTTGTGGAGAAGCTTAGCGTTCTGCTTAGTTCGTTCTGCCAAAAATGGTTCCTCAAGGCTTTAAGCTTCGGGTTAACCGTTGAGAAGCTTGGATCCGACAGTAACTCTTGCATCGCTGTCTTTCCTTCTAAGAGACTCACCACTTGAGACATTGTAGGCCTTAGTGTCGGAGATGCGTTGGTGCACATTAGCGCCACGTTTAGCATCAGCATGGCTTCTTCTTCTGAGTAATCAGATGTTAATCTTGTATCAACCAGTTCTAGTAAGCATCCCCTCTCTTGCAAAACGTAAGCCTACATGTATTTGATGCAACAAAGTTACGTACTTATGGTTTATTATATCATTGACTTTACATTTATTAAATGGATGAGTTGAAAGAGATGAGATTGTTTACCCAATCAAGAAGGTAAACGAAGTCTTCGCTTGGCCTAAAGTTTGTGTTACTCTTTCCACTTACGATTTCGAGTGCAACGACCCCAAAGCTATAAACATCTGCTTTTTCAGTTAAGTAACCACGCATGGCGTATTCAGGAGCCATATAACCTCTGCAATACAAATGAACATATCAAGAAACATGTACATTAAGAATTCTCTTGTTGAGCTTATGAGTAAAAAGAGCCTTACACAGTTCCTGCAATACGGGTACTGATGTGTGTGTTTCCATCATCATTCAGTTTTGCCAAACCAAAGTCAGAGATTTTGGCATTTAGATCTTTATCGAGTAACACGTTGCTTGCCTTTATATCTCTGTGTACAATCTTTATCCTAGATTCTTCATGGAGAAATGTTAGTCCTTTAGCTATGCCTAAACAAATCTTCTTTCTTGTTGACCAGTCTAGTTTCAGTCTAGCACTCACTTCCTTTCCTGAAAAGGAAAATCTCCCACGCAAAGATTTTGAGCAATAATTCCACCAGATACATGGTTCATATACTTTCACAGATGTAAAATTGAGAAACGTACCAAATAGCGCACGAGATAGACAGTTGTTCTCCAAATACTCATACACCAATATCAATTGGTTTCCTTCAACACAACATCCATATAGCTTCACAAGATTTGGATGTTGTAGAGCTGAGATCATTCCTATTTCATTTACAAACTCGCGACTTCCCTGCCTTGATTTTGCGGATAATTGTTTAACTGCAATCAACTTTCCCTCTGACAATACACCCTGCACCAAGAGAAGGACCACATTTTAATATCTCTTCCAAAAAATGGAGTCATCTTCTATAAAAATTTACATTTAGAGCTAAGAAAGTTGAGGAATACAAGTGAATTACCTTGTAAACAGAGCCAAATCCACCTTCACCAATCTTCATTGTTACATCGAAATTATCAGTGGCTGCTTTGATCTGTCGTAGAGTAAAAGTTCCAGTTTGAAGATCTAAACCCCTTAGCTCTGTTCACTCATAGAGATATTAACATTAAGACGACTTTGTACATAAAAAAGTACTCTTCAGCTCTGTGAAGACATACATGCATTCAAAAAACATGATAAGAAAACTAAAGCTTATACCTTTGTCAATAGCATTTTTGTCACGCCTTTTTTTCCAGAATATACCAAATATGATCAATAAAAAAAGTGTTGCTGCAACTGGTATCCCTGCTTTTAGCAAGATCTCTTTTTTGTCATGATATACCGGAGGTTTGAAATCTGCCAGAGGCAAAGACGGTCATCTATCCGCCAATTAGATTCCATGTTCCATTTAAATGTGCAAGAACTTTTGATTAAGTAAGAAAAACTTACTGGGTTCCACTGATATAGCTGAAATCATAGGACCATAAACTCCTCTAGTTGGAATGCCTGTTGTCCCTTTGCCAGCCCATCGCAAGCCGATCTTCAGATTATAGTCTGTTATATCTACCGTAAATATTCTTGTGACTGGCTTACCGGATCCGCCAGCTGCTTCTTGAATATTGAAGTTTTTAATGACCAACTTATCCTGTGAGCAGATATATAAGTAAAATACAGTGTGTTATGATTTACATTTTTTAACAGAGTTAGTAAGAGACTATTGATTCCATAAACGTACCTGAAGATAAATATCAAACAATCGCTTGCCGAGACTGTAAAATGTATTGTCATCGGTAAAGATGATCTCAGCGAAGTGGAGACTTACATTGTAGTTCCCATTTCCGAGACACAATCCATAGTAAGTTAACGATAAAGGAGAGACTCGAGCTGTCCTGTAAAGCCCAGAGATGGGAGACCAAGCATTAACTGACAATCTGGTTGTGTTCTGCAGAATGTAATCATCAGCATCATCATCATTGTCCATGAAGTTCCCGGTGCTGCTAAACCCCCAGTGATTGCCAGTGTCAAGGAAAAACGTTGAAGCACCTTTGGGATCGTCGTCAGCCTCATATGTTATTCTGTTATCCAATTTTACTTCACCTCCTCCGCAGTTTATGTACAATGTGTATTTAGCTACAAGAGAATTTCATTTTTTAATCAAGAACAATGATCTGATCCGCACTTACCAACTGTTGTACCAGAATTATGATGAAAAAAACATGTGTTACTGTTTCTTACGATCTCTCTTAGGATGAAAACAAGGGAAGTGCTGAAGATAACAGGATGCTTCCTTGTGTCTGAAACATTAAATTCAGAGGGAAAACACAGAGAACGTCTTTTGGTCAGTTCACTACATAGTCGTGACCATCAATCAGTTTACTTAAAAGAAAAGATGGTGTCATACGATTTATTCCCCGCGTAGAAGCTTTCCACCCAATTCCTAGAAAATAAAGCAAAACATTGTTGTTTCTGCAAAGGTATGAACAAAGTATTATGAATAAAGGAGAGGCATTGAATTAACTTACGAACTAACTTGGCTACAATGACTAAGGGGAACTGAATTTGCATCGGTAAAGTTGTTGTAAGAAACATCTCTGCACATATAAGAAGAAAAGATAAAGTTTTTGATATCTCTTAAAGTTGGTACGTTGGAAAAAAAAAAGAGAGAGGCATGTATTCTAACACGTTTTTGTTTCTTTTGACAAGGGAGTTTGGAATAGCTCCTGTCAGCTTGTTTCCTGTCAAATAACTGAAAGAGAAGATTAAGAACTAATTTCATGACTAGGAAAAATATTATATGCTACTTTTTTACCTCCAGTGGCGTACTTACATGAAATCGGCTTTCTTCATATTTTCAAATGATGAAGGAATCTCACCAGTTAGAAGATTGAAACTGAGGTCACTACACATTAAATAACAATCAACTTACAGAGTTCAATCTCATGTAATATTAATGCTCTACTTTGATCAACGTGTATACATGACTTACAGTGTTTTGAGGTTCTTCATATGCCCAATATACATTGGAATTGGGCCATTTAAATTGCATTTTCTCAATATCCTGCATTGGAGGCTGAATGAGATCGTTTTCTAGCAAAACTAAATTGCATAAACAACACAAAAACTGTATTTTTACTCACAATGTCCTAATAGATTCCAAATTATGCAATGGAGGGAAGGAAGAAAGTTTGCCTCCTAAATCGCTAATCCTCCTGTCAATCACAAGTTTACAACCCAGCAAAGGAAAACTATGACGATGAATGTATCTTGTGTCATTGTTTCAAAAGTGAATCAATATGAGATGAAGTAGTTTGTCAATGGCTTACAGGTCGGTCAAGCTGGTCAAGGTAGAAATACTGGAAGGTATCGGACCATCCAAACCTGATCCATGCATCTGCCTGAAAATACATGTCGTTGGATTATATCTCTTCCTTGAGGACATGCAAGTAATTATGGAGAAAGGATTACAAGCTTACAGTTTCATTATCCTTGTCCAATTGCCGATAAAATCTGGTATTCGTCCACTGAAGTTATTATCACTTATCCTCCTACCATCCCGCAAATACAATAGTAGTTACAAAATATAATAATGAAATTGTCAAACAAGGACTGGATTTGTCTATTTGTTGTTTGTCACATCGACTATGTAAGACAGAATTCTCTTACATATCAGTCATGTTCTTGAGCAATCCAAGTTCCTCAGGCAATGGACCAGTAAAAGCATTTGAAGGAAGATGACTGAGGCAAAAACAGAGAAGAGGATAAGATATTGAAAATAAATAAGCCAAAAGACTTGAGATGTATTGTGATGTTTGTTGTGCACAACGAGTGAGAAAACATCACTAAATCAATGTCAATGTGAAAGACAACAACTACATATAGATACCTCACGAAAAACTAAAGATTTAGGACGAAAGCAGAGAACATAAACTTACAGTCTCTCCAAATGAATCATTCTTTTAATCTCAGGAGGGATTTGTCCTGAAAACTGATTTCCTTCGAGGCTCCTACACATTCAAACACATAAATCGCTGTAAATATTCTACAAACTTATCCAAATTTTGTTAGCATAAATACGAAAAGGTTAAGGCTATGCCACTAGAAAACAAGTGTAAAGGTGTAACAACAACATACAAGCTTCTGAGGGTTGTAAGGCGGGTTAGGACTTCCGGAAACGGACCCGACAATCTGTTCCCCATGAAAGTTCTGTGTACAAAGACAAGAGTTTTACTTTTAAAAATGAACTTTATATTTCAATTCATTACAGAAGCAAGATAGAAGATCTTACAAATCTTCCAAGCGCATAGAAGCCCATTCCTTTGGAATGGAACCAGTCAGATAGTTACGGCTAAGGTCTCTGCAACAAATAGTATATGTTAAGAACCATTTCTGATGATTTAACTTTGAGAAAGTATGAAAATATGAAATCTTTGATCACTTACAAAACTTTGAGGTGACGAAGCTTAGAGAACTCTGAAGGGATAATTCCTGTTAAGTTCTGCGACTTGAGAGCTCTGCCAAACAAGAGGGCAAAATAAACCAGATATGGCGATAACCGGGGTATACTATTAACAATTCCCCTATATCAATTTAAATATTGAACTATCTATTACAATATAGGATTATAATTATCCTATGCCATTTTATACTACTTCTTCTAGTTCACCAAGAATGTCATTTTATATTTTTTTACATATATCAAAAATTCTATTTACTTTTATTATTACATTAAATAAATTTTTGTATAGCTAATAGAATTAAATAATACATGTGAAATTGAGTTTTTTTAAATCTGCATTGAAAAAATAAAACGGCATTCTTTATAAGACAAAAATAAAAATTTTAAATGGAACATAATAAAAATATCCTAAGATGAAAAAATAAAATTTCCCATCGAAAATAGTTATGAAAGAAAGCGAAAGTAAACGCGTTATTTTCTCCCTAAACGTTTCATCATTAGCTTATGGTCAACGATCGGTCAACGATTATCTGCCATGTCCAGTCTGGCAAGTAAAATTGTCGTCAGAAAGACAAACCAAACTTTAAAGCTTTTAAAATTTTAATCTTAGTTCACACCTATCGTATTTTGTACATCCACTAAACTCTTGATTAACTCTCTTAATCATCATAAAACCAATATACTTTAAATAATGTTATATACCTGAATATTGAGTTTTTTTAAATAAAACAAACAGTAGAATTAGCTTATATATTTAAGTACGTTACGAAATAAATAATTTAGTAATAATATAGTTAGCCGCTGTTCGTTAAAGCGCGTGCGTTGTGAAGTTAACGACAAGACTACAAACCTACTCACGTGGGAAGTAATTAGCGGCTCACCGTTGATTTTATTAAATTTGTCACTAACTTAAATTTTGCCTCTTTTTGCTAAGCAAGAATATTCCCACTCGGAAACAATTCTAACCGTGAAAAAATTCTCAATTCTTATTTCACTGAGGATGAAGTCCACTGTATATACATGACTTGGCACCGACACAAACATTAGAAAAACTAAATTTTTATATTCTAAAAATGGGTAAATTACATAAAGAAGATAAGAGGAAAGACGACGAGGAAGACTTACATTCTGATGACGTGGCAAGATGAGTTAGGAGGAAAGAAGGAGCAATCACCACAGGTGATGTTACTCTCAAACTCTTTGGTTGTGTAAGTGGTTACAACCCATTTGCCTTCACCACTACATGGATCTTTGTTAAAGTCCCAATCTTTCTTCCCTAGCTTCTTCCCTATCTCCTTCAGTGCTCTCACTTTCCAGTTTCGATCAAATTAAACAATCAGCACCATCAATAGGAGAGACGAGAGGGAAAAGAAGAAGAATCTTTTGTTTGATTTCGTTGTTGGAATTGGTTTAAAGAAAAAAGAATGGAGTTTGGAAGAGTAGTTCGTACCTTCATCCTCGTGGAGTTTAGTGTTGTCACAAAATCCAAGTCGCCCATGGAAAATCAGTGTGAAGAAGAAGATGATAATGATGAAATATTTTCCACGAGAAGAAATCATCTTTTAATAAAAAAAAAAATAATAGTAAAATAGTGTATCACTTCTCTGACAAAGCTTGTAAACGATTATGGAGAGAAAGACATTTGCCACTAAGGAAGTAGGTGATGGTAATGAGCTTATGGACCATTTCAGTTGTCAATATTTAATTATAAATACTGTACTTTGTGATGTATATATATTTAGAACCCACGCGGATTAACACATAAATAAAATTCAACTTTTAAATAATTTTTTTTTCAAATATTTAGAGTTTTTTTTAAAGTCGAGTAATAATAATATTTTTACATTAACCAGCACAAAAATATATATTAAAACAACAACATGAATAAAATAAATACATAGTTACAGAATAGATGATTTCTTACTAAGATTTTGATGGAAAACATGTGAATAAAATCTTCAAACCATCATCCGAATAAGTGAAAAATTGGGAAGTAATGAAAATTGTGATGGAACCTTATGAAAATTGCGAAGTTATGAATGTGATGTTGTTTCATCGAATTTATGAAAGTAGTTGAGATAATTTCCAAACTTTTTACCATTATTGATATCTTTGGTTGGCTCATATTGGTCCGAAGGCATGTGTTAAAGATGTTGAATACCCATTCCATTTTGTTTCCTTTGGGAGAGATAAGTAACTATTCCTAGTTTGTAACTTTTATTACACCTATATATATATAATTGTTTGTTTATTTTATTGTTATATTGTTAATGATTTTCAGTATATATTATAAATGTCACAGATAGAGCAAAGAAAAATACCAAAAATAGTTTTAGAATTATACAATATTTAAAACTTGTGAATCCATATGTAAGAAACTGTGATGGAATTGGTTAATTTTGTCAGAACTATGATTTAATAAGAAAAATGTTGACTTGAAAACAACTCATCAAAAATAAATATTCTTTAGCTCTTCCAACCATTTTATGATTAGTTTGAGAAATTCCCGACATCTTACAATCGTATTAACTAATCTTATTTCATTTTAAATTACCAGAAATTATATACGACTCCGGAGTCAACATTTCTATTGAAAATGTATATGAAATCAAAATTTAAACATTTTGAAAAGTTTTATCATTTAATTTTCGTATATTTTGGGCTCTTGATTTCACTACACTTTGTTTTTTGAGCTCATATATGACATTTTCTCATAAAATTTTGTTCTTATTTACACCACAAACTAGCTTATGGACTTCTAATTTTTCTTATGTAAACGACAACTAGATCGTCGCTTGTCCACCCCTATTGGACAAGACATGCTCTTCTGTATCATTGTTGTCGAATAAAGATAACTGTTGATTTTGATTTCGAAGACCAAGTACGACATATCTCTTTACATTATTGGTTTAGTTTTTTACTTTAACAGGCGGCCCGTCACATTTGGAAGCCTAAGTATCGCAAACATCCAAGACTACGACATCAAGAAAAAATCATCTAAAGGAACTTTACAGTTTTTTGTTAAGTTGTGAACCACACTGGATCATGACTAAAGATGGATAGCTAAAGGAAACCACAAACTATATATATATATATATATATATATATATATATATATATGTATCCTAAGGATTTATGATTTGTTACGAGCTTTGTCTTCGTTTTCTCCGTCAAGTACTGAACCGTTTATTAACCTCATCTTAATTGGCTGGTTAATAATTAGGTCCAATTGTTTCCTACTTTTTAACGATAGAAAAAGACCAAATCGAGACTAGTGGGTCTAGGCTCACGAGCACTTATGCAGAATATATCCATTAACCACACAAAATGAAAGTACCATATATAGTATCTTGTATTATTTGTATGCATATATAGATAGACGTTTATGATCATGTTCAGTAATGGATTCTTTGTTTGGTAATCACTTAACGTGGCTACCGATGCGTACAACGATGCCATCAATGTCTCGTACGTAACCAACCTTCTGGCCCCATTCCTTGTCCTCCGGCTCGCTCACAGCCACCGCACCGTTCTCCACAGCCCTCTACACAAGTAACACAACGCACCATTAAACAGAAGTCGAAGAAACATCTATATATAGAAAGAGTATAATCAAGTTAAATGACCTTGAAAGCGGCATCAACATCGGGGTAACAGAAACAGACTTCGATGGGTGCTCTCTTATGCGTAGACTGAACCTTCCCGGTTAGATCGTCTGTTTCATGCTGGTGAACCGGTGTGAATGCTATCGTTGTTTGCCCACTCTCTAGCTCCCCCCACCTGCATGACTCAGTTTAATTTCTTTCCTCGTAAAATTTACGGCCTAAACAACAATTTATCATTCAAGATTAAAAGATACAAAAACTACTGTTGAGAATGTGACAATATGAGACGAAGAAATAGCTGAACCCATATATAATTCCATACACAGAAGCCAAATTACAGTGGGAATCACTCTCTAGCCTATCAATGTTCAAGATATCATTTTCTCATACATTTATTTGTTGTTATATATATAAGTTAGATAGATTTGTTACCACACCATGAAAGCAATCTATTAAATGTCTCAACCATTGCTCGAATCCAAATCAAGACTTTTCGTTTCTTTTGACAAAATTTATCCAAACGAAACATTTGCTTATCTCTATATATCTGAATTTTTTTATAGCAAAGTCCAATATACAAACCTGTGAGACTCGTCAAGACGACGGACGTTATGACCAAAAGCTCTAGAGTAGAATTCTACGGATTTAGCGACATCCTTCACGTACACAACCGTGTAAGCAAACGCTGGTCTCATCATATTCGACGCCATTCTTTTCAATCCCTTCCGACTCGAATTCCAATTCCGATCCAATCCGACACAATGCAAACCTAGCTAACGTCTATTACAATACGTAAGATCTCTCTTTACGGTGAGCCCAACACGTGGTCACTTGCATGCAGCTTCGTGCCTAGACCACCACGTGTGCTTTTGCATTTCTTTTAGTTGGGCCTACTATTACAAATGGGTTTCTGGCTTTAACTATGATTTTGGTTATGTATTACAACTGGTCACTGTATGAATGCCCCTTCATGTTACCCTATCAAATATGGGTCTTATTTGGGCTTATAACAAGCTTACCTTTTTCATTTAGTCCACTCTCCGATTTTGTTTGACATAATAACAAATGATTTTTCTAATTTAGGATTAGCTAAAAGTGATGAGTTCAAGTATTATGGCACACAGTTTTCTATCGAGTTATGTCTGAAAAACGTTATGTAAAAGGTGAAAAAACTAAAGCTTAATTAATTATTATCGAGGGGTGAGATTGTGGAGACTATTTTTTGTGCTTAATTCGTTATTGTAGTTTTTCTAATTGTTCAGTGGTGGAATATAGTTAACAGATAAACTTATCGGGATATAAACTTATTTATAAAATGAATTAATGTCAAACATTCTGCGACTCTTTTATCAAAAACAAATAAGTCTACGACTCAGGTAAAGGAACCAACGTAAAATGTAAGAATTCTTTTGATATGTATGAGGTTTTTTGTTTCGCAAAAGAAATTAATTACATGAATTTTATCCATCTTCATCTATATCCTCCGTTCCAAAACATGATCGGATCAAACATGCCGACGCCGTCACCATAACCGCCGCAAAAATGGAAGGAACAAACAAATCGAAGCGCGATCTCTTCACCATTTGAGACGGCACACACACACTCTCACCCGGAAAATCCATAGGAATCTTCACGAACCCATCTCCTCCACCGCAGGAAGATGAAACCGTAGACACAAACGCCATCTCCGGAGCGAACGAAGCAACGGCAACAGTGAACATGAGGAGCACAGTCCACGTGGTAGCCTGAACGATGACCGGCCAACGCGCCGAGACTCTCCGTATGAAGGGCTCAATTATCGACGGAAAACGATGATACATTTCGATCAGAAAAGAGGTTGTTTTGTCGTGGGATCGATGAAGCAGAACAAACGCTTGTTGGGCTTTTCTCTGATGTTGTGTTACGGTTTCTGTGCGTGTTTGGAAATGGAAATGCTGCTTCTTGCACGTTTAAACTAACTGTTTTTTTTCTTTCATGAATTGTTAGTTACGGATTTGCCCTTACCTTTGAACTCTTCTCTTCTTTACCCCATCCTTTTCGGGTCCTCACCTTCCCTTTCAGAGACTCCCACGTTTTCTGTCGACCTTAGAAGAAACAATTTTGTTTATTTAAATTAAATATTCTTATGTGTTTTTGTTCTGTTTTTAAACAAATAATTAATCTGTGATTAGTCTCTTTCCTTTAGAATTCATGATTGAGCCGGAAGAATTTTCTTTTTGTTATCACTTAATTTGAATATGACATTGATTTTATGCTTTTTGTGGGTTCACCAAAAATGTTTCATTTATAAGTTAAAATGAGTCACCTAAATCTGATGCTTTTATATGCCCTGCGTGTGACAGGGCTATTAAGATATGTCAAGTTAGCAAATTTTTAATTCCTTCATTTTAATGTGTCTCCACGATCAAATTAGACTTTATTTGTTTTAAGAATGCAAGAAAGCAATACCATTCATATACGAACAAATATAATTACGAGAAATTACCAAGCGAGGAAGCCCATTGGGCTTTAAAGGAAGCTTAAACGCGGCGGATAAACATACCTTCCTTTGTTGTTTCTTGCTCTAGTATAAAGTCGATAAGAAAACCCTAGTTCTCCCTCTCTTCTTCCTCTTTATGCTTATTTTCCGTCACTGAGCGCCCTGCCTCTCGAGCTGACAATATAATGTACGACAGTCTCGACTCTCATAGTTAAATCGTTCATATTTTGAAGTGACCGAGCTCTTTTTTATGTTTGGTAGCTAATTGATCTTGGTTTTTATTTATCTTTTGTTTCGCATCCGAGGATTTAGGATCTCAGGGTTTGTGTGACGATTTTTTAGTGTTGTTCGGTAGCATTCGTAGTGAACTTAGGAACGCTTCATTATTTTGTTAACGAGTTAGTGAGTCTCATCTTTCTCCCTGTGTGTACTTTTTCTGCTTTTTAAGCATGAACCACGGTTTCGATTTCCTTTAGTCATTTCTGTTGTTTCGTTTACATCTCAAATTTTGCCATATTCCCATTGAATTGATCTTCACGATTCAAAATAATGTGCGTTTGTATCTGAATGACTTGCGTAAGATCGTTCCTGTTTTGAACCTAGATCAGAAGCTGAGACTTCTAAGGGCTTTTTTCATGTTTACAGATTTTTGTTCGGTTAGTTATTTGACTTTTGTTAACTCAAGCTCTTGTTGCCTGTGTGACTAATTTAGCAGAGGCTTGAGCTTTAGCGGAATATGGTGAGAATCAGTGTTCTCAACGATGCTCTCAAGAGCATGTACAATGCCGAGAAACGAGGAAAGAGGCAGGTCATGATCAGGCCGTCCTCAAAAGTGATTATCAAGTTTCTTATGGTCATGCAGAAGCACGGTATAATTTTGGCATCAGTTTTTATATCTACATTCCCTAAGATCCTAAGTTTCATTCCTTATCGTTATGTGTTACCATTCAAAATTCAGGTTACATCGGTGAGTTTGAGTATGTCGATGACCACAGATCTGGCAAAATTGTTGTTGAATTAAACGGAAGGTTGAACAAGTGTGGTGTTATCAGCCCTCGGTTTGATGTTGGTGTCAAGGAGATCGAAGGTTGGACTGCCCGTTTGCTTCCTTCCAGACAGGTTTGCTCTGCTTTTACTATGTTCTAACTAACAAATGGTCTGAATAAGTTTTAATCCCCATTTAACTATAAAATCTAGTTCTGGGAAATGTTTTAGAATCATTTTGCATACTGCCCCAATACTTTGGTGTTACTTGTCTCAAGATTGAAGGGTCTTGAATAGTATCTACCTATATGTGCAGTTTGGGTACATTGTGCTGACTACTTCCGCGGGCATTATGGACCATGAAGAAGCCAGGAGAAAGAATGTCGGAGGCAAGGTTCTCGGCTTCTTCTATTGAAGGTTTTATGGGGAAAGAGATTTTCATTCAGTAACTTTTAACTTCTACCCTTTATTTTCTTTGAATCCTTCTTTGTCTGTCGAATTTTGTGATATCTATGTTGGATAGTCTTGATTTACGCTTGCTCTCGAGTTCTTAAAATATTCTTTTGGACTTCAATTGCTCTCGTTATCTTGAAATATTATTCGAATTTAGTCAGTCTCGTACTTGCTTTCTCTTTTTAAACCTATAAAATGAATATCGTGGACAAATTTGCAGGCATTTGTTTGGAATGTCATCATGGATGAGATGGTTTTATTGAAAATTTTATTTGACATGGCCAAGCGATTCACTATATTAGAACTTTCAA
This sequence comes from Pugionium cornutum, assembly GCA_018901935.1. Lineage (NCBI taxonomy): Eukaryota > Viridiplantae > Streptophyta > Magnoliopsida > Brassicales > Brassicaceae > Pugionium > Pugionium cornutum. The sequence continues at coordinate 5,457,792 of CM032156.1, forward strand.
AGCAAAGGCGAAAAATATTTTTACGGATATGTATATTCCCTATGGATAAAGTAGAGCATTTTTGCAGATAAAGTAGATATATTATCAATCGACCATACCATAGTAAAATGAATGGTCTACGGAGATAACTCTGCCATCTCCACCCAAATCTCCATCGCCGTCTCGTCTCATCTCCGGTTCCATGTTCTTAGATTGTCTCTTTTTTTAGTTTACAAAATGCGAATCAATGAATCTAATATGAAAACAGATCATATTACAAACGTAAACACAAGATTGCATTACAATGAGATAAGAGTTTATTTCCGTCAACTACATGAATTTATGTGAATAAACTTATTTTCACCCGTACTTTTTGAGTCTTTCATAAGTTACATAAACTATATTTTTTTCGTAAACTACATAAATTTCATAATTATTTTAATTACAGAAATTCCGTTAATATTTACACGTTAAATTGTTATTAAACCTTGTTTTAGTTCAAAAATCTGGTTTTAATTTCAAAATAAACCCAAATTAAAACTAGATTTTTGAATTAGAACTTGATTTAGTAGCTATTTAACGTGTAAATATTAATGGAATTTCTGTAATTAGAATAAATTATGAAATTTATGTAGTTTATGAAAAAAAAAAATAGTTTATGTAACTTATGAAAGACCCAAAAAGTACGGGTGAAAATAGGTTTATTCGCATAAATTCGTGTAGTTACGGAATAAAGCCATGAGATAATGCTTTTTAAAGGTAATTAGACTCTTCTTGAAAGAATAATTTTTTCCTGTGATAAACAAAAACTTAAAATTCACGATTAGATTTGCAAGCGAATATTCACAGCGTTTCTTTAAAATATTAAACGTGATCACATTTCCCAACTAAGTGGCTGTAGTTTAGTGGTAAGAATTCCACGTTGTGGCCGTGGAGACCTGGGCTCGAATCCCAGCAGCCACATCGTTTTTACTTTTAATTTTTTGTTTTATTCAGAATGAATTTTTTATTAGTTTAGTGCATAAAACGATGTAAATATTTACATTTATATGAAATTTAAGTCTTTTAAGAGAGAGAACTAAACACGAACGGCAGATTTGATATAATAATTAATGAACATAGAGAAAAATAGAAAGAACCAAACGATTACATTGTTTTTTAAATATTAAAAAGTCAATTGTATTATTCAATAATACATAATTAAGATAACGTACAATCTTGTTAACAGATAAATAAATTTTGTGAAATATATACATATCTCCTTTGATTTGTACAGTATCGATTATTTTTTTTTTATAGAAATTTGATATAGAAAATGATTTGAAAATTTTGAAATGTTTACAAACTAAAGATTTTTAAAGTAGAAAACAAAAAGAAGAAAAAAGTCGATACCAAAAACTGCCTTATATATCTCTCGAGAAATGAAAAGAAAAAGATTATGTAAAAAGCAAAAAACACTAAATGGTCCCATATTTTCTTCCAGATTTCAATAGTGAGTTGAGGGTTCCAAATGGTTAAAACTTAAATATTACGCATGGAAATGACTGACCGGTTATTGATTTTTCGTTTACCAGGTCACGGTTTAAGATTTGAATTAACCGGGACTCATTCTGGATTTTAAAAACGAACCGGAGGCTAATTGGAGATCCTTCTTTTTCCAGTGTCATGTCACATTTAGGCAGTCAGGTGTAAAAATGGCGCCTCTCAAACACCTGGAGCGGCAGAATCCAATCATCGACGCATGTTTCCGAGATTTTTGCGCCTCTCATGGGATTCTAACAGGTTCTCTTCTTCTTCTACCTCGTTTTCTCGTTCCAGTTATCTTTCATTTCGCCCGTCTGACTGCAAAATGACTGGTTTGCACGAACATAGGATCTACGGTATGGAACCCATTAGTGTTATTTTACCTCAGTTTCAAGTTCGGAAGCGTACTGTTTGATCGTTGATCATTTAAGGCGTTCGACGGTTTGCTTTTGGTTTGTGTCCCTTTCTGTACGGTTAAGAAATTGGATTTTTGATTATAAGCTATCAAATCAGGAATCGAATTCGTTTCTAAATTTTGAAGTTAAGTTTTAATTTTTCTTTCAGACGTAGATTTAAAGGATTCTTTTTCTATGTTTGTGATGATGGGTTTCCTTTAACACTTTTCTGATCTGTTAAATGCGCAGTGGAAGATTTCCTTCTTCACGATCTCTACGAACTTGCTGCATTTGCTGAACGACAGTCAAATGCAGATAGATTGAAGGAGGTTAGCTTTTTCTGAACGTTACGGTTGATTTACTGAAATTAATTTTTCGACAAATGTATACATGTTAGCTTTCGGATTCTTCAGGGTATCACCATCATGCTTTCTTTGATAGAAATTCAGTGTCGGCCATGGTTGAACAGTATGGAACTGTTAGAGGATCTAAAACGTAATAAGCATACTTTAATGACTGGAGACAAAGGGTACGGAATTATAATATCTTATTGGCTTACCTCCCACTAGAAAAGAAAGATTGTATTCTGTCTTGTTAAAATTGAGACTCTGCTTCTGTAAGTTTCATGAATGGTTTTCTGTATCGATTTAAGGACGGACTCATTGCTTCAAGGTGGATTCCGTGAGGGTCAGTTGACAGAACTTGTTGGACCATCATCTTCTGGTAAAACACAAGTATGTGTACGCATGCTTCTGTTAGGTACTTATTACTCATGTTTGTATCTTGTGTGAAAAAATATTATTCACGGAAACTAAGGCTTACTACTGCCACATCACAGAATATTTTCATGCCTACTACTTGTGGATTGTTGCATTCCAAGCCTTTAAGCTGCAACAAAAAATGTAGAACGTAGAGACTTTTCCTAGAAGGATTTGTTTTCTTTGCTTACCCCTTTTGGTTCTCTCTTTAAAATGTGTCATGAATGGATAGTTTTGCATGCAAGCTGCTGCGAGCGTGGCTGAGAAGCATGCTGGCAGAGTCCTGTATATAGACACGGGGAACTCTTTTTCTGCTCGACGCATTGCTCAGTTTATCTGCTCCAGTTCGGATGCTACTTTAGTACAGGTTTATGAAACAGTTCGATAGTTAATAAGCAATCACCAATTTCTTAATCTTACGGACAAGAAACGTATTTGTGCAGAAAGTTATGAGCAGAATATCATGTCACACAGTTTATGACATCTATACAATGTTTGATACGCTGCAAGGTCTAGAGGTTACTTTGAGGTCGCAGGTATTAAGCTAGCTAGAAGATGCAATTTCTCGTCATTCCAATGTTTGTATTCTTAGTGTTAACCATTTGTCAGGGGCAGATGAGTGTGGATGAGTACCGGTTACGGTTGTTAGTTGTTGATTCAATCTCTTCTCTGATTACCCCAATCCTTGGAAGCAGTGGCTCACAGGGTACATGCCCTTTTCACTATTGCTTTCTCCTAAATGATTAACAAATGAGGTTGTGGTTTTCACGAATGAGTCACAACTTGGTGTGTGCAGGACGGGCTTTGATGGTGGCAGTTGGATATTTGCTTAAGAAGTTAGCACATGAACACAACATTGCTATACTGGTATTAATGAAGTTTCAGGGCATTGGGTGTGTCATTGTGCTTTAAAGTCGAAACCTGTTTTTATTTCTTTGATCTCTCCTTTTGTATTGAAAGGTGACGAACCACACGGTTGGTGCTGGAGAAGGCGGTAAAACCAAACCAGCTCTTGGGGAAACATGGAAAAGCATCCCACACGTGAGACTTGTGCTGTCACGTGATCACAGGAACAGCAACTGCACCATCTCAATCTTAAAACACACATCCATGGTAAATTTGCTAACCACACACGTGTTGCGCATTTCTTCAGTCATGATTCTACTCATTAGGTTTGTGTATTTGTTTTGTTTATAGCCTTCAGGCCAGACTGTGAGGACCATGACTCGCCAGGACGATCAACATTGAGAACCATCAGAGGAAAGAAACGATAATAGATAAATTCTTGTTTTGGTTTCTAAACGTAGAGTTATAGTTGATGACTAGTATGTTTTTTGAATACTGTAACAACGGAAACAGAAGAGGTTCAAATTGCGTTTTCCAAAATAAATGTATATGTAATGCTAAAAGTTTGTAACAATGAATATTTTCCAGACTGTGTTCTTCAAGGTTTAGAGGATCCCTCTTCTCATACAGTTGATTATGCATTACGGGAAACCCAGTTCAGTGGTTTAAACCGTCGATATTTCCCATAGAATGGCCTCCTCTGATTAGTTGGCAAAACACAAAACACGCGGCAATGGTTCAACAAAATAAAATTACGCAGCAATGGTTCAACAAAATAAAATTACGCAGCAATGGTTCAACAAAATAAAATTCTCTGCATTTGTGTGAATCTGCAAAAAAAAAAATATAGAAATAATGACAGTAATAACTGCAAAAATATAACCACAAATTTTTTAAGTGAAAATTTTTTCGATATGAAAAAGAAAAACTATGAAACCATAATTCAATCAAAAATCCATTATATCAAAATAAATATAAGTTAAATCACATTTTTAATAAAGCTCTAAAGAGCAATCTCAATCTCAAAGAAAACACTACAAAAACTTATAAATATACAATCCCAAACGATTTTTCGTTCACTAGGATTCTCTTTCTTCAAATGTACAAATGGTGCGAATTCTGTAAGATATGGATTCAGAACAATCCAATAAATATTAGAATTTGCCCAAATGTAAAGGCTCGAGTAGACCGAAGTAATTCAAATTCAGACAGTGATCGAATCAGAGCCGGTCCTTTGTTAAGCTAAAGCCCAAGCCCATACCAATTTGAAGCTTCGAAGTATTGTTTTTACATAAATGCCACATTCATTTATTAAGTTTTATTTTTAGCAAGCTGGTTTTTTTCATCCTTAAAAAGGTTTAATAAACAAAAAAAAATTATTTGATTATATCCTAATTATATATTATAATTTTATAATACATCTACTTTATTTTCTTTGAAAACTATTTTTTTATATTTGATAAGACATTTATATAGTGATAAGTAATTAATTCCCTCCGTTTCTTCTTTGCTATTTTAGTAAGAAAACGGTTAGAAACAATTTATCTGTTCAACCGAAAGGTATTATAACGCAATAAAAGATTAAGGAAAATGAAAATGCACCAACCAAAAATGAAAATGCCAAATTATTGTACTAAAATTTGGTGAGAAAAAAAGACTGAGTTTGAACAAAAAAATACTGATAGATGACCGACAAAATTTAATGGCTAATTGCTAAAAAATATCCATTATCTAAAAGAAAGAAAGAAAAAAAAAACAGAATTGTGGTTGGAAGTTAAGTAGTTAAAGGAATATATGTGTAGAGAATATTTATTTTAGTATTCCATATACAAAAATAGGAAGGTATTATTCCTTATATTTTCTTGGCAACGATGTATCTGTCGTAATCTTAAATTTTTTAATTAACATTTCATTACAAAGAAAGGGACTCAGTTAAGTATAATTCAATTTTCTGCTAATAAAATCCATGTGTGATTATTAATTTATTTTAATACATACAATATATATATAGAGAGAGAGAGATAAAGACAAATGATGAGTGAGATGAAAGAGACACATGATTAATAACAATTTAATGACGTAGAATAATTACGAAACAGTATTTCTATCTCTAATCAAACGTAATACTAAATGAGAATGAAATGACCAACAAACTAAAAATACTGACAAACATTAACTGCTTCATTATTAAAACTAACCTCTAACTAAACTACTATCTACTCTTTAATTTAACACTCTCACATGCAGTAAACCCGCAAATCACGATGGTCATTATATTGACTAAACAATTAATGTGAATGCATTTTGGAATGTGAATGCATTTTGTAAAAGAAAAGATGGGTTTGAATGTGAATTTGATGAATTAATGTAAGAGAGGATAAAGAAAAGGACGTAGGCGCACACACAAGGTGTGAGTAAGCGTTGATGTGAGCTTTATCCTAAAAAGAAAGAGAGAGAGAGAACTCACACAACACGTAATTAAGTTGGTGGAGGTTGAGATGACCTTATCACAATACTCTCACTTGTATCTCAATACTTCATTATATTTACTAAACCTATATTGCTTCTTCTTCATACTCTCTCGCACCTCACCAAATCTCTTTATTGCTCTTTCATCTACAACCTCAAAATATATTGTTTTTATACCATATTAACTATATATTGCAGTAGCCAATTTAAATCACACGTAACTTCCCAATCTAAATTAGAGTAATATAGTTTTTAAAATTTTCCTTTATATTCACCTTCTTCCATTTATGGGATATCGTTTCAAATACAAATATAGATTTTTGAAACTACTGTGAAGCCACTAAAAGAGATCAAAGTGACCGAATAAAAGCAAAAGATCGACTACGAAGACGAAGTGGTCAGAATTACCATTGGAAAAATTATTAGCAAAAATGGATTAGTTTTGCTGAAATGGTGAGTGTGACTATGTGAGATTGGTGTCTAGACATGTCTATATATAACACTTAGAGACTGTAGCAAATTAATACTTTAATGGACAAGACAGGCCAAGTCCTCGTCCACTTTGTACATCCACATCAATGTGCCATCTTATTGTTTCATTTTTCTTACTATAAATTTTCTTGATCGTAAATTTTTAATTAAATTAACCCCACGAGATTTAACCAATGATATTGACTCTTTTGGACATAGTGAGTTGTCAAAAAACGAGAGCTGTATTTTTCTGTTCAATTGTCCTGTTATATATCGCACACCAATCTTGGCGACATCTTCATGCAAAAATTAAATACACATCATCACAAAAATAAATAAAACAAGAATAATGGATTTTCTCTGTATCATCTTCTCTCTTCTCATCTCTTACATCATCTTCAAGATCTGGAAACGCATAGACTCCAAGAAAGATCAAAGTTGCTACATCTTGGACTACCAATGTCACAAACCCTCCGATGATCGTATGGTGAGCACTCAATTCAGTGGTGAGATCATTCGTCGAAACCAACACCTTCGACTCAACGAGTACAAATTCCTACTGAGAGCCATCGTTAGTTCCGGAATCGGAGAGCAAACTTACGCACCAAGGCTCTTCTTTGAGGGCCGTGAAGAGCGTCCTACGCTGCAAGATGGGATCACGGAGATGGAAGAGTTTTACATAGACACAATTGAGAAACTCCTCGAGAGAAGCAAACTCTCACCTTCCGATATCGACGTTCTTGTAGTCAACGTCGCGATGTTAAATTCAACACCTTCGCTATCTGCTAGAATCATTAACCATTACAAAATGAGAGAGGACATAAAAGTTTTCAACTTGACGGCGATGGGATGTAGCGCGAGTGTAATCTCCATAGACATAGTCAAAAACATCTTCAAAACGTACAAGAACAAGCTTGCTCTTGTTGTAACCTCTGAGTCACTTAGTTCTAATTGGTACAGCGGAAACAACCGGTCTATGATCTTAGCCAACTGCTTGTTCCGCTCTGGTGGCTGCGCCGTTCTGTTGACGAACAAACGCAGTTTGAGCCGGAGAGCCATGTTCAAGCTAAGGTGTTTGGTAAGGACGCACCATGGTGCGAGAGAGGATTCATACAGCGCCTGTGTCCAAAAAGAAGACGAGCTAGGTCGAATCGGTGTTCACTTAGATAAGACTCTTCCTAAAGCGGCGACTCGTGCTTTCGTAGACAACCTCAGAGTCATCACTCCCAAGATACTTCCGGTAACAGAGCTCTTGAGGTTTATGCTATGTCTTCTTATCAAGAAGCTTCGTAGAAACCCTAGCAAAGGCTCCACGGCGTCGAACGTGGCTCAGTCGACAGCTACAAAGGCAGGGGTTAACTTCAAGACCGGCATTGAACATTTCTGCATTCACACAGGAGGTAAAGCGGTTATCGACGCAATCGGAAACAGCCTCGACTTAACCGAGTACGACCTAGAACCGGCGAGGATGACGCTACACCGGTTTGGGAACACGTCAGCGAGTAGCTTGTGGTATGTTTTGGGGTATATGGAGGCGAAAAAGAGACTGAAGAGAGGAGATAGAGTGTTCATGATCAGTTTTGGAGCAGGTTTCAAGTGCAATAGCTGCGTTTGGGAAGTCGTGAGAGATCTCAATGTTGGAGAATGTTTAGGGAATGTGTGGAATCATTGCATTGATCAATATCCACCGAAATCGATTTCGAATCCTTATCTGGAAGAGTATGGTTGGATTCGTGAAGAAGAAGATCCCGACACTTTCAAGTTCCGCGACGAAGCTATGTGATGTGTTCTTTGAAAAATTCAATACACAAAAATTTATTACAAACCGCACTTTCCCAAAATAAAAAAGGTGACTATATTATATCTTCTTTCTCCTTTTATTTTCTTTCATATTATTAATTTCTATTATGTTTGGTTACTGTTTTTTTTTCCTAATTGGTTGGGGAAGAAAATATAAATTACAAAGAAACTGTGATATACTTTTATTGCCTCGTACTTCTTTTATTTCCTTTTTTAATTGTTTTTTCGGTGTAATAAGTTTTTTTTTTTTTTATCACAGGTGTAATAAGTTTTTTTTTTATTTGTATTCATTTTGCTGAATATTACGTAATATCATATTATAGTATTAGCCTTTTCAAAGTTTTCATGTTATGCGTACACTGTAACATATTGAGTTTAATTAAAAAAACAATATTGTAAATCTTGGAACATGTCTTAATATGCGGTTGAGGACTATTGTATAATTTTGTATGTTATATAGAAAAATAACAAGTTCGTGTTCGACCACTGTCTCAATCAGTGCTTGAGAGGGCTGCTGTATAATCTTGTGTCAGCATTTGTGTTCATATGAACACTGTGTTTTGTGTCAAGATTCGAAAAACGGAAGAAAGACTGTTTGGAGGCAAAACATAAGTTTGAATATTCTTTGAACTTGGCATTGAATGAATGCTTAGTTTTGTTCACACCTAATTTAAGCTTAATCACATTTCCAGCCGCAACAACTAGTTTTGGCAATGGAATTAGGGCCGGCAGATAATCAGTTCCGTTATCACTTTCATATAAACTTAACTGTCTTTTATTTGTAAAATGAATTTATATTTATTGCGCCGAATGAATTCACTATTTTTGGTTGTGGTGGTCCATTAATATACTTATATGTTAACGAACACTTCTGTTAATGTAATGTTTTCGATATTTAATGTTTTTTGTTGCCAAGAAAGGAGTGATGAACGAACAATTAAGCAATCGGATCTATGTTGTTTTTCTAAATCCAAATACAAATCTTGAATGTAAGATCTAATTCTCATATTGAAGTTAGTGTCTCAAGAATGTATATAATGAGGATGGAAATATAAAATTAATTTCACCTTTTCTTCTCTATCTTCTATTAAAATTAATTCTAAATCACTAGCTCCCTTTTCTAAATGCAATTTACTACAAAACTAGATTTATACCTACGCCATACGTAGAGAAAAATATTCGTAAATTATATTTTATTAGTAAATATAAATTAAATATTTATATAATTTTAAATTTTATTTAAAACTACTTTTAACATTATTTTGTATATATAAATTTAGAAAAAAATTATTTTTATGAATTTAATAGTATTTTTGGTTAGTTTAAAAAAATATATTAATACTCTAACTAAATTAATAACAATATCATATATGTAATTATTCGAATAATTTAAGCATATTTATATATTTATTTGAAATTTACTGTAATGATGAAACGTCATCATGATATTTGTGTTAATAACACGTGAGAGTAAATCATTTTCTTAAATTATTTCTCAAATAATATATTAGAGATTAGGTAATAACTTAAATCTTTTTAATATTTATTTGAAATTATTTATAAATTAACGTATTAAAAATTTAAATAAAGAAAAATTATTGTTTTTGCAAATATAATACTATTTTTGGTTAGTTGAATAAAATATATTGATTCTCTAACTAAATTAATATCAGTGGCATGTATTGTAATTATTTTATTAACTTAAACTCTTTTATATATTTAAGATAAACTCGTTATGGTATTGACACGTTAGCATGATATTTTTGTTATTAATATGTCATGGTAAATTTATTTTGTTATAAAGTTTTTCAAATAATATATTAGGGATTGTCAAAATTAATTAAAGGAAAGTAAGTATCCTCGCATTTATAAATTAACATCGTTTATATAAATCTTTTATTTTAATCTGAAAACCACTTATATAGAAACGATCATACCATCTAAGCTAAGAAAAGAATCTACTTTATTTGGTATCGTTTTAAATAAAACAATTTAAAATAATAAGAAGAGATGGTTTACAATTTATAAAGGGTGTCATCATCACTGCTTTTCAAGAAAGTAACATAAATATTTGTTTGTAATAGATTCGTATTCGTTTATTGGTTGATCGATTCATATACAAAGCTATCGCAAAAAGTGATTGCCGTTGCTTTACATGTGCCTCTCATGTCCATTCTTTTTTTTTTTTTGTTATTTCTTATAATAAACCTCTATTGATCTTGTTTCTTTCATCTTAACAAAACCACCAAATTAACTTTTTTTATGTCATTAATTACATTTTCTTCTTCAATCGAGAAAACCATTTTCTGTTTCTTCTGCTGCTTCGTATATGTGAAACCGAAATGAATTTTAAATTCTAACTCAGAAAATAAAACCCACAATTTTCTGCTATTTTGGAGTTTTGTTAAGTTCCTCCACGTGATCTGGATTGTTTTTGTTTTTCGGTTAATATATTGCGTTAAATCTGGATTGTTTCCATTTGAGATGAACGTAGTTTCGATCGAAGTCTGATGTTAGTGAGAGGTGGAAATCGAGCGCAAAGGTTGTCTGCATAACCAAGACGAAGATTCAGAACGTGTAGTGTATAATCTGTTATTAGCCCTGTAGAAATAGATTAATTGATCGTTTCATCGGATATTTGTGAAAGAGAGAGGTTTTCTTAGAGTTTGTTTATTGTCACCAAAAAAAATGGAAGGGGAAGAAGACAAGGTGGTGTATTCTGGAATGGCAAAGAAGAAAATGGCGAAACAGCTGACGGGGAAAAGGGAGGACACGCTGCTTCATTCAGCTGTGAGACGCGGAAACAAAGACGAAGTTGTCGAGATTCTTACGAAAACCAGAGAGTCTGAGTTGAATGCGCTGTTGGGGAAACAGAACCAATCAGGTGAAACCGCACTCTATGTTGCAGCAGAGTATGGTGATGTAGAAATTGTGAAGGAGATGATCAATTGGTATGATCTTGCTTTGGTTGAGATCAAAGCAAGGAACGGATTCGATGCTTTCCACATTGCTGCCAAGCAAGGAGATCTAGGTACGTGTAATAAATCCCTTTCAAAAATCCCCACCAAAACCATTCTAATGCGTCTTACGGATTTGCATTTTTCGGGCTTTTGCAGATGTGTTGAAGGTTTTAGCAGAGGCTCACTCGGAGCTAGCCATGACGGTGGATCTATTGAATACAACGGCACTGCACACAGCGGCAACACAAGGACACACTGAAGTGGTAAACTTTCTATTGGAATTGGGAAGCAGCCTCGCAGGAATTGCCAAGAGCAATGGTAAGACGGCATTGCACTCTGCATCAAGGAACGGGCATGTCCAAGTCATTAAGGCTCTCTTGGCATCAGAACCGTCTATTGCAATCAGGATGGACAAGAAAGGCCAAACAGCACTTCACATGGCTGTTAAAGGAACAAATGTTGAGGCCGTGGAAGAGCTTATCAGAGCAGATAGGTCGTCTATCAATATAGCTGACACAAAGGGAAACACAGCGTTGCACATTGCAGCCCGAAAAGGGAGATCTCAGATCGTTAAGTTGTTACTAGCCAATAACATGACTGACACAAAAGCTGTTAATCGAACAGGCGAAACCCCACTTGACACAGCAGAGAAGACTGGGAATCCAGAGGTGGCACTTATCTTACAGAAACATGGTGTTCCTAGCGCCAGGACCATTAAGCCGTCCGGGCCTAACCCTGCTCGGGAGCTGAAACAAACCGTAAGTGATATCAAGCATGAGGTTCACAACCAGCTTGAGCATACACGCCAGACCAGAAAACGAGTTCAAGGAATCGCCAAACAGCTTAACAAAATGCATACAGAAGGACTTAACAATGCAATCAATTCGACTACTGTTGTTGCCGTTCTGATTGCTACGGTCGCGTTTGCTGCCATTTTCACTGTTCCAGGGCAGTACGTAGAAGACACAAGCAAGATTCCAGATGGGCATTCCCTAGGGGAGGCCAATATTGCATCGACCACTCCGTTCCTAATTTTTTTCATATTCGATTCAATTGCACTCTTCATCTCCTTAGCAGTCGTGGTGGTTCAGACATCAGTGGTGGTAATCGAGAGCAAGGCCAAGAAACAGATGATGGCAGTAATAAACAAACTCATGTGGCTTGCTTGTGTCCTCATCTCTGTTGCCTTTTTGGCCCTGTCGTTTGTTGTTGTTGGCGAAAAAGAGAAGTGGCTAGCCATTGGAGTGACTGCTATTGGGGCTACTATAATGATCACAACTTTAGGGACGATGTGCTACTGGATAATACAGCACAAGATTGAGGCAGCCAATGCAAGAAACATTAGAAGATCCTCCATCAACAGTAACTCTGGATCTTGGGGGATTCCCCAGCTTACGGAAACTGATGTTCTCCAAAACGAGTGTAAGAAAATGTATGCAATCTGAGTTTGACGATACTCAATCCATTTGAAGAACTTGATGTACCCTGGTGTTGGGAGTTCCCTGAGATGCTTTGAACCGAAAAACCGAACAAGGATTAGATCAGAAAGGAAAGGAGTAACATTAATGCAACACAGATTCTGAAATGAGAGATGTGTATTGATTTAACCTATAGCTTGAAGAAGTTTCAGCTATATATGATCAACAACAAAGCTTACTAGGAGATAAATAAACCAAAAAGCTAAATTCTGAAAAAGATACATGCTGCAACGGCTTCATGTTCTATGGATTTCCTAACCGATGGATACTTCGGTAGGAAAATTACATTATACATACAGAAGAAAGGATAGTTTACGCTCATTGTTGAGATAGGGATGGTCTCTGTTCCAGCATCTCGTAATGAAGAACAAAATTTTCCTGCAACCAGATGGCTTTTTGGTGTTCTTCAGAAGCCAAATGAAAAGAAAAAAATATAATCGATGAAGAACTTGAATGTGCTCACCTTTTGAATGATCTCAAACGAGTTTGGATCAAAACAGTGATATGATCCTCTTTCATACGCATTTGTTTTCACAAGAGGTTCCCCAATCCTAATGAACCACAACCTGTGTTCTTTGTGGTAGAACCAACCGCGATTGTATCTGCAAAAAGATAATATTTCCGCATCTTTATCCTTCAGTGCATTCCAAAACAGGAAGTTCGGACATAAATCCACATTCAAATAATAGAGAAGAAAGATGGAATCCACAGTTGATGTTTTTGCTTTCATACTCCCTTTCCTCACATGTAAAGACAAATTCATCTTGGATCTATATTCCAAGTTTGATATATGTCAATTATGAAGAAACACTTCTCAAAAGAAACATCTTCAAAATCACAATACTAAAGACAGAAAAATGTCACGATGATAAAGGACTTACAGTTCATTTGCCGCGTATAATTGTGCCTCATCTTTTGGCATGCTGCACTAGAAAAATTGTTATGGTTTTTTTGACAACTGCGTGCATCAACAAGTAGTTGCAATTTCAAAGATATTTACCTGTAGAATACATAAAGCAATGTCTCTACCATTAACTTTGAAAAGAGCCCTTGCTGCATCCACCAAAAAAACAGCTACGAGTAGTAAAACACAAACCCAGATGCACAAGTGAATGAGATTGTATTGTGAAAGAGTAGCGTAACTTACATGTAGAGATGGAGGTTTTCTTGTGTAGTAACATTGCGGTACACTGAATTCTGGATCACCTTTAGAGGGTTCATTGGACCAAGGAGAGCCAAAAGCCTTATGCAGATTTTCTGTTGAATTTAAATTTAACCCCAGTGTTGTTAGATCAATTCCAAGTGCCAAAGAAGCCAACTCAGGGTCATTCATCTTTATTACACTAAGCAAACCAAGCAAGCCAAACCGATCAGGATTTGACTGGGTCGTGTGCATTGATTTTAATCCCACATCTCTGAAAGGTTGGCTAACAGCTGACAAGCGATACTGGGACGTGTTCTGCTGGTGCTGATATTGCTGGATGAGCGGATCATAACCCATCCCAGCAACAGAATTTGCAGAATTCATAGATCTTAATCCAATACCCGGAGGTCCACCAGCCTGAAACCAAGCAAATACTTTAGAAAGAACAAAAACGCTAATTTCATTAAGTCCTCAAACGATCTCAGTCTGGTTTCAAATATTACAAACTATACCGTACCTGCGAGTGATAAGACGGATGAGAAGATGAGAAGATGTCCGACGCATGTAAGGAGACACCATTACTACTCACAGCTTGAGCATGTTGTTGTTGTTGCAGCTGAGGACGGTGTGACGTGTACGCTCCACCTAGGTTAAACCCACCAGACCTTCCCATCTGCAAGCAGGTGCATTAGAGGATAAGGTAAACGTTGTGAGAAAACCTTCAATGGAAAGAAATAAAGCCAATGATTTTTTTTGAAGCAAAAACTCACAGATAATTGTTGAGATTGCATCATTAAAACTGAATTCTCATGGAGCTGTTCTTTATGATGAAAACCCATTGGATAATCAGCATTACTACCTGTATAAAATTGATCACTCACTTGATAAAAACAACAAATAAACTGAATGCAGCCACTATGAAAAGTGTTGGAAAAATTAATACAAGGACATTCTTTACTAGGAATATTATGAGGATTCAACAGGGTGGAGTCACATTGGATAATGAAGATTATTAATATTTCAGCTGGGTTATGATACCAAAATCACTCTCTAAATCTCTTCAACCAAAAATATTATGCTAGGATGATTCCTTTTGGGGTGAAAACCTCAAATTCCATAATGCACGCAAATAACCCATAAATATAATTGAAACATTTTCATATTTAACTGGAACATTAAAAAAAAAGATGCAGAGAAATTGGGGGACCTTTATATCCTGGCAATGCAGGAAAATCTTCATTTTGGATGCTGAATTCTTGGCTTTGCTGAACTATGGGGCTGAGTCCAAGGCCTTGTTTCAATCGAGACCCTAAGATTTTTCAGAAAATGGGGGAGCTCAAAATTGTTTCAAACTGATAGAAGAAAGAAGATAGAATTAAAGTGTTTTTTATTACTTACCCAATTGTCCTTGCCCGCCAGCCGAACTGGGGCGGCTAGTGAGCTGAGGAAAATCATTATTTATGTCAAACGGAGAAGTGTCGTTGGTGTTGGTGTTCATATCATTCAGCAAGCCCATAGAGCTTAGACTGTTCATTGCTTGACCATGGTTTTGGGAAAGGCCCCCAGCTGTAGGGTAGGAATTTCCAAGCATGGAAAGAGCATGCGGAGTTCCTGAAAAAAAAAAGGGAAGAATATAAGATTTCACAGAAATCATAAAAGATGTAAAGACATAAAAAAACTGCAACTCGTACCTTGTGGAAGGACCCCACCCATCATTCGATTTTGTCCAATGTTTCCAGATCCGTTGTTTACTGAAAAATTTAGCCGAGAACCAAGACTCGGGATAGATAATCCTCCACCAGAGCTCAAAGCCCTGCCCATTGAGCCTCCACCAACCATAGAACTTGTTATTCGAGAGCCAGCATTTCCCAAAATTGGAGAAACTCCCAATCCTGGTACAGTAAACCAGTTACCAATGGTGGCAGAGGTTGGAACACTCCCAGGAATAAAACCACCAAACCCATTAGTGTTACTGCCGAATTAAGGGTTACCAACAGTATTTATACCTCCTCTATTAGTGAGACCTGAGTGTCCATGTGAGATACCATGAGATATCTGCAAATGAGAATTCAAAAGCAAACTTTGAAGCAGAGCCAAAGCAAGGGGTCATTTTTGCATTATTTTCAAGATACAAACACATAAGCATGACTGCACCTGAGAGAGTCCAACAGGCGGATTGCTGGATGCAAATCTTCCGTTAGAAATATTTCCATTCTGTTGTTGAACACCAGCAGAAGGAACACCATTTAGACCTGAATTTCTCGATCCAGGGGTACCCGCCAAGTTGGGAACATTAAAGTTTCCATGAAGATTATGAAGAAGGCCCTGAATAGATCCTATGGAGAGAAAAGCATCAATATAAGTTCATAAGAACTCTGGCGGAAAAAAAACGCCAGAAACATCTACCCACCAGCATGATGGAAAACTGGAGACGCTGCCCCAGACTGACCAGAGAAAGAAGAAGTAAATGTTCTCCCTGTACCGTCTGATAAATTCGAGGTAGATCCGTTTATTGATGACTGAGAATATCATTGGAGTTAACACTAGTCAGAGGAACCACAAAAACTACAGATAGAAGCTACATTGACAATACTGCAACTTAGTGATACGAAGTTATGTGGCAGTACATTAAGTAAACTTGACATTTGCAGATACTAATCAACTCCAAATGCAAAATTTCATCAGCAAACCAATCAGGATCTCTTCAGTGAACTCAAAACTGAAAAACTGGACTCGGAAATGGTTGATTGGCCTGAAAAGAAGGAATAAAATGGTGAGGCAGGAGAAAAAAAACAAAACCAACCAGAAAACACGTGGAAAGGGAGCAAGTTTGGATCGATCACAGAACCCTAGTATAACACTATAAACAGTAGAACTAAAACGCATCTGAAGCATCATACATTTCAAATTTTCAAACAATGAGCCCAATCAAAAGGCTTTCAGGAACTGGATGGGAATTGAGATAAAACTTGATTGGACATTCTAATGTCAGCAACCAGATTAAGGATTCAATAGAAAGATCAATCATTCAGAAATCGGAAAAAGGATGCCGCAAAAAAAACGAAAACCCTAAAGCACTTAGATTTGTAATCAGCAGGCAAACGAAAGAGGACCTGTTAATAATATGGACCCAAAGAATGAACGAAAAACAAGAAACAGTCCAGAAGCTCGAATGATTGAAATTCTCGGAGGTGGAGAAGAAATTAAAAAAAAAAAGAGGAAAAATCCGTTCGTTTATAGTACTAACCGTTTTTCTCTATAGTTTTTCTTTTGGACCGTCTTTCTCCGGAGCTCTGAAGCCAGAGGAACACTTTAAAGGGCCTTTTGTCTCTATATGGTACTTTGTTTTCACAGTTAATACGTATCCAGAAAAAATGATATTTCATAAATCAGAAGTAATAATTTTTATGAATTCAAATTTAATAGCGCAATTACAAAAATAATATTATTTTAAATTTTAATTTCAAAAATAATATCATTTAAAATTTAAATAATAGTATAAATTTAATAATAAAATATATTACAAGTTTATTTTAATAAAAAAAATTATTTTAATTTTATTGATAATTTATTCAAAGTAAATAAATAGTTTTACATAATTATTTGTAATATTTCTGGAATTTTAATTTTACGGTGATAAATTTAAAATAAAAATTTTAAAATATGATATTTAAAGTATTACTTAATTTTTAAAATATATTATAATTTCTTTTTAATAAAATAAAATTTAATTTTAAAATTAGAAAAATAAATTTAAATATAATATTTTAAATTTATATATAATTTATTGAAAATAAAATTTTTAAAAATTATTATTTTATAATACTACTCATAAAATATTTGTTTTGTGTTACACCAAAAAAACAAAATTACTTTACAGAAAAACAAATTAAAACAAAAAATTTTTTTTAGTAAAATTATAAAAAAGTATTTAAAATGAATAATAGTAATCTAGATAAATCAAATATATTTTGTGAAAAACCAATTGTGTAAAATACCAATGTTTCAAGTTTTTATTTTATATGTATCACTAATTATTTAAATTTTTAATAATAACATAAATTTAATATTAAAATAATAAAATTTTCTTTTTCATAAAAAATTTATATATTAAATTGGAAAAAGTGAATTCAAATATTATGTTTTAATTTTATATATAATTTATTTAAAATAAATAATTATTTTTATATAATAATTTATGATATTTTAGAAGTTTTATTTTTAATATATTATATTTACAAGATAAATTTAAAAGAAAATTAGTAATCGTATTTTTTTACTTAAAAATTATAATACTAATTAATAGTATGCTTTTATAAAGAAATTGACGCGTTAGTTTAGGACAGTAGTTAGAAAATGGCAATGTCAAGGTAGGCCCATTGCAACTAATTGTGCTACAACACCGTTACGGAATTAGTTTGAAAATCTAACAATACGTGATGTAGAAAAAATAATTATTATTTCCTTTACAAATATGTAATATATTCAATATATATATAAGTATGTTGATTTATATAAAAAAAAATACTAGAAATATGAAATTAAGAACAATATATTGATCATCATATCAATTTACAACAAAACCAACAAGAAAAAAAATTCGAAACGTGTTTAACTAAGTATACGAGGTTGCAAACATTACTGTCATCATTTGAATCTTTCCCTGCCGAAGCATTCATGGACACTGTTTTCGTCATCTCATCCATTCCATAGCTCATCTCTTTACCTCCCACTTCTCCTATTAAGTTATATATATACACACTTTATGGTAATATATATAAGAACAGAAAAGAACGATAGATAGGTAATAATCGTTACTGAACCCGATGTTACCATTGTTGCCTTCCAGTACTGCTGGTTTCAAAATCCTATTAAACCTGTTAAACCTGCTGGTTTCAAAATCCTATTAAACCTATTTTAGAGAGAGTAATCCTATTAAACCTGTCTCCTGCTTCCGCATTTTCTCGCTACTGTTCACTGACTCAATTTGTTTTCTCAATGGGATTAATGCAATTTTTGGGGTTAAATTCAACATTAATTGTTTGATTTTAGTAAAACATAGATAAGTATTTTAATATACCGTATTTTATTTCTCTGATTGGACAAGTATTTTATTATTTTAGCAAGTTCAACTTTAAAATCTGTTATTATATCTATAGTTTTTGTCATTTAACTTCAACTAGTTTTTTCCATATAAAGGTAAGATCCAATGAGAAAAGCAATCTGCGATTTCCTTTGGCCAATAACGTTTTACCACGTGTCAAAACTGGCGTGGCGTACTCCCATGTGATCGACGTGGCCAGGTGAGGTGGACGAGTCCAACCGGACCATCGGCGTTGGAATCTAATTGCTTCTCCTAAAGCAAATATTCGCATACATTTAATGTATGTTTTTACATTAAGAAAAGCTTATTCAAAATATCATAATGCCCTATGAAGTTACAAAAATTATCTTTCAGTCCCTTAAGTAATGAACTAAAGAAATAAGAATGAGGACTTTATACATAGTAAAAGTAATATCAGGAATAAATTGTAATAACTGATGAGATCGTGTTCCCGTCACTTTCCTTGAAAGACCGTAGCCATTAAACACTATAAGAATATTAAATCTAAACAAATAGATATATATAACCTTTCTATATGTAAAGGCATCCGTTGAAGAAGCGAAGTATCTGGAGAGAGGCGAACGATCTCCGCATCGAAGAAACAGTACGGAGTTTTGTTTGCTCCGATTCTGGTGAGTTTTGCGATATCGTCGTAGTCTGTGCTTTCTTGTTCTCTTTTTGAAATTTACGCTTGATCTGATGATGGAAATTGATCTATGTGTTGTTTATGCTGCCAGTCGAATTTCAAACTTTTTTAAAAATCTTTTCTCTCTGGATGGTTTTTTTTTAAATTACTTCAAATCTGGTTTTTTTTTTTAAATTACTTCAAATCTGGTTTTTTTCCTAAGAGTCATCTTCGTTTTCAATTTCGATCTCAATCTCTGTTTTCTTTTCGTATAAGTTGAAGCTTATAGTTAGATTTTCTTCCCGGCATACTATGATGATTTGTATAATTTAAACCTTTTGGCAGTGAAAGATAATGGGGAAAGGAGTGGAAGACTTGGGGAATAGACAACTTAATAGTTCTGAATCGTTCAAGTCAGATACTTTTCCTGCTTGGGCTAGAGATATTGGAGAATGCGAAGAGAAGTTTGGTGTTAGTCGTGAGAAAGGGTTAACTACTGATGAGGTGGTCAAGCGGCATCAGATCTATGGTTTGAATGAGCTAGAGAAGCCTGAGGGCACATCAATTTTTAAATTGATATTGGAGCAGTTCAACGATACCTTGGTACGGATTCTTTTGGCGGCAGCCGTTATTTCCTTTGTCCTGGCCTTTTATGATGGTGACGAAGGAGGTGAGATGGGGATCACCGCATTTGTTGAGCCGCTTGTGATTTTCTTGATCTTAATTGTTAATGCCATTGTCGGTATCTGGCAAGAAACTAATGCCGAGAAGGCGTTGGAAGCTTTGAAAGAGATACAGTCTCAACAAGCAACTGTCATGCGTGATGGGAATAAGGTATCCAATTTGCCTGCAAAAGAGCTTGTTCCTGGTGACATTGTCGAACTTAGGGTTGGTGATAAGGTGCCAGCTGATATGCGTGTAGTGGCTTTGATCAGCTCCACTCTGAGAGTCGAACAGGGGTCCTTGACTGGGGAGAGTGAGGCAGTGAGCAAAACCACCAAGCCTGTGGATGAGAATGCCGATATTCAAGGAAAGAAATGCATGGTGTTTGCAGGAACCACTGTTGTGAATGGCAACTGCATATGCTTGGTTACAGGCACTGGGATGAGTACTGAGATTGGAAAGGTACACTCACAGATTCAGGAAGCTGCACAACATGAGGAAGATACCCCTTTAAAGAAAAAACTTAACGAATTTGGAGAAGTTCTGACAATGATCATTGGGTTAATTTGTGCGTTAGTGTGGCTCATCAATGTCAAGTACTTTCTCTCCTGGGAGTATGTTGATGGCTGGCCCAGAAACTTTAAATTCTCCTTCGAGAAGTGCACATATTACTTTGAGATTGCTGTAGCATTAGCGGTTGCTGCAATTCCAGAAGGTCTGCCAGCAGTTATTACCACATGTTTGGCTCTTGGCACACGGAAGATGGCTCAAAAGAATGCTCTGGTTAGAAAGTTGCCCAGTGTGGAGACTCTTGGATGCACAACGGTAATCTGCTCTGATAAAACTGGAACTCTGACAACCAATCAGATGGCTGTTTCAAAGCTTGTTGCTATGGGTTCTAGCATTGGAACTCTTCGATCTTTCAACGTTGAGGGGACCTCATTTGACCCTCGAGATGGAAAGATTGAAGATTGGCCTATGGGTCAGATGGATGCAAATCTTCAGATGATTGCAAAAATTGCTGCCATTTGCAACGATGCCAGTATCGAGCAATCTGATAATCAATTTGTGACTAGAGGCATGCCTACTGAGGCAGCTTTGAAGGTAGAGGTCTTCTACACTAGTTTGCACATTTCTTTTCTTAACTTAATTGACTTATTTTGGTCGTTATTCTCAAATTTCAACAGTTGTTAAATGTTAATCTGCATTTACATAATTGTGTAAGTTTCCTTGAGCAGGTATTGGTTGAGAAAATGGGTTTTTCAGAAGGAACGAATTATGCTTCGTCTTTGGCTTATGGCGATGTTTTACGTATGTATTTTAATTTTTAGTGGTTACTTATGTTTCCCCAGATTTTCAGATGCTAAACCTCTGTATTTACCTTTCTTAACATTATTGAAGGTTGTTGCCGGTTATGGAGTGAACTGGAGCAACGGATTGCCACTCTTGAGTTTGACCGCGACAGGAAATCAATGGGAGTTATCGTGGATTCCAGCTCAGGAAAGAAACTGCTACTGGTAAAGGTATGTTCTTCAGTTACCATATCCTACCTCCTGAGATCGAGCATGTGAGGCTTTGTGTAATTTGGAGATCCTATTCTTCAGTCACCATATTTATGACTTTTGGCGTGTGCATTGGGTCTCATGGATCCTTTTGTCCCCTCTTTTCTCAGCACCTGAAAGAGCGATATTGAAATTTTGCAGGGTGCAGTAGAAAATGTATTGGAAAGGAGTACACGTATTCAGTTACTTGATGGTTCCGTTCAAGAACTTGACCAATACTCAAGGGATCTTATTTTACAGAGCCTACATGATATGTCTATTAGTGCGTTAAGATGTCTCGGATTTGCATACTCAGATGTCCCCTCAGATTTTGCCACCTATGATGGCAATGAAGACCATCCTGCTCACCAGCAACTTCTCAATCCATCCAATTACTCGTCTATTGAATCCAATCTAATATTTGTTGGATTTGTAGGCTTAAGGGTGAGTCCCAGTCATCATGGTTATTTTGGTCCTTTCCTATTCCTCTTGGTTATTATTCATGTTTTACCTTTTCAATGATTGAAGGATCCTCCAAGGAAAGAAGTGCCCCAAGCCATCGCAGACTGTAGAACAGCAGGTATCCGAGTCATGGTCATTACTGGAGACAACAAGAGCACAGCGGAGGCAATATGCCGTGAAATTGGAGTATTTGAAGCAGATGAAGATATCTCTTCAAGAAGTTTGACTGGAAAAGAATTTATGGATATTCAAGATCAGAAAGAACATCTAAGACAAACTGGAGGGCTCTTGTTCTCGAGGGCTGAACCAAAGCACAAACAAGAGATTGTCAGGTTACTCAAAGAAGATGGAGAAGTGGTTGCTATGACTGGAGATGGAGTCAATGATGCTCCTGCCCTGAAGTTGGCTGATATAGGTGTGGCTATGGGCATTGCCGGCACAGAGGTATTTCTCTCCTCTCTCATCGGCAATAATGATTATGGCTATATCAGCTTTCTAAAGCTCTGGATTTTTGCAGGTAGCAAAGGAAGCTTCTGACATGGTGTTAGCAGATGATAATTTCAGCACTATTGTTGCAGCTGTTGGTGAAGGAAGATCCATCTATAACAACATGAAGGCCTTCATTAGGTGAGTCGTCTATTGCTACACACATATATAGACACACATATATACCACTTCATATGTGCCGTGTGATTAAAATATTGATCCTTGTGTAAAAGGTACATGATCTCTTCCAACATTGGTGAGGTTGCATCGATATTCTTGACCGCTGCTCTTGGAATCCCAGAAGGCATGATCCCAGTTCAGCTTCTGTGGGTGAATCTTGTAACAGACGGTCCTCCAGCGACGGCTTTGGGATTTAATCCCCCTGACAAGGATATTATGAAGAAGCCTCCTCGCAGAAGCGATGATTCGCTTATCACTGCATGGATCCTCTTCCGCTATATGGTAAGCAAAAACCGATTTGACTCACTTGTTAATCTCTGGGCCGTTTTTAACTCTTTAAGTATTATGGATACCTACCTACAGGTGATTGGTTTGTATGTGGGAGTAGCAACGGTGGGAGTGTTTATCATATGGTACACACACAAGAGCTTCATGGGCATAGACTTGAGCCAAGACGGTCACAGCCTTGTGAGCTATTCACAGCTCGCTCACTGGGGTCAATGCTCTTCATGGGAAGGCTTTAAAGTCTCTCCTTTCACAGCTGGCTCTCAGACTTTCTCATTCGATTCAAACCCGTGCGACTATTTCCATCAGGGGAAAATCAAAGCATCCACACTGTCCCTATCGGTGTTGGTGGCCATTGAAATGTTTAATTCCCTGAACGCACTATCAGAAGATGGCAGCCTGGTTACAATGCCACCATGGGTGAACCCGTGGCTGCTCCTGGCAATGGCGGTCTCATTTGGGCTCCACTTTGTGATACTATATGTGCCAATCTTGGCTCAGGTGTTTGGGATAGTGCCGCTGAGCTTAAACGAGTGGCTGCTGGTGTTGGCTGTGTCGCTGCCGGTGATTCTGATTGATGAAATTCTCAAGTTTGTAGGAAGGTGTACAAGTGGCTACCGCTACTCACCTCGCACTTCCTCAGCTAAGCAAAAGGCAGAGTAAAAAGGACAAACTAAAGCATTATTAATTAGACTCTTAGCCTTATCTGAAACTCACTTTTTTGCTTAATTAAGCATTGGTTATTTAATTTTCTAAACGATAACTTTTGGTTTATAAAAACGTTTCTAACTAACTTGGTTCTTATTTGGTTCATGGAGATGGATTCTCCAACACAGCCCGAAATAGAACGATGAATGTTTCAGTTGTAAAAATAAAAGAGTTTTCAACCAAGTTCATAGTTATTCTTTACCTGTGTAATTTAATAGTAGAACGATTCCATTATTCGCATTTTAACGGGTGATTCGAATGTTGGCACAAAGTCAAATCAATGTTACAATTTAGAATTCTAGCATCCCTCTTTACCTTGTGTTGTCGTTATTGAATGCTCCAAGTAAGTAATACATCCCAACAAAACCATAAAATGAAATGACAAACTTTAAAAAGAATCAATGGCTCGTATCTCTCAAAGTTAAAAAAAATGTTCAAATGTCCCTTCTTATTTTTAACATTTATTTTTAATTGAAAAATGTAAACAAAAGATAAAAAAATCTGAGAGTTGATCATAATTACAGATCCAACCACAGAAAACCCATCCAAACCCATTGATATCGGGTCGACCTGGTTTCATAAAAAAAAAAATTAAACAATTAAAAATCGAAAAATTAGGGTAAAATTTTTTTACCCTCTTCTTCTTTACTCGGAAATTTCGGCGCCCTCTCTCCCACGATCGGCCATCTTCAACTTCTTCAACTTTTTGAACTTCTTCAACTTCTTCTCGTACATTTTCTTCTTCAATTCTTCTTTGCATTCAACTTCTTCGCATTCACATATCCTCTCTCCCGATCGATTTCAACATCTTCATCTTCAAGATGATTCTCAACTTAATTTTTCTAACTTTTTCTCCCCCATTTTCCTGGATTTGTGTTGAAACCGAAGTAAAACTCCGTAGAACTAAGTTATTAATTTTGAAATTTCGTAATAGAACTTTGTTTGTGTCGATTTGGATTTGGTTTTATGAATTTCGGGTGTGCTAATGCGGTTGTTTTTTTGCAGGATGGCTCGAATGAAAAATGCTAATTACGGATGTGGAGAAAGTCCAAATGACGGAGGAGAAAATCTGGAAAGAAGGATTATCGTAGCTGGATCTAGAATCGTTTACGAAGATCCAACCGATTCTGAGCAGGAAGGAAACAGTTCGCGAAGTGTTTCCAATAGAGATTCAACGGTACGTATCGATTTTTAGTGGTAGAACTAAGTAGAATTGAGTAAAATTGATATTCTTGGTAGTGATACTAGAAGAACTCGGTAAAACTGTGTTGGAGATTGATGTTTTCTGGGTTAATAACACTAAGTGGAACTAGTAACACTAAGGAGAACTAGTAACACTAAGTGGAACTAGTAACACTAAAGAAAACTAGTAACACTAAGGTAAAACTATGTATTAAAATTGATAACTTTTGGATTAGTAATACTGAGTAAAACTAGTAACACTAAAAGAAAATAGTAATACTGGTAGTGCTAAGTAGAACTATGTTTCAAAAGTAGAATTAGTAACACTACAATGACTCAGTAAAACTATGTATTAAAATTGATAATTTGTGTTTAGTAACACTGAGCAAAACTAGTAAGAATGAACAAAAATAATAGTACTTGTAATACTCGGCAAAACTGTGTAGTAAATATATGTTTTTGAGGATAGTAACACTGGGTAAAACTAGGTAAAACTATGTAGCGAAAATTATGAATCTAAATTGTAACACTTGGTAACACTGGGTAAAACTGTATTTGTTTTGTAGGATTCTGGTGAGGAAACAGAGGCTTTACAGCCGATGGAAATGTATTTCCAACCATCCGAGTACACAAAGAAAATTAAGATCCCCATGAGTGTTACATCACTGAAGCGGTGGAGATGTTAGATAACTTGAAGTACCCCCTTCGAGTGGACGAAAAGAGGTGGTTTCATCGTCATCCACAATTCAATCATTTTTTCCATATATCGAAAGATAAGAACCACAAAGTGATGAGATTGTAGATGCTCCTGGTTTGCACTGTGCGAACGAAAAGAAAAAGAGAAGTTTGGTTCCTCGTAAACGGTACTCCCATCTGGTATGGGATAAGAGAACACGCATTAATCTCTAGGCTGGACTGCCGGAATTATCCCGTGAACTACCAAAGTATAAGTAGTATGGACTTTATTGAAAAGCATTTCGGAAGGGGTGCAAAGGTCAGATACGCAGATGTAAAGGAGAAGCTGAAGGGTATGAGACATTCGCAAGATAGGTTGAAGATGGCTGTCTTATATTTTCTATCAAGCATTATTATAGGATAGAAAAAGACAGGAGAAGATGCACCTGCCGTCGAGCCATTCTTCCAACGAGCTGTGAGCGATCTCAATCTCTACAAGACATTTCCATGGGGGAGATTGTCTTTTGATCATATTATGCGAGAGATCTCGCATATAATGGATCATTTCCGAGGTGTGGTGAAGGGTACCCAGTGGACTATGCCCATATTTTGTACACCGTTGGAGGTAAATATCATTTTAATTATTGCTAAATTGTACTTGTTTTATATTTGAAACTAATAATATTTGTTTGTGTAGCTTCTAGCGTTTGAGGCTATTCCCGAGCTAAGGAAGAAATTCCAGGAAGATGTTTCTGGTATTGATAGCACGTGTCCTCAGATGTGCAAGACGAAGTTCAAGCACAGTGTTATGAAGGGCTTCACGCTGGATGAGATCAACGAAGCACTTGGTAGCACTAAGGTTAGTTTTCCGTAGTGTTACTATTTTATATTTTTAATATGTTAAACTAATGTTAAAATTTCTTTTTTTTTAGGATATTGAGAGTATCTTGGTGGCATCTGCTGATGAAGAAGGACTACTTTCTGAAATCTATGAAGTAGAAGACGTTGAGGATAATGACAATATCATTATCCGAAGTTGGACGACACGTCTACTTCATGACAAGAAACAGGTATTCTTCGAGGAAATATTCAACGAAGATGTGGCTTCGCGAGCAGAACCCGTGAATGCACCCGATGCACCTCATGCACCCCTTGCACCCCATACACCCCTTGCTGAACAAATGAAGAATGCAACTAGTGATAATGCGCCCATTACCGCATTGGTAGAGCTCATGAAGAAGATGGAGGAGGGATTCAAAAAAGTCCATGAGGAAATAGAGAAATTGGATGAGAAATGTGCTGGGATATACACAAAGGTCGTATCCGTGGAAGAATACGTAAAAGACAAGTTAGAAACAACTAGGTTGTATGAAGAGATGTATCGTGGTGGTGTTGGAGAACACGAAACGGTAATATTAGGTGTTACTTATTATTACAAACATTTAATAATACTTAATTTAATTGCTTTTGAATTGTAGGATTTGCAGAGAAGTCCAAGGCAGGAGGATAGGCAGGATGATGTGGACGAAGATAGGGCCGATGATAGGAACATTGATGCAGAGACGGTAAATGTGTTTGTATGAAAAAGTAATACTGAGTAATACTACGTAACACTAATTGTTTTGATTATAGTGTGAGAAGGATGGGGATGTGGAGAAAAGCGTTGAGAAAGGCGTGGAGAGAAGTCCAACAACGGATGATGATACAATCGTTGATATGGGAATGGTAAATATGTTTGCATTAGTTAGATTCGAGTAAGAATTAATAATTTATATGGATATTAAGTAAAACTATTTGTTTTGATTATAGGGTTCAAAGGACGAAGATGAAGCCATATGCGGTGGAGAAGGTGATTTGGAGGCAGAAAGCGCTAAAATTCCAGAACCGACGGAGATACCAACCGAGGTTCCAACTGAGATTGCAACCGAGGATGCAACCGAGCGTACTATACAATGTACGTTCACTAGAAAGAGGAAAAGAAACCCTTCCGGTGCTGTGAAGACTCCATACACAAGGTGGCCAACGCGGAGAAGGAATGCTGATTGAGAAGATCATGGTTGATTGATTTCGTAACTCTCTTGTTGTTATTCCGTAAAACTCGTATCATTTGGTAGAACTACGTAAAACTAATGTTGTTCTTTTTCAGACTTATTTGAAATTTAAAATATAAAAATTATGGTTGATTGATTTTCATTATATTAAACTGTTGTAGATTAATATAATTTCTACAAACTTTAAAACTTTCGAAAATTTTAAAAATTAATGTTTTCTTAAAAAAAATTATATAAATCTTATAAATTAATAAATTCATACAAATATTCCAAATTTTTGAAATTTTAAAAATAATTTTTTTTGGCACTTTCTATTTTTGGCAACCGTCATTTTTTTTTGTAGCCGCCATTTCTTTTTTTGGGAGCCGCCGATTTCAACTAGTTTTACAGAAGTTTTTAGTAATACGGATTTTGTACATAGTATTATTTTAGGGTGTTTTCGATTTAAATTAGTTTTACCAACTAAAAATAAACGTTTTTTAGTTTTACATTAGTTTATAATCAGTTAAATTATGATTGTTATCATTTTGTATATTAATATTTATTGAAAGTTCTGTTATGTGTGTTTTCGTTTTGAAATGAGTGATTATGGGAAAGTGGTTATAAAAGTATAAGGTGTTTAGTGGAATATATTCTTCGAATACATTATTATGGCTTAATTTTTAATTGTTATATTGAATACATGTTTTTGAGATTTTATAGTTCCTTATATAACAAAAATTGGTTTATGTTAATTTTTATGTTTGTTTTGTGATAAATTTGTGAAATCAAATTGAATTCATTATTTACAAGTTTTGAATAACAGTAATACGAGTGTTACGTAGTTTTACTTCATAAGTTCAGTAATACCAATGTTACCTAGTGTTCCGATATGATAGTAGTACAACCTAGTGTTACGTAGTTCTCCAAAACAGAAAGTTGTCTTTTACCAATGTTTGCAAATAAGCATTACTACAAATAACGTAATGAAAAATACAATTACTCATACACTATTAACGTTACCAAATAACCAATATGACAAATTCCATCTTGGCACCCTTCTATTATTAGTCCGTTTGCGGCGTTCTCTGGTAGATGGAAATCTCTTTAATCTCCTTCTTCCTTTTTTATTGTTATAGTTCGGAGGCATGATTTGCAATTCTTTGATGTAATCCGGGATATTCTACTCAAACTTATCCGGCACTGCCCACAACTCCACAGAATAATATTTTGAGCACAAATCATGAAAAAAGATATCCCGTGCTCTATCTTCACGCATCATGTATTCCATGACAGCGGTTGTTGCATGTACGCAAGGGTACTTGTCGATATCAAAACGTTTACAACTACAAATTTTCCTTATCAAATTCACCAAGTACGTCTTTCCATCACTTCCGTTCACAACGTACTCTAACTTGAAACTATTTAGCTCCGTCAAAGTTAAGACAGCTGCCTCTTTACATGTATTGTGAACTAAATTCTCCACAAAAGGCACTAGTTTGTGGTAATCCGATCCAGAAACTGCATCTTTCCTATGCTTGTTAAAACATTCAGAGATTTTTGAGATAATCACATCAACCATGGGTAGTAAGGGATACTTCCTACAGTTCGAAAATGCACTGTTCAATGACTCCGCACACTTACTTGTGTATATGTCGTACCTTTCGCCTGGGAAATAACACCTCGCCCAATGTTTAACATCAACTGTTTCATCCAAATACTTGGTTGCAGAAGGATATCTAGACCTAAATTCACCATAAACCCGCATGAACTCAGCCTTTGTATATATCTTACAACACTCCATGAATTTCCAAGCAACTACATCTTTGTTTACGTTAGAAACGTGCCCTTTCACATTTTAAGACAAATGCCATATGCAATATCCATGATGCGCGTTCGGATAAACTTCAGTAATTGTCTTGATGAGACTTGCATTTCTGTCACTGATAAATACCAAATCTGAAGAGTCGGGAACAACGATTTTCAGGCTTTCAAAAAACCATGTCCAACTTGCGTAGTTCTCGCCATCAAGTACCCCAAAGGCTATGGGATATTGGTGACAATTAGGATCTTGAGCTGTCGCAAAAATTAGGACACCACCATATCCATTCTTAAGAAAAGTTGCATCCACCGTTATCACTTTCCTCATGCATTGAAACCCTTCGATGCAAGCTCCCAATGCGATAAATAGATATTTGAATTTTGTTGCTTCGTCCAATTTCACTCTTGTTACTGTACCATGATTAACCTTTTCCAACATATACAAATACTGGTACAAAACCTCATAACTTTATGCTGGAGTACTACGAACATTAGTAAGAGCTTTCTTTATCCCTCTCCACGCTGTCGAATATGATACTTTCACACCAAATTTACCTTGAACGAGAGATACAAGACTTTTAGCAGTAGGGGTGTGCAATTGTCCTGGAAAATCTGCATGCAAAACATCTTCAACTAATCTTGGTGTGCCTTTTCTTTTACTGTTGCTTGTACTAGAACTAGCCCGAGAGCATGTATGCATGTTGTTGTAAGTTCTAATCGAGAAATAATCTGACCTTCCAATCTTCACAGCTCGTAAACGCCAGTTACAGCTTTCTTGACGACATTGTAAAACTAATCTTGTTTTGTCAGATTTTTTTATCGTAAAACTAAAACAATTCTGAAATGCGGCTCTGTCCACCAAATCTTGCAATGCATGCTTCGTTGTAAATTCTTGTCCGACCACAATACCCATACCGTCTTCCCATGCATCTATAAACTGACTATCCTGTGGAATCTCAACATAGTTATCATGCATAGCTTAGCTATCAAACTCGTTACCCATATATGCACCATGTCGTACATTCTCTCCATCTCTAGTACCATCCTCATCATTTTCACCATCACGTTGTTCTACTCCACCTACGTAAGGTACAATGGAACTTGCATTAATTTCCTCATCTATTGAATGCAGGACGTCATAGTTCACACCACACGAACTATCTCGGCCCACTTTTGAAAATTCCTTCAAGTAATGATCTGTTGTGATGACCTCCACATACAAAATACATCTACGCTTCTCATTATCTATGGTATCTAGATAAACAGACACATCCTCATCATCGGTAATAACTGATGGTATCTGAGCTCCCACTAACAATGGAATGTAACTCAATTTTAACTTCGTCCTACTTTCATCTGTCGCAATCTTCTTACATATGCTAGCTTCTAACATCGCCAACGTTATATCCTCCGCACTTGTATTCTTAAACATTATAGCGTAGATACGACCTTTCGAATTCCATATATAATCATTTGAAACAAATTCCCCGTAGTCAAAATGTATGGTTACGTTCTTGCTCATTGTCTCCTACAGAAGAATATAAAAAAAAGTTAGCAAGTTTATTCAGTAATACTAGTTCTACTAGTAATACATTTTTATCTACCAAATATTCATTACCAGATTCCCTTTAGTAATATCAGTTCTACTAGTTTTACTTTTTTTGTAATACTTGTTTAATACTGTCATCAGTAATACTAGTTTTACTAGTTTTACTTTCCTCATTAGTAATACCAGTGTTACTAGTTTTATTTTCCTTTTTAGTAATACTAGTTCTACTAGTTTTACTTTCCTCATCAGTAATACTAGTGTTAGTAGTTTTACTTGTTCTAGTAGTTTTACTATCTTCATCCCGTAAGTTCCAGTAATACCTAGTTTTACTTACTTTTCCTACGACTGTACAATGATTTTGGCCTCAAATCTTTCTTAATTTCAAATGATTCGCTACAATTCAACATCCAAAATACATCCCATAGTAATGCGTTCGAGATCAATCCATACAACATAATTATAACTTCAATGTGGATCAAAATAGTGGTTTTTATCCTAAATTTACAAATAAATCATTTTTTTCACAAATCTTTCTTAATGTAAACCTTAATTTGGTTGACGATTTCTTCAAGATCGTGGCGGCGTCTATAGCGAGCTGGAGGATCGAATTCAATGGCGACAAAGAAGAAAATGGAGAAGAAAATGGCCGCCCACTGTTCTTCGCGTGAGAGAGGAGAGAGAGCAGGAGGGAGGATCGCGTGAGAGAGGAGAGAGAAGAGGAGTGGATCGCGTGAGAGGAGAGAGAATGAGAGAATTTTTAAATTTTTGAATTTTTGATTTTTTGATTTTTTTTTTAATTATAAGTTAAATAAATTAAAGAAAAAAGAAAAGAAGTGTTTTCATTAAGGGTAATTTTGGAAGGGTATGGTTGTTTGTTTTTTATAAATTAAGGGCATTTGAGATGTTGCCTCATTGAAAAACGTATTCAGAGAAAATCCAAACAATTCGATTTCAGATACTTCGACTAAAGATCCTCCCAAAAGATGGTGAATAACTGTGAATTAATGATCGACCGTAAGGTAAAAAAAAAGACACCAGGAATTTTCCTGAGTACCAAACTAGGTACTCCCCTCACAACTTTATTTCTGGAGAAATATTCAAAGGTATGAGTTTTTGTGATGCTTTTTCTGTAAAGCATCGACACCTATTTATAGGTGCATATCAGTTTGTTTTACCCTAATAAAGATAAACACAATACAGATATACATGAAAGATTACAGGAGATATTTAGGAAATATTCAGGAGATATTCAGAAGATAATATTTGGTGACAGATTTGTTATTATCTGAATCATTAAATCTGGTTTGCGCAGGGTCTGATTTGTGTTGATCCATCTGATAAGTCTTGCTGTCTAATTCTATTAGGCCATCTCGTTTTAGACCCAATCTGCTTGGTTTTGGGTCAACCCAAAACCACATTCTCCTCCTTTGACCCGACATATATATTCTGAAAACCCTAGTTGCATTTCATTTTTCCTGCAACTTTCATTTTGCTGCCGTTTTTCCTTTATTCTCTCTCCTTGTTGTGATTTTTCCTCTCCTCCCTTTGCGATTTTCTCTCCCAAAATCTGTTGCAATTTTTCCTCTCCCTTTGCGATTTTTTTTCTCTCCCAAAATCTTTGTTGCGATTTTTCCTTTCTCTCCGGGTAACCGTCGCCTTCTTCTCCGGCGACTACGGCTTCTCCGGCAGCGTGGCCTCTCCGGCGGCGTCGCCTCCCCGACCGCATCGTCTTCCCGAGTGCATCATCTTCCCGAGCAGATCTGTCCGGCGTCTCTCCCTCGTGGATTTCGCCGGATATGCCCTCGTCGATGTCGTCTCCGACTATCGCCATCTCCGGCGTTTCCTAGTTTCTCGAGCGTTGCCGGTGAGTTTTCTTTCACCGGTTTCGTGCTCCACGGCGTCATCTCCCTTGACGTCGTCTCCCACACCAGATCCGTTCTTCCACGAGCTCGCTTCCTTCTAGATATGTTCCTCCCGGCCAAATCTAGACTCCTCTAGCGAGTCTCCTTCAAGAGTCGCCTCCGTTTTCCCTTCGGCGTCGGTTTCTTTCCCGAGTAAATCTGCTACTCCGGCGCCTTGTCCTCTCGGATCTGCCTCCTTAGGCGATTTCCCCTTTTTCCGGTGATCTTTCTCGGTGCGTGTCTCCTCCTTGACAGTTTCCGGCGATTATCCTCCGTAGCAGTTTTCCGGCGAGTCTCCTCCGTGCGGCGGCCAGGTAACCACAATCTAGGGTTTTATTTGATTTGGTTTTATTCAAACTAGATTTGGTTTAAATCCGGTTATCGACCCGGTTTAGAAAACCGATTGAGAACCGGTTAAGACCTGGTTTAGGACCCGGTTTAGAAACCGGTTTAGGACCCCAGTTTAAGACCCGGTTTAGTCCAGTTTAGAACTGGATTTTAGAACCAAATTTTGAACCGAACCGAACCGATTTGGTTTTGACCCGAACCGGTTTATTCTTCCTCTTGCATTTTCCTTCAAAATCCGATTTTGATTTAAAATGTTTTATGACCTACAACTGATCTACTTCTTTTGTTGATGTTTTCTTGAAAGCTATTTTCTTTTGAGCTTATGATCCAAAACCAAATTGCTTTCCTTGATTTGGTTTGAATGGACGATTACTTGAATTTTTTCTAACAAGCTGTTTTTCTTGTTATTGCGAGGTACCAATCGACCTGGTGAGCTCCTCCTCCAGCTCAGAGGATTCTGAGCTGGACCAGTCCTTCCATAAACCCTGTTCCAGGTAAGGACTTAGTCATTAGGTCTGTAGGATTTAGTCTAGTGTTGATCTTTAGGATTGTAACCCCGCCTTTATCAATTATGTCTCTGATAAAGTGTAGCTTGACCTCAATATGCTTTGTTCTTTCGTGATATACACTGTTTTTAGCTAAGCAAATAGCACTTTGAGAATCACGAAAAACTTGAGCTGTATTAATTTCTAAAATTAATCCCAACTCACTGCATATTCCTTTTAACCAAATTGCTTCTTTGGTTGCCTCTCTCAAAGCTATGTATTCTGATTCTGTAGTTGATAGTGCCACAACTTGTTGTAGACCAGATTTCCAACTTACAGAATTTCCCCCAATCTGAAACAAATATCTTGTAATTGACCTTCGTCTATCAAGGTCAGCAGCAAAGTCTGCATCACAGAAACCTTCGATTTTGAATTCTGAATTCTTTGTAAATGTTAATGCCAACTCCTTAGTAACCTTTAGATATCTAAGGATCCACTTCACTGCATTCCAGTGAGTTCTTCTTGGATTTCCCATGAATCTGCTCACCAATCCTACTGAGTATGCTAAATCTGGTCTGGAACCGACCATTGCATACATCAGTGATCCAACTGCACTAGCGTAGGGCGTTTGATCCATTAGTGCTGCCTCTGTTGAGGTCTCTACTTCATTCAGACCTTTTAACTTGAAATGAGATCCCATATGGGTAGACACTGGTTTTGAATCTGCCATGCTAAACGAGTTTAGCACTTGGTTTAGGTATTTCGTCTGTGACAGCTTTAGAACTCCTTTGTTTTTGTCCCTTAGAATTTTCATACCTAAGATCTTACTTGTTGGACCTAAGTCCTTTATCTCGAACTCAGACATTAAGTTCTCTTTAATCTCTTGAATAGATTTTGCATCCTTAGAAGCCACCAACATATCATCCACATACTTGAGTAAATAGATCTTAGCACCTTGTTCTGTTGTCTTCACATAGACACATGGATCAAATTTGCTTCTCAAAAAATTTTGATGTGTCATAAACTCATCAAATCTTTTGTTCCATTGCCTTGGACTTTGTTTAAGTCCATATAAGGATCTTCGCAATAAGCAAACTTTATCTTTTTTCTCCTTTTCTTCATAGCCTTCAAGATGTTCCATGAAAATTTCTTCCTCCAATCTACCATGTAGAAAGGCTGTTTTTACATCCAACTACTCTAGATTAAGGTCTTGATGCACCACAGCTGAAAGCATTATTCTTATTGATACATGCTTAACAACTAGTGCAAAAATCTCGTTGTAGTCCATCCCTTCAACTTGTGAGAATCCTTTTGCAACTAAACGAGCTTTGAATCTAGGTTGTTCCACTCCTGGGATACCTGCCTTTCCCTTAAATATCCATCTGCACCCTATGATCCTTTTGTTTTCTGGTCGTGCCACAATTCTCCAAGTGTCGTTTTTCTTTAGAGAATTCATTTTTTCTTCCATGGCACATTTCCACTGATTCGATTCTGTGCTTCGTTGAGCTTCTTGATAAGAGTTTGGCTCCTCCATATCTACAGCTGCTACACCAGATAATGCATAAGCTACAAAATCAGTATCAAGAAATCTAGAGGGTGCTCTAGTCTTTCTTTTTGCTCTGTCTCTGGTTAACATGTAGTTTTCCAGATTTTGTGGATTTCCTTGTTCCTGATTTTGAATATTCTCTGATGGATTCTCTTCAAAACCATCAAAATCAGCCCCTTCTGAATACGCTCCTCCTTGAGATTGATTTCCCAATATTAGGTTTGGGTTTGTAGGTCCTTGGATTAGATTAGCTTTGAAAGTTACTTTCTTAACTTTCTTTTCTTTCTTTTCCTTTTGATCTGATACTTCTGAAATCTTTAGAGTGTCTTTGTAAGCTTTTTGTTCGTTGAAAACAACATCCCTACTGATTTCACGCTTAAGATTTTCAGGAATCCATATCCTATATCCTTTTGTTCCTTTAGGATATCCTACAAATATTCCTTTCATAGCTCTTGGTTCTGTCTTTGTTTTGACTGAGTGCACATAGGCAGTGCATCCAAATCTCTTTAGATTAGATAAGTCAACTTTTGCTCCTGTCCAAATTTCTTCTTGAAGTTTGAACTCAACTGATGAATTAGGTACTCTATTAATCAAATACACTGGTGTTGATGGAGCTTCTGCCCAGAATTGTTGTTCTAAACCAGATTCTGTTAGCATGCATCTGACCTTGTCCATGATCGTCCTGTTCATGCGCTCAGATACTCCATTTTGTTGTGGTGTATATGGGCAGGTCTTGTGCCTTTTGATTCCACTTGACTTGAATAATTCATCAAACTGGTTGTTGCAGAACTCCAAGCCATTGTGAGTTCTTAAGCATTTTATCTTCTTTCCCGTTTGGTTTTCTACCTCTGTTTTCCATTCTTTGAATCTGGAAAATACTTCTCCTTTAGATTTTAGGAAGTAGATCCATGTCTTTCTTGAATAATCATCTATAAAGATGACGAAGTATTGACATCCAGCAAGACTTTGTGGGGTTGAAGGAGAACACCACAAATCTGAATGTATATAATCTAAAATGCTTCCTGACTTGTGTGGTGTTCTCTTGAAACTTTGTCTGTGTGACTTTTCCAGTACACAATTTTCACAAAATTTTAGATTTGTTATCTCTTTTTCAGGGATATATCCACATTTAGCTAGAATTTCCAAACCTCTAGCACTCATAATCTTGAATGCCACAGTTTGGTAGTATCAGGAATTGCACTAGTCACATTGGCTTCATATTTTGTAACTACTCCCTGCAAATAATACAATCCATTATTGTATTTTCCTGATAAGGACTTCTTGCCATCCTTGTAGAAAGTGATATTAAAATCTTTTCCCTCATAGGTGCATCTTGATTTTTCCAGCAAACCATAAGAGATTAAATTTCTTCCCACTGTTGGCATGTACCTCACTTGGGACAGAATTACTTCAAATCCATCAAGATTGATAATTCTCACTTTTCCCATTCCTTGTACTTTGCTAACAGTATTGTTGGCCATAAGGACATTGTTGCCTTCAAATTCCTCCAAATCGTATAGGAGTTCTTTCTGCGGTGTAATGTGAAATGTACACCCACAATCTAAAACCCATTCATCTTTATTCACTTCTGTACTAGTAGTAAGAATTAGAGGTTCTTCGGCTGCTAGATTTGCTGAATCCGTATTGGAGTCATTTTTCCTTTCCGGACAATTTCTTTTCTAGTGACCCTCTTTGCCACACTTCCAACATCCTTTTGGATTCTTAGGCCTAAATTTAGATCTTGACTTCGATTTTGATCTTCCCTGATTTGTGTTTCTGTTTTGAGACCTTCTTCTAGGTCCCACAAACAGGCCTTCAGAATTGCCTTTAGATTGAGCCAATAATCTCTTTTCTTTCAATTCTACCTCCTTAGAATACGCTGTTGTAGTGACATCTCTTACAGTAATGGTATCTTTACCACTGCCATACTTGAGAGTGTCAACAAGTGACTCATATTGTTTAGGCAAACTTGTGAGAATCTGGATGGCTTGATCTTCATCTGAAATTTTCACATTTAGACTAGCTAAGTCTTGCATCATCTTCAGAAATTTGTCCAAGTTCTCCTCAATTGATTTGCTTTCATCCATTCTGAAACTGTTGAATCTTTGTTTCATATAGATTCTATTTGGTAATGTCTTTGTTTGATACTCGTTTTCTATAGCCTTCCACATTCCCAAAGGTGTTTGCTCGTTCATAACTTTTCGGAGAATAACATTAGTGAGACTTGCACCAATTAGGTTTTTAATCCGTTTTTCCTTTGCTGCTCTGAGTGGATCTGTTGGAATTTGTATCGGATTACCATCATCACCTAGAACCACTGTTTCTGGTTCAGTTAGAATTTCTTCTAATCCCATAAGTTCTAGTGTGCTTAAAAACTTATATTTCCATAGACCAAAGTCTATTTTCCCATCAAACTTGTCTACTTCAAATCTCCCATTTACAGGATCCATTATAAATCTCTTATAATTCCTGTCTTGATAATGGTTTTATGAGATTTACTGTAGAGTTGAGGACACCTTTTGTTGCTGCTTGTTAAAACACTAAATGAGTATTTTAACTATCTTACTTAGAACCAGAAGCTCTGATACCAATTGTGAATTAATGATCGATCGTAAGGTAAAAAAAAGACACCAAGAATTTTCCTGAGTATCAAACTAGGTACTCCCCTCACAACTTTATTTCTGGAGAGATATTCAAATGTATGAGTTTTTGTGAGGCTTTTTTGTAAAGCATCGACACCTATTTATAGGTGCATATCAGTTTGTTTTATCCCAATAATGATAAACACAATACAGATATACATGAAAGATTACAAAAGAGATTTAAAAAATATTCAGAAGATAATATTTGATAAAAATTTTATTCTTATCTGAATTATTAAATCGTACTTGTACATGACCTGATTTGTATTGATCTCTATAGGGCCACCTCGTTTTAGACCCAATCGGTTTGGTTTGGGGTCAACCCAAAACCACAATAACAGTAAAATAAATATGGGAACAACGAATTTCCAGCTACGTTTGGCATTTGCACTGAAATCTGCGTTCGGCCAAGATTATACTACAAATTTTTAAATGAAAATATTCAGAAACCGATTATTCCCAAACTTCTGTAACCCTAATTCCAAACCCTAAGAAAATCACCGTCGATTAACCACCGAAACCGTAGAGAGTACGTCCTTGTCTCTTCAAAGCGTAGACGACATCCATGGCAGTCACCGTTTTCCTCCGGGCGTGCTCAGTGTAGGTGACGGCATCACGGATAACATTCTCGAGGAAGATCTTGAGGACTCCTCTGGTCTCTTCATAGATCAAACCGCTTATACGCTTAACGCCTCCTCTACGAGCAAGACGACGAATTGCAGGCTTGGTGATACCTTGAATGTTATCTCTCAGCACTTTCCTGTGCCTCTTCGCTCCTCCCTTTCCCAATCCCTTCCCTCCCTTTCCTCTTCCCGACATCTTCGCACAATTGTTTCAGTTGATTTAAATAATCTGAAGAAAATAAATGAAAAACTCATCAGGAATAAAACTCAAGTGAAAAGGAAGCCCTAAATATCAAAATCGAACAATTAGGCTTCCACATTTTTCTTAAAAGGGAACAAATTTGAATTTGAGATCATACGAAATGAGCGATTTAGGAACCGTTTTTCTTAAAAACGTGTAATGATAAAACAAACAAAGAAGACGAAGGTACCTGCAAATCGATCGGAGAAGATAGCAACTGACAATCAAAGAAGACCGGTGAAAGTATATATAAACAGAGACGATTCATGTGCTTTTCATATGAACCGTTGATTTTTGATCCAGTGGTTCTTACGTCATTAATAGCAATCGAGGGATCGATGACGTGGACTTCACATCTTCCTCCAAATATTTTGCTAGCGTTTGATTAGAAAGAAAATAAAACTACCCGACCTTATTAGGCCCTTAGTAGGCTCATATGTTACCTGAAGTTTGTATTGGGCCCTAAATCTCCGTCTCGGTAAAACCTGTACATTTCTCTGTTGCTGTGATCGTGGCCGTCAAATTGCCCTCCGTCCTATAACTCCGGTGAGTTTTTGTTTCTTCTGCTGTGAGCTGTGGCTTTCTGTGTAGAGAATACCCCATGCTTGTTTGGGAGTGTGAGATTGGTGTATATCTTGATCATTTTGTTAGCATTTGGGTATCTCGTTTCTGATTGCTTTTTTTTGTTCAATCATCTTTTTGCTAGGTTGGATTATATAGCTGAAAGCTCGCAGCAAGTATTATGGCCATGTTTCTTACGCGATTTTTCGGGAGGAGATTCTTGGCGGCTGCATCCGCGAGATCGGAATCCACTTCTGCAGCAGCTGCCTCGACAGCTCGGACGGCCAAAAATCCTCTCGAAGAGTTCTTTGAGTTTGACCGAAGCCAGGACGAAGATAAACCTGTTGTTTACGGTGTGTTCCTATGTTTCTTACTAATTTTTTTTATTTGGTAGAGTTTATTCTTCATTCGATTGATGAATGGCTTTTCTGTGATTCTCCAAAATTAGCAAATGTGTTTTAAAGCTGAATCATCTGAGCTCAGGTAGCTGCTTTCGGTGTCCGCTCTTACAAAGTATTTGAGGAAATCGTTCCTCTGCTTGATGTGCTTGTTTACTTTGTTTTCTTTATTCTAGCCCTTAGTAATA
Source organism: Pugionium cornutum (assembly GCA_018901935.1). Classification (NCBI taxonomy): domain Eukaryota; kingdom Viridiplantae; phylum Streptophyta; class Magnoliopsida; order Brassicales; family Brassicaceae; genus Pugionium; species Pugionium cornutum. The sequence continues at coordinate 5,497,860 of CM032156.1, forward strand.
ACTTGTGAATTGCTCATGGAATGTGTCATGTGAAGAAATACTTTTTAAGTTTTTTATTGTGGCTATGAATTCCGCTACTGTTTTTCTTTTGACATGGTTATTCTATAACTAATTGCTTGCTATCCTTTTCTCACTTTTCTATGCCATGGATGGAACATTTGGATATAAGGATTGTTTATTTTGCTAATGGGTTTTAGGAACATTTGTAATCATTTGGTGTTAGGTCGAGGTTGGAAAGCTTCAGAATTGCGCCTCAAGTCATGGGATGATCTTCATAAGCTGTGGTACGTTCTTCTGAAAGAGAAGAACATGTTGATGACTCAACGTCAGATGCTTCAAGCCCAGAACATGCAGTTTCCCAACCCCGAGCGCATTCCAAAGGTAATACAAAGCTGGCTTTTACCAAATCTCAATTCCAGATAAGTTGTTGCCTGTTGGCAACTTGATGAATGTTGTGAAAAAGAAATACGAATCCTTTCATCAAAGGAAATGGCTATGTATTTCTCTAGATCTTCCGAAAACAATATATATTCTATTCTTTATGACCAAGGAAGTTTATTATTCATAAATCTCGACTTTGTGTGCATATTCAAGGTGAGGAGATCAATGTGCCGCATAAAGCATGTGCTGACAGAGAGAGCGATTGAAGAACCTGATCCCAGAAGATCAGCCGAGATGAAGAGAATGGTAAATGGTATGTGACGTGTGGTATTGGAGTTTTTGGGAGTAAAAAGTAACACATAGCAGCATTCAAGCGCCTGAGGAAAACTTGGTATTTTGTCCTTTGGAACTGGTCCAATGACTGTCACTGTTGTGTATGGCAGTAAAAAATGTTTGTTGGTTAGCACATTACTGTAAACCCATGGTTGATGTTTCTTACAAAGACAATCGTTGGTCACTTGACTTGGAGCTTTGTCTGTGCACATAATCCACACGGCCGTGTAAACCGCGCTAAGCTGATTTTTGTCTAGGCGATTACACCCCTTAGACAATGTGTTTATGTACGGAGACTCGGTGTCGATGTTTACTTGTGCAATACTCTATAAGGGCTATAGTTATTGCTATCTCCTATTGAAATCAGCAGCCAGAGGAGGAACCACAGCTCAGTGTTCGTTCTAAACTCCAAAATTGTATTCCCTTGGTTACACCGAACCATTGGAAATACAAGTAGCCGTCTTTGTGGGCCGTAAAGAGAAGATGAGAGCTGGGCCCATAGTAGGCTCAATACCAAAATCTGTTGGGCTCCACAATTTCAAGGGAAGACAGAATCGTGCAGTCTCCCATAAACCTTTTACTCTTGGAAAACGTTAGAGAGGTTTCTATTGATTTTCTCCTGCGTCTCCGTCTCCGTCAACATCAAAGTCTTTTATTTCCGGTGAGTTCTTACTTCCTCGTATCACTTCGTGTATAAGATGTTGTTGGAACCGAATTTGCACTTTATTCGGTTCTAACACAAATTTTCTAAATATTCTCTGAATAGTTATTTTATTTCTGAATATCCTCTATTACATAAAGGTTATGCCCTTTTTATATTATAATCCGCAATTAATTTTAGATATAGAATTAATTGCGGATTTAGTGGTTATAACATAATTAATTCTTGGACGTTACAGTATTGATTATTGTCCGTTACAAAATAATTAATTCTTTTGACCGTTACGTAATTAAAAGAACCGGTTTGACTTCTTTTTAGTCCATTTTGGTCCGGTTAGCAGATTTGGATTTTGGAATTAAATCTGGTACCCACAATAAGCCCCCCAAGTTTCGTGAAGCGTCGGTTCGGGAAACTTTATTTTGTCTTTGTCATACTTGTTTTATGTTGGCTATCTTACTTCTGCGGAATGCTCTTCGTTTCTGTAACGGCGACATGTCCGTATTCTTACGAAGAGCTGCTTGTGATTTTATTTCCTTTTAGGGTTCTTGCCTAGCTGTGCTGGTTTTCTTACTTTAGCGAAGTGCTTCTCGTTTCTGTAACGGCTACGTGTCCGTATTCTTACGATGAGCTGCTTACGCTTTTTTTTATTTTAGTGAAGTGCTCCTCGTTTCTGTAACGGCTACGTGTCCGTATTCTTTACGAGGAACTGCTTGCACTTTTTTTTAGCGAAGTGCTCCTCGTTTATGTAACGGCTACGTGTCCGTATTCTTTACGAGGTGCTTCTTGCATTTTTTTTATTTTAGCGAAGTGCTCCTCGTTTTTGTACGGCTACGTGTCCGTATTCTTTACGAGGAGCTGCTTGCGCTTCTTTATTTTAGCGAAATGCTACTCGTTTCTGTAACGGCTACGTGTCCGTATTCTTTGCGAGGAGCTGCTTGCACTTTTTTTTTTAGCGACATGCTCCTCGAGTCTCTAACGGCTACGTGTCCGTATTCTTTACGAGGAGCTGTTTGCGCTTCTTTATTTTAGCGAAGTGCTACTCGTTTATGTAACGGCTACGTGTCCGTATTCTTTACGAAGAGCTGCTTGCACCTTTTTTTTTATTTTAGCGAAGTGCTACTCGTTTTTTTAACGGCTACGTGTCCGTATTCTTACGAGTAGCTGCTTGCCTCTTTTTTTTTTCTTTTTTTTTTACCCCTTTTAGGGTTTGCTATTATTTTCGGGACTGTAAACACGTTTTTAAAAAATTTTGTCGGGTACGATTTCATTATATATCGTCCTTACTGTATGCCTCAAAATACAAAACAATGATAACGAAATTATACCTTTTATTTTATTTCGATGCGAGTTGTAAAGTCTGATAAGTATGCCTTGGAAATCTGGAATATCGTCGTTGGAGTTTGACATTTTTCTTTTTTTTAAAAGTTAGGATGGATTTTCCCCACAGACGACGCCAAATGTTGGAACCGAATTTGCACTTTATTCGGCTCTAACACAAATTCTCTAAATATTCTTTGAATAGTTATTTTATTTCTGAATATCCTCTATTACATAAAGGTTATGCCATTTTTATATTATAATCCGCAATTAATTTTAGATATAGAATTAATTACGGATTTAGTGGTTATAACATAATTAATTCTTGGACGTTACAGTATTGATTATTATCCGTTACAAAATAATTAATTCTTTTGACCGTTACGTAATTAAAAGAACCGGTTTGACTTCTTTTTAGTCCATTTTGGTCCGGTTAGCAGATTTGGATTTTGGAATTAAATCTGGTACCCACAGATGTGGTGTGCTTTGTCGACAACCATCGCCTACTCTAGCACTGAAATTGATTAATTTGAGGTCACAGGGAGATAGTTCCTCTTTCAGTCTCTGAACATAGGTTAATTTTTCTTTTTTGCAGGCTTATCTTCTGTCGTTTTCTGACCAATGATCATGGAGGAGATCACAAAACCGGGCCTTCTCGGAAGAATAAAGATGTGAGTTATGCTTTTCCTATGATGAAGAAGTTCAGAAAAACAAATCTCTATTTAGAACAAAAAGAGCAAATAGCTTGAATAATCAAGGAATTATGTGCTTTCACACACACACACACACATACTTTTGTGTTTAAATATGCCTCATGTGTTTTTTACTGGTTTCGTTTTATTATTGTTACTGTCTCAGAGAAGCTCCACAGCTAGCATCCGTGTTGAGAAAAATGAGGGAAGGTCTAGATGTAGTTAGGAGCAAAACGGAGGCTCTGACTGAAAAGGTAAAGAGTCAGATATTACAGCATGTCTTTTTTGCCACGTCTGTGACGAGTAGTTTCATTTTGGTATATGAAGGATTGATAGCTTTAATGTTAAGCATTAAAATGTTTTTTAAGGACTCGACCAAATTACTTTATGTGGACTGCATCCAGAGACACAATAGGTTTCAGAGTAATTCAAGTTTCACGAGATCCTGACTTTATTAATATTGCAAATCATAGGTTAAAGCAAATAATTTTCCGACATTGGATGGGATAAGTTATCTCGAGGCCAAGCATCTGTTGCTTTTAAGTTATTGCCAGTGTCTCGTATATTATCTGCTAAGGAAAGCAAAAGGATTCTCTATTGATGGCCATCCTGTTATAAGGAGCCTTGTAGAGATACGAATGTTTCTAGAAAAGGTTTGCTCTTGGTCTTGTTTGCACATGATACCAGCCAACAAGGCTTAGAGTTCATAATTTATACCATCTTCCTTTTGGGTAGATTCGTCCCATAGACAAAAAACTGCAGTACGAAATTCAGAAGCTCACCACAGCTGGTGTGTCTGTGTCTGAACAATCTCATTCTGAGGGAAAGGAATCGGTTGTAGCCCAAAACTCTGAAGATCTTTCAAATTATAAGCCGAAACCCGACTTACTTGCTGACAAAAATGAAGATGAACCAGAGGTAAGCATTATTATCCTCTCATATTTTTCTGAAGAGATATGCCGTATGGTTTTTTTTCATTAACCGTTGGGCCTATGTAAATGTAGGATGGTGTATATCGGCCCCCGAAATTTGCTCCTATGTCTATGGATGATAAGACGTCAAAACAGGAAAGAGATGCTGCCAGAAAAGAGAAACACTTTTTACGGCAAGCAACTGAAGATACGTACATGAAAGATGTGTTGGATGAGCTTGAGGACAGGCCTGAAGAGGTGGGTTAGAAGGAAATTGCTTTACACTTGATATGGATAATGATTTAATTTGATGTTTCGAACCTAATGGTTGAATGAATATAAACAGATCAGAGACTTTTTTGGGGCTGAGAGTAAGGAACAGAAGAAGTTCATAGCACAGTATGAAAGGCAGCAACAGGTAGAAGAAGACCTGTTTGTCCGGGCACCTCGCACAAAAGAGGATAAGAAAAGAGAGAAGCGCTTGAAGTCACGCAATGGGTACGTTTTTGCTTTGGTCGAAACTGAAGTGTGATGTTTTGAGTAATAAACGAGGAGCTTCCTGTTTACCCGAACCAGGTTGCTTGGACTTGCCGAGAATTTTTACGACGAAATCAAGTTCTTGGATAAAGATGGTGAACAATCAGCAAGCTATAGTGGAAGTGGCCGTAAAATGGGAGGAAAATTCAAGAAAAGAAAGGTAAATCATTCTCTTGTTAATCTTTTTTCTCAAGTATTATATGCTTAAATTTCGGTGAATGACATGTGTTTGAGAATGTCTTTTCCATTGTTTTGCAGACGAGGCACTGATATACACCACTCTTCTGCTTCGCTCTACCAATTAGAAAAACATCCAAACTTTCGATTTGCTTTTATGATTGTATTGATTTAGTTGATGTTGAAAGTGGTGAATTCGCAATTTTCTCTACTGGCTTATTTATGGTCATTGCTCTTGCAGTAAAGATCGGAAAAGACCTTTTCTCTTGAGCTAAATTTAGTTCGTTACTTGAGAAATTTCGTTTCATTTTAAAAACTGATGTAACGAACTCTGTTTGAAAAAATAATAATAATAATAAATAAATTAGTATCCATCTCTCTCTCTCTCTCTTCTTCAGTTCCATCTGCCATGGGAAATATCTCCAGCTCTAACAACAATATTAGCAATAAAAACAGACTTTTAGAAGATCATCATTATCATCACGACAAACTCAAGTCTTTAACCCCAAAAAACCAAACCCAAAGTCACAACAACACTTCTCGGATCTCTTTCCTCCGATCTCCTCTTCCATGGTTCTTCATTTTCCTCTTCTTCCTCCCGTTGCTTCTCATCTCCACCTCTGGAGGAGGCGGACGCAAGACCTGTCGTCCCTCGTCTACCAATCGCCACCTGTCCCTTCTGGACCAAACAAACTCTTCTTCCTCTGCTTTCAAAGATCCCGAGGAAGAAGAAAACGATGATGTGCTTCCACGTGTACCCGCTCTTTACCCTCGGCGACCAAGGATGTTCAACACGACGCTTGATCACGTCGTTTTCGGAATCGCTGCATCTTCGGTCCTGTGGGAGACGAGGAAAGAGTACATCAAATCATGGTGGCGACCTGGTAAGACACGTGGCGTTGTCTGGATCGACAAGAGAGTCCGTACTTACCGAAACGAACCCCTTCCCGAAATAAGAATCTCACAAGACACTTCACGTTTCAGGTTAGCTTAAGCTCATTCTACGTCATTCCCTGACGTGATTGCCTCAAGAAATAAACAATCAAGAAAATCATGTTTGGTATTATTTAGGTATACACATCCGGTGGGAGACAGATCGGCGGTGAGGATATCAAGGGTAGTGACGGAGACGCTACGCCTAGGCAAAGAAGGAGTACGGTGGTTTGTGATGGGAGACGACGACACGGTGTTTGTGGTGGACAATGTGGTTAACGTTCTCTCCAAATACGACCACAATCAGTTCTACTACGTGGGTAGCTCCTCGGAGGCTCACGTTCAGAACATCTTCTTCTCATACTCGATGGCATTTGGAGGCGGTGGCTTTGCGATTAGCTACCCTCTAGCCCTCGAGCTTTCGAAGATGCAGGACAGGTGCATCCAGCGGTACCCTGGTCTCTACGGTAGCGACGATCGCATCCAAGCTTGTATGACCGAGCTCGGTGTACCCCTCACCAAGGAGCCTGGCTTCCACCAGGTGAGTATTTCATTTTTATATATATGTATAAAAATAAATTCAATGGCTCATTTTGACCTCCTGTTGATTATACGAACATGATTCTATGTAATATATACAGTATGATGTTTATGGGGACTTGTTGGGATTGCTAGGGGCCCATCCGCTGGCTCCTCTAGTGTCGCTACACCACATAGACGTGGTGCAGCCGATATTCCCAAAGATGAAGCGGTCACGTGCTCTCAGGCACCTGATGTCATCAGCAGATCTTGACTCAGCAAGCATATTCCAGCAGTCTATCTGCTACGACCAGAGCCGGTTCTGGTCAATCTCCGTCTCATGGGGTTTTTCCGTCCAGATAATCAGAGGCATCATTTCCCCACGAGAGCTTGAGATGCCTTCTAGAACATTCCTCAACTGGTTCCGCAAGGCCGACTACATTGGTTACGCCTTTAACACGAGACCCGTTTCGAGACATCCTTGCCAGAGACCCTTTGTGTTTTACGTAAACTCGGCTAAGTACGACGAAGGACGTCGCCAGGTGATCGGTTACTACAACTTGGACAAGACAAGGCGAATTCCCAGCTGCCGATGGAGGCTCGATTCGCCTGGGAAAATTGATTCTGTCGTCGTTCTTAAACGGCCCGATCCCCTCCGATGGCACAAGGTTGGTCCAAAACTCCTCTATTTATAGCATCAGTTTCAGTCATTACGTGTTTGGTTTTGGCTAGTCAATTGACTGAAAACAGGTTCCTTGATTCCTTCCCATTAGCCGTAAGTGTTCCGGCTTGGCTAACGTTTTTAGACCTTAACTGTGTGTTGCAGTCACCGAGGAGAGATTGTTGCAGAGTATTGCCGAGTCGGAGAAACACAACGATGTATATTTGGGTCGGAAATTGTGCAGACGGAGAGATCAGTGAGCTCGAACATCCTCAGCAGTAACATATTCAGATTACCGCAGTCAAGATGTCTTCCAATGGATATGGAAATGTATCTGTATTGTTGTTCACAACAATTTTTCATCCAGAAAATGCAAAACTATTGTTTCAGTTTCTAAAAATATGAATTCCAAAGCCCTTTTCATAGCATATACAAAGGAAAACGTAATATTCCTAAAAAGAGAATTCAATGTGTGGATTGTTCATAGAAGAAAAGGACTGAAAGATTCGCACCGTCAAAAAAAAAATTTCTTCTCCGGTCAGAGTTTAGCCGGCGAGTGACTGCTTTGGTTTTACCACCGATTGGAACTTACTAATTTTTTAGCCGGCGAGTGACTGCTTTGCTTTTACCACCGATTGGAACTTACTAATTTTTTTCTTTCTTCTTTCTCTTCTACCTTTGCTCTTGGTTCCTTTTTCTCCTTTACGAGACTCAGGCTTAGCAGTTGCATTGTGCGATAGGGTTACGTTGTGATGACCTGTCAGATTCAGATTGGCTGCGACTGGGGAAACAGCAGAGGAAGCCAGAATCGCTAAACTAACATGAGACTCGTTTCTCACGGCCATCGATTGCTCAAGGCGGTGTACGGACATTATCTCTCCATCGTTCATGTCCAAGCTCACTGTGAAACCCCGTATAAGACACTAAATCAGAATATTTCCTCGGGAAAATTGGCAGAACCACAAGGTTTGATCTTTTCTTAGACCCGAAAACCTAAACGAAAAAGATTAAAGAATCCGAAGATTGAGGAGGGAAAAAAGGAGATTAACCTGAATGAGAGAAAAACCAGAGAGTGAAGAAGCAGATAAAGATGATCACTGGAATGGCATGGATCCAGTACTCCGATACCGGAAAAATCCCTCGCCTGGAGTTCAGCATTCTCCTGCCGCTGTGAGAAGAGGAGATAGGGAGCTGCGAGAACGATCTTTCCGTCATTGTTGTCTTGCCTTGTAGCTTTTCTTCCAAGAATCACTACGCAGTAGAGAGAGATAAGAGAGAAGCTTTCTCCGATCAGTTTCGTTACTTAACGGCGTAATTGTAACCGGTTAGCGCGGGAAAGCTTACCTCACGTGATGCGCACATGCTCTCGTCTCTTTATGTATTAACGACTGTTTTTAAAGGCAATATATATAAATATAGATGTTTTTTTGTTTAATATATGTATATATGTATACAGAAAAAGAAGCATTGTACATACAACAAAAGCCGAGTCAAGATGTAGACCCACAAAAATATGTTAAAAATGTAGCTGGTTTGGTTTTATATATCCCAAATTTCTTGGTGAAGCCAAAACTATATTTTATTTGTACCATTCTCTTCCTATGAAGACGAAGACTCGGTTTCTTTGATGAGATCCGCTCCTTTCTCTTCATCATCTCTAACTCTGCGAAAAGAAGTGTTTCTCCTGCTGCTGCTGCTAGGACTATTCGGATCATATTTAGAAGAGGCTAAGAAGTTGAGAGCCAGTACTACATCGGATACGACCGGCCTCATGCTCGGCTGCTCTTGAACGCACATTGCTGAAATTGCCAGTGCTTGGTATAGTCCTCTAACCGGGTATTGTCCCTGAAGCAATGGGTCGACCATTTTCGGGAAGTTCCTCCTGTCTTTAAACAACGGGCGTGCCTGTAGCAAAGAAAACAATCGGTAAACACACAAAGATTGTTCTTCCAGCAATAATCATAGAGAGAGACGAGCATACCCATCCGACCAAATTCTGATCTTTTCGTGCTTTTGTACTATCGATTGCTTTCCTTCCAGTGATAAGCTCGAGAAGGACTACTCCAAAACTGTATATGTCGGATTTAAATGTGAGTTGCCCCGTCATAGCATAGTCAGGAGCACAGTATCCGTATGTTCCCATAACCCTTGTGGAAACATGGGTTTTATCCCCGCTTGGTCCAACTTTAGCCAACCCAAAGTCGGATAGTTTTGGGTGATAGTCTTCACCAAGCAAGATATTCGAACATTTAAGATCGCGGTAGATCACAGGGGGCTTCATTCTATCATGCAGATACTCTAGACCTCTTGCTGCACCAACTGCTATTTTCATCCGGGTGTTCCAATCAAGTGGTTTTTTACCAGAAGGGAGATCTGGAAGCAGTCAAAAACAATATTGAAAGTCAAACAATAAACAAGGCAAGTACGCGATTTGAAGAAAGGGATAGTTGAGTAACAAACAATAGAGAGGCAAAGGAAAGGCTTTTGCCGGCTAGGTATTGACCTGTTCGTCGGTTCAATCCTGTCCCACCAAATCAAACCCTCAATTTACAGAGTCCATGACATACCATTCTCCTTTGGTTTTATTAGGGAGTAGACCCTTCTTGAATACATAAAGAGAATAAGAGAACAACAAAATGGAGCATACAACATACCATGTAGATGATCTTCAAGAGATCCTAGCGGCATGTACTCGTAGACCAATAGTCTCTGATCACCCTCAGCACAAAACCCAATAAGCTTGACGAGATTCGGATGATCAGCAAGACTTAGTGTCAATACCTCAACCACAAATTCCCTGATTCCTTGAACTCCATTACGGTCAAGTTGCTTGATTGCAACAACCTAGCAGAACAAATTTTCACCAATATTGGTCACAGTCACAGCCAATTGATCGAGAAAGCTAAAGGTATTTGTTTAAATTAGTTCAAATACCTGATCCAGTTTCTTTAAAATTCCCTTGAAAACTTTTCCAAAACCTCCTTCACCCAGAAAACAATCCGATCTAAAGTTTCCTGTAGCAACTGAAAGTTCTTCAAATGTAAAAGTCTGTGCTTTCTTCCCTGTGGCTTGGTCATTTAAATTTAAACCCTTCACGTCCAGAGCTAACTGATCCTCCTTACCAACTCCTTCAGTTTTTACATCTCGATAAGGACTGACTTTTGTCGAATCTACAACACATGGAAGGAGTATGGAATCGATTAACCAGTTATCATGTGACTTAACCCAAAACAGATACGGCAATAGTACAGATCAATTTGAAGATTCGAATACCCAAGGCGAAAAAGGAAAAACCCAATTTTGACCTTTGTCTCCTCCATGAGAACACAAAACCTAATTCGATTGAAAACCCAACATCATTTATATGGCGAATAGTAAACATGCATCATAATTGTCCGGGAAAATCATACAAATTCTCCATGAAATGTCTCACCCATTGTAACAGATACATATAACATAAATATAAGAAACTATTGAACAGTTCAACAAAAACACAAGAGCTTGTGGAAGAGAGAGGATAGATATTCGAACAACGGTCGAAATTCACTTCATACCTGAGCTGTGTTGAGTCTGATCATCTCCCTTATCGCTTTTAGCGACACTGGTACCCCCGACAGTTTTCCTATTTCTCACAGTATCCTTGTTTTTCACTTTGTTCGTCTCCGATCTTTTCCTCGATTTCTTACTGCTTCCGAAACAACCCATCGGAAAATCTAGAAACTGAAGGAAAAAAGGACCAATTCGCTTCCTCCTCCTGTAGCTTTCCTCCCTTCCTCTTCGGGGAAATCAGAAACCCTGACAGAAACCCAACACACAGGAAATTCAAAAGAAGAGAAACAGAAAAGGGAAAAAAAATAAGGGAAGAAAGAAGAATAGCGAAAAGGAAGGAGAGAGAGCTAGTGACAAACAGGGAAAGGTTAATTTCTTCTCCTTTTTTATATCAAAAGGTTTTTAGAGAGAAACGCAAAAATCATCTACGACAAGGTCCATAGTATTACAACTCGCATCTAATAAAAATATGCCACGTCTTAGGAAAATACCTCCTCTAAAGCGAAAACGTACGGCTACTGTTGAAGGAAACGAATCAAGAGGCGCCACGTAAGGTACAAAACACTTGAGCTTGGTCAACTTTTAATTTGCCATCTACCGTCGGTTCGAAACAAGCACCGTCGATCTGACGTGGCTTTTGGTTAGTGGAACAGTAGATTTGGCTGGGTGATTAACCTGCATATGTCACGTTTTGATACAATATTTTTGATACTGCAACCAATTCCTGTGATGCATTCGTTCTATTTATAATTCAGCCAATAGTTCTCTTGTAATTATAACAGTTAAACTAATGTTTTAAATTTTCTTTTATAAAATTATATAGATTATATCAGACATAACTGATAAATGTTAATTTTCATGTGATTGTGACATTTGTTATTATTTAGTATCTTTTCTTACTAATTTTATTTAATCAAATATTAATGATGTAATATATGTATATGAGTCTGGTGTACATTACTGTAAACACACATAAATCGCCATTTTTAAGGTAGCTAGATTAGTTTCGAGTTTTTTTCCCTCCGATTGGATTGATTTTTTATGGTAATATAAAAAAAATAATGTGTTAATTACTTAATTTTGGTAATTGATGATAGAACATGTAGATGTTATTCTTTGTTCTATTTTATAAAATGTTTTTTCTAATTGCTTGTTTCATTTTATTCTGTAAAATTATATATTTTGATGAAGTGTATTATTTTAAATTAAAATATTAAATAATATTTATGTAAAAAGAATCTTAAATATATGGCCATTTACTTATAAAAGAAATTGTAGCTGTCACCTATCGCCTTACGGGTGACGTTTGGTACATGGACGACGGCCAATTAATCACCGTTTCATTTTTTTGTTTAAAACGCGAAAACCAAAAGAACGTCATGGTGGGTCCCGATTTTTTAACTCCACGCGCTTTGTTTGTTTTTTTTTTTGTTCACCGGAAAGACTTTTTGTAAATTCAGGCATGTATATTTTTTTGGTTTGGTGGTTCCAACAGTAATTAACTGCGACGCGTTTCAACTAGCTGGCTCTGTAACGAGGAACAATTTAAAGCCGAAATCAAAGGGAATTACGCCACGTGTACACCATTTTAATGTTATTCCGCAGCATTGATTTCTTTTACCTAAACAAAGCTCTCCAGTAAAAAAATACTCCTATTATAAAAAAACGTTGACTTTCTTGGCCTTCAGACTTTAAGAGACAGATTAACTTTTGCTGGCAAACATTTCGTTTAAAATCAACATTTTTTCTTTTAACGTTTTTATCTTTGTCATAATTATTTTCAGCTATAAATCCTATAACTGTTACATAAGGTATCCCACACATTTATCCGTACATAAATATCATTGATAAGATGATATGACAACAACAAAAATATCCATTAATATAGTCAATCAGCCTCCCTCAATTGGAATTGTGTTGGTCCAGAATATATAAAATTGGAGTTTTTTAATCATCGTTGGATTGAAGATAAGTTTTTTCTCAAAAATAAAGATAAGTTTAAATTGGAATCTATTGTGGCATCTCAAATTATTTAGTTAAGAAAGGAACATATAATGTATGAAAATGTATGGTTCGAGAGAGATATTGCTTATTAAGTATTCTGAATTCACACAAATAAGACGTGTTTGGCTTTTTGTAGCAGTATGTTTTCATTTAGAACTGTTTTCACGTTTTATTCATAATAATATAAACATGCAATGATGTTGATGACGTGTTGAATTGGTCCAATTTCCATTTCTATATTATTTACCATTAGCATACACAGTTACTCAGCTAGAATATTATTTTGGCATAGATGGGCACAGTATATTAGGTGCTACTTCATACGGTAGAACAAAAATATAACTTCCACATGTATCAACGTTTTGAATTCTTGATGACAAATAAAACCTGTAAACTATTTCACTCTGATTTTCTTGATAGACTAATTCTTATGCAATTAATTTTAAGTTCAATTGAGGACGCAAGAATTTAACGAGTTCCCAGCAACCATGCCGGTACATCTCGTGGGAGATTACACCTCCCAAATCCACTATCTTCAGAAGAAATAAACGATCCAAGAAACCCTTCTGGTGTAAAGGAATTTCTCGATCAAAGTTGCCAAGATTACAGAAATTTCACCTATACAAAAGACTACCCAAATGAACGAAAATCCCAAATGAACGAAGAACAACCCACTGAAAAATAAAGAGCAACTCTCCCCGAAAAAACTCCGAAGATCCCTTTTTTCTTCTCTCGGTTTTTTCTTGTTCTCTATTATTTTTCCCTCTGTGAAATAATGTCTCTCACCCCTTTTTACGAAATGTGCAGCTTCCTTTTCTTTTATACTTGAACTTCTTGATTGGGCTTTAGCCCACTGTCATTATTCGAGGCCCAAATAATGAGCCCAAATATTGTTGAAGCCAACTTATCACATTCTCCACCTTTGGCTTGCGACAATATTTAAGCGAAACCCTAGTTGTCTACTTCATTTTTTTTTCTCGATTACTTTTGCATGCGGCGTGACTTCGCCTTCTTTTCTCTGTAATTCCTTTGGCCATTTTTTATTCTTCTTCTTTCAGAAAGCTTCTCTTCGTCTCTTTCGCAGCTTGCGATTCCCTTTCATAAATCGCACCAGATTTCTCACTCACAGAAAACACCAAACCTCTGAGACTTTTTTTGCCTCCCCGCGATTTGTACAAACTTCTGTTTTAGATTTGTAGCTTTCTCCCGAGACTTCTTCCTTCAACGTTTTTTTTTTCGTTGTCTTTGAGTTTCTTTTCTTTGTTCCTTTTGCATGTTGAGATAATGACTCGGATCTGACTTATACCGGTTAGATCTGACTTCGATGAGATCGGATCTGACCCTTCCTTGGTTAGATATGACTCCGATGAAGTTAGATCTAACCTTTTCTGCCCCTGCATGCCCCATTCGCTAACTTATCAACCAGAACCAATAGCTGAAAGGTTACGGTTTCTGGTTGGTCCTTCCTCCAAGTAACCCATTTCGTAATCTCTAGGGCGATTAGATTACGATTAGTCTTGAACTGATGACTATGAGTTACCTGGGATTTTGGTGGACCAGCTGATTTTTAGAAGTTCACAGCATAGCTGGAACTTCTCACCAGGGACTCACTTTGTTAGAAAGTCAGCTGGGTTTCTGCTTGTATGAACCTTGGATAATACAATATCCCCTTTAGCTATAATATCTCTGATAAAAATAAACTTGGTGTCGATGTGTTTTGTTCTTTCATGGTGAACTGAGTTTTTTTGCTAGGACTAGTGCACTTTGAGAATCACAATGCACTAGAACTCTTTCCTGACAAAAACCTAGTTCAGTAAACAATCCTTTAAGCCAAATACCTTCCTTCACTGCTGACGCCAGTGCCATATATTCGGCCTCTGTGGTTGATAGAGCTACAACTGATTGTAGACTAGACTTCCACGAGACTGTGTTACCCCCCACCTTGAAAACATATCCCGTGACTGACCTTCTCCTATCTAGGTCAGTCGCGTAATCCGAATCAGAAAACCCCTCAATTACTATTTCTGAATTTCTTTCAAAAATTAGTTTCCTCTTGTATGCTCCTTTCAGATATTTCATAGCCCACTTTACTGCTAACCAGTGATCCCTTCCTGGCTTAGACATGAATCTACTTATTAACCCAACTGTGTATGCTCGGTCTGGCCTTGTGCCTACCATGCCGTACATTAAACTCCCTACAGCACTTGCATATGGCTTCCTTTCCATATGTTTCTCTTCTGTTATCTGTTCTTCTTCAGATAAACTTCTCAATTTCAGTTGAGGTGTTGTGGGAGTTATAACTGATTTAGAGTCAAACATCCCAAAGGTTTTAAGAACCTTTTCTAGGTAGTTTTCCTGTGATAACAGTAAGATACCTTTCTGTCTGTCTCGTATTATGTCCATCCCTAGAATTCTAGATGTCCTTCCTAGGTCTTTCATCTCGAATTCTTTGCTCAGGCTTCCTTTTAAATCTCTAATGACATCCCAATCTCCAGATGCTATGAGCATATCGTCTACATACAGTAGAAGATAGACTGCTCTTTTCGTTTGTATATCTTTCATATACACACATGGATCGTAGGCACTTCTCTTAAAACTCAAAGTCTTCATGAAGCTGTCGAATCGTTGATTCCATAACCTGGGAGATTGTTTCAATCCATATAAAGATTTTTTAAGCATACCTTATTCCAGTCTCCTCTCTTGACATACCCTTCTGGTTGTCTCATGAGAATCCTTTCCTCCAAATTTCCATGTAGGAATGCTGTCTTCACGTCCATCTGTTCTAGCTGAAAATCAAAATTAACCACTAGAGAAAGCATCAGTCTAATAGAGACATGTTTCACTACTGGAGAAAATATTTCGTTATAATCAACTCCCTCCTTTTGTGAGAAACCTTTAGCTACTAATCTTGCTTTGTAGCGTTGTTTCTCAACCCCTGGAATCCCTTGCTTCCGCTTGAAAATCCACTTGCATTCCACTAGTTTTTGATTTTCTGGCTTTTCGATCAACACCCAAGTGTTGTTCCTCTTAAGAGAGTCCATCTCTTCATCTGCTGCTTGTTTCCATTGCCTGTTGTTTTTGCTCCTTAAAGCTTTTGCAATTGACTTAGGTTCATTTATCTCTAAATCATTTTCCATTGATAGAGCGTAGGCTACAAGATCAGTGTCTTCAAATTTAGATGGAGGTCTAACATTATTCCTTCTTACTCTATCTCGACCGAGGAGATAATTTTCCAGTTCTGATTCCCTTTCTTGAACTTCCTCTATTTCCTCTATATCCTCAACATGTTCTGATTCGATTTCTTCACTGTTGATAGCTTCACCTTGATCAAGAGACCATTTATTAATAAATCCATCTGGTGAAGGTCCTCTTATCAATTCATTACTGAATGATACCGGTCTTGACTCTTTCTGTCTCACTGATTTTTCTGGTTGCCTATTTCCATTTTCTGAATTTCCTGTGTTTATTGTAGTGTCTTTGTATACTTCAGATTCGTTGAAAACAACATTTCTGCTAGTAGTACACTTTCCTTCTTTATTCTATACCCTTTTATTCCAAAAGGGTATCCCACAAAAATTCCCTTTTTGCTCTTGGATTTGTCTTTCCTTTCTCAGTATGAACGTATGCAGAGCATCCAAAACGCCTTAAATGATTAAGATTTGGTTTGTGTCCTGTCCACATATGCTCTGGCAGTTTATCGTTTATAGCTGAGCAAGGCGATCTGTTTATCAAATAAACAGCAGTTGATGCTACTTCAGCCCAGAAGCTCTGATCTAACCTTGCCTCGGATAACATACATCGGACTTTATCCATTATTGTCCAATTCATCCTTTTTGAAACCCCATTCTGTTGTGGGGTATAAGTGCATGTCCTATGCCTTTTTACTCCTGCTTGCTTACACAGATTGTCAAACTGTTGATTACAAAATTCTAGACCGTTGTCTGTCCTTAAACATTTGAGTCTCTTATCTGTCTCATTTTCCACAGCAGCTTTCCATTCTTTAAACCTTAGAAATACTTCTTCTTTCGACTTAAGAAAATGTATCCACACTTTCCTAGAATAGTCATCAATCATTGTCAGAAAATACCTATAGTCACCTAGATTGTTTGGAGTATTCTGTGATCCCCACAAATCGGAGTGGACATATTCCAATATGTCTTTTGCTCTGTATTTTGTGGGAGAGAAACTCTGTCTATGAGATTTCCCTAAAATACAATTTTCACAGAATTCTAAATTTCCACTAGTGCCTTTTGGTATATAACCTTCTTTTTCCAATTGAGCTAACCCACTACTACTTATATGACCTAATCTAGTATGCCATAGATCTGTCATATTATCCTTAGGATGACCTAGGCACACTTCACCTTCTAGAACTGTACCTTGTAAGTAATACAACCCATTTGAGTACTTTCTTGAAAACACCTTTCTACCCTTATTGTAGAAAGTGATCAGAAAGTTCCTCCCTTCGTAATTGCATCCTAATTTCTCAAACATGCCGAATGATATGAGGTTTCTGCTCATGGAAGGCATATACCTAACATCGGTAAGAATTACCAATGTTCCATCTGGGTTTCTGATTTTTATTTTTCCAATACCTTTTACATCACTTTCGGTATTGTTAGCCATCAAAACCTTGCCTCCTTTAACCTCTTTAAAATCAAACAGAAGCTCCCTTTTTGGAGTGATGTGGAATGTGCATCCAGAATCCAGCACCCACTCATCCTGCCTATCCTGAACACTAGCAGTTAGAACAAACGGTTGATTCTGTTCTGTTGCCACATTCGCAGAATCTGTGTGTTTCCTTACACCTTTTTCGGGGCATTCCCTTTTTCAATGACCCTCTTTTCCACAAATGAAGCAAGCTCCTTTATTTGCCTTGTTTGATCTATTCTTAGAATGTCCACGATTTCTGCTCTTGGATCTGCCCCGCCACGGTTGATTGCCTTTCTTTTCTGGCCTTCCCCTTTGCTGAGCAAACAAACCTTCTGCCTGATTTTTAACCAACTTCAAGCTTTCATTTAGTTTCCTTTCTTTTGACTTTGCCGAGGCTGTAACTTCCTTTAGACTGAGTGTATCTCTTCCGTACTTCAGTGTTTCTTTCAACTGGTCGTAACTAGAAGGTAAGGAGCTTAAAAGCAATATGGCTTGAACTTCTTCAGATACTGTTACACCAATATTACTTAAGTCTGCAACTAACTTAAGAAATTCATCCACATTTTCATCAATCTTTTTTGCATCTGACATCTTGAATGTGTAGAACTTGAGTTATAGGTAAATCCTATTCGGCAAGGTACTCTCGTTGTAGAGACTTTCAAGAGTAGCCCACATCGACGCTGCTGTCTCGCAGTGAATGATCTTGCGTAACACCTGATCACTCACATTAGTGATTATGATACTCATAGCTTTCTCTGATTTCTCAAGTTTTTCTGGGTTTTTTATCTTTACTGATATATGTTCTTTCTTGGAAGAACTTTCTTCTTCCTCTATGACAGGTGACTCAAGAAGCAGATCTTCATCTTTTAGGATGCTCTTTAATCCAGCTATCCCAAGGTGAGCCATCATCCGTACCTTCCACAACGTAAAATCACCACTCCCGTCAAATCTCTCGACTTCATTCCGTAAAGTCGTCATTGATATCGCGTGCTTATACCCTCTCAAAGAACTCTCTGAATCTTTTAACAGATAATCAAGATTTTCTTTTAACCAATAGCTCCGATACCACTTGTAAACTATTTCACTCTGATTTTCTTGATAGACTAATTCTTATGCAATTGATTTCAAGTTCAATTGAGGACTCAAGAATTTAACGAGTTCCCAGCAACCATGCGGGTACATCTCGTGGGAGATTACACCTCCCAAATCCACTATCTTCAGAAGAAATAAACGATCCAAGAAACCCTTCTGGTGAAAAGGAATTTCTCGATCAAAGTTGCCAAGATTACAGAGATTTCACCTATACAAAAGACTACCCAAATGAACGAGAATCTCAAATGAACGAAGAACAACCCACTGAAAAATAAAGAGCAACTCTCCCCGAAAAAACCCCGAAGATCCCTTTTTCCTTCTCTCGGCTTTTTCTTGTTCTCTATTATTTTTCCCTTTGTGAAATAATGTCTCTCACCCCTTTTTACGAAATGTGCAGCTTCCTTTTCTTTTATACTTGAACTTCTTGATTGGGCTTTAGCCCAGTGTCATTATTCGAGGCCCAAATAATGAGCCCAAATATTGTTGAAGCCAACTTATCACATTCTCCACCTTTGGCTTGCGACAATATTTAAGCGAAACCCTAGTTGTCTACTTCATTTTTTTTTTCTCGATTACTTTTGCATGCGGCGTGACTTCGCCTTCTTTTCTCTGTAATTCCTTTGGCCATTTTTTATTCTTCTTCCTTCAGAAAGCTTCTCTTTGTCTCTTCCGCAGCTTGCGATTCCCTTTCATAAATCGCACCAGATTTCTCACTCACAGAAAACACAAAACCTCTGAGACTTTTTTTGCCTCTCCGCGATTTTTACAAACTTCTGTTTTAGATCTGTAGCTTTCTCCCGAGACTTCTTCCTTCATCGTTTTTTTTTTTCGTTGTCTTTGAGTTTCTTTTCTTTGTTCCTTTTGCATGTTGAGATAATGACTCGGATCTGACTTATACCGGTTAGATCTGACTTCGATGAGATCGGATCTGACCCTGCCTTGGTTAGATATGACTCCGATGAAGTTAGATCTAACCTTCTCTGCCCCTGCATGCCCCATTCGCTAACTTATCAACCAGAACCAGTATCTGAAAGGTTACGGTTTCTGGTTGGTCCTTCCTCCAAGTAACCCATTTCGTAATCTCTAGGGCGATTAGATTACGATTAGTCTTGAACTAATGACTATGAGTTACCTGGGATTTTGGTGGACTAGCTGATTTTTAGAAGTTCACAGCATAGTTGGTACTTCTCACCAGGGATTGACTTTGTTAGAAAGTCAGCTGGGTTTTTGCTTGTATGAACCTTGGATAATACAATATCCCCATTAGCTATAATATCTCTGATAAAATGAAACTTGGTGTCGATGTGTTTTGTTCTTTCATGGTGAACTGAGTTTTTTGCTAGGGCTAGTGCACTTTGAGAATCACAATGCTGTAGAACTCTTTCCTGACAAAAACCTAGTTCAGTACACAATCCTTTAAGCCAAATACCTTCCTTCACTACTGACGCCAATGCCATATATTCGGCTTCTGTGGTTGATAGAGCTACAACTGATTGTAGACTAGACTTCCACGAGACTGTGTTACCCCCCACCTTGAAAACATATCCCGTGATTGACCTTCTCCTATCTAGGTCAGTCGCGTAATCCGAATCAGAAAACCCCTCAATTACTATTTCTGAATTTCTTTCAAAAATTAGTTTCCTCTTGTATGCTCCTTTCAGATATTTCATAGCCCACTTTACTGCTAACCAGTGATCCCTTCCTGGCTTAGACATGAATCTACTTATTAACCCAACTGTGTATGCTCGGTCTGGCCTTGTGCCTACCATGCCGTACATTAAACTCCCTACAGCACTTGCATATGGCTTCCTTTCCATATGTTTCTCTTCTGTTATCTGTTCTTCTTCAGATAAACTTCTCAACTTCAGTTGAGGTGTTGTGGGAGTTATAACTGATTTAGAGTCAAACATCCCAAAGGTTTTAAGAACCTTTTCTAGGTAGTTTTCCTGTGATAACAGTAAGATACCTTTCTGTCTGTCTCGTATTATGTCCATCCCTAGAATTCTAGATGTCCTTCCTAGGTCTTTCATCTCGAATTCTTTGCTCAGGCTTCCTTTTAAATCTCTAATGACATCCCAATCTCCAGATGCTATGAGCATATCGTCTACATACATTAGAAGATAGACTGCTCTTTTCGTTTGTATATCTTTCATATACACACATGGATCGTAGGCACTTCTCTTAAAACTCAAAGTCTTCATGAAGCTGTCGAATCGTTGATTCCATAACCTGGGAGATTGTTTCAATCCATATAAAGATTTTTTAAGTAAGCATACCTTATTCCAGTCTCCTCTCTTGACATACCCTTCTGGTTGTCTCATGAGAATCCTTTCCTCCAAATTTCCATGTAGGAATGCTGTCTTCACGTCCATCTGTTCTAGCTGAAAATCAAAATTAACCACTAGAGAAAGCATCAGTCTAATAGAGACATGTTTCACTACTGGAGAAAATATTTCGTTATAATCAACTCCCTCCTTTTGTGAGAAACCCTTAGCTACTAATCTTGCTTTGTAGCGTTGTTTCTCAACCCCTGGAATCCCTTGCTTCCGCTTGAAAATCCACTTGCATTCCACTAGTTTTTGATTTTCTGGCTTTTCGATCAACACCCAAGTGTTGTTCCTCTTAAGAGAGTCCATCTCTTCATCTGCTGCTTGTTTCCATTGCCTGCTGTTTTTGCTTCTTAAAGCTTCTGCAATTGACTTAGGTTCATTTATCTCTAAATCATTTTCCACTGATAGAGCGTAGGCTACAAGATCAGTGTCTTCAAATCTGGATGGAGGTCTAACATTATTCCTTCTTACTCTATCTCGAGCGAGGAGATAATTTTCCAGTTCTGATTCCCTTTCTTGAACTTCCTCTATTTCCTCTATATCCTCAACATGTTCTGATTCGATTTCTTCACTGTTGATAGCTCCACCTTGATCAAGAGACCATTTATTAATAAATCCATCTGGTGAAGGTCCTCTTTTCAATTCATTACTGAATGATACCCGTCTTGACTCTTTCTGTCTCACTGATTTTTCTGGTTGCCTATTTCCATTTTCTGAATTTCCTGTGTTTATTGTAGTGTCTTTGTATACTTCAGATTCGTTGAAAACAACATTTCTGCTAGTAGTACACTTTCCTTCTTTATTCTATACCCTTTTATTCCAAAAGGGTATCCCACAAAAATTCCCTTTTTGCTCTTGGATTTGTCTTTCCTTTCTCAGTATGAACGTATGCAGAGCATCCAAAACGCCTTAAATGATTAAGGTTTGGTTTGTGTCCTGTCCACATATGCTCTGGCAGTTTATCGTTTATAGTTGAGCAAGGCGATCTGTTTATCAAATAAACAGCAGTTGATGCTGCTTCAGCCCAGAAGCTCTGATCTAACCCTGCCTCGGATAACATACATCGGACTTTATCCATTATTGTCCGATTCATCCTTTTTGAAACCCCATTCTGTTGTGGGATATAAGTGCATGTCCTATGCCTTTTTACTCCTGCTTGCTTACACAGATTGTCAAACTGTTGATCACAAAATTCTAGACCGTTGTCTGTCCTTAAACATTTGAGTCTCTTATCTGTCTCATTTTCCACAGCAGCTTTCCATTCTTTAAACCTTAGAAATACTTTTTCTTTCGACTTAAGAAAATGTATCCACACTTTCCTATAATAGTCATCAATCATTGTCAGAAAATACCTACACTCACCTAGACTGTTTGGAGTATTCTGTGATCCCCACAAATCGGAGTGGACATATTCCAATATGTCTTTTGCTCTGTATTTTGTGGGAGAGAAACTCTGTCTATGAGATTTCCCTAAAATACAATTTTCACAGAATTCTAAATTTCCACTACTGCCTTTTGGTATATAACCTTCTTTTTCCAATTGAGCTAACCCACTACTACTTATATGACCTAATCTAGTATGCCATAGATCTCTCATATTATCCTTAGGATGACCTAGGCACACTTCACCTTCTAGAACTGTACCTTGTAAATAATACAACCCATTTGAGTACTTTCTTGAAAACACCTTTCTACCCTTACTGTAGAAAGTGATCAGAAAGTTCCTCTCTTTGTAATTGCATCCTAATTTCTCAAACATGCCGAATGATATGAGGTTTCTGCTCATGGAAGGCATATACCTAACATCGGTAAGAATTACCAATGTTCCATCTGGGTTTCTGATTTTTATTTTTCCAATACCTTTTACATCACTTTCGGTATTGTTAGCCATCAAAACCTTGCCTCCTTTAACCTCTTTAAAATCAAACAAAAGCTCCCTTTTTGGAGTGATGTGGAATGTGCATCCAGAATCCAGCACCCACTCATCCTGCCTATCCTGAACACTAGCAGTTAGAACAAACGGTTGATTCTGTTTTGTTGCCACATTCGTAGAATCTGTGTGTTTCCTTACACCTTTTTCGGGGCATTCCCTTTTTCAATGGCCCTCTTTTCCACAAATGAAGCAAGCTCCTTTATTTGCCTTGTTTGATCTATTCTTAGACTGTCCACGATTTCTGCTCTTGGATCTGCCCCGCCACGGCTGATTGCCTTTCTTTTCTGGCCTTCCCCTTTGCTGAGCAAACAAACCTTCTGCCTGATTTTTTAACCAACTTCAGGCTTTCATTTAGTTTCCTTTCTTTTGACTTTGCCGAGGCTGTAACTTCCTTTAGACTAAGTGTATCTCTTCCGTACTTCAGTGTTTCTTTCAACTGGTCGTAACTGGAAGGTAAGGAGCTTAAAAGCAATATGGCTTGAACTTCTTCAGATACGGTTACACCAATATTACTTAAGTCTGCAACTAACTTAAGAAATTCATCCACATTTTCATCAATCTTTTTTGCATCTGACATCTTGAATATGTAGAACTTGAGTTACAGGTAAATCCTATTCGGCAAGGTACTCTCGTTGTAGAGACTTTCAAGAGTAGCCCACATCGACGCTGCTGTCTCGCAGTGAATGATCTTGCGTAACACCTGATCACTCACATTAGTGATTATGATACTCATAGCTTTCTCTGATTTCTCAAGTTTTTCTGGGTTTTTTATCTTTACTGATATATGTTCTTTCCTGGAAGAACTTTCTTCTTCCTCTATGACAGGTGACTCAAGAAGCAGATCCTCATCTTTCAGGATGCTCTTTAATCCAGCTATCCCAAGGTGAACCATCATCTATACCTTCCACAAGGTAAAATCACCACTCCCGTCAAATCTCTCGACTTCATTCCGTAAAGTCATCATTGCTATCGCCTCCTTATACCCTCTTAAAGAACTCTCTGAATCTTTTAACAGATAATCAAGATTTTCTTTTAACCAATAGCTCCGATACCACTTGTAAACTATTTCACTCTGATTTTCTTGATAGACTAATTCTTATGCAATTGATTTCAGGTTCAATTGAGGACGCAAGAATTTAACGAGTTCCCAGCAACCATGCCGGTACATCTCGTGGGAGATTACACCTCCCAAATCCACTATCTTCAGAAGAAATAAACGATCCAAGAAACCCTTCTGGTGTAAAGGAATTTCTCGATCAAAGTTGCCAAGATTACAGAGATTTCACCTATACAAAAGACTACCCAAATGAACGAGAATCCCAAATGAACGAAGAACAACCCACTGAAAAATAAAGAGCAACTCTCCCCAAAAAAACCCCGAAGATCCCTTTTATCTTCTCTCGGTTTTTTCTTGTTCTCTATTATTTTTCCCTTTGTGAAATAATGTCTCTCACCCCTTTTTACGAAATGTGCAGCTTCCTTTTCTTTTTATACTTGAACTTCTTGATTGGGCTCCCACTGTCATTATTCGAGGCCCAAATAATGAGCCCACATATTGTTGAAGCCAACTTATCACAAAACCATTTTTTATATTATATAATTCTTCTATACTTCATCGAAATAAATGAAAATCCTAAGTTCTGATTCCGAACATCTATACTAAAAAGCTGCTCTGCTTGTTAGTTCCCTTCTACTTAGCATGAATTTATCGTAATATTTATATTTATCGTAACACACAAAAACTTGACACTTTCTCCGGTGCCTCACCATCAAACAAAACACATACATACTAAAATACAACAAGCTATTTCCACTAATTACCCACTTCTCTTCAAATTATATTGGGGGTATACATTTTCAAGTGTCTTAAAATGTGGGAGATTACTTATTCTTGAAGTGTAAAGATTCTTTCCAGACAAGCTTCTTGATGTCCTGTTCATCTAACGTTGTCTCCTCAAAGTCGAAGCTGAAAGGAGAGGGACACGTTGGTTCTTCGTTGATCTCATGGAGACTCGCCAAGTACGGCTGCTTCAATGCTTCTTCCACTTCCACATATCAATCAAAACATCTTGTTAGTATTCCAAAATATACTTCCACATATCCATTTATAGCATCCAAACATGATTAAAGCAACCTGTGATGCGTTTGGAAGGATCGAAAACTAGCATCTTTTCAGCAAGATCTAAAGCCATTGGGGAAATATCTGGGAACTTTTGTCTGAATGACAGTTTTTGAACATGTGGGAGCTGCTTTATGTACTTTCGCGTGTTATCGCTTCTCAAGAAGTGAAGATCAGAGTCATCAGGTGAACCTAAGAGCTAAAAATAAACAATAACAGAGAAATTCTTTAACACACTCACACACCAGTATAGTTGGATTCAGGTTTCGGTTGTTTACCTCAGTGATAAGTTTCAGCTGCTGAACATAATCTTTACCCGGGAAAAGTGTTTCTCTTCTGAGTATTTCCATGAAAATGCAACCAACAGACCAAATATCAATAGCTCCAGTGTATTCAGAGCAGTTCAGAAGCAATTCAGGTGCTCGGTACCATCTTGTTACAACATATTCCGTCATTATGTCTGTCTCTGTCGACGTTCTTGCAAGTCCAAAATCGCAGATTTTAAGATCACAATTCGAATTTAGAACCAAGTTGCTTGGCTTCAGGTCACGGTGTAGTACATTTGCAGAGTGTATGTACTTCAAGCCTCTCAAAATTTGGTAAAGAAAGTACTGAGCGGAAAACAAATATCAAGCAATTTTAGCTGTTAGAAAACATTTTATGTAAAACAGAACCAAGCAAAAGAAAAATACAAACTTTAGTTTCAACCAAACGGTAACAACGGTTTTATTATCTGATTATGATTTTGTCCACTGATCATCACTTGGAATCGAGATTTGTAGGAAATTTGAAATAGACCGACCTGACAATGGTCATCGGTTAGAGTTTGGCTGGATCTTATGATCTGGTGCAAATCAGTGTCCATCAATTCATAAACAATATACACATCTTCGAACCTCTCCTTCTCTGGTGGCTCGATTATATCTTTCATTTTGATAACCTGCGTAGCAATGTGAACACGTAAATCAACTATATATGTGTTTGTTGAACAAAGCCAAGAAGAAATTACATTATCGTGATCCATGTGGCAAAGGAGTTTGATCTCCCGGAGAGTTCTTTTAGCTTCGATTCTGTTATCGAACGCGTTTGCTATCTTCTTTATAGCAACCTCTTCGTTTGTCTCTGAGTTTGTCGCACAGCTGGAATCAGAAAATGAAAGGTGAATTAAGAAAAAGATTTGATTACATGTATGGAACAAAAAATGAGAAAAAGACTTACCAGACGATACCATAGGCACCTCGACCAACGGGTTGAATTGGAGGAATGTATTTTGAAGATAGTTCGAAAATGTTACCGAGTACATTGTACATAACATATCTACCATTATATGTCAAGATTCCTCCATCTTCCGTTTTCTCCATCTCTTCTTTGTTAGAACTTGGATCAAGACAAGTTTTATGATTAAAACCAAAGTGAAACAAGTTTTAAGCTATTGCCTTTGAAAAAGGAAAGTCAGGGAGTGCGAGGCACTTTTGCTTTTTGGTGGGCCAAATGAAGACAAAACCTTTTTCTATTTTGATCGTTGAACTTTGAAATTTGAATGAAATCTGCATCATTAAGTAAAATTTCAAAAGATTTCTTAGTCCATCGGATTGAAATGTTCTGACCTTCAAGCAATAACCAAGGATTTGCCATGAGTTATAATTGTTGAAAAAATAAAAAAGAAAGAGCATAGAGAAACAGCGACCACAACGGTTCGTTTTTTCTGTCGTTGTGTGCAAGAAACAGCTTCACGTTTGGATAATTAGGCTTTCAATTTTGGTGTCGACGCTACTCGCAGCGTCTTTGAAAATAACACGCCCAAAGCAAACAGGCCCATTTGATGGAGACTCAGCTTTATAACCCTATTGTAATTTTACTTTTTATATCGTTTGAACAAAATTTCTTAAGACCAAAGCTGCAGAAATACCAAACCAAAATTCCAAATTTTCAACCTAAATCAAACCGAAATTATAGACCTACGTACCGAACCATAGATACATGCTTTTTAAAAAAATGAGGGATGTGGGTGCGACGCCTAATACTTCGTCCCCTGTCATTTTGTCGTTTCCTTAGTCCAACGGAATCTACTTGTGCATGAGATGCGTTCACACCTGCGACCACCCGAAATAACGGAAATACCACTACCGAATGTTCACAACAAAGATCCTTCGATGCTAATTTCGTCAATTTACTCACAAATAAAATCAAAATTGACGCCTTTTGATACAATAGAACTTTGACAATTAATATCGAAATTATTCTGACGATTATTCTTTTCCCATACACCAACCCTTAATATACAAACGCGTGCGCTGAATCATAACCGTCGATTACATTGGCAAAAATTGACCACACGATATCTGTCATCCAACGGCATCTAATTGATCTACTAGAACTTTCTCTTCTTATTCCCGTCTCCAAACCATCTCTATATATATATTTCGTCTTTCTTCCTTAACGCTCTCGGAAAAGGACTCGTGTTCACCTCGTGCCCAACCACTCACATTTCTCAGTTTTTATCATTTCTCGAAAAAGGTATAACAGAATCTCTCTCTCTGCCTTGGATTTGTTTTCTCTTAATGGATAGGATCATCGTTATCCCTGGCTTGATCTGAATTGAATGATGTATTTATCATAGTAGGTCCTCGATCTGCTGCTGCCGTAGTTGTTGATATCTCTAGCGATCATTTTCCCTCTCATAGTTTTCTGTGATTCCATAGTTCTAGGTCTCTTGACTAATTTCCGGATAGAAGAAAATATTGAGGGATTAGGCCTTTTCAGCTCACTCGCCTGGTGTTGTTTTCTATCTATTAGCGTAGCTTCTACTTGTGTTTTTTGTTCTCCAGGATCCGTTTTTATACTCACGATGTTTGCATTTCTCTTCTGTTCACTACCCGTGTAGTGATTGATTCTGGTTTTTCATGAAAGGCTCCTGTTGTTTATGATTCTTGATTTGGTATCCATACGTGTCCAGTTAGGGGTTCGCTGAATTACGTCAGCTTTTGGTTTTGATCTGTTCTAAACTTTGATAGTGGGGCTCATATATATGTGCATTGTTCCCAGATTTTAGCAAACATGACCAAGAACTACCCAACAGTGAGCGAAGATTACCAAAAGGCTGTTGAGAAGTGTAAGAGGAAGCTTAGAGGCTTGATCGCTGAGAAGAAATGTGCACCCATTATGGTCCGACTCGCGTAAGTAACGAATCACATCAGTCGTGCGGTTTCTGAAGTATCTACGATGTGAGCTTCTCAAGGCTAACATGTATCTCTAACTGCAGATGGCACTCTGCTGGAACGTTCGAGTGCGCCTCAAGGACTGGAGGTCCTTTCGGGACAATGAGGTTTGATGCTGAGCAAGCTCATGGAGCCAACAGTGGTATCCACATTGCTCTTAGGTTGTTGGAGCCCATCAGGGAACAATTCCCTACCATCTCATTTGCTGATTTCCATCAGGTACATGTCTTAAAGATAAATATTCTTTGGTCAGAGGTATGAACTTTAGATTTTGTATTCACTTTGTCTTTTGGTGTGAAATTGATCATTCAGCTTGCTGGTGTTGTGGCTGTAGAAGTTACTGGTGGACCTGAAATCCCTTTCCACCCTGGAAGAGAGGTTAGTCATTGCTGTAGATTTGTATGCTGTGATTTAAGGTGATCATATGCTCGATGGATTGAGAAATAGTGTTATGCTATCTTAGTGGAGATGCCTAAACGTTAATTTATTCATGCTGGTAAATCTTTGTAATACTGAAATACGAAAATGATATTCGAGATTCGATTGTCTCTTGGTAACATGCGTATCTTCCTTTCAGGACAAGCCCCAACCACCCCCAGAGGGTCGTCTTCCTGATGCTACAAAAGGTTGTGACCACTTGAGAGATGTCTTTGTTAAGCAGATGGGTTTATCTGACAAGGATATTGTCGCTTTATCTGGTGCCCACACTCTGGTTCGTTCCTTTCCCAACTGCTTTAACACTTTTTTGTTTGTTTGTTATGACCTGCAAATTGTGATGAGTGATTGCATATTATTATAACACAGGGAAGATGCCACAAGGATAGGTCTGGCTTCGAAGGTGCCTGGACTTCAAACCCTCTTATTTTTGACAACTCTTACTTCAAGTGAGTATCCTAAGTTTCCGTACTCTGTAGGTTTTAATATATATAGAGGACACAATGACTGATATGTTATTAACTGATCATTAATACACAATCAGGGAACTTTTGGGCGGAGAGAAGGAAGGCCTTCTTCAGCTTGTCTCAGACAAGGCCCTATTGGATGATCCAGTTTTCCGTCCTTATGTTGAGAAATACGCTGAGGTATGCATCATTGCATCCTGTCCTTACTTTCTCTTTTCATGATTTGCGACAGAAGAGAATTCATGTTGCTTGTCACAACAATCTGTATCAGGACGAAGACGCATTTTTCGCAGATTATGCTGAGGCCCACTTGAAGCTTTCTGAGCTTGGGTAACAATTTTGAATATGCGATTCAATAGAAAAATAAATTGAATGATATGAGTGATGTTTGAATCTCTGTTGGTTTTAGGTTTGCTGATGCTTGAGCTGAGATGTGTGTGTTTGTCTCGGAGACTCATGGCTACTTTTGGTCGGGGACTCCTGGGATCGCATTGCATTGGAACTTTGTCACTTGATTGCTTGATGAACTCTCTCTGATTTGCGTTGCTTGTTTTTTCTCTTGGTGGGGAGTTTGTGATTCGACGCAGATCCGTTGCGGTTTTAGTTGTTAAGACATTTTAATAAATCAATTTCACCCACGATTAGACATCATTCCTCATTTTTCACGTTTTTGCGTAGTTAACCTGCTTATTGTTGTTGTTCAACTCAGTCCGACATTTTAATAAATCAATTTCAACAAATGGATGAAATCTAGAAAGGTTAAATTGGCAATTGCTGAGGTTGCAAATTAGGGAACCTTTAAACGAACTACTAATTGACGGGGAACGCTGTCGATGTTGATCGCATGCCCAGGCGGCATTCGCCTATTACGATTACGTGATAACGAACAACGGCCGCGGCGAAGGAAACAGAGAGCTTTTTGAATTCATGTGCCATTCGCAATGATTGCTATTCATAACTTTTTTAAATATCAATCTTTCTTTTGCGCTTCACTAAACCGAATTTCTTTTATTTAGTTCTCTTTACGTTATCTATGGAAAAATGTTATTTTAATTTTTCTCGCAACAAACAAAAATTCATATCTTTGGTTCATAATCCTCTTTGGACCATAGACCAAAATGACTTTGATGGTTCGATTAGTTCATTCTTTGTCGCCGGTATTTGAATTCATGATTTTTGTCTTTTGGGTGGCTAACCAGTATACATGTATTACTATTTTCATTTTGAACATTACTTTTGATAAAATACATAAAAATAAGACCTTAGTCTTTGATTGGTCTACGTTGGAATCACATCGTGACATTAACTAGCTGAGATTTTTTTACACCAAAAAACAAAGTCAAATGCAGTAATGAATATCGAAATTTTCCGAATCTTTTTTTTTTAAACTCTCAAATGCATGTTTGATCTTAGAAGTAGTTCTGCCTAAGAATTAATATGAGAATATTGGATAAATGAAGAATGTGAAAGCTTCTTTCGAGCTAAGGAAGAAGATGAAGAAACTCTGTTTTTATTATTTTCACTCGGTTATTCATTATATACGCTTTGTCTACTTTTATAAAGAAAGAAATGTTGCAGTAGAAACGGATAAGAAGAAAAACGGCTATGATGCCATCTGTCCTTTAGCTCGTATCTTCACAAGATCCAAGAACCTGAAATCTGTTATGCGTATCCATTTCTGCAGCTCCTGATTTTGTACCATAGTCACGAATCTTTGCTTCTATACTGTCGTCATTATTTGCCGAGTGTTGAAATTGTTTGGGTCTTCGTATTTGCCATGAGCCCACTGTTCTCATTTTGTTGTCATGGGCTGTTTTCAACTCTGGAGTTGGTTTACGAGAATGGAGTGGCTTTTGTGAAACACATTCACACCGTTTGGAGGTCGAAGCTGTTATTTTGTGTGCGAAATTGGCTGTAACCGTTTAGTGAAGTCTTCTTTCAATTCCGTGTGGGTCACTTTTGTTCTGTACATTCTTTTACTCTTTAACCTACCTAAAAAGTATTTCAAAGCAATTATAGCTTCAAAAGAAAAGAAAAAACATTGTCGTGTTGAAAACAAAAAGAAATTAGCTGTACGAAGTGAGACGAAAAAGGCAATGCTATATAGATATATTTGTAAAGGGAGAGCATAAGTAATGGCGCTATAAAATATATTTTAATATTAAATTTCTATTATTTTTAAAAATTTATACTAATAATATTATATTTGGAATAAAAATGTTATTTTGAAATTGCCATAATATTTTCACAATTGAAATCATAGTCAACGAGTCAGACGTATCAATTTATGCAGGTGTGCAATAAACTTAGGTAACATCACTATAATTGGATGACACGATTAAATTTAGGCAGAAGTCATTGTTGGAAACAGAGATGATGTTGCTCTGTTTCAAGTAAATGAAACAGAGGATGTTGATGTTCATACGAACACGAGAGGACGTTTGGACTGTGAAGACAAAGGCCCAATTCAGAGTAGAAGAAATGGCTGCCCAATTGAGACCCAAGTTGGTCAGCGACAATACGTGGAGAAGCTGCCTGCAAACTCATTAATGAAGACTCGTACATTGCAGACTGCAGGAGACCAATCCCGTACAACTCAGAACGCCCATCCAGCTGTTGCAGTGGAGCTCAGGAATCGTTTCAGGCCTCTACAGCTACAGTCCAATTTCTAAGTTGTATCTCTTTAGTTTAAAAGTTTGAACGAGCATATATATATATAGTAATGTTGTAATGAACGTTAAGGAAGTAAGAATGAATTTCAGTTTTTAAAATTCTAAGTGTTTCTTTCAACTTCAGTTTATTCGAAAATCTATCATGGTATCAGAGCTTTGTTAAACCTTGAATTGGTGCTGTCATGGCCGAAGCTTTGAGTCCTTACCCTTTCCCTTCTCACATCCATGTTTCAAGTACGGTTACCTTGAAGTTGAATGACACAAATTATCTTCTGTGGAAAACTCAAGTGGAGTCCTTGTTGAGATGCCAGAAGTTGTGGGGTTTGTAAATGGACAGATTACAGCTCCTCCGTCCACGATTCTCACAAATGAAGAAGATGCTTTGGTCGAAGCTCCTAATCCTCTGTATGAAGCGTGGGTATGTACTGATGAACTTGTTAAATCTTGGATCTTTGGCACTTTTACAGAGGAAGTTCTCGGTTATGTGCAGTGCTTGGCAACTTCACAAGATGTGTGGCTTGCTCTTGCCAACAACTTCAATAAAAGTTCAGTTGCCAGGGAGTTCGAACTCAAGAGGAAGCTTCAACTGTTAAACATTTGTGGCAAGGATTTTTTAGTCTACTATAGAGAGTTCTGGGCTATTTGCGACCAGCTTAGCTCCATTGGGAAACCGGTGGAAGAGTCCATGAAAATCTTTACCTTCATGAACGGGCTTGGTCGAGAATATGATCCTATCACCACGGTTCTTCAAAGTTCTATGTCACGTTTTCCAACACCAAGTTTTAATGATATAGTGTCTGAGATTTCTGGGTTTGAATCGAAGCTTAAGTCGTATGAAACAACAGAGGACATGTCTCAAAACTTAGCCTGATGGTTCGTTGGATAAACTAAAAGCTCAGTTAGTTGCCAAGGGTTTTGGACAGCAAGAAGGAATTGATTTTGTTGAAACTTATAGTCCGGTAGTGAGGACCTCAACCATACGTATAGTCTTGAGTATTGCTACTGTAAAAAGGTGGGCTATAACTCAACTTGATGTCAAGAATGCCTTTTTACATGGTGAAATTCAAGAGGATGTCTTTATGGTTCAACCTCCTGGTTTTGAAGATGAACAACAACCAAAGTATGTATGTAAACTACAAAAGGCACTCTACGGGTTGAGACAAGCTCCAAGAGCATGGTTTGATAAATTTAGCTGTTTCTTGCTGGAATATGGTTTTGAATGCAGTAAAGCCGATTCATCGTTATTCACAGATCATCATGGAGGTCAAATTCTTATTCTCCTCTTATATGTCGATGATGTTCTTTTGACAGGAAACTCGTCCAAGCTTATTGATGAATTGGTAGAAGTCCTTAGCCAAAATTTTGCAATGAAAAATCTCGGCTCTCTACACTACTTTCTCGGAGTACAGGCTGTTGCACATGAGAATGGATTGTTTCTTAATCAAACAAAGTATATTGAAGAAATTCTAACTCAAACGGGTATGAGTGATGCTAATCCCATGCCTACTCCTCTGCCAAATCATCTTGATGCTGCCTTTCAGGATAAAGAGTTGTTTTCTGATCCATCCTACTTCAGAAGCATTGCCGGGAAGGTGCAATATCTCACTCTCACTCGTCCGGACATCCAGTATGCCGTAAACTTTGTGTGTCAAAGAATGCATGCACCAACGCAAACGGACTTCACCTTGCTCAAGAGAATTCTACGTTATATTAAAGGTACAATTCATTTTGGACTTTGGTTGTCTCGGCATAGTTCACTTGAGCTTTCTTCCTACTGCGATAGCGATTGGGCGGGTTGTCAAGACACAAGAAGATCAACAACAGGTTTTTGTATCTTCTTGGGTTCCAATATAGTTTCATGGTGTGCAAAACGACAACCTACGGTATCTCGGTCTTCGACTGAAGCAGAATATCGGGCCTTGGCGTATGCGGCTTCTGAACTTACCTGGGTAAATGCAGTTCTAAAGGATCTACGGGTTACGCAAGCTCATCCCGCATTATTATGGTGTGACAACCTGTCTGCAGTTCACTTATCTGTTAATCCAGGTTTTCACAGCCGATCTAAGCACATAGAAGTGGATTATCATTTTATTAGAGAAAAAGTTGCGTTTGGACAGATTGAAGTGCATCATATCACCTCAGAACAACAGTTGGCAGATATCTTTACGAAGCCTCTGCCTCGTAAGACCTTCTTGAATTTGCGTCACAAACTTGGTGTTGGCATTCTTCCCACCACAAGTTTGCAGGGGGATGTTGGAAACAGAGATGATGTTGCTCTGTTTCAAGTAAATGAAACAGAGGATGTTGATGTTCATACGAACACGGGAGGACGTTTGGGCTGTGAAGACAAAGGCCCAATTCAGAGTAGAAGAAATGGCTGCCCAATTGAGTCCCAAGTTGGTCAGCGACAAAACGTGGAGAAGCTGCCTGCAAACTCATTAATGAAGACTCGTACATTGCAGACTGCAGGAGACCAATCCCGTACAACTCAGAACGCCCATCCAGATGTTGCAGTGGAGCTCAGGAATCGTTTCAGGCCTCTACAACTACAGTCCAATTTCTAAGTTGTATCTCTTTAGTTTAAAAGTTTGAACGAGCATATATATATAGTAATGTTGTAATGAACATTAAGGAAGTAAGAATGAATTTCAATTTTTAAAATTCTAAGTGTTTCTTTCAACTTCAGTTTATTCGAAAATCTATTAGTCATTTGGGTCGTGGCTTGAACTAACCAACACTTGGCAACATCTTTGTACTTCCCTTTTTTGTAGGGAATCATTTTACAATTCTCTATAATCGATTTAAGTGATACTCGAAACCCAAACATTTGAATTTGAACCCCATAATGATATTCTGAAAATGTATAGCAATCGGGTGTGTGGTAAAAGACATATTAAATGAGTGGATTCTTATTTTAATTCAAACGCATACGTAACGATCTCTATGTTTCCTTGTATCCATTCCGACCTAGTGGACTCTTAATTATTATTAAATTTCTAGTCTAACGATTTGATAGAATTCAACTAGCACAAGAAAATAATTGGAGAAAAAGGTGTTGACGATTTGATCTGAAGATATGATGATAATGATGATGATAGGGTTACACTTACAGCATTTATTGAGCTCAATCAAACTAGCAATCTCTTAGTGTACAAAATAGTACAATCTTTGACCAATTGAATGAGTCCCACTATATATCTCACCATTGATTAGTAAAAATTGGTACTTCAGTTTTGTGTACGAAAAAAACGAAATGATATTTCAGTTTTATTTCCACTTTTTTAGAAAAGGCTTAACAAAAATTCCACATAGGAACTTTATCTCTTTTTTTTGACATCATTGAGGAACTTTATCATAATGTCGTTTCTTTGTTGCCTTTTTAGTGTATAAATGGGCGTGCAAATTGTTGTGATGCAATAGTTTTATTTGGTTGTGATCAATATTAGAGCTGTAATTTTAGTATATGTTGTTTGTTATAATTGATCGTAGATTTTAATCGCAGTGTTATTTTAATTAATGGTTAAAAAAATGTAACGAATGACATAACGTTTTACCAATGTAATTGATTATATATAATTATAAAAATTAAACAAACAACAATTTAACACCGTCATAATCGCATACTACCATGACTACTGTATATTTTTTTGTATAAACTAATGATATATTCAAAGGACTAAAAATGCAAAATCATCATTTTCACATTTTACGTGAATTTACCAACACTTTTTATATCTAATTTTTATAAAAAACATAACAACACAGATCAGAATTTAAAGAAAACAAAGAAGAAAATCTGAAGTCATTTTCAAATGGAAAGATGAAGCTTAAGTAGTTGAGAGAACGTAGAGAGATAACAAAGCAGTTTGAAGGTGAAAGCAAGAGCACACCCAATAAGTAGCGATCCCACTTACCATACGTACGTGTCATTCTTCTATTTATTTGATTTCGAATTTTTTCTTAGGAACAAGTCGATACTATTGAATATTTGATTCATTGGGACCGCTGGAAATTAAGCATTGATCCAAGTATTTATATATCTTCTATAACACAATATACATAACTAAAATACAAAAAAGTGTTCCAAGAATATTGATTGATAAAAACAAAATACGATTCAGCAAAAATTAGGCAACCTACAATAATTAATCACTTGGCCTTTGGTGAATATATTTTTGAAAAAAGACATTAATAAACTTTACTATTACAAAATAATTTTTATTCATCATGGACTCTATAAACATTTAGAATAATTGGGGTTCTTAAATATTAGTTTCTATGTTTATATAGAAATTCAGGTGGATTGTTTTAAGAATAAATTGGGTTTCTTAAATATCCAAACTATAAATTGTAGGATAATTCTTAATATCAAGACACATGCTAGTTGCCACATAATATATGTTTCTTCATAACATGCATAAATATATTACTCTTCATAACATATTAACATGCATAACTATATATATATATAAGGTCTTTAATTTGATTCATATAGTATTCTGATATATAAAATCAATAATGTGTTGACATGTTAAATGATCTTTTATAGATATATAATTATATAATAGAATATGGACGTAAAGAGTGGAAGATAACCAATATTGTGAGTTATTATAGACTTTATGTAAGGAGAAAAATCAAAAAGAGAAGAAATTAACAGTGAGAAAGTCAAACAATCGTTGAAACACGAAAGCGTACGTGGCTGAATTTAGGAGCCACCGATCGTAGAGTAGAAATATGTTTCAACAAAAAATAATTATGTTATCACATTCGATTTGATGATGTCAGGTGTCCATCTCTCTTCGATGCATCAGTTTGTCTCTCTCCCTATAAATACACTTCTCTGCCCCCACCAAAAATCAGTACTTCACCTCAAACACACTATAATTTTCTCACTTTCTTCCCCATCCTAAGTTGATAATGTTTGATATGGAGAGTAACGGTGATGCTACTGCAACTATCATCTCTGCTTCTCCTCCGTTTTCACCGCGGGTGGTTCTCAGCCCATGCGCCGCATGCAAAATCCTGCGACGGCGTTGCGGAGGGAAATGCATTTTGGCACCATATTTCCCTCCAACGGAGCCGGTCAAATTCACCATCGCCCACCGCGTTTTTGGAGCTAGCAATATTATTAAGTTCTTGCAGGTACCTAACTATGCAGTGGTGTAATGGTTGTTTCAAAAACTTGGTTCATATATAGGTCATGTGAAAATTATACATGGTTTTGTAATGTCAAAAGAAAATCTTGTTTCAGGAACTTCCAGAATCACAAAGAACCGATGCAGTGAACAGTATGGTGTATGAAGCTGGAGCTAGAACTAGAGATCCGGTTTATGGATGTGCGGGTGCCATATACCATCTTCAACGCCAAGTGAATGAACTCCAAGAACAGATTGCAAAAGCTCAAGTTGAGATTGTGAATATGCAACTTCAAAGATCTAATTTAGTAGAATTGATTCATAACATGGACCAACCAATCCAAGACCAACATAATATGTCATTTCAGAGTTCCTTAGAAAATTTTGATGAGTTCATAAGCAGCCCCGACGAAGAGAGCAATGATTTGGGATTCCTTGAAGACAATTTCAAAACAATGTTGTGGTGGGATCCTCTTTGGACATGATTAGACTACTTCACTACGCCCTTTAGTAGTTACTCAAGGTTAATTAGCATATGCATATTTTAGTCACAAGGATGTAATCTATGCATGGTAAATTTTCAAAACAATTCAAATGTCCCAAAAATGTATTTGTTAGATGATAGTTATCGCATCATTAATATATTATTTCACGAACATTTTAACAAAATAATATTATTTTATTAACAAAAATATCGTATTAACATCTAATTACCAAAATAAGTTTTAAATAAATATATAAATGAGTTCAAATTAATATAATATTTATAATATATATATATATCATTATTATTAATTTGGTTAGATAATCAATATATTTTATTAAACTAACTAAAAATACTATTAAATTTATAAAAAATAATTATTTTTTATTTACTTTACATATATATAAATTAAATATTAAAAATAATTTTAAATAAAAAAATTAAAATTATATAAATATTTAATTTATATTTACTATTATTATATAATTTGTAAATATTTATGAGTGGGAATAAATCTTAGTTGCTTTATTACTCTTATATATGGTTAATGTTGGTACAATTGACCGTGTTAGCTCTATTCTCTTCTTCTGATCCAAAAGTAATGAAATGGGTAATCACAGGCCTATTTATTAACGGGCCCATATTTGTTTGGACGATTACAGTTTTTACAAACTTGTCGTCTCGCCGGCTCACAGCCAGTTGGTGACTCAGCAAGCACGCCGATTATACATAATTCCGATGATAATAGGGTGTCCAATATAAGACGTTATTATTCATACTATTATTTTTGTGTGATATACTTATAAATATTTTTATATCTTGTCAATAACTTATGTAAGCTATTAAATTTACAAATCATATTATATTTAGAATTGTGAGGACGGAGAGGAGCCGGAAAATCCGACGAGCCCTAAACCCCTCTTCTCTTTGATTTTTCGAGAAATCGTTTTTCTGGAATGGACTCTGTTGCGGGGAGGAAGTCTGCAATTTCTCAGGGATCGTCAACTTCTCCGAAGCCGTCCAAGTTCTCTGTGTACCGGAACCCTGCTCTCGCCGCTGCTTCCACCGCTAATAGCCTTCGTCCCTCAAAATCCGTCCTATTATTCATATTCTTGCTCTCTACCGCCTCCACTTTGTCTCTCGTTTATTTTATTGCTGGGTACGTGCGAGCAATAGCTTGAACTTGATACTGGAGTAAAGCATTGCCTCTTAGTCGTGTTGTTAGAGCATTTGCATCTATGTTTTGGGATATTTCTGGTCCTAGAACTTTCAGAATTTAGGCTTTAGCGTATTTCGTCTTGTCTGTGATTTAGGATGGTATGTTGCTCATATGAATCCCAATCTGGGAAAGATCTATCACCACGATGAAACTCGCAACCGGAAAGTTCTTATTAGGCATCAGTGTGGACTAATATCTTGCTTGCTTCTATGTTGCAGGGAGAAACGCTTGACCAAGGCTTTAACATTCGGGGAAATTTCCCAAGAGGCAGCTTGTGAGTTGCATTTCCACCTCGACGATTCCCTTTTTCCTTGTGTCTTTTACTTTCATTAAGTATCTAAAATCTACCTTATGCTTCAGATGTCACTGTAAAGGCGTGGCAGGGGCTGGTGACTTTGTTTTGTGTTGGAGCAATGATGGCTTTGTCCAAAGGCATATCTCTGCACAGAGCAAAGTTTGCTGCACGGGCAGAAATTAACTCTTCAGAGGATCATTTTTCTCTATCAAATCGCCAGCTTGAACTTCTTGGAATAAAGAAAAAAGCTGAGCAGGGTGTATCGGAATTTCCAAAGAGTCGCCCCACATCGAAACCTTCACAGTCATTTGAGCCGCTTGTCCCGATACATCAAACACTTACTGGTTCAGTGCATAGGTCGTCCAGTGGTGGGGATAAGCTGCATTCCCGTAATGGGAGTCAGATTAGTCCATTTAACACTCCATCCAAACAAATGGGTTCCCCGTCTTTGTATCTTGTCCCTCCTAGCTCACCAGCATCTTCTAACCGTGCTTCATCTGGCCAGGATAAGGCTCTTTCTAGTCCTTGGTCAGGTAGACGAAGTTCTGTAAAAGACATTGCCACAGAGGAGCAGCTTGAGCATCTTTTGGCAGAAATAGATGAGAAAATCACTGAGTCTGCTGGCAAGATGCTGTCGCCTCCACCAACAGTTGGGAGTTTTGCCATGGCTAGTCCAAATACTGTTGGTGGTTCAAATGGTGCATCTGGGACTAACAGGAGTACACCATTAAGACCTGTTAGGATGTCTCCTGGTGCTCAGAAATTTACGACTCCCCCAAAGAAGGGAGAGGGTGATTTCCCCAACCCAATGTCCTTAGAAGAGGCTATCGAAGGTTTTGGGCACCTAGGTGTGTATCCTCAGATAGAATACTGGCATGACCGACTAAGGCAATGGTGTTCCTCAGTTTTGCTCAAACCTTTGCTTAACAAGGTTGAAACCAGTCATATTCAGGTTTGTTTCTGGAGTCACATTACTTTTCCAATGCTTGTGTCCGCTGATGAATGAGTTGATTACCACTTCCGAATCTGAGGCAGATGGAGAATTTTTGTTTCCTTAGGTTCTTATGCACATTTATTTAAATTTTTTATGTGTGCAGGTAATGCAAAGTGCATCGAAGCTAGGTGTTACTGTCACAATAAGTCAAGTTGGAAGTAATCTGCCAACAAATGAAACAGCTACCACTGCTTTACCGGTTGATCAAACAAAGGGGTGGCAGCTATCTTACTCTCTCGATGAAGATGCACTTCTTCATCAATTACGTGCTACCCTTGTACAAGCTATTGATGCTTCCATGCGTAAGTAACTTTCCTCAAACTTACTTAGTTGAAGTGCTTATCTGCTGTCTTGAAATTAATTTGATCAACTGGTGTTAAAAAAAAATTAGTTAGTCAACTTAAGATTTGATTTTCGTCAATAAAATATACTGAAGAATCGTTAATCGATTGGATAACTAAGAGGGATTAATGGTATCGTTTCAATTTATCTGCTGTTGCTAAATGTTTCGGTCTCCATATAGCTGCTAAATGTTTGGATCTTCATATAGCTGCTAAGTTTTTGGGTCTTCATATGGCTGCTAAATTTTTGGGTCGTCATATAATTGCTAAATGTTTGTTCTGCCATCCGCAGAAAAGCTGCGAACAGAGAACCAGCAGTTTCAGCCACAGCAAGCGGCGCTAGTCCCTGTCATGCAGGAATGTGTTGATGCTATAAGCGAACATCAGAGGCTTCAGGGCTTAATGAAAGGAGAGTGGGTCAAGGGTCTACTTCCATGCAGCAGCATTCCAGCAGATTACACTGTGCAAAGAATCCGAGGTATCAAACATTCAAATAAAAACAATTCCATCATGATTAATAGCCGAGTAATCATGACCTCTTAACACTTGGCTTTTTGCAGAGCTTGCGGAAGGGACTTGCGTGAAGAAATATGAATACAACGGAAGGGTAGATACTCGTGAGAGAAACAAGAAATGGAGCCTGGAGCCTCCAACCGATTCTCATCTGCTTCTTTACTTGTTCTGTGCCTTCTTGGAACATCCAAAATGGATGTTACATCTGGACCCCAGCACTTATACAGGGACTCAGGCGAGTAGGAACCCTTTATTCTTGGGGGTTCTGCCTCCAAAAGAGAGATTCCCAGAAAAGTATATTGCAGTGGTAGTAGGTGTACCTTCTACGCTCCATCCTGGTGCATGCGTGCTTGCCATAGACAAGCAAAGCCCCCCGACGTTTGCCTTGTACTGGGATAGGAAGGTTCAGTTTACTCTTCAGGTAATGACAAAGGCTTTATCTGAATTAATTGCGTTTTGCATATCCAAAGTATCTGAAAATTGGTACCGGAAATATAGGGAAGAACAGCGTTATGGGACTCAATGTTGCTTATGTGCCACAGAATCAAGGTCGGATATGGAGGTATTGTTCGTGGGATGAATCTCGGTTCTTCAGCCCTTAACATTCTACAAGTTGTTGATTCCGAAACTGACGATTAAAACTCATTTGCCCCATCTAACATTTTAAGGAAGCTGGATTTTGCTTCAGACAGCGCTAAGTTTTATTAGGGTCGTGGATGTGAATTGTTAGGAAAACGCCATCTCATTTTCCCGCTTATTAGACGCAACTGTAGTGAGATTACTCCTCTCTGTGGGTAGCAACTTTTTTTTTTTTTTCTCTTTTGCTCCACTTTTGATGGACAAAAAGCTGAATATTTATTCATCAATATATTTAAAATGCATGAAAAGTTGAATGCGTTTCAGAACCGATGCATTACTCACCCCGAGTCTATCTCAAGGTTACTCTTTTTTTTGTCACAAAACCTTATCATTGGTTTGATTGTTACTAAATGATCCACTAAAACACGAAATTTCAAAGCACAATGCAGTTGCTCGTAGAATGTAAGAAATCTCGACTGCTTAAACTTCTGTCCCTGTTTAAGCGTAAAAACTGAAACTTTTAGCAAAATCAGTATGGGTTTGAAAAACATATAACGCCAAAGACCTCTCCATGATCTCTTCCCTCGAACTTTGAAGCCACGTCTATCTAACTAATGCTGAAAGTCATAACTGCATAAGCAAAACTGGAAAAACAAAGGGATGAATCACAGTTCCTTGTCTTCAAGCTGTGCTTTTTCTGCTGCCTTTTCAGTTTCCTCTACAACAAACGTCTTGAGCGATTCAACGTCTCGTTTCCCTGTGTTTACAAACACATGTATGAAACAAAAGAAGATCAACTTATGTAGTATTACTTAAAATAGGATATAAAAAATAAAGGTTCATCCAAATATGCATGTGATTGTGTGTGTGCCTAATAGCTGTTTGAAAACAAATCTCATCTTTCAAAACCATGGGTGCATATAAAACAGCAAGTGTACCTTGATATCTTGAAACTTCTTCGCCATTGTAAAATAGCTTAAATGTTGGATATGAGTGAATCTCAACTTTGGTACAAACAGCTCTGCTTGTACCACAATCTACTTCACCAATCTCTATTGCATCGTCTCCTTCCATTGCCATTCCCAATTCTTCCCATAAATTCCCCAATTTCTTGCTGACACTCAGATCCAATTTCATTCATCAACAAATGATAAACAAAGCCGAATAACTCTGTTACCTATTTTCAGAAAACAAGAATACTAACCAGTGCTTACACCATGGGACACAAAACTTTACAAACCACGCAGTATCCTTCTCCTTCACCTAAACCAATAAACATGGAGAGACTACAATCATCACATTCTACGAATGTACACGAAAGTACGAAACACCAAGGGATGCAACCATCTGGAGGCTAAACTTTGTTACTCGAAAAATTGATCTAACCGCCAAACTCAAAAATAAGACGACAGAGCCAATGAAGATAAGCATAATGTTGAGATGGGAGTTGGCATCTATAATTAATCAGAAGAAACATCTAAATCTTGCGTTCCCACATGTAGAGATATTTTCATGATATGGCAAAAGAAGGGCTTCCAAATCCTTACCTTGTCAGAAAAGGTTTCTGGGGTTAGTGTAATGACTTCCGCATTCGTCAATTCAATTGTAAGAGAGAGGCCAAGTATAATCATCGCAGCAACAAGCCCAACACCGAGTTTCATCGTAGCAGAACCAAGTTTTTCAAGCTCACCAATTTTGTAACTGTAAAAAAAATAATTGCTTTTAACCATTCTGTATCGAAATTT
The DNA here is from genome assembly GCA_018901935.1 of Pugionium cornutum. Classification (NCBI taxonomy): domain Eukaryota; kingdom Viridiplantae; phylum Streptophyta; class Magnoliopsida; order Brassicales; family Brassicaceae; genus Pugionium; species Pugionium cornutum. The sequence goes on from CM032156.1 coordinate 5,540,762, forward strand.
CATCAAGAAACTTCTTAATCTCTATGTAATTTACAGCATATATCAAAAAGAAGGAATTATGCAATAAAAAAACTTTCAAAACCTTCAGGGCTTAATCGAATTGCTAACAAAACAAGTAAGTTTTCCTATTCGACATTCGGGTTTGGATCTGATGAAATTCCAAAGAGCCTAACAGGTGGAGATGCGTTAACTGAAAAAAGAAAGAAAAAACAATTCAATTTGAAACCAATACAAAGGAATCGAAGCGAAATTCAACGGAAGAAATCAAACGGATCAGATAAGAGGGAAGGGGATGGATCTTAGATGTGTGTCTGAATCGCTTACCTCTTCGAAGCAATCCTATCAAAGAAGAATCTTTTGTTTGCTGTTGATGTAAAAGTTAAAAACTTGAAAGAACCGAACCATTGGAAATACAAGTAGCCGTCCTTGTGGGCCGTAAAGAGAAGATGAAAGCTGGGCCCATAATAGGCTCAATACCAAAATCTGTTGGGCTCCACAATTTCAAGGGAAGACAGAATCGTGCAGTCTCCCATAAACCTTTTACCCTTGTAAAACGTTTGAGAGCTTTCTATTGATTTTCTCCTGTGTCTCCGTCTCCGTCAACGTCAAGTCCTTTATTTCCGGTGAGTTCTTACTTCCTCGTATCACTTCGTGTATAAGATGTGGTGTGCTTTGTCGACAACCATCGCCTACTCTAGCACTGAAATTGATTAATTTGAGGTCACAGGGAGATAGTTCCTCTTTCAGTCTCTGAACATAGGTTAATTTTTCTTTTTTGCAGACTTATCTTCTGTCGTTTTCTGACCAATGATCATGGAGGAGATCACAAAACCGGGCCTTCTCGGAAGAATAAAGATGTGAGTTATGCTTTTCCTATGATGAAGAAGTTCAGAAAAACAAATCTCTATTTAGAACAAAAAGAGCAAATAGCTTGAATAATCAAGGAATTATGTGCTTTCACACACACAGACACAAATACTTGTCTGTTTGAATATGCCTCATGTTTTTTTTTTAACTGGTTTCGTTTTATTATTGTAACTGTCTCAGAGAAGCTCCACAAGTAGCATCCGTGTTGAGAGAAATGAGGGAAGGTCTAGATGTAGTTAGGAGCAAAGCGGAGGCTCTGACTGAAAAGGTAAAGAGTCAGATATTACAGCATGTCTTTTTTGCCTCATGATTTAATTTAACGTCGTGCTTATTTAACGTCATGTTTTTATAGTATAATTTTAATTTTCTTCTTTTATCTCAATGTAACCACGCCAGTGTAATGGGTCAATGTTGCTCAAATATAAATGGATCTATTTAAACAAGCTCAAATTTAAATGGATCTATTTAAACAAGTTCAAATTTAAATGGGTGTAAACCGACAAGGTTTAAATGGGTGTAAACCGACAAGGTTTAAATGGGTGTAAACCGACAAGGTTTAAATGGGTGTAAACCGACAAGGTTTAAATGGGTGTAAACCGACAAGGTTTAAATGGATAGAATTCGTTTTAAATTCATAACTTTCATTCTATTATGGTAAACCCTAGCTCGATTCAACTTCACCCTAAGCACTGAACTATTCTGCGATATCTCTGAGGTACACGTCTCTTGCGCATACACGATCTGATTTTCTTTACTCTTCGACCTTTTTTTGCTGAAATACTTTCGACACTTCTCGTTTGTTTGTTATCATTTCTTTCTGTTTAATTCTTCTTTACATTTATCTCTTTCATTCGATTTGTTTGGTCGTTTTCAACATCTAAGTTTGAGAAAAGGCCAGAAGACGCCCTATATCTCCAAAACAAATCCCAAAGTTCCTTTTTTTGTTCTTGGCAGTGTCCTCTTCTACTGGTCCAATAGTAATGAGAATTGGGCTATCTCATGCCCATTTAATAGCGGATCCGTATTTGTTACAATGCTCTTTTCCGCACCATAACGCTTTCTACAAATTTCGAAGTGTCGTCGGCTGCCAGTTGTTGACTCAACAAGCACGTTGAGCTTAACTAGATTGTTGCGCGATCTCGGTTGACTCACTCTCGATATACGTGGCTTACACCAGAAGAAGCCACGTGTAGATGTCGTCGGTTCCACAGAGAACAATCCTCGCTTTCTCGCGCAGCATCCATCTTTCTGCGTCTCGTCGAACCTCCTTTCTTTTTCGATCATCTTCTCCTTACGTTACCTTCTCTCGCTCTCTGTGTTTTAACTCCTCAACCAGTTCTTCTCCGTCGTCGGGTATGCCTCGGAAGCAGGTGGACGACATTAATTTTTTTGTGTTTGGTTTTCTGTTTTTGCCTCGATTAGTTTTTTGTCCTAGAAATCTGGATGAACAAGTTCTGGGTTTCATACTCTCTCAAAATCTGCTACTTCTGGGTTTTGATTGCATCGTTGATAATGTGCCCCGAATAGAAAGTTAGTTGTGCTTTGAAGTAATGCGAGTAATGGAGTTTTTATTTGGCTTCACGAGTATGGAGTTTTGATTATCTGGCTACGTGTTTGACTTTTTCAATCTTGAAAACGGAGTTTTTCCGTCTAAAAGTCTTGATTTTCTGGAGTTCTTTATTGCTTTTTGGGGTTAAGAATTGATGTTTACATGACTATGACTTTCCTTTTGTTTTTTTGTGTTGGCAGAAAATGAGAGCTCACGCTGAGCAGAAGTGGCAAGTAGAGCCGAAGATGGATGCGCCATCTGATTCCAGGGATCGTTCGGCATCCATTGCCTCCGAAGCAATAAACGCCCAATTTGGTGGGTTGAGTCTTGAGGAAAGCAATAGTAACACATCAGCTTTCTCGCAGAAAAGCTCATCTGGAGAAACAACACCTCAAACAGTTGGTCTCAATCTGAGCAAAATTTTCGGAGGCAATTTGTTGGAAAAATTCACTGTGGACAATTCGACTTATTGTCATGCCCAGATTAGAGCCATTTTCTATCCAAAATTTGAGAACGAAAAGACTGACCAAGAGGTTATCTTTATTAGTGCTCTTTCTATGACTAACTTTAGTTTGCCTTATTTCATCTTGCATTTATTTCGCTTTTGGCAGATAAGAACAAGAATGATTGAGATCGTATCTAAAGGGTTGGCAACGTTGGAGGTATCAACAACCTATATACACTATATGTGCATACTTGTATTGACACTAAGAAAGTTCTAACTGTCTATGTGTCTATTTAATGCTCCTTTTGCAGGTATCTCTCAAGCATTCAGGTTCTCTCTTTATGTATGCTGGTCACACGGGTGGAGCGTATGCAAAGAACAGTTTTGGTAATATGTAAGCTCATTTGTTACAAGCTTCATTTTTTCATTAACTTTCATTCTTAATTCGTGATAAGCTCTTCACAATGAATCTTAGACAAAGGGAAAAACACTTTTGAATAAACCCAAACTGAAGCTTCAAATTTGGTTACCCTTTGCACTTAGAACATTGACTACTCCCGCATTTCAGTTTTATGAATTAATCATTTAGTCATGTCGAGAGAAATGTCTGATAATGTTTCTCCTCCTGATGGTATTGGTGCTGCGTTTATGGATAAAGATTCCACGCCATATAGAAGCTGTACTAGACATAATGAAAACATCTTTGTCAAATGCTTTTTACTGCTTGCTTTTTTTTTACTTCTGATGTTGTCATGTTGCTTTAATTGTGATCGTGACTATAGGTTCACCCATATGGTAATCCAATATTTTGCAGTTATACTGCGGTTGGTGTATTTGTTCTTTCACGGATATTCAGGGAGGCTTGGGGAACTAAAGCCTTGGAGAAGGAAGCTGAGTTTAATGATTTTCTTGAGGTATTTCCATGGACAATCTTAACCAAAATTCCAAGTGGCCGAGGCTCAATCGATTTCCAGAAATGGCTATCTCATAATAAATCATTTTCTCCCAGAAAAATCGCATGTGTATATCAATGGAACTGGTAACAGCTGTTCTTGGAGATCATGGTCAACGCCCAATGGATGACTATGGTGAAGTTTTTTTCCTTCTTTTTAGGCATTCCAGAGTGAATGCTTTTCATGATAGATGTGTCTTATTTATGAAAGTCATTTAAGTATGCTAAAGTTTCTTTCAAAAAAATGTTTACATCTTGCAGTTGTAGTGACAGCTGTTACCGAGTTAGGTAATGGTAAGCCCAAGTTCTATTCAACTTCCGAAATAATTGGATTTTGTCGGAAATGGCGTCTACCAAACAATCACGTTTGGCTGTTTTCCTCAAGGTAACTTAATTCTAGTCGTTGATACTATTGTCCTTTGTAATGTTGCTCTTAACTCTCATTTTACCTTGGGCCCTTGTTGTTTTAAATAGAATTGTTAGTGAACACTGAACAATGAGTTTGAAATATTTTTAGCTAATTTTTATTATAAAAGTTTCTTGTTCCCCGAGGCTTTGATATCTGTGGACAATCTTGGTTAGACAGCTTGAAATACACATTTTTTGTCAGCTTGTTCAACCTAACCCCTCTAAGAATGTGCTGATTGATTCTGGTTGATGCATTTACTGGTCCAACTGCATATTTCAAGCTTTAGAAATTTAGTGATCCTTGTAGGAGCAGACATATGCTGATATGTTTGGATGCACAGACTCTCTCCAAACAATTTTTATCGGACAGAGTGTCGTGAGAAAATGAATGTTTTAACAGTAGTGGTTGCGTGTATTTTGTTAAAAAAATGTGAAGGAAATCAGTCACCTCTTTTTTCGCCGCGTTTGATGCACTCTGTGAAGAAGGGATAGCAACCTCAGTCTGCAGAGCTCTTGATGAAGTAGCTGATATATCGGTCCCAGGTAACGTTATTTTCTTTCTTTTGACTTGGAGAACTCATACTAGGTTTGAAGGAATTTTAACTTTGATGAAATTCCTGGATGGAAATAAGCAGGCTCTAAGGACCATGTTAAGGTGCAAGGCGAGATATTAGAGGGTCTTGTGGCACGTATTGTGAGCAGTGGGAGCACCATAGATATGGAAAATGTCTTGAAAGATCATCCTCCACCACCCTGTGATGGAGGTGCACTCTCTCTTCATTGTTTAGTTTTTAAATTAGTTTCATAATAACCAACTCTATCGAATGTATATTTAAAATCTTCCGTTTCTATGGTTTTTATTTATTTATTTCAGCTAATCTTGATTTGGGACTCAGTTTGAGAGAGATATGTGCCGCTCATAGATCTACTGAGAAACAGGTTCGAAAAGAAATTGAAATATGGAAAGCTTCTATCACGCAGATTTCTATGTTGTCATATCTAGATAAAGATTTACATTCTAGAGTTTTTTTTTTGTGGGTGTTGTAGCAGATTAAAGCACTTTTAAGGAGTGTTGGCCCAAGTTTTTGCCCCAGTGACTTGGATTGGTTTAGAGATGAATCTGTAGATTTGCATTCGAAAAATGCGGATAAATCTGTTGTAACAAAATTCCTGCAATCTCAGCCAATAGATTATTCCTCTAGTAAATTACAGGTAACATGTGCTCTGCGTCTTTGTTGATTTTAGCATATGAGCGTTTCCAGCTTTTTGAAATTATTGGTTGTAAATGTTCTTTCATGCAGTTAATAGTTACCGATTTCGATCTTTGCATTCAATAGGAAATGATACGCTTGATGAAGGAAAAACGTCTTCCAGCTGCATTTAAGTGTTACCACAATTTTCACAGAGCTAAGGACATATCGCCTGACAACCTATTTTATAAATTGGTTGTCCATGTGCACAGTGATTCAGGATTTAGGCGTTACCAGAAAGAGATGAGGTTATCTTTAAGACTTCTCTTGTTATATATATCCTTTTGTTTATCAACCTCAGAGAACTTTGATTTCTGTTTACTCAACCATACAATTACCGTGTTTCAGGCACACACCTAGTTTGTGGCCTTTATATCGAGGTAAGTACTTTTTTGCTTATCTTTAGCTTTTTTTCTTCAAGCCCATAACGAGGCACCATTTTCTAGTTCATTTGCTACATTTCAATAACTTTGTCCCTAGTTTCCGTAATTCCTAGTTCGCCGTATTAGATTTGGTTGTTTTGGTAGCAGACATGCTCTGAAAAGATTTCTGTTTCTCTTTGGATTTTTCTCCTATAGGTTTCTTTGTTGATATTAATTTGTTCAAGTCGAACAAAGAGAGGGATCCGATGGCTCTGAAAAGAATTGACAATGCTGTCAAAGATGCCAGTGAAAATGATGGTCAACAGAGAAAGGGTGGTTTGGCTGATGATGATACTAACCTAATGATCAAGTTGAAGTTTCTCCCGTACAAGGTATTTTTCTCAGGAAAGGTCTTTTCGCTAGAGGGATTTCTAATTTGCTCTTTTGCTGCATCTTTATCATGATGCTGCACATGTTTTCACTTCTTTGACAGTTAAGAACCTTTCTAATCCGTAATGGCCTATCAATTCTATTTAAAGAGGGGCCAGCATCTTACAAAACCTACTATCTTCGGTAAGGGCTTTCTCCCTATGTGTAAATTGTAGGTAGGGTATTTTTGGTAATCCCAGATTTTGACACATGCTTTGAATTGTAAATCATAATGGAGAGACTATAGTTTAGCATGTTCATTATGCTATTTATTGTGTATCTAAAAGAGCACCGTGGTGGAGATATTGGGAATTCTTGACATTATCAACCTATAACTTGATTTTTTTAATATTACTGTATCCAGGCAAATGAAAATCTGGGGTATTTCAGATGGAAAGCAGAAAGAACTTTGCAAGATGCTTGATGAATGGTAGCGGAATCACATTACTCTACACATGTAGACTAAGCTTTATATATTTTTTTTGTTGAAACTTATTTCCTGAGCAAACGGGTAACCTACTACCTAGATGCTGCTTTTGATCCAATAAAATTTTCAGCTTTTGGAATGTGGATTTATACCTTCGCAAAAAGGTTTAGCATCTCTACGTCTCTTCTCAATGTTCAGGGCTGCTTACATAAGAAGAAAATGTGGGGATAGACAGCTATCTTCAACAATATTTCTGAGTGAAGCTGAGCCATTCCTGGAGCAGTACGCGAAACGGAGCCCAGAGAACCAGGTTTTGATAGGGTCTGCTGGGAATCTAGTGAGAGCGGAGGACTTCTTAGCCATTGTGGACCTAGATGAAGAAGGCGATCTTGTAAAGAAAGGAGTGACGCCAGCTACTCCTGAGCCGGCTGTGAAGGAATCGGTCCACAAGGATGAGGGGTTACTTGTGTTCTTTCCAGGTATTCCTTTTGTATTCTTTATATCTCGTCTGTTCTAGTTATATGTTCTATTTCATTTTTGTGGCGATGCTTTACTTAGAACATATTGATGGTTGTCGTTTTCAGCTTTTGGTAGAACTCAGTTGATTGTTTTAGTTATTCAAATAATAAGTAATTGGAAAAATCAAGTTTCTTTTTTGACCACAAGTGAGAGCAGCGCTATTAGATTCGCTTGCTTTAAGATTTCCTGTCTCTCCCTCTGATTTCTGCAATTTCAATTTATTCTCAGGTATTCCTGGATGTGCTAAATCTGCACTTTGTAAGGAGTTATTGAACGCCCCAGGAGGCTTTGGAGATGATTGGCCAGTGCATACTCTGATGGGAGATCTTGTCAAAGGTATTTTAAAATGTACTATTTTGTCAAAATTGCCCTGTTCCCTTAGTTTTGCTATGCCATGCAATATTCCACATATTGCACAGGTAAATATTGGCCAAAGGTTGCTGAGGAACGTCGTAAAAAGCCACAGTCGATTATGTTGGCTGACAAAAATGCCCCAAATGAAGACGTCTGGAGACAGGTAATTTATCCTATGCGGAGAATCTGTTACAATCTCACATTGAATGTGAATGAGTATCAGCCTTATTAGAGTCACTGCACCCCTCTTATAAAGCTGGCATTTTGGGTTTAGCTCTACCCATGTGTCTTTTTAGAGTGGCTTTGGCTTTTCATGAAGTAAACTCTTATCAGAACATTGTTGCAATCCTGTTCAGTTGTTTCTTCCTAATGTCTATCAAGATTAAAATTTAATTACATGACAGTTTTTTACCTGGTTTATTAAGGACTATCTTTTGAAAATCTACTTGTAATCTGTCTGTAATATACACATGCATAGCTTGTATTGTGGATAACTAGTTATCTTTTGAGAGTAACCATATCAATATTAAGTCGCAAACCTGCAAGTCTCATTTTTACTATAGTTATTTTGTTTTCCTATTAGATTGAAGACATGTGCCGGAGAACTAGGTCTTCTGCAGTTCCAGTCGTTGCTGATTCTGAAGGTATGTAACTATGTATTTATTCTTTTGATGATTTTTTTTATTAACAATCTTCTTGTGTGCTTGCTAGTATGGTCATATTCGCTTTATTTCCGTAATAACTGACCTTCAATGACTGGATGACCCGGAAAATGAGTTAAGCATGAAAGGAGAAGAATCAGTTATGTTTTGTTGAATTTGTTCCCATTTGATTCATCTAAGTTTGATATTCAGAAGTACAATTAGTATTGTTCTGTTCTGCTTACTGCCTTGGCTCATCATCTTCTGTACTCTTTACAATTCTGTTTTTTTTTCTGTTTTACATTAACTTTTGGCCCATTATGAATGCACAGGAACCGATTCAAATCCATATTCACTTGATGCCTTAGCTGTTTTCATCTTCCGTGTACTTCAACGAGTTAACCATCCGGTATGCAGTTGCATCTTATACACAATTTGCCTTCAGCTGTATCATCCAACTTTCATCACAACTGTTTATCTCTTAACAAGCTATCGTTTCTTGTACATGCAATGAATATTGGCAGGGTAACCTCGACAAGTCTTCGTCAAATGCAGGATATGTGCTATTGATGTTTTATAACCTTTATGAAGGAAAGGTATTATCACATACGCCCCAACTGTTCTTTAAGTAAATATCATATCGGATCTCACATTTATTTGAACTGTGATTTTCAGAGCCGCAAAGAGTTTGAGAGTGAACTGATTGAGCGTTTTGGCGCCCTCATTGAGATGCCACTATTGAGATCAGACAGGTATATTGTTTTAAAAATACATGCCAGATAGTAAACTGGCACTGTGCACGTACAAATTGCAACTTCATATTTCATTGGGTTGCTAAACCACTTATTTGAGTTCTCTTTGTTCATATACAGGAGTCCTTTACCTGATCCTGTTAAATCGGTTCTTGAGGAGGGCATGGACTTGTTCCAGCTCCACAGAAGAAGACATGGGAGGTGGGTTAGCCATTTAACATTTGTAGTCAATGTTTCTGAAAACTTGTTCAATGCGTTGTATCTTTAACAACGATGACTTTACTGACATAACAAATGCAATACAATGGCAATAGTTTAGCAAGAAATTAACGAGAGAGACATGAAAACAGTTATTTTTGTTTATGGTGTGATTACGTGTACTTGAATCAGGTTACCGGACGCATGACGGGGTGCTCACAGATGTTTTTTTATTTCTTATTCTGACAGTTCTTTTTTACTTCATCTCTCTAGTTCCAGGTTCGGTTTTGTTCCTTCTGACCTTTTGTCTTCCTTCTATTTTCCTTGCCATAGACTTGAGTCGACAAAAGGAACATATAGAGCGGAATGGACCAAATGGGAGAAACAGCTGCGAGATACTTTAGATGCAAATTCCGAGTATCTCAATTCTATTCAGGTAAAAATCAGTAAATCATTTATCATCGATGGCTCAGAAAAAATTACAATGTCATGCTTGGTATTGTAACTATTTCGATTATCTGTCAGCATTTGATAAAAGAGTATTCAAAAGAAAAGCCAGGATAAGCATTATGATGTCTTTGTTTTCCGATTTGTAACTTTCAGGTTCCGTTAGAGTTTGCAGTTCAGAAAGTACGAGAAGAGCTAAAAAGAATCGCAAAGGGTGAATACAAACCACCAAGTTCAGAAAAAACAAAACATGGGTCTATTGTTTTCGCGGCCATCAACTTGCCGGTTATTCAAGTCCACAGTCTTCTTGAAAAGGTAACCAACAAAATTCTTAAACTACCATATTAAAAACCTTCATATGTTCTCTCATACTGGATATCAATTTGACCATTGAAAACTAAAAGGTGAAATGTTCATCAGTTCTCCTTCTATCTTTTGTACGAACGTAGTGTATGGGCTTTGTTCTTAAATAGATATCTGTTTTAAATATCAGTTGACTGCAGCAAACCCAACAGTAAGATCTTTCGTAGAGGGAAAGAAGAAGAGCATAGAGGAAAAACTTGAAAGAGCTCACGTTACACTTGCTCACAAGAGAAGCCACGGTGTAGCAGCCGTAGCTAGCTACGGTCAGCACTTGAACACTGAGGTACCCGTAGAGCTCACGGAGCTCATTTTCAACGAAAAAATGGCTGCTCTAACAGCCCACGTCGGATCTGTGGACGGAGAGACCATAGTCTCCAAAAACGAATGGCCACATATTACATTGTGGACCGCTGAAGGTGTTACTTCGAAAGAGGCCAACACGTTACCTCAGCTTTACGCAGACGGAAAGGCGAGTCGCGTGGTGATAAATCCGCCCGTCTCAATCTCAGGTCCTCTGGAGTTTTTCTGAATACTTTGATGTATATGAAAGCTGAGTCTCTCGGGACAATTCTAGTGTTTATTTTAAAATAATTTTTTCCATTTTGAGTTGGATGTATGTTAACTGTTCATTCTTTAATTGGTGCGGAATAAATGGTGGAAGTGACCCTTCACAATTTTGCTGGAAACCCATCAAGGCATCAACCATGGCTACCTTCTAATCGTTGGTTTTGTGACGACAAAAAAACATAACACATTCCACAGATCAAATGGAGAAGCCTCGTTCTAAGAGTGTGCTAATGATAAATAATATTTTGGGGGGATAATTTCGATGTTTTATAAGTACTGAAGGAGCGAATAGAAAATTGGCGGACAGAGGGGCGTTATTGTCATTTCGAACAAGATATTTTGGCTAAACCCTAGGTTTTTTTTCGCTTCAGCGTTATAAATAAGGATCGTATCTCCTTGAAGTATCCCTAGCACACTCTTCACCATAGCCTTTTTTTTGTTATATCGCTGAGGTAAGCGTTTCATACGCATCTACGATCTGATTTCTCATTCTTCCACCGTTCACTGCTGAAATACTCTTTATCCTTTTTCGTTTGTTTATCCTTCTTCGCTTTAAGGTTGATTATTCTTCACATGTGTCTCTTGTATTTATGCGCTTTGTTCATAGATCATCGTCTGATCCGTGGTTTGGATTATATTGATTTAAGAGATCAACGTTTTACAGTGCAGTTGGAGATATCTTTTCTTGATCTCAGTTTATAAATTATTTTCTCGACCATCGGATCCATTAGGTTACTAGATATTTTATTTTGTATTGTGTGATGGATTGTTTTATGGATCTATATAAAGTAAAAATTAAGTAGCGCTTTGAAGTTTTATGTAATATCAAGATTGGCAATTTGAGCGGCAGCATACAAATTCCAGCATCATTTCGTCTTGTGTTAAAAGTCAGATAAATGCTCGGATTGTTTGCCTTAGACCTCTTGAATTTCTTGCTTTCTATGATTAGCTCGCTTAGCTCAAAGGATAGAGCACCATTATATTTTGTGGTAGAAATCGGTTCGACTTCGGTAGCAGCTTTTTATAATGAACGGTTTTGATAAAATATGAACTCAAATTTGATGTCTACTGTATTAATCGTATCAACATGAAATATCTGCAGATTTACTTGACCGTTTAACTAAGATGGGTAAAGAAAAGTTTCACATCAACATTGTGGTCATTGGCCATGTCGATTCTGGAAAATCGACCACCACTGGACACTTGATCTACAAATTGGGAGGTATTGACAAGCGTGTGATTGAGAGGTTTGAGAAGGAAGCTGCTGAGATGAACAAGAGGTCCTTCAAGTACGCATGGGTTCTGGACAAACTGAAGGCAGAGAGAGAGCGTGGTATCACTATCGACATTGCCCTGTGGAAGTTTGAGACCACTAAATACTACTGCACTGTCATTGATGCTCCTGGTCACCGTGACTTTATCAAGAACATGATCACCGGTACCTCACAGGCTGACTGTGCAGTGCTTATCATTGACTCCACCACTGGTGGTTTTGAGGCTGGTATCTCCAAGGATGGGCAGACCCGTGAGCATGCTTTGCTTGCGTTCACCCTCGGTGTCAAGCAGATGATTTGCTGCTGTAACAAGGTAACCAATCATGTCTATTCCACTGCATGAAATTTGTTATTTTTGTTTGTGTTCAATCTCATTTAATTAGTTTGTATATGTTGTTTGTAGATGGATGCCACTACCCCCAAGTACTCCAAGGCAAGGTATGATGAAATCGTGAAGGAGGTTTCTTCCTACCTGAAGAAGGTTGGGTACAACCCTGACAAAATCCCGTTTGTACCCATCTCTGGTTTCGAGGGTGACAACATGATTGAGAGGTCCACAAACCTTGACTGGTACAAGGGACCGACCCTACTTGAGGCTCTTGATCAGATCAACGAGCCCAAGAGGCCTTCAGACAAGCCCCTACGTCTCCCACTCCAGGATGTGTACAAGATTGGTGGTATTGGAACGGTGCCAGTGGGTCGTGTTGAGACAGGTATGCTCAAGCCTGGTATGGTTGTGACTTTTGCTCCCTCTGGTCTGACCACTGAGGTCAAGTCTGTTGAGATGCATCACGAGTCTCTTGTGGAAGCTTTGCCTGGTGACAATGTTGGGTTCAATGTTAAGAATGTTGCTGTGAAGGATCTGAAGCGTGGTTATGTCGCATCTAACTCAAAGGACGACCCTGCCAAAGGGGCAGCAAACTTCACCTCCCAGGTCATTATCATGAACCACCCTGGTCAGATTGGAAACGGTTACGCCCCGGTGCTGGACTGCCACACATCTCATATTGCTGTAAAGTTTTCTGAGATCTTGACCAAGATTGACAGGCGTTCTGGTAAGGAGCTGGAGAAGGAACCCAAATTCTTGAAGAATGGAGATGCTGGTATGGTGAAGATGACTCCAACCAAGCCCATGGTGGTGGAGACATTCTCTGAGTACCCGCCTCTTGGACGTTTTGCAGTGAGGGACATGAGGCAGACTGTTGCAGTCGGTGTCATCAAGAGTGTGGACAAGAAGGACCCAACCGGTGCCAAGGTGACCAAGGCAGCCGTCAAGAAGGGCGCAAAGTGAACCACTATAAGTAAAAAGCCATCCGCAGATGATGAATTAAAGGACTATCTAAAATTTTTCGCTTTAGTTTTGGTTTTGGTCGCTTGTTTGTGTTACAGCTTCATTTATTCTCCATCAGAGCGCAGTTCTCGTAATTGGGTTCTTGATCGTAGGTGGCGGAGCTACTTGGCACCCGAGCGTCATGTTCTTTGCTTTTATTATGTTTTGGGATTCTAATCTATTTTGGTGATTCTGTTGAAAGATTATGGTGACATTCCTGCGGATATCGACTCTCTTCTAATCTATTTTCTTTTACTGCGCTGCTCATTCTTGGTAGTGAATTTAATAACTAATTTAATAACCCCATAACAGTTGGCCTAGATTCGGAATGTATCGATTGTAAACACAGTAAGTTTCTCCCCCCTTGTCCTTAAATTCGGTGAAACTAGGAGCATTACTTTCTTTTTTCCTTTTTTAAATTTCAAATTGCATTAGTTTTCCCAACCATTTGTTGTGAAAGAATGTTTTACCATCTTAAAAGGGTTAGAAAAAACTATTTTACGGAACAGTTCAACTAAAATGGTTCTAACAAGAGCCAGCTTGTGAAATTCTAGTGTTGCCATCTTCCGTACCCAAAGCCAATGCATATTTTGTTTTCTTTCGGCCATGATTTGAGAGGGTGAATGAACCTAGAAACAAAAAAGGCAGTGAAATTACCAGAGAAAGGTCAGTGCTGATGCTAAGATGGCGAAAATGTCCCTTTTGGACATGAGTGCCAGCAGAACTAATTGTAGCCAGATTATACTACGAAAGAAAAGAAAAAACGTTCATAGTTCCAGCAACTCTTACAAACTCGGACTAGTAAAAGAAAACAAAAATGTATACACTCTAGAAATGAACTATGTGCTTCATTTAGTGATTACTAAGGAAGGTGGTGATTTGGGCAGATGAAACCAATTAACCAGGGCAGGACACAAGTTCCCAACAGTTCAGCTCCGTTCCAACCGCTTTTATCTCAGCCTGCATCAGTCATCTCTCTTTCCCACTCCTCCAACGCCAGCTCTGCTTTCAGTTTCTCAGGAACACAATCTGTGAGTTCAAGATTTTGCAAGTTACACTAAAACCACCGTAACCTTGAGGAATTAGAGAAACAAACACTTCATAGGACATTTTAAGTACCCGCAAGGAACTCATATCTCTCCTCATTACTCACTACAGATGCTGCCAAAGAGAAGAAAAATCGGTGAAAAAAAAAGATTTCAATTCATCAGCTAGTATTTGTAATAGTGTTGACTGTTTTGCAACCAATCTTGCAATCAAAATCATCAGCGCATCACCAGCATGAGAATTCGACATGGCAAACATGGAATTCAGAATTGAGGTTACCCTCTACACTATTTCCGATTCCACATATGGGCAAATAGGGGAAAGAGTAGTAGAGCTTACAGAGGTGTTTGTAATGGATGAATTTCTTTTTGTCCTGGACGGAACTTTCATAAGCTTCTTCAGAAAACCGCTTAATGAACATTTCCTTCAATTACAAAAGCCAGTTAATGAGCTGTAAACGCATTGGACCCCTAGATTTCGAATAACACAACATGAAATCAAAAAGGGAGAAAAAGGACTAAAAACAATGCTGAGTTCCATTACAGAGAAAAAAGTCTCGCCTCCATGCGCCACAACAAAACAGACAGTTTATCTAACAAATCTGCATACCTTCCTTTAAATTTTTCGAAGGTTTGATTCCGCTTTTTATAAGTTCGAATAAAAAGAAGCCTTATTCTCAATAATCTTTGAAATTTGATCTGCTAAATGTGAAATCCAAAGCACAAACTCCATTTATGCTTTCAAAACATGAGCCTAAATCATATTACACGGATTTAATCCAAGGGATACATTCCAGCTGCTATATTAGGAGTTTTGTTATGTGTTTAAGATCTATAAGTTCTGGACGTAAGAAGTGCAAAAGGAAAGAGCTGAACCTATGAAAACCAAGCAGTTACTACGTTTCATCTGAACTCACTTAAAGCAAATGGATGAAGCAGTAACACTAATCCCCAGCCAAATTACCAGAGGCTATAACCCTTAATTAGCAACTCATACTCACAAAATTTATCAATAACTTGTTTGGAATCATTTTCCACGAACATAGTATCTCCTAAACTAATTAAATATCGTCGAGATGCAAGCTATACGTATCAATACAATTGATTGCTACTATACCGTGGCTTTGTTGACAAGAAACACGGCGTCTTGCATAATCTGAGGAGCAGAATTATCGCTTCTCATTATCCGCCGTATCCGATTCATCGGAAACCTAAGCGTCTTAGCGTCTTCCACGCCTCCGCTTACATCATCACCGTCGTCCACTTCCCCGTTTTTCCTCCTCTTCACCGAAATCGTGCCGCCTTTAAGATTACGTTTGCTCGAGGCGCCATTACTTTTCTTCGTCTCATCACGTTTCGCTTCTTCCACAGACTCGCCGCTGCTAGAGATCTCGTAAACCTCTGACTCTTTCTTCACAATGCCCCCTATGTTCACCTTATTCGGCGTCTTGTTCGTTTTGGAACCGGATTTTCGAGCATTACGACCGCCCGTTTTAATGACGCCATCGCTCCTCGGCTTCTTGTCTTTGTTCGGTATTTTCGACGACACCATTGTTCAGAAGTCAGAACTACGTGTTTCCTCCTTTTGCCAGAGTAAAGTCGATGGAGATGATAGTCTTACATGGGCTTATATATTTATCTCATAGGCCTATTTCAACATGCTCAATTGAATACAATGGGCCCAGATGAATGGACAAAATGATTGATGTTTGACTGTTTGGGTAGGCTGTTCATAACACAATAACAAACAAGTGGGTTAGATAAAGCGGTACAGTTTTATTTGGGCTAAGCCCGAATCCGGCCCGACACATTCCTTATCCGGTCGCAATATAGGATTTGTTAGGTTTAGTACAATTGGATCAAACCAGTCCTTGAAATTCAAAATTGTTTGTTTTAATCAAATAATTTATTTTATAATTTATATTTAGAATATAATGCTAATAAAATTAAAAAAATATTTCTTAAATACTATCAAAATTAGCATAAATTATTATGTAAAAATTTTGTTTATCACAAATAAATTATATATCAAAATAATATATAATAATGTAATCACATATTTGTTCTGAAATTTTTGGATTGGACGAAATCAAACTTATATATAGATTTTGTGGACATTGATCTAAGTTGAACAAGTTCTGACTGATTTGATGTAGCTAGGTTTATTGATTGTGATTTACCCATATCAAAATAAACCAAAAATATCGAATTAGATGTTTGGATAATCTAAATTGTTAGTTTCTAAAAAAACTGATCATTAAAAAGCTTTTCAATGTTAAGAAAATAGTTGCTAAACTTTTTTCGTTACACTGTATATAAGTATTTCCGGAACACATAAATCATATGATTATCATTAATTTATTCACATCTATTGGAATTCTTTTAATTCATTTGATCTAGTCAAAAACAAGAAAATCATTTAGAACTTAATTTTACATTCATCTCATCTAATTAAAACGATTTAGGTTATTTAGTATGAATACTAACACCCTTTTAGAAGTTTTGTTATAAAGATGGAATGGCATTTACATGTATATGTATTTCGTTAACACTGTGCAGTAAAAATCTGAAACATTATCTAGTGTCCGACAGAATGTCAGAATTTATGATATTTTGGGGATCAAGAGATAAGGAAGTATGGAGTAATGTTGGCGTTTGAGACAGAAGAGGTGTCCACAAACTTTAACAAGCACGTGTGATCAATGACACGTGTAACTCTCTCAGTTACGAACTCGCTCTGTAATATTAAACGGGCGTAGTTCGTGTCTTTAGACTCCCATTTCTCTTTTAAATAGAGAAGACAAGTTTAGCTTTTAATACACTATCTTGTCTTTTAACTACATATCGACACAGGAAAAAAAAGGGTTTCATCTCGTTATCATCAATGGCTGTTGTAGAAGAACCCATCCTTTCGAGATTGGATCGTATTGATTTCATGGTGAGGAAGCTAGAGGAGATGAAAGGAAACTCGCCAAGAAGCTCCAGCCCATCGACGCCATCGAGTGGGACTCAGCCATCGTCACTGGACCTGTCCTCACCGAGGAGTACAGGGAAGATACAGTGCCGTTCGATGGAGCATGTGATGGAGGAGGCTGAGCGAAAAGGAACTTTGCTAGATAGACTAAACAATGTGGAGGAACAAGTTCTTAAGCTTTGTTTACAATTTGAGGAAGAGGGTGACGATAAGAGAGATAAGGAGAAGAAGACGAAGAAGAAAGGATTGAGGAAGTTGGTTGATAAATTTGTTGGATCTTCTTCTCCGACTAATACTCATTCCAAGAGCTGGCGCTGCCGAGCCTCTTCATAATGAGAATGTATATAACCTTACGTTTAAAAGCTTTCTTCTTGTTCTTTGTTATGGATTTTTGTATTTCTTTCATTTATGTGTGCGTTCTTTATATATATACTGCGATTTTTATATTTTATTCAAGGCGTTTGTACAAAGCCAAGGAGTTACTACTATCAATCGTATCGAGGGATACTGTAAAATTTGACAAATATATGTTCGATCTAAAAAGTTCTAAAGGTTGTGTTCGTTTCTATATGATTATGATGTTTAAACATAATGTTTATTCACGTTATCTAAAAACGTTAGCCTTTGAGAATTCAAATTGGAACAATTTTGCAACCGTGTACTTAAACCTTTTGCAAGAACACAACTTCAAATTTTCGTCGAAGACAGTTTGGCTAAACAACCAAGCTGATGAAATCTTAAAACAACCAAATTTTGATGATGATGGTGACAGTAAAACGATGATGAACCTCGACATACCATTGCCTGCGGTTAAACCCGAACCCGTGATTCCAAACGGGTCGTCGCCTACAGAAAGATGGCTGCTCGAAAAGGAAATGAAAGGGACAGAGAAAGCGATGAAAGAACAGACAGTAGGGGAAGCTGGAGCAATGAAGAGGAACCAAAAGGCCGAGGAGAGTTCGGGAGTGAAGGAGTTCAGCGATAACAACCACTGGAAAGTGGATCTAAGAAGTTGAAAGGAGTTTTGGAGTGAAAAAGTCCGTTATTTTCTAGTGTGATTTTGTATGAGAGAGAGTAATGAATTTGGTCCAGGAGAGTTCTTCGTCTCTGTGAAAAGAAAGATTGCCCTTTTTCCTCTGTTTTAAAAGTTTTCTGTTGTCAAGTTGTCTGTTTTTATTTAGTTTTAGTTTTGCTCACTACGAATGTTTGTTCTCGAGCGATGAATCACACTGTAACCCTATACTTGAAAGGAGTAAACCATAAAAGAAGGAAAACATTGCCTATGACCTGTCATCCTCTCATACACAAATGAATAACATTCTTCTGCAACATATTGCTTTGCAAGATGGGAGAGACCACATAAGACACATAATCAAACAACTATATGTATGATAGGCCTTGGAGGGTTTATGTGAGAAAGAAGAAAGCAGAGGAAGAGGAGCAAAGAGAAAAAACAATTGCTGAGTTGGAGGGATGAGCTGGACAAATGATTGGTTAATAGTGAGAATTTGTTAGTCCAAGTAGAGTTATATTGTAGAGACTTCCATATATAAGGAGGCGACTCTATTTTGGTGAAAGGTAGTTCGTAGCTTGTAGATAAGATTCGGAACAGATTTGTAAAGCAAGAGATGTTCTTGCTTGGGTGCACAATCACGCTATAAAAGGTATATTTCTGAGCTCATTGAGATATATGCGATTGGTTTGATGGAACAAAGTGGTTTGTTCTTATCAAATTGGTGCGGTGAGCGTGGATCGACACCGTAGCGAAAAATTGCAAAAATGATTGCGATGCTACTCGATCACGAGAAACAGTCATCAATAAAGTTTAAGACGATTGAAGACACGATTTATGCTTTCGACGACAAGATTGAGTCCAGATTTGAGAAGGTTCTGACCATTATTCAAGGAGAAGAGTCGAAGCGTGGTGGAAAAAGACCGGTAATGGACGACGAGCAACACACTCCGAACTCGCCGATGCAGGTACGTTTTCCGAACTGGGAACCTGGCCGTAGTAGTAGGTATCCAAAGGGAGGAACTCGAAACAGCATGATATGCACTCGTGATAGTCTTGTGAAGCGAGTTGAAATGCCAATTTTTCGTGGCGTAGATGTGTATGGTTGGTTGTCGAAAGTTGAGCGATTATTTCGATTGGGAGGATATTATGATGAGGAAAAATGGAGTTAATCTCTATATATGAGTCTTGAGGGAGATGTGCTCAGTTGGTTTAATAGTGAACTTCAATGGCAACCGTTTCTAGATTGGAGGGATTTCAAGGATAGATTAGTGATTCGATTCACTAAAGAACGTATTCGAGATCCGAGTCAATGTTTGTTTGCGGTTAAACAGAAAGATTCAGTTGAGGAATATATTCATGAATTTGATAATTTATCCTCTCAAGTGCAAGGATTATCGAATCGGCAATTAGAAGGAATTTTCATGAATGACCTCAAACCGGAGATGAGGGAAATGGTTAATATGTGTAAGTCTATCGATTTGCCCGATATGATTGCTTCAGTAAATCAAATGGAGTCTAGTTCATTATATAAAGTGGTGTGTAGAGAGATGGAAAATGGGGAAAGGTTTTCTAGATCGATTCCGCGACAGAATGTTGACTCTTCACACCAATCAATGTGGAAGTACAAACCGGCAGTGTATGAAAAGAGTGCAGTGGGGAATATGTTATCAAATAAACCAGTTAATCGACCACAACAGAAGCTCACACCAGCTGAGTTAATGGAAAAGCGAAAAAAGGGTTATGGAAATGCGATCAGAAATACTCTCGCGATCACGTTTGTTCCAAACAAACACTTCAGATTCTAACAATGGTAGAGGGAATAGCTATGGAAGTGTTGGATCCTGAGGAGTATGATCACACTATAGAAGTGGATGATTCTGAATTTGAAATGATGACATTGTCACTGAACTCATTTCTAGGAATTTCTTCATCTACAACTACTAAAATGTGGGGCTTGATTAAAAAACAGCAAGTGGTGGTAATGTTGGACAGTGGGACTACTCATAATTTTATAACCCCTGAAGTGATGAAGAGAACTCATTTACAACCAGAAAGAAGCGACAATGTGGAAGTGATGTTGGGAACAGGTGTGGCTGTGAAAAGTCTTGGAATTTGCAGAAATGTTATGCTTGAAATCCAGCAACTACAATTTTGTTTGGACTTAATTATGCTCGAATTGGGTAATGCGGACGTTATTTTAGGAGTGCAATGGCTGAGAACTTTGGGAAAGTGTGAAATGAATTGGGAAAATCATGAGCTTTCATTCATGATTCGTGGCAAACTAGTGACATTATCAGGCGATCAAACTTTACATAAACCCAAATTATCCTGTCAGTCTCTACAACCGTATCAAGTATGGCACAATAAGAGTATCTCGTGTACTCTCAGCACAATGGAGCTACCGGAACAACATACTATTTCAGAACCATTATCTCAATTGTTACATGATTTTGCTGAGGTTTTTCAGGAACCAAAAGGCCTACCTTTGATAAGAGGCATGGAGCATGCTATAAATCTAGTCAATGACCTTGCTCCTATAAGTGCTAGACCATATCGTTATCCTCATGCATATATGGAAGCTATGGAGAAATTAGTGGGTGAGATGTTGTTGGCAGGAACTATTAGATAAAGTCGTAGCCCATATTCTAGTCATGTTTTGTTGGTGAAGAAGAAAGACAATTCATGGCGCTTTTGTGTGGACTATAGGGCTTTAAATAGAGCCACAATACCCGATAAATTTCTAATTCCAATGATAGATCAACTTATTGATGAACTTTTTGGTGCCAAGTTGTTTTCTAAGTTGGATTTGAGATCGGGATATCACCAGATAAGAATAAAGGAAAGTGATGTGGAAAAGACAGCTTTTCGCACACACGAAGGTCATTACGAGTTCTTAGTGATGCCCTTTGGATTGACAAATGCCCAGCTACTTTTCAGGCATTGATGAATGAAATTTTTAGACCTTTTCTCCGAAAATTTGTGCTTGTCTTCTTTGATGACATCCTAATATACAACACTAATGAGGAGGAACATGTTAAACACTTGGAGTTGGTGTTAAAAGTGTTTAAACAGCAATGTCTTTTCGCAAACCTTAAGAAATGTGCATGTGGACAGTTTCAGGTTGAATATTTATGTCATATTATTTCTCATAAAGGGGTGGCTACAGATTCTAAGAAAACCAAAGCTGTTAAGCAATGGCCGATTCCAAAAAATGTTAAGGAATTACGTGGATTTTTGGGGTTGACAAGCTATTATTAGCGTTTTGTGAGAAGCAATGGATCATTGGCAAAGCCATTGACAGATCTTTTAAAAAAAGAACAATTTCAGTGGTCCACTCAAGCTCAAGAAACTTTTGAACAACTTCAAAAAGCTATGATATCTACACCGGTTTTGTCTCTTCTGGATTTTACACAAACTTTTATAGTAGAGACTGATGCTTCAGGATTCAGATTGGGGGCAGTGTTAATGCAGTCCAAGAAATTGAAACCGATTTATGAAAGAGAGTTAATGGCCATTGTCTTATCAGTTTTGAAATGGAAGTATTATCTGTTGGGCCGTCAATTTGTGGTAAGGACAGAAGAGTTTAAAATTCCTCTTAGAACAACGAGAGGTCACAATGGAATATCAAAAATGGCTGGTTAAACTGCTTGGCTACGATTTCATCATCGAGTATAAACCGGGCAGCTTGAATTCAGCAGCTGATGGACTGTCCCGAATTGTGCATTCAGCTCCTAAGCTAGATTCTCAATTAATGATGGCTATTGGGATGCCTACAACCCTTCAAATGCAGAACATTTATGCAGAAGTGGATAAGGATAATGATATTCAGGAAATTGTTACCAAGTTGTTAGCTGGACAGGGGGTGAAAACAGGATATCACTTGGTAAATAATCGCCTGTTTTTTTTATCAGAAATTGGTAATCCCTTCGACTTCAAAGTTTATTCCATTGTTACTTCAAGAGTATCATAGTAGTAAGATGGGTGGGCATGCTGGTTTGTTAAAGATTTTGAAGAGAATTCAAGAGGTTTTTTATTGGAAAAATATGCGCAAAACAGTCGAGGAGTTTGTTGCTTCATGTGTGGTGTGTCAAACACACAAATATTCTACTCTTTCTCCTGCAGGATTGCTTCAGCCGATATCATTACCAATGATGATTTGGGAAGAAATTTCAATGGACCTTATTGAAGGTTTGCCAAAATCACAAGGGTCGAATGTTATAATGGTGGTGGTTGATCGGTTAAGCAAGTATGTTCATTTCTATACATTGAGACATCCTTTTACATCGGTTGATGTGGCTCTCAAATTTGTGACAGAAGTGATTCGACTGCATGGGTTTCCAAAGGCAATAATTTCAGACCGGGATAAGATGTTTTTAAGCAGATTTTGGAGAGAATGTTTCCGTTTAGCGGGTACAAAACTAAAGTTTAGCACAGCTTTTCATCCACAAACGGATGGACAAACGAAGGTACTCAATCGATGCTTAGAAACTTATCTTCGTTGTTTTGCCTCAACTCATCCTAAAACATGGTCGCAATTTCTTTGTTGGGCTAAGCTATGGTATAACACAAGCTTCCATACGGCGTTACAATGTACACCGTTTAAAATGGTATATGGCCGCGATCCACCTCATTTGCTGAGTTATGAAAAGGGGTCTACGACTAACTTTGAATTGGAGAAGATGTTGCTGGAAAGAGACAACATGTTGGCGCATATTAAAGAGCATCTCTTCAAAGCTCAACAGAATATGAAAAATTCAGCTGATAAACATCGGAGAGAATTGCAGTTTTCAGTAGGGGATATGGCTTATTTGAAGTTGAGATCGTATCGGCAACAATCGGTTCAAAGGAGATTATCTCAAAAGCTGGCTGCTCGGTACTTTGGACCATTTGAGGTGTTGGAGCGAATTGGTGCAGTGGCTTATCGTCTTCGTCTTACATCTGGTTTTTCATATCTCTCAATTGATACAGATTTGTGGGCAGAATTATCATGTTACACTATTGCTAACTGTGTTATCTGTGAATGATGAAGTTGTTATTGAACCTGAAATGATTGTGGATACAAAATATGATGAGGAGGGTTATTTTCTTGCATTGATTCATTGGAGAGGTTTACCAAATCATGAGAAAACTTGGCTGCGAGTGCGTGACGTTAAGCTGCAGTTTTCTAATTTTTTGCTTGAGGACAAGTTTCGTCTTGATGCGGGGGGAATTGATAGGCTTTGGAGGGTTTATGTAAGAAAGAAGAAAAGAGAGGAAGAGGAGCAAAGACAAGAAACAATTGCTGAGTCGAAAAATGATTGGTTAATAGTGAGAGTCTGTTAGTCCAAGTAGAGTCATATTGTACAGAGACTTTCATATATAAGGAGAAGACTCTATTTTGGTGAAAGGTAGTTCGTAGTTTCTAGATACGATTCGGAACAGATTTGTAAAGCGAGAGAGATATTCTTGCTTGGGTGCACAATCACGCTATAAGAAGTATATCTCTGAGATGTCTGAGATGATTGAGATGTATGCGATTGGTTTGATGGAATAAAGTGGTTTGTTCTTATCAATGTAATAGATCTAATTACAACTTTTTATACCATCAGATCTTCACAGTTTCAGACACCAAACTCAAAACTGTCCAGCCCATTGGTCTTTACGCTCCGAACATATCCCCGGCTGAATGTCAAACTGATCTTCGTCCTTCCTTCTCATCTCCATGATCTTCCTGTGTGAGTTTGAATGCACTGATGGGATGAAGGTCGGGCTTGAGACTGGCCTGTATTCTGGAACAAGACGACCGGATCTGAACCGGACCCCGCAAGCATTGCAAAGGGTTTTTGGTCCATTGGGCCCTTCCCTCCACTGAGGGGTCTTGGTTGTCTCACAATGAGTACATTTCCGGACAATCCAATCCGAGTTACTTGCCTCTAAGCTGGAAAAAACCAGATGAATCTTGCGTTTCTTCTTGGCATGTTGCTCATGATAACTATGGGATTCTGATTCGCCCGGTGTTAACTTGTCGGTTTCCCTAGATCCAGAGGGGAAAATGTATCTACACCTCAATCTTGTGGGGCGTTTGCGCTTGCTTCTTATGCCTTTTACAGGGAAAGTCAATCTTGGAGGTAAAGCATTCTGGGGCGAGGAAGAACCTTCAATGCTCTCAAGAACTGACACTGGACTTAAAGACTGAAATAGCTTCGAGACTTTGATATCATGAGATGATGAAGATTGGTGGAGATGAGTAATATTTATGCTGGACAAGGCTTCAGAAGAATTAGACTGTTTCTTCTGCACCCATTGAAAGAATATATACGTATTACGAACTCATAATATTATACTAATACCAAAGTGTCATTGTCACAACAAACAATTTCACAATATGCGAATGATAAATATATTTCAAGTAGAGCGTAAATGGATGGATCAAAGCATGATAATATTTCAATCGCATTATCTTATATTATATCAAACTAAAAATGCGATGCACATTGTAGTTGTGAGTAGTTTGGTGGCAGACTCACCAAGATAGGTAAGGTGTTACGACCGCCATTGCTAATGCCACAAGACGTGAAGGGCAAACTCAAGAACATATCCATGGGAGGAGGCTCAAGGTCTTGAAATTTGGCATCCCAATCTCCTTCACCATTGGTACTATCGATGTCTTCGAGATGATTGATGAGATCATCAAAGAAATCATCCGAGAGACCTTTGAAATGGTTCTCTTCCTCAGTTAACCATTTCATGCTATACCAACTCTCTGAAATCATACCGAGAAAGCTAAACAAAATTGCAGGTAAGAATTTAGGCGAGAGAAATTAAAGGTTGATGGAGTTTTCAATGTCTCATCAGTTTCTTCTTCTTTGAGAATATTAAAAAAAAAAGGAATATATATGGAAACTGCTTTTCATACATTTCTTAACTTCAAAGAAAATCCCTAATCAATTTTTTGGGAAATTATATGTATAAACGCGTTTTTACGACAAAACTGGACAACTCAATAAATATAAATACGGTTTTTTTCTTTCCTTTTACAAATCAATAAATACATTAACCAAAGCCTAAATAATGCGTTTGCACTCAATGCAAAGTTCTGGTACAAATGTTACAAAACCTCTTCTGCAGTAAATATTATTATCTTAACATTATTAAAACAAAAAACAGTAATATTTTACGGACATTGGAATATATTTTAAGGTAACTCAAGAAAAATATAAGTCAAATATTTATCTGAGTAGTTTAGGAATATATGTCGGTGTAAGAAAATAGTAAAGCGATACACATTTTTTTATCAAATAATACTTCTTTCTATTTTTAATAGATTTTTTTTTTTAAGTTTTCACGCAAAGTAATTACTATTTAGAAATAAGTGTATAGTTATCATACATATTTTTCATAACTATAAATTAATAATAATTAAAAAATTGTTAATAACAAAAGATGATACAATTATAATCCATTTTTAAATTATTAATTTATGTAACATTTTTATGAATTAAAAAAAAGTAATATAGTCATTGTGAAAGTGAAATGGAGCGATCACCGACGATTACGAGACGATAACTAAAATTTAATAATAATTGCGTTTTGTCAAGGGAAAGTGGGTCCCTTACCTTACACTTATCTGTCACATGATGTGTTCTTCGTAATCAATTATTGGTATATCATACCAATAAATATCAACATTATTTTGTTCCTTTTTCTTTTCTTAATATCGATTTTTGTGTCCTTTTTATCTTTTTCAAACTTTCGCATAATGTAACAATGCGTCGTGCATAAAAACTTCTTCATGTTTATTAATTGTATTATTGAAAGCAAATAAATTTCCAAAAATATATTTGTAATATTCGATTGTCAAAAGTGTGATTGCGACTATAGTAGATTATTGTTCATTTGGTTAACGCAGTTATATGTAGTAAATCGTAACATTCAAACGGTGTGTTTTCATTGTAATTTTTTTTATTGCTGTTTAAAACAACAGTATGATTAAAAATTTATAATTACAATTATCGACAACAAAAAAACAACTAATATATGTAATAATCGTAGATATAATATTGTGGTATCCATAATCACCGATAACAAACAATAGCTATTATTAAATAGTTCATGCAATTATTAAATAGTTCATGCAATTATTAAATAGTTCATTGCATGAAAGTAATAGTCCATTGAAACTAGTTGCTTGTTGAAAAGTTTCTGTATGCGAGAGATCTTATGGACTGTACTGGTTGCTTTTTGAAAAATGTCTATAAATTCTAATATATCGGAAACATAGAGCATAAGTTCAATTAATTTCTATATATTTATGCTCATCATCCCACCTTTTGAAGTTTACAAATAGGTTTAAAATCAACAATGTTGGAAAAAGAGAGTTTTAATTATTTCTTATTATAATAAATAGTATTAGTTTTGTTTTATAGTCTTTTAAACGAAAGAAGCTAATATTTACTTTTGATTTTGCCTTTTTCACCTGTAAGGCAACACCCAAAGCTTTTTCTTTTCCACGAAAAGTCTAAAAGAAAATAATTTTACAATTAGACCCAAAAGCTCCTCCAAATTGCTGATTGGCCCAAAGAAAGTGAAAAAGGATCAAATCTTAACCTTAGAGGTTCTTCTTCTTCTAGAGTTTATGAATAGAAACAATAGGAAGAGCAATAAAAGCATCAATGCCACTGATACGAACTTCCACAGCTTCTCGTCATCCATTTCTCCAAAAACGCTCCTTAGCTCGTTCTGCAGATCAACAATGCTTCTCTTAGACTGCACAGACACATTGTGAATTAGGAACATAAAGGAACTTTGTTTGTAATAATGTCTTACATGGGAAACATAAGGAAAGATGCAAAGGCAAAATTTTTCATATTTGGATCAAGAAGAGGGACTCACAGTTGAAACCAACTTTTTCGACACTAATTCATGTTCTTTGGCAAAGATTTCTTTTGCATACTTGTAAAGCTCCACATCGAGATTGTTAAGCGATTTGATCTGCTGAATGACCTCGTTAGGAACTCTTGTTCGCGTCTGTGGAATGCATTGTCAAGAGATTGAATATTCATGACTTCTCTCATTAAGTCTACTGGTTTGAATCATGTACAAAAATACTTTACCCCTCTCGTAAAATTTGCTGGAGAAATTCTCTTCAAGGAGTTGACCCGTCTGGTTCCTTGGGACTTCCGTAGATGAGAAATGCAGCCTTCATAGACTTCCATAAGGGTTTTTACCGTCATCTGAAGTGTAGTCAATAGACATAAATTCAAACCAGTTCACACGTTGATCATAAATTCGAAAAGGAAATTTACTGACATTTCCAGTCTTAGCTTCCATCTTATTTGATGCAACTTCAGACGTACCATTCTGCAATGTCGCATGCATTTTCAGCTAGAAAATGGCGCCTGATAGCCGAACAAAAAAAAGGATTACCTTGAGGGGCAGAGAAATTTACCTTAATTTCAGTATTTTCTGACCCTGATTCTGAAACTGTAACACTTACTTCTGAAGCATCAAGAAAATAAAGTTTGCACAGGAATTGTTATTTAATCAAGCTACGAAGAAATAAGATGCAAGTCTGAACCAAAAGAATGCGAGGTTCTCCTCAGACAGGACAGCCGTGGTATAAAGAAAATTGAAATTGAGAAACTTACACCAACCTGATTTCGTAGTTTTGGTTTCTGTAGTTCCGTTTGACAGAGCAACTTGAGAAAGCACTTGAGAACCCACTACGTTGGCAAAAAGTGAAGCAGACTCCCTGTGCTCCTCTGTCAGTCCAACATACAACATGCTGTCCAACCTTCTCTACAAGATTGGAAAGCTTATAGAATCTGCTGATTTTAAGAGAGCAATACCAAAAGATACAGTTCCTTATGATGAAGAAAAAGGGTAACTACCTTGGCGACTTGGAGAACAGGCTCACCCAGGCTTTTGTACTTCTGCACACAATGCCGAACCTCGTGTGCTTCTAATAAATGGGAGTTATTTGTCAATCCTGCAATCTGTGAAATGAAATGAAAATGCTCTGGAGATTTCGGGTCAATAATTTGAAAAAGCAAAACAAACAACAAGATATATACCTGAAATGTCGCTCCATTGTGGATTAAGTCATTGGCAGTAGGCGCATCAAGATATTTGTGCAAAGGCATAAGCATCTCCTCCATGTCATATGGGTTATCATCCTCAATAATAACTAAGCCTTTAACTTTTCGCGCATCTCGCTTAGAAAGGCCAAGCATAAGTAAGTTTAAAAGCTACATATGTATGTAAGTTTGTGCCAAAAGAGGATGAATGGGATTAGTCGACATACCCGAGCAAACAGGTCTTCTCTCATCCATGGAACGAGATATTTCCATGGCCATATGTCTAGTGTACTTATTACATTATTCTTGCGTATACGGCCAGACATCCTTGTCGCAGAAGTTAAATTGGGATGCACCAAAAACCTAGCTGCTACCTCTACTGAAAATTCATAAGTGCTCAACACACGTGCAATCGGATCCCGGACTATTGTCATCACTGAAGTTCTCTCCCTCGGAAGCTTTGCCATCAAACTATAATCATCATGTGTGGCCAACAACTTGCATTTTTCCGTCCTATAAATTTACGGGTTAAAACAATCTCAGCTCTCGATAAATTACAGTGACATTTAATAAGAGCCAAAATTCAGAAATATGATTATGGAGCAAGATGCAAAAGAACAAATTTCCACATTGAAATATCCCAAACAATTTACAGAGAGGGATTAAATACAGGTTAACAGGCATGAATGTCGTACAAGAAATTACAGCAACAAGATTCTGTTCATCAGAACATCTACTAACAGAGAAAAAATTCCTTTTATATGTCGAGTCCATTTTGTTATGTAGTTATTCATCTGAGACTGATATCTGGAAGGGGGATAGAAAATTCATTAACTTCTGTCCCAAAAGGAGGAAAATATTGGTAAAATTCAGAATTAACTACTGATATCATGTCTGGCTAACCTATCTACTTTAGAAACAGCAGTCTGTAAAGTTTCGTTATTAGTCATCTTCCACAAGCCACAGAGTCTTTCGCATCAAATGAAGACATGAAGTTAACGAGAAGAGATGATACAGATCAGAGGAAGATACCTTGGATTGAAGTGGAGCTTGTCGTAAGATCGAGGACATTCCTCAGAGCTATCATACAATTTTCTCAAGAAACTACAAGAGGACAACACAGCATTAACCACGACAATCAAAAGGAAATTTTTGACTTCACTCAAAACTTTTGGTAAGAGAAATCACCAATGAAAATATGTCCTGCCTCCAGTTCGGGGAACATGAAGAAAGAAGAGCAAATTCTGAAGCGAGCGTTTGTCTTTGTTAGGATGTTCTTCACGAGAAGAAGAAGAATCCGCCCACCTCTGCACAACTCTTTCACAATGACCAAAGTCAAGTTCCGCAAAGGAGGCAAGAACTGTTATAAAATGCCAGTAACAACTAACATCAGAAACAAGTTTTATCAAGTATGAATAATCAAATCTCCATAAACCATTCTACAAACCTGAACCCAGAAGTATTAACCCCATAGCCAGCTTCGAAATAGGATTCATTTGCATGGTGCCACGATTTTCCAAACCTACTGCTAAACAAAACGAGGTAAAGAATCAAAAAATATAAATGGAACTGAAAAGAAAAAATTCACAGCTTTGAATATGAAAATAGGACTGAAAATAGGACAAAACCCAAACAGAAAAAGAACATTACAAATGTGAGTTGTATAAAACGAAACCGAAATGTTTCAGAAGGAGACTGAGAAAATAGGCAAAGGGGACCCCAGAAAATCGAAAAATTGAATATAAAAGGAACAAAGGAACATGGAAGAGAAGCGAGGCCTACGTGTAGGGGGAATCGAGATCTCGGGCTCATAAATTCCCTCGATCTCTGTTGGGGGCAAAGCTCGCTATCCACTAGGCCCTACGAAAAGCTCGAACCAAAGGGTGTTTTCTTTTTCGTTTGTATTACATCGATGGACGAAGAAGGAAAAAAGGGACTAATTGTGTGTGCTCCCGAGAGAACAGGGTCACGAGATTTTCTCTTGGTTTCTCGCCACTCAAAAAAAATCTTTAGGAAAGACGCACTGAGAAGAGGACTAGTGGGAAAATTGATTAGGCAAACGAAATAGAAACAACATAACATACCTACCAAAAAATCCCCAGTCATAAACTATTGACTTTGAACAATCTTTCTCTCATTGAATAACATTAATGTTTGTGATTTTGAATAACATTTCCTTTGTAATGCCATGATATGTTGTATATTATTGACTAAATATTGTGCAACTTTGATGAACGACTTCCATTACGAAGCAAAACAATCACAACCCCAACATTTGGACACTTACGTTAAGGCCTTAAAAATGTTGTGAATTCATATACGTCTAACAAATGGATGCCATTTCTTTTCAAATCTTGTCAAACTAGGAAAAATATTCGTAAATTATATTTTATTAGTAAATATAAAATAAATATTTATATAATTTTTATTTTTATTTAAAATTTCTTTTAACATTAGTTTTTGTATATACAAATTAAAAAAAGAAAAATAATTATTTTTTATAAATTTAATAGTATTTTTTTGTTAGTTTAATAAAATATATTAATTATATAACCAAATTAATAACAATGATATACTTATAGTTATTCTAATAAGTTAAAGTTATTTATATATTTATTTGAAATTTAATTTAGTGATAATATATCAGCATGATATTTCTGTTAATAACACGTTAGAGTAAAGTTATTTTATTAAAATATTTTTCAAATAATATATTATGGATTACGGTAGTAACTTAAATTTATTTGAAATTATTTATAAATTAACGGATAAATTTTTTTTTAAAATAAAAATCATTGTTTTTGCAAATGTAATAGCATTTTTGGTTAGTTGAATAAATTATATTTATTTTCTAACCAAATTATTATCAGTGGCATATATTGTAATTATTTTACTAATTTAAACCATTTTATATATTTAAACTGAAACTCACTGTGGTGTTAACGTGATAACGTTAATTTGTTAAAAAAGTTTTTCAAATAATATATTAGGAATGTGTTTTAATGTTATGTGATGATACATTTGTTACTATATAATATATTGCATGTGTCTTTTCAGTCATGTTTATTATAATAATAAATATATAGGTATTTAATTAAAAATACAAAAATTGCCTATAGAGACAAGGATTACCTCCACAGGCTTCCTATAATTAGCAAACTAATTATTATATTAACTATTATGCTAGATTTATTTGTATATTGCAATTAATTCCATTGGAATAGAAAAAAATCCTAAATTAATACGATAGTTTTATAGCATTTTATATTTATCATCTTAACTATTAATATAAAAACATAATTTTTGACAATACAGCATAAAAACAGGTACTTTTGGAAGACAAAAAAGTTTATAGAACACTTAGGTCGTAAAAACCATTGAAACTAATCCAATTGCCAAACCCTTTTGTGGTAATCTCATGGATTTAAAGACGAGTTGATGTATTAGTAAAATTGGGTTTGATGATTGAATGGGCTTAACCCCTATTGGTTCTGCACTTCTCCTTTACTCAAGATTATCAGACGCATAAGTTTCTGTCAAAAAAAGATAAGCAAATCTCATGAGTCAAAAGGTATGAATTTTTCTCCCTCTTTTAAATCTTCTCTGAGTTATCCTCTCACTAGGAAATGCTATAACTTGAAGAAATTGTTGATTAGTATCATCTAATTTAATGCATAATAAGTTTCGAGTTCGGCGTAGGAAAAAAGATTTTCATTTATATTAGATTTGATCTGTGTATGGCATCAGAATATGCATTTGTTGTCATTACGACCTAATTTTTCTATAAAAACTGAATAGGGTGAATTGTTTGCTCCTAATAAATACTTCCGACGATAATCTACAAATCGTAACCCGGAATTGTTTTTCCTTGTCGTACCTCAGACAGTTTTAAAAACATCAGTGGTCAGACTTATGCATATTGTCTGATTGTTTTAAAAGACTATGCTTTTCCTGTTTTGCCCAGATATTATAACAATATGGACAATGAAGATCAATGTGAAGTTTTAGAAAACTCCATTGAAGAAGCAACAGCTTACGTGGAACATATATCTCCTCTCTCTAATGGAGATAGTGGAATGATTGAATTGTCTCAACTGTGTGACAAGTACAATGATCAGATGAGGATTGATTCCGATGAGGAGATCATCGAGTCATTGTATCAAAACCTTTTTAGTATTGTTCTCTGCCTTCAAATAGAGGAATGTGGTGATGGTTCCCACACACCTCTCTCTGCGGATTGCCCTGGAGCTCCCATGAAACTTACAAAGTTATCGAGGAACATAGATCCAGGATTCCAAAGGAAACTCTTCTGAAATGACATTGCTTTTTTTTTTTTTAATTCTAACATTGGATTCAACTTTAGTCTTGTCCTCTTGCACAAAGATCTTGTGGTAATATTGTGCAGAAAAAAGTTGGTGTTCTATTTGTGTTCATGTGTAGGTTGGATTGCAATTAAAACTGGAAATGTTCTATAAAGATATTTTGCATCTAAAAAAAGTGAATATCATCACTCTGGAGTGCTGCAATATCATGGACTGAGAAAACATATTATAAAGGCTAAAAACGTAGATATGTGTGAGAGGTTTTTAAACTAAACGAGGGCACTACAGAGATAACTCTCCTCACACTTACTTGATGATGGAAACATAAGCTTCATTTACAGAGACAGAGTAAGAAGAGGATTTGATGATGTACCCAATTATTCTTTTACCTTCTGTTGTTCAGCGTATTCTTTATCTGCTTCTGCCAAGCGGTTCTGGAACATAGTCCATTCGTTTCTGCATCTCTCTCTAACCTGAAACCGATGTAAACACACACACAAACTGAGGTTTACCAAATGATAAAAAAGCAGGTTTCTACCAGTAAGTGTAATAATGTGAGCTTTATTACCCCTTGCCATGGAGATTTCCCCTTCTCTGACTCACCCTGTCAAATAACATTTATGAGTCTCGACATCATTATAAGATGTTAAAGAGTAAAATATTTTCGTTGCTCAGTGTAAAAAGTACAATCACCTGACTTCCAAGGGAAGGAATCACTTGATGGATAATCCATTGTGAATCTATTACACCAATCTTCTCATGAGCAGGCTGCAAATGGAACAGAATGCATACAGATGCAGATTTAACAAAAAACGCTCATGACATAAATCAAAAAGCTTCCAACTGATTTACCCAGGAAGCAGAGCAATGACTAACCTCAACGCATCGTCTGAGAGCAAAATCAAGACCCCATCCATGAACAAGATCATTCTGCACCAGAAACAAACAAGATTGTTTTAAACCCCCAACTGATGGTCTGGAAGACTAGACAGACTCTTTTTGGTTACTTAATCAGAAACCAAAGTAGATTCATTTCTGCCACTGTTTCTAGTCATGTCAAATGATGTATGATCGTCAAATTTGCTGACTAAATTAAAGGACAAAAGAGTTGATCCGGGATCTTTTAGATAAACAAAAACCTGAATCATATGCCATACACATCGCCATGCTTCTCTCGAAAATACCGGTGCCATAATCTCGACAAACCTGCAGGTGGGGTAAAATGGTTATAAACTTTTTAGTGTGATAGGCAAGAGAGAGAGAAAGAGCATACAGAGTCTTACGCGGCACATGGAGGTAAATGTGGATCACTGCACCATCCTGGTTTTTCTTGTGTTTCTCTGTTCACAACTCCAAAAACTTAGGGACAGATTTGACATCAAAGGAAAGGTAGAAGAGAAAGAGAGCTCCTACTTGTGGACATCTCGGTCACCTCTCCTCTTTGTCATTTCCCACGTAAGTCCGTTGTTTGGCTCTAATCCGGGTTGAGAAATTTCCAAACCATGCTTTTTAACTAATTCAATGTACCTGGAAAATAACAATCCAAACTGTAAAGATTGCCACTGAACTGTAACTACAATTCCATACAAGTAATTCACCTTTTTGCATTGAAGTGCTCGACTCCAAGATCCTCATCCCATATAAATATATACTCATAAGCTGAGACAACATCAGGATGCAAAAATCTCTTTGCGTACCACCTGAAAGATAAACAGAAACAACCAGAGGTTATATCAAACAAAATTTCAAGACTGTTTGAAGAATGGAGTATCGTGCTGACCTCCATCAGATTTCTTACCATTTTGTCTGCTTTCTTGCACTGATATGTATTGCATTTTTTGACCACTCAAACTGGTCCCACTCAGTTGTCCGGCCATCATAATGGAATAGCAAAATTTGAAAATCTTCAGAAAACTGAGCAAGAAATCTTAGTGTTAATAGTATGAAAAAAAAGAATCATATAATACTCCACACATGTGGAGGAGGGGGACTTGAGCAATTGCAACCTTCTTAACAGCTGCATTAATAGTGTTCCTCTGCTCAATCCCAACTGTAAAAGTTACAAGATATTTTGGTTTCTTCTTCAAATCCTGCAGAGGTTATGTTTTCTTATGAATATCCAATAACTATATTGTTAGACTATGCTAATTGCACATGTATCCATTAAACTTGATGAATCAATAAAGTTGTAGAATTTACTTCACTGGGTTCACCCCATAATCTGCGCAAGTAAAAATCTGTTTCTGCCACGACAATGCCTGGAGGGAGTAGTTCTGCACCATGCGGATTGGTTGGGACATATATCTGGAAACACAGAAGCAGAATGATTAGCGGGAACCACAAAAGAAGTGAACTGCCTCATAAAACTGTAATATTTATATTCAATCCAGCATGCTGAACTAGCATTAAAATTACAGCGATGGTTCAGGAGATTTACCTTAGGAAACTCTCTTGAACCAAAATCTTCAGGTGATCTGCCACCAGAAAACAATTTCCCATCTGACATGGCTACATCAAGAGATGATATAATGCCTGAGGGTAAGTTGATCTGCAGGATAAAAAACGGATCAACTGGCGAAAAGGGACATAAAAGGGAAGATATACCTATGGATCCCAACCTCATATACCTTTCTAAAGGAAACTGATGGTAATGTGATACCGATAAAAAACCCAAACACCATTCCCACAATTGTCGTTATGATAAGCTTTGCATTTTCATTTGTTCTTCTGGGAGCACCGCTGCAAAAGATAACAATAAGTAAATTGAAAGCAATTCATAACTCGTTTTTTTACATCAAGCCGCAAGGAAATGTACCTCCGGTGCATGGTTCCCATCAGACTGCTAACTCTCCAAATCTACTGCAAAAACTAAACTCAACTAAAGAAATATGCTTGAAAGTACAAATCGGAAAAAAAGACGAAACAAATCAGGAGTTAATAACATTTTTTCATTGACCTAATTGATGTAGGAAAGCATAACCGTCCAATGTCTTAAATATCATATTAAATTGCTCATAATCCACCAGTCATACAGTATCAGGTACGGATTTCTAGCAGACAACCTAGAAAATAACTCCATAGCACAAAAGTTGAGCAAAATATACAGTGATTTTGTATTAAAAAAGAGGTTGAAACCGACAACACTAATTGCAGAAGAAAAGGTTAAGGAAAAAAAAATTGCAGAGAAAAGAAAACATGTCGGTGCAATAATCTAAATCAATTTCCGGATCAAAATCTAAACACCCATACACGGACGTTAACGAAATCCAACGCCAAAGAGGTAAATCCGAAAGTAATAGTCGCGAAAGAAATCGAAGGAAAATGCGAAGATGCTTACGGAGATTTGATGTAGATTAGGGTTTTGAGTCGCTTCGAAGGAGAACGTGGTGAGAGATTCAGTTAGTGAAGCACTGAGGAGAAGTCGGGAGAAAAATAGCCGATTGTTTTAATTTTGATGTCTGCAAGACCGACGCCATTTTTATCTCATCAGGGGGATTTCCATAGATCTGTGTATACGTGGCTTCCTTTCTTCAATTTTTGCGTTTTGGGTGTTTTAACTGTATTTTAATTAGGGGAAATAGTATCTAAACTAAAATCTTAACTCTCAAATCTCAATGTTCTTATGAACTCATCGGTATATATTTCCCCAAAACAGACAAAATAATAAATAAAAAAAGCAATGCTCTTGTTATTATAAACTGAATTAGATAAATCGACGCAAAACATAATTTTCTTACCTTATCTAGAAATATTAACGTTTTCGTCGCTACCATATAGTTGTTGTTTATATATATATATATATATATATTGGTTTCATCAATTAGTCGAAATCATTCCAAATTTTAAAATATTATCTGAAAAACCACATCACATTGCTGCTTAAGAAAAACCAATATTTGTCAGCACAAAAAAAGAAGAAAAAAAAGAAACCATGTCCCTGGTTCAGAAAAAACCATCTCAATTTCTCTCTTCACACCAACCAAACCAAAAAAAAAAAACAAACAGGAATCACCAAACCCGTTTCTTTCTATCAGATATAGCTTCGGTCTCCACGAGCAGGGGACGATGGTTCAGGGCTTTGGAGCCCGAGTTGCTGAGAACGAGTCACCATATGAGACATTCGGGACGTCTGATAAGCCTGGGGCACGCTACATCCTACGAGTGGACCACGAGCCGTTGCTCTTTGAGCCGAATGCGAACTCATGCTAGAGAGGGCGTAAGCTCGACCTGATCTTTGGTACATCCTCCTGCTCGTCATCCTTTCTTGCAAAGCATTCAGCTCGGCGGATAATGATTGGCAAAGGCTATCATTGGACCGAGCAGACGGTGTCTCTGTTAAATCTCTGTCACGGTCTCTGAGAAGCCCAACCGCCGACCTCAGGTCACCTCCATCGGCTAAAACCCTAGCGTCCGACAAAGCTTGTGCAACAAGAAACCTATTTAGTTGTCTGTCAACCTCTACGGACACCACTTCTTCTCCTGTTAGCTCATTTGGCCTTTGAATGCTTAGTTCTTCTGATTCCACATGGACTACCTCTCTGGTAACAGGATCGTTGTAGACGCATCGCACCTTAAGCAATGACATGGATTCAAGTTCACCAGACCCGTCGTCGCAGCATGGAATTTCAAGAATCACAAGGAAGTCCCTTTCTTCTTCTGCGTACATGTCTCCGACATCGATTTTGGCGGTTCTAGCATCAGATGATATACGACTTCTGTAGCTTCCTGCGTTTATGGAGGATATTTTCAGGCCCTGCTCATGAATGCATTCGATCTCAACAACTTGTTCAAGAATCACAACGCTGAGAAGACCTCCAATGCATTGCGCAAAAGCATCCCGAATCACAGTCTCGGTTTCAATGAACGAAAACGTGCCACCAGAGACTTGTGAAATTGTGTGCATTAGCTCAGCATCGTGATCGGAGCCAAACCCAAAGGTGTGTATTGGAATCCGGCTACAATTCGGAAGTAAAGACTCGTAATCTGTTCTCAGACGGACAGCAGCATGAGCAAGAGTAAAGTTGTCCTGCCCATCTGACAAAAGCATCATCGTTGAAACCGGGTTCTTCCATCGCCTATCTCCAATCACTCTAGCACCAATCCTCAGTCCCTCTGCAATGTTTGTCCCGCCGCGAGCAACCAAGCAATTAACAGCCTGTATCGCCACTTGCTTGCCCGTCTCAGACATCAGTATAAGAGGGAATAGCCGGCTAGCAGAGGAGGAGAAAGCGATCACAGAAAGTCTATCCTTCTCACCAAGATTTTGAATCACAAAACCCATTGCGTTTTTCAAAAGTTCCAGTTTCATCCCTTCCATGCTACCACTCACATCAAGAACCGTAATGAGATCCAAAGGAGCACGAGTGGGCCTATCATCACCCACACTATCCGCCTTAAGATGAACTAGAACAGCAAAATCACCACGAGTGACCGGTTTCGCCACTGCTGAGACTTGTGGGAAAAGTTTAACATCCAGGGCTTGACGACGAGAAACACTGGAATGATGACCATCATCACTCTGGATTTGGGTCTCTCCATGAGGTAAAGGCTCATCATCTTCAAAACCCGTTTGAGCCGGGGAAGTAGGGACAGGGACAGAGTCATCAACACACAAAGGGACTTGTTTCCATTGAGTTCTACATATAGGGCAAATTCGGTTTCCGTGTTTCACATTGGAGGTTATACAATCGAAATGGAAGGAATGGGAGCACTCCGCAGTAAATATCGCCTTCCCTTCTTTTCTAATCTCATCCAAGCAAATCGCGCACCTATTCTGCAATTTTCAAAAGAAACACAATCTTTAACCAAAAACGACGATTATACCTTAAGCTTAACCCTAAAGATCGATGGATAAAACTAGCTGAAACCCTAAACTTTCATAAAAGTTGCTATTTTCGCATCACCCACATTAAGAAGAATCTTTAGATTATATACAGATACAGAGAAGGGGGTGAAAGAAAAAACCTTAGAGAAACAGGAGCCTGCAGAGGAAGAAGTAGACCGAGAAGAAGAATCGGGTCGGGTCGCGTCAACGGATGATCTAGATGCATCGGTGGAAGAAGCAGTTGAAGGGCCTAGGGTTTTGGGAAGATTGAGAGCTTCGTTCGACTCTAAATCCGATTTCGCTTCTCGGCAGATGTTTGGGTTATCCATCTTAGGAGGTTCAAACTCAGAGAAAGAAAAGAAGGGAATTAGGATGGAGAAGAAGAAGAAAGTTAATCAAAAGATCAACAAAAGACTAGAAGGAAAGGAGAAGCGGTTATCGAGACTTGATCAATTCAAAGTTAAGTATACGTCAACTGTCTATTTATCTTTATTTAGTTATTTTTCGTCTGAAATGGACCCAACAATTGCTATAAAATATTGACAAGTGTTAGTTTATTAAAGATACACGTCAGACAAAGAACTCCTATTACATATTTATACGTGCCAAGCACTATAATTCTTTCTTTTCTTTGTGATCAAAGGAAAATATATAGACGTATCTTTAGGAAATATAACGATTGTGCGCATATTTGCGGATATTTTCTTTTGTGTATCTACTTTTCTTTTTGTTTTAATGATGTGTATGTACTTGAGAAAGATTTCGATTAATCCCAACTCCAAAAGCCACACCCAAAACATCCTCGGTCAATATTTATAACGAGCCTACTTTTATACAGAGTATACAATTCTAAATCAATTACTACACGCTACAAGTCAGATTAGATCACTCGTTGTCTGAGAGACAGACCACATCATTGCTGGTCTGCAATCCACTGCCCAACTTCTGTTGTTGTTGCTGCTGCTGCTGAATTAACACAGTTAAATATGTTACAGCTTGAGGAAGAGAAGACGAGAATGTGAGGGAGGGAATTGAAGAGGATGATCTATATGGGTTTACATGCGGTGCAGGAGACGGTAGTGTTGCATTGAAAGCTGGATTAGTTGCAAAAGAAGCTGACAAAGATGGAGCTGTGTTGGATGTGAGAGGCTGTCTTTCCTCAGGAATTGGGCAGTGCGCCAAATTCAGAGGAAGCCCTGACAGGCGAGAAGCTGAAGAAGATGCCTGAGGCTGCAGAGGAGTCAAAAGCCGAGCTGAAGCTGGAGCTGTATAGTTCCTCAGTGCGCTCACTTGTGCTGCAGGTCTCTGTGCTAGCTGCTGAATTCTACCTGGAGAAAAAAAAGAGTGCTATTATGACATTTCTTGTCCTTGTATCTAAAACAAAAAGCTCTATTATTCGGACATTTACCCCTTGGAGCTACTGACGGGTGAGATGCGTTCCTGTTTGAACATTTGGACAAGAAGACATTCGCCAATAGTTTGTTCATCATAACCAGATTCTTGCTTGTCTCTACCTTCGTCATTCTGGCTGTATGCTCTGCTTCTATCTCATGAAATTTTCTTTGATACTCTGCTTCTATTTCAGCCATCTTTCTCTCGAATTCAGCTTTCAACATTGATTTCTGCTCACAAGCAATTAAGAGTCAATGAACAGTGAAAAAAGGAACCAAAACTAGAGGTAACTGGGTATTGAGGAGAACAAACTTTTTCTTCATTCGTCTTCTTTGAATTCTCTGATTCTCTCCTCAGCTTCTCCAGTTCATGCTGAAATGGGTCACTGAACACAGGGAAAGGTGTTTGAGGAACAGGTTGAACGGCACTCTGTACCATACCATTGTTAAGAAGCGATGGAGCAGGAGCTGTTACACCTGCTGAAGGCTCCACACCATTTTCATGGACAAGCTGTGCATGTGCAATGGTATCTGCGCAAAGGGCATATAAGATTGTCAGCTGTTTGGCAAATGCCTACGCTATACTTAAATCACAAGGGCAGTTCCTGACTTGCAAATGTTGATTGTTCTACTTGTGGACCAGGTTCTCCTATTTCCCTTTCAGATGTATCTGATCCAGTTATGTGAGGCTCAGCCACAGTTGTATTGTTTAGGCCAGGGTGATTTCCAGGCGCAGTAGATGCATCCACAGCACCCTTCCAGAAAAATTAAATTCACAAATAGAAACAACATCTCATTACTACACTTTCTCTTTGTTTCTTACAGTAAATTGACACCAGGCATTCCAAACGACTAGAACTTTAAATCAACTAAAGAAAAAGCCTTTAATCAGAGGCAGGTACCTGATCTGATACAGGAGGCCCACCAGTTTCTAATGCATCTAAGCCATCTGTTTGAAATTGAGTCACTGTTGTAATATTTTGGCTTTCAGTGTATGCTCCTATGTCACCCTGAGTTCCGACCAATGGAGATGGTAGAGAGCATGCATCCTGGTCAGGCATTATTTCCTGCAGGAAATCAAGATCGAGAATTACAAAGTTGTAAAAGTTTTTAAAGTCCTAAGTTGCGATAATAAGTACCTGATCTGATATTGATGAGTCACCAATCTCTACTGCACCTGGACCGGCTATTTGGGGCTCAGCTGATGTGTTGATATTTTGGTCCTCAATGTTTGCGGCTGAGTCAGGCTGATTTCCCGCTGGTGAAGATAGCAAAGGACATGCAAATTCATTACCCTGCCCAGAGAGTTAATTTAAATGAAAAACGAGATCTGATCAGTAACCACACTTCCCTGCTCTTTTTATGGGAAACTAAGAATGAATATTAGACAGATCAATAACATTAAAACAGCGAATATTAGACCTGCTCTAGTGTAGCCAAAGTGCCAGTCTCTACTGTTTCTGATTCAGCTGGCTGAGGCTCCATTTCTGCATCAATATTCTGGCCGTCAATGTTTGCTGCTGGGTCAGGTTGCTGTCGAGTCAGTGAAGAAGGCGTAGGAGATCCAGCTGGCTTAGGCTCTGCTTCAATATTTTTTCCTTGAATGCTTGCTTCTGGGTCAGGTTGCTTTCCACCTGGTGAAGAAGGCATAGGAGATCCAGCTAGCTGAGGCTCAATTGCTGATTCAATGTTTTGGCCAAAGTTTGCTGCTGGGTCAGGTTGCTTTCCACCCGATGAAGAAGGCACAGGACATATATCTTGATCATCCTGTCCAGAAAAGTTGACCTTGTCCTTTCTTGAAGCCACCATTTCATGAACTTGTTGACTGCTGCCACCCGACATGGTTCCTGATGTGTTTTCTAGTTCTGGCACTTGATTTCCCTTGGAAACCATGCAAGCCATATCAGTGTTGTAAGTAGCTTCACCATTGGGATCATTGGAAGTTTGTACATGATTAAGAGCATTTTTGGAAGCGTTTGATGAGCATATTTTGCTATAATGCTTGTTGCTGCCACTTTTGATAGGACCACAATTTATTAAGTCAGAGTGTGCCCACTTCTCTACCCGACTAATCCAATATGCTTCATCCTCCGCCAAATTTTTCTTTTCAGCCTCATGCATTTGCTCTAGGCTTTTAAGGCCTTCATCCCTCTCAGTTGTGATTTTATCAATCTTTTTTTCATGATCATGATCTAGCCGTTTGAGATCATCCTCTAAGCTCTGGGTACTTGTCCATCTAAATTGAATACGAATAATTGCTCTTTCCACCTTCTTTTCATTTTCAAGTATCTGCTTCTTGTCTGCATACATATTCACCCGCTCCAACTTTTTTCCCTCATGCTTTTCTTTAAGATTTTGCAGTCGCTTCTTGCATTTCTTTTTTATGTAGCTAACAGCCTTTTCGATATCTTTTGTTGCTGAGCTATTATGGCCACCTCTTTTCCCAGTCATGCAGTCTTTACCCTCTGAGTTACGCAGCAATTTTGTAATGTTCTTTTCCTGACTCACTGTAGCACCTGAGAGACTTTAACTCACTACCTTTTTTGATTGTTTAGAATTAGTAACAAAGCAATTTAACTCCTAACCTTGTGTGTGCTCCAGGAATAAACTCTTCATGCAGTACAACATGGAATATATATAATCGACCTCTTCACTACAGCATTTAAAACCTAACTCCGATTTTGCACGCACCACAGATTCTTTGCGGTTAAGTTTTTGCCCTACCAAAAAGGCTGCAATCCAAATCTGAAAGCATTATTAAGAACGTATTTGGTATGTGAACTATTCATAAATTATGCAACGATAAAAGGCCTTACTTTGTGGCCTTCTTTTTGTCAACTACTTTTGAAAACTACAGAGCATGGATTTTATTAGACATTAGTAGCTAGCTTAAATCGAGCAATGAATGAAAATTTTTATCCTATGCTTAGAAAGTTAAAACTTGTAATGCCTTCCCACGAAGGCTGTGATGCGTCAGCGTGAGGATATTCAAAACAAAGAGAGATGATGAAGGAAACAAAGCATAAACTATCAAAGTGACTGCTGTCATACCAGGGCTATCTGGAAGGCCTGCAATGTGGGGACTGGCTCTTCGCATACACGGTGGTTTTCAATAACATATTCAAGAAGCTTTTCAACCATACTTGTTGATTCTTCCTGAAAACAAATAGATACGTCAACCAGTTACACATGGCAAATATTCCTTTTAGTACAATTTCAATAGACGGTGCACCAAGACAATACAGAAGTATTCAGTATGAAAAGGCAGTGGAAACATCTACTAGCCAATATATGAAGATAGAAGACTCCCTAAAATAGAAGGTTCTGTAACACAAAACTAATAGCATCACTCAGTATATACCAGCAGCAAACAGGTTCACTTTTGACATAGCTGTACTATGCCTTTGATCCGCCAAATACAGAAGTCTAAGGTTAAATATATCAATATCTCCCATGAATGGATCGATCATGCAAAGGCAAAGTCATTTTTTACTTCAGCAAACGATGAAGGACATGATTCACATCCTGGTGTTTTGGGCAGCAGTTCCACCATTTTTTATAGGAGCATTAGTAACGGAAGCCATATATAAGAAAATAAAATTGGCGACAAAAGCAATATACTAAAACATTTCATTTGTCTGTAACATGAAATGAGGTAAAAATTCCAGTTAGTCTACCGCTAAAAAAAGTTGCGAAGGTGAAAAAAGCCGCTTACTGAAAGATGCAAAACTTGGCAGAGTTTTGCCATCTCTGGCTTTAAAACAGTATGGAAAATCCTCTGTGATATGCCCGAAAACTGTCTCCAATCAATGCCAGCTAACATATCCTCTGGGATTCGAGAGATATAGTTGCCCACAGAATACAAGCCAAAAGCATCATTTCCATTCAAAATATCATTAGTACCACAAGCAGATCTACATGATGATGCGAGTGTTGTGACGTTTGATGACTCCAAAGCCCCTGTAGGAAAGATAGTCAGAAAAATAATTGCAAAACTCAATGAAAACTAGAGGCACAGAAGCAGAAAGT
This sequence comes from Pugionium cornutum, assembly GCA_018901935.1. NCBI lineage: Eukaryota > Viridiplantae > Streptophyta > Magnoliopsida > Brassicales > Brassicaceae > Pugionium > Pugionium cornutum. The sequence goes on from CM032156.1 coordinate 5,584,552, forward strand.
GAACTATTTTACCGATGTGATCCTTCCCAGAGGCTGTTATTTCATTGTTATCTACTGTAACATCACCGGAAGCCTTCTTTTGCTTCTTTATATTTATGCCATTGCCAATTTTGGCAATCTCTTCAGAGCGAAGGCACTGCACTCTTTTTCGACTCCTTTGACGAGTATCTGAACAGTATTTCCACATAGGGTTCTTTCCTTCCAACAACTTTGTCCAAAATATATTTGGACTACCTTCATTTGACAACTTGACATGTTCTTCACCAAATAGAGTAGAATCAGTGCTGTAAGTTCCCTGAGCATGCTTGGTTTCCAAAAGTAGACACAGTTTGCCTTCTTTTCCTTCTCCAATTATGGAAGAAAGTATGCACGAGAATTCATGAATCACGCCGTCCCTAATAGATTGTTCAAATGGAACTCCTGAATCTGGGGTTTCACTGCCATGAAAGTGATCCAGTTTTTCTAACAAATATGAAGCACCCCACATGAGGAGTGCATGTGTGAAAGGACGGTTTAGGTTTTCTAGAGGCTTATTTTTCCACTTATTTTTCCTAGCCAGGATCAAGGCTTTTTCTTCAACTGTATATGCTGAGTATAGCCGGAATATTTTAGTTCTTTCAGAATATGACTCGATCTTTATCTTCTCTAAGAGCCTAACATCATGCGATGGGTTCAAGCTGCTTCCAAAAAGAATAAAAGTCTCAGCCCGCAAGAGTTTAATGCTTTGACTACAGGCACGTGTTTCCAACAGCAGAACAAAACATTGACTCTCCTTGTTGAAATTGTTTATCGCGTTCTTCTTTGCTAGAGAGACCCCATGCTCATAAGAATTTTGACCAAATCTTTGACTCATAAAATCTTCGAGAATATTAGCAAGTAGAAGCCCCTCAGAATTTTGTGTTGCCTGTTGAACAAAAAAACAGTAATTCAGACATACTTGAGGCACATACATTGACAAAGAAAGAAGAAGAGGAGAAACATTTCAGTTCAGCATGTCTCCCAATGCCAGCTGATTACTGAACGCTACTTTAAAATTCATCATAACATGAAAAACCATACTCCACCCTAGCCAAATTTTACCACAAAACAAAATTCCATTGTAAAATTTCAACAACCTACTCAAGTGAGATTGTCATGACAAACATAGAACTATCTTCATTCATAAGTAATGGAAATGCACCTGGTAGAAGACAACTGCTTTTAAACCGTTTGTTTTTATCTGAGTAAGCATTGCATCAAGTAGGTAAAGTTTCCCGCTTGCTTTGACTTCTACATCCAAAATTTCATGCAACTCCAGATTCTTGGTGAGCAGTTGTTTCAAAGATGCATCCATAACATATGGGTGGTCACAGGTCTATCAACAAAATTGCAAACGCAGAAAGAAGGCATTTAATATCTCCACACATTAACATGTAGAAAAAGGCTTTGAGAAAATGTGATGCTACAATAGTCAGATATCTAAGTAGATCCTAAACTGCCTTATTTGCCCTTCAAGTTCCATGTGCTATGTAAAAGCATAAATCGAATAGACCAAAACCTTAAAGGCATAACACCTATGTGACAACCTCTTAGGAGCATCGAACACAAGACTTTTTGGCAGCAATGCAGTGAACGCCTTATCTATTCATATATTGCTTTTCTTTAATCTTACTGACATCGCTAACTGGGGATTTAACGCACAAGTGCACTGAACAATAAATTTTGTTATCTGTTATCTATTCATATATTGCTTTTCTTTAATCTTACTGACATCGCTAACTGGAGATTTAACGCACAAGTGCACTGAACAATAAATTTTGTTATCTGTTAAACTTACTTTCCTTAAAGAAGCGAGAGTTTCTTCAAGAGCTCCAACAAGATCATTCTTCGACAGCGAAGAAAGAGTTAAAGATTTGGAGAAGAGAATCCGACAGTACTGCTCCAGCTGTACATCTGATAGCTGCACGGGAACCCAATACTCAGGGTATATCAATGAAAATTTGGAATCATATGATTTATCTTGTTGGATATTTTGCCTTTTCTCCCCATAGTCTCTTCTTGTAGTGGGTCCAGATTCCTTCATATCCTAACGCAATGCAGAATAGAATTTGAAATTTACACGTAAAACAGATAAGTAGATGAAACAATTTAACAGGCCACTGTTTAACAGATGTCCAAGGTAAAGCAATCAGAAACCAACCTGTGCCACATGAGGAACAGGCTGGGAAATGCAGGAGCAAGCATTCAAATTTTCAAAATCATCTTTGACCCTTCAAATTTTTTGTACAGCTAAAATTACATTCTAGAAGATATATAATTAAAAATAATAGCCATTACAATCCATATATAATTAAAAAATAATAACCTAAAAAATCAAACCCATCTGTTCAACAAACATCTATAGAAAGTAATTGCCCGATTGCTTTAAAAGACAGACAACATTTAAGAATTCTTACTTTTGCCGTTTATCACATGTGCTGCACCTTTCAGGTTGATTATCAGTTTTGCACACGGTTGGAGATGGAGTGACACCATCAGAACTCATAACCCGGTCATCTGCATAAGCAACTATGGCAGATGCATCCAGCACAACTCCTGCAGTACCCCGTTTTCTTTTCAAAGGAAAATCTATGTCGGTTTCTAAGCTAGTTTTATTGACAAGAAGCTTTTGTATATCTGAATTCCCAGATGGTAAGCCTATAGCACTGACATCCCCAGCTTCAACCACGGGGGACGAATCAAGCACCATCTTTTCTGTGTCCCTAACTAATTTAACAGGAAAACCAATTCCCTTCTCTAAACTAGTTTTGCCAACTGGCAGTCTTTCTGATTCTGAATTTGCATGTGGTGAATTGTTATCATCTCTAGCATCATCATTTCCTGCAGGTACGCGGCGTGAACAACCCAAAACTACTAGTTCTTTATCATTTGAAGAAGCATGAACTTCCTTCTTGAGAAGATTTCTAAACAATGCACTGTAACTTCGGCCTGTCAGTCTAGGCTCCTGTTTCTTGATCTTATTTATAGACTCTTCTATATTATTCATTGTTTTATCCTTGATCTCCTCAATATCGGATGAAGTGTCTGCATTCCTGCAAGAATTATCTGATCCTTTGGAATTCTCCGAGGATACATTCTTTCCCTTATCAGACTTTCGCAAAGGACTTGTGGTGGTTTTCTTCTCCACTCTACCAGACTTTTTTGTAACTGAAGCAGGTGAGGGAGTTAGTCTCTCTGACTTTCTGGTACTAGAGGTTGGAGTTAGTAGCTTCGTAGGCGTAGAAGATGTTCCCCGGGTCGACCTCCTCAAACCAGGGGTTTCTTGCTCTGTTGAGGCAGAAGCTAGAGATCTGGTGCAAATGGTCCTTCCCGTTGAACCTTTCTTTCCATCTTTCCTCATCTTTCTTGAAATTCACCTTTATCAGAAAAGGGAAGACTATCAGACAACGTCTATTAATCCAGCGACAAAAGTTTCAGATCAAACTTCTTATATAATACTAGATCAATGTGTTACCTCTAACAGATGCCAAAATTTCTCCCGAAAAGTATTTGGGAGTTTCTAAAAACTCAAAACCGTTCGCTCGAGACCAGAACCCTCAATTCCTACCGATCAATATCCCACGCAAAAAACTAGGAAAAAGGAACAAAGCGTACCTGCACGAGAGAGAAATTAGCAAAACATATGGCTTCACGAACTTTGAGGTCTCCAACTCCAGTTCAAATTGTCGATGGATCGTTTCTTCGGTATATGTGCAATCTTCACGGTGCTTGGGGGTTCCGGAAAATTGAGATTGTAAAATACTTGTGCAACTATTGAATGCGAAAGGAGACGACGAGAATTTGGTCTTGCAGAATCATGCAAGGGACACTCTTCTCGCTGAAGGTTTTGTGATTTGTGAGAACAGTGAAATATATGTCAGGTTTATAATTGTTACGAAGTTCATATGTAATTATAGTTGCTATTTTTTAAAGCGTATATATATACTATATATGACGAAATCAAACTGCAGACATTTTTTTAGATAGTGAATATTCTCTTTTTACTAGAATCTTTCTCTAGTTTTATATGTATATATAATCTTTATTATACACTCTTTGTAAGATATATTCTTGAACAATAAAAGTTTTACATTCGAAGATCAACATTCAATATGGTATCAGAGCGCCAAAAATTTTTTTCCGCTTCTTGATTCGATCTTCGATTTGTAAGCTTTCAATCTAGATTTCTTGAATCGTTTTTCATGAGTGATTCATACCGAACAATAATTCTGAATTTTCTTCGGGTAATCCTCATGGCGATTCTTGAAATTGCCAAGGTTTTTGATGTGATTGTAGTTTCTTCTCTCTCGTTTCTTTTCCGTTAATTGACCTTTGATTGTGCCTTTTTCTTGTTTTTTCTTTCGCATTTTGGCATAATCTTCTCTGTTTTTTACATCGATTTCTATTTCAATCGATGGATTCCAGCTCACAATCGCAACATTCATTGACGAGTAATCGACAATCTGTCGATCAGTATGAAAATCCGTACTTCTTGCATAGTACATATCATGCTAGCTTAGTTTTGGTTTCTAACAGGTTAACAACTGCTGCGGAGTTTCATTCTTGGAGACGTTCAATTCGTATGGCTCTCAATGTGCGCAATAAACTTGGATTCATAGATGGTACCATCCCTAAACCTTCTGTTAGTGATAGGGAATATGGTGCTTGGTCTCGTTGCAATGATATGGTAGCAACCTGGTTGATGAATTCAGTATCTAAAAAGATTGGCCAAAGTTTGTTGTTTTTGTCTACGGCTGAGGCAATTTGGAAGAACCTTATGTTTCGTTTCAAACAAGACGATGCACCGAGGGTTTTTGAAACAGAACAACGCCTTAATTCTTTGCAGCAAGGTCATCTTGATGTCTGCAGTTACTATACGGAACTTGTCACCTTATGGGAAGAACATAAAAATTATGTTGAACTTCCCTTATGCACATGTGGCAAATGTGAATGTAGTGCAGCTGCATTGTGGGAGAAATTACAACAACGGAGCAGAGTAATGAAGTTCTTAATGGGACTTAATGAAGCATATGAGTCCACTCGGCGACATATTCTTATGCTTAAGCCCATGCCTTTTATTGAGGAGGTCTTTAACATGGTCACTCAAGATGAACGGCAGAAGAATATTAAACCCACATTGTCTACGGATAACCCAGTTTTTCAGAATACTCATTCTGAGAATATCCCTTTGATTCAGTCAGAGAACCAAGTTTTTGCTACTGCATATAATGCCCATCGTCCAAAGCCAAGACCTATCTGTACTCATTGTGGTCAAGCTGGACATATTGTGCATAAGTGTTTTAAGTTGTATGGATATCCTCCTGGACATAAATTCCATAATCCAAATCAACAAGCTACTCGTCCAATGTTTACTCAATCCCAACTTCCTCAACCTCGAGGCAACTTTCAGTATACTGTTCGTCCACCTGTTAGGCCTTATCCACAGTTTCAAAGACCGAATGTTATGGCTAATGTGCTGACTCAGAATGTTGGCTATATTCCTCCTGTCCAATCTACTTCCATGCTGGATCTTAGTCAGTTCAATAAGGATCAGGTGCATTCTCTCATACAACAATTGAGTGCTCATGTTCACAGTCCAGATGTCTTAACTTCCTCTCCAGAAACAGCTCAAGCATCTATTACTGAAAAGGTGTTACAGCAAAAGAGTCTTATGTTTCAGGTACATTCCCTTTCCCTTCTTCTAGCCTGAAATATGAGAACCATTCCCTCACCTTTCAACATCTATCCCTTATCTCTCTTCAAACTTCAATTCCTCATGGTAGTTAGATTATTGATAGTGGTGCCACTGGACATGTTTGTTCTGAGTTCACAATGTTTAGTAATGTTTTGCCGATATCGAATGTAACAGTCTCTTTACCTAATGGCACTAGACTGCCTATTACTCATATTGGATCAGTACATCTTTCACCATCTCTAGTATTATATAATGTGCTGCATGTTCCTTCCTTTAAATTCAACTTACTTAGTATTAGTACTGTTCTTCAAAATCAGAATTTTTCTGCTCACTTTTACTCGGATCATTGCTTTATACAGGAGCATATTCAGGACTCGAAGATTGGTAGAGGAACTCTTATACATAATCTCTATGTTTTAGAGCCTTATGTCATCTCCCATTCTACCAATCTTTGTAGTTCAATGCCGGCTGATGGATACCTTTGGCATCAACGCCTAGGACACCCATCACCTGCTATTTTGCAATAGTTATCATCTCGTTTTTTTGTTTCTAAACTGAAATTTGATACACCATGTTCCATTTGTCCTTTAGCTAAGCAAAAACGTTTGTCTTTTCAATCTAATAATCACCTTTCTGCCCAACCATTTGATTTGATTCATATGGATATATGGGGTCCTTTTAAAACTCAGTCTGTTGATGGTTTTAAATTTTTTTCTTACGATAGTTGATGATTGTACACGTGTTACATGGGTTTATATGTTAAAACATAAGAGTGATGTTCATCAAATCTTTCTTGATTTCATTAAACTAGTTAAGACTCAATATGGTTTTTCTATTAAAGTGATTCACAGTGACAATGCTCCTGAATTGGCATTCACTAATATTGTCAAAGCAAATGGCATGCTTCATTTATATTCTTGTGCTTATACTCCTGAACAAAATTCAGTAGTAGAACGCAAACATCAACATCTTTTAAATGTAGCACGTGCATTGCTTTTTCAATCAAATTTGCCTTTGATCTATTGGAGTGACTGTGTGTTGACTGCTGTTTTCTTGATCAATAGAATGCCTTCTCCATTGTTAAACCATAAGACACCCTTTGAACTTCTTACTAAGCGTGTTCTCGAGTATAGGTCCTTGAGGAGTTTTGGTTGCTTATGCTATGTGTCCACCCTTCTTAAGGATAGACATAAGTTTAGTCCAAGAGCTTCTCCATGTGTGTTTTTAGGTTATCAGTCTGGTTATAAGGGCTACAAGGTTATGGATTTGGACACAAATGTGATTTTTGTATCACGTAATGTTGTTTTTCATGAACACATTTTTCCATTTCATAATTGTCAATTTTCTTCTCAACCAGATAATTTTTTTTCTGAGGCTATTCTACCTATGTCTACTCCCTATATTGTTGATGATTGTTCTCCGAACATGCACTCTGATCTTTCTACTAGTTCATTATCTGCTGCATCTAATAATACCAATTTACAGTCTAGTAATATACCTCTTCAAGAGACTGTTGCTATAGATGTTGGTGAAAGATTAAGAGACAATACCAGACCCAAACGAACAGTTAAGACCCCTGGCTACTTGTCTGACTATTATTGTTCTCTCCTTACACATCCTAGTTTACAATCCGTTTCATCTAGTTCTTCTTCCTCGATTCAACATCCTTTATCTTTTGTTTTGTCTTATTCATCTTTGAAACCTTCCTATCAGTCCTTTGCTCTCTCTATTACCACTGAAACAGAACCTAAGACTTTCAAAAAGGCTGTAACATCACCTATTTGGCGAGCTGCTATGGATAGTGAGTTACAGGCAATGCAACAGAACAACACTTGGTGTATAGAGAGTCTTCCTACAGGCAAAAATGTTGTTGGATGTAAATGGGTTTACACCATCAAATACAATGCTGATGGGACTATTGATCGACACAAAGCCCGGTTAGTAGCACAGGGATTCACTCAACTTGAAGGTATTGATTTTATGGATACTTTTTCTCCTGTTGCAAAGCTGACCACTGTTAAATTGTTGTTAATTAGCTTTGGCATCAATTCATAATTGGTCTCTTGCACAAATGGATGTATCTAACGCCTTCTTACACAGTGAGTTAGATGAAGAGATATACATGAGTTTACCGTTGGGTTATACTCCTGCATCTTCTGAGAAATTACCACCAAATCCAGTGTGTCGGTTGCTTAAATCTATATATGGTTTAAGACAAGCTTCACGTCAGTGGTATAAATGTTTTTCTACCGTTTTGTTGAAACATGATTTTGTACAATCTTCGGCAAATACTACGCTGTTTGTCAAGAAGAATGGGTCTAGTTTCATTGCTCTTTTAGTATATGTTGATGATATACTAATTGCTAGTAATGATGAAGCTGTTATTGCTACTTTGAAGGATATACTGCAGAGTGAATTTCGCATCAAAGATTTGGGAATTCCTAAATTTTTCTTGGGTCTTGAGATAGCTCGGAATTCTACAGGCATTTCCATTTCTCAACGTAAGTATGCTTTGGATATTCTCCAGGATACAGGTATGCTGGCATTTAAACCAAGCTCTGTTCCTATGGATCCTTCACTTAAACTCAGTAAGGACAAAGGAACATTGCTTGATAATGCTACTACATATCGAGAACTCATTGGTCGATTGCTTTATCTCACCATTACACGGCCTGATATCACATATGCTGTGAATAGATTGAGTCAATTTTTATCAGCACCTACTGAAGTCCATCTACAAGCAGCATATAGAGTTTTGCGCTATGTCAAAGCAAATCCAGGACAGGGGCTCTTTTATGCTTCCAATACTGAAATGTGTCTTAATGCATTTTCTGATGCTGATTGGAGGACTTGTCCGGATACTCGCAGGTCATTGACAGGTTTTTGTGTTTATCTTGGCACATCATTGATCAGCTGGAAATCTAAACGACAAAAGACAATTAGCAGGAGCAGCACTGAAGCAGAGTATCGTAGTATGGCATTGGCTACTTGTGAACTGCTGTGGTTGCAACAGCTACTTGATCATTTGCAGGTCACTACCATTACTCAGGCGAAGCTTTTCTGTGATAACAAGTCGGCCATGAATATTGCTCTCAATCCGGTGTTTCACGAAAGAACGAAACACATTGAGATAGATTGTCACACTACTCGAGACCAAGTTCGTAAAGGTTTTTTGAAGGTTTTACATGTTTCTACTCATAATCAGCATGCTGATATTTTTACTAAACCTTTACAACCATATCCTTTTCACTCCCTGCTTCAGCGAATGTCCATTTCAAGTCTCTTTCGACCGTCTACATCTTCGTCTCTTGAGGCTTAAGGAGGATGTATTAGATAGTGAATACTCTTTTTTTACTAGAGTCTTTCTCTAGTTTTATATGTATATATAATCTTTATTATACACTCTTTGTAAGATACATTCTTGAATAATAAAAATTTTACATTCTAAGATCAACATTCAATACATTTTAGCAAAATCTTCAATAAACTATGTAGATGCGTCGACACTCTTCTTTCATAATATCCGATCTTTTTATAACCTTTCGTATTCTGTGTCCATCATTCTTGAACGTAATATTCTTATGTCGGCAAAAGAATTATACTGTCATGACGCGATTGGTAACTTCCTAATTTGTTTCGTCTTTCTGGAACAACTACTTCGTTGATAGTAAGGAGCACATGTTGGCGGACGTCATAAAACCAAAAAAATCATATTTTATACAAAAAATTCATTTGGAAGATTGTCAATACACTTATACATTAGTCAATATATCTTTCAAATCTTCACTGTATGAACAGAACACTTCCTACACTCTAATAATCATACAAAGTAAAAACACCAAGCTGAGGCGTCTCAACTCTGAACTTATGGGACGACAAAAAGATTCTGAAGCTATGAAAATATACTTCTAAACTCTAAACGATCAGTTCGAGAAAAGATGCAATCCAACTTTTTCTTTACATTTACATACTTACATCAATGAATCGTCTTAGACTGTAATGTCTTTTCTATTTGTTTCATGTGTTCTTTTACCAGTAGCCATTGCAAGAACACACACCATCTCTGAAATGGTGGAACCGAGTTCTGTCTCTAGCAATAATCTCTCTTTTGTAAATCTTTGATATAAGCTTTGTAGCTTCATGACAATTTCTGCACACTCTTAGATTCTTAACAATTGTGAGTTTGGTCCCAGGCTTCGTACTGATCAACCCAAATGCAATAGCTAGCTTCTCGCTGTGATGCCTCAATGCTCCTTCTTTCCGTTCTTCGTCCATATCCTGCAACACTTCAGAAGTATCCGGAACAAACCCGGCTTCCTCGAGTAACACCTCCATTTCTTCTAACATTTCGTAGATTTCTCTGTTCCGTGGATGAAATTTATCTCCAATTATGAACTCATGTACCACCGAATCTATTTCAATAGAGCTACAGCCGGGAATTTTCTTCAAACCTTTACCATTGAGGAGCGTTCTTGTTTTTGATACTTCGTTCCATCTTCCTGCTGTAGCGTAAATGTTAGAAAGAAGAACAATAGAACCAGAGTTTTCAGGTTCAACCTTAATGAGGTTTTTTGCAAATATTTCGGCCAGATCGAAATTCTCATGTATCTTGCAAGCTTTGAGAAGGGAACACCAAATCACTCCATCCGGCTCCATTGGCATCGTGTTTAGCATTTCTTCTGCTTCTTTGAACAGACCCGAACGACCCAAAAGATCAATCATGCACCCATAGTGCTCTTGTTTCGGGGTTATATTGTAGTCCACTGTCATTGATCTGAAAATATGGCGTCCAAGGTCTAACAAACCAGAATGGCTACAAGCAGACAACAAACCAACAAAGGTGATATCATCTGGTTCAATCCCATTATTTCTCATTCTTAAAAAAATATCAAATGCTGCATCAGCTCTCCCGTGCATCGCAAACCCAAATATCATTGCGTTCCAAGACGACAAGCTTCTATGGAGCATACTGTTGAACACTTGGTTTCCTGCCTCTATGTCTCCACATTTTGCATACATGTCAATGAGGCTAGTCCGGAGAGAAGAAGCATTTTTAACACCCTTTAAGTTCTTGTCGATGTACACATGAATCCATCTTCCAATATCGATGGCTCCAAGGTGTGCACAAGCAGGAAGAATACTTAGCATTGTCACATCGTTTGGACTTTCAGCTGATCTCAGCATTTCTTGAAACAACAACAATGCTTCTTTGTAACGATTCATATGTGTGTATCCACCAATCAAGGTATTCCAAGAAATTACATCCTTGTGCGACAATCCCTCGAACAGACCACATGCTGTCTCCAGTTCACCACATTTTGAGTACAAATCAATGAGAGCATTAACAATCTTGAGATTTGAATCAAATCCATGATCATCAATCCATGAATGTACCTGACGACCCAAATCAATACTACCAGACTGAGCACAAGCAGAAAGCACAGTGACCATTGTACTCTCGTCTGGACTAACGTTCATCCTTATCATCTCTTTAAACAAATCCAATGCTTCTTTATAGCTACCGGTTTCGGCATATCCAGAAATCATTGCATTCCATGACACTACGTCTTTGATTGGAATTTCATCAAACATCTTCTGGGCTTTTTGAATATAGCCTCTGGATGCATAACCCGTGAACAAAGCTGTATAGGAAACCACATCTCGGTAAGAACTTCTATCGAACACCTTATGTGCGTCTTCTAATCTCCCGTTTTGAGCGTACATGGAGATAAGAGAAGTGTGAACGTAGAGATCTACATCATACCCAAGTTTCAAAACGTGCCCGTGAATCTGTTGGCCTTCTCTAAACGCCTTCGATTTTGAACAGGATTTCAAAAGAAACGGAAACGTGTAGGAATTAGGAAGAAGACCAAGTGAAATCATACAAACATACAACTTGAGAGCTGAAACCGGATCCGAACTCGACGAGTACCCTGGAAACATTGTATTCCAAATAAAACTGGTTCGCCTCCTGAATCGTTTCGAAAATAGATATCGCTTAAGGAAGGCTCTCAAAGCGTGGAGAAAGAAAGCAGAACTCAATAAGCTTGCTGAGAGCGTAGTTGGTGTTGTGGAGGCCGATTTTGATCATCTGAACGTGGATTTGGGGTAGAGATTGAAGAGTTTTGCAATTGAGGAGAAGAGAAAGAGAAGGATAGCTTCGGAGAATATCGTAGGGTGGATCAGAAGAAGAAGAAGAAAGCAAGTGGAATAGGTAAGAAGAGGAAGCGGTGAGAGGAGGATATGACTGAGAGCATCATATCCTCTTTCCTCGTTCAATTCCTATTATCGTGTCTAACGGATATTTTAACTACCCGCCACATTTAAGCTTCCAATTGCAAAAAGATATTTTGAGCTCTATGTTTTGGGCCTATGTGTACATTTTATCAATTTGTTAAAAATAATACACATTTTTTTGGTAAAGTATATAAACATTTTTTAAAAAAAAGTGTAATAATAACGTTGCAAAAAACGAAATGTTGATAGCAGTACAACAAGGGGTGAACATAAATAGTTTGTAATCCGTTTTAGAGTTTACCATTATTTATGCTGACGGTAAATAAATATACAAATAAAAACACTATAACGAAGAATAAACCATTATTGTAGTATATGAAGAATTAAATATTAGTACAAACTAGGAACTTGTAATGCCTTCATTAATTAAACTGTTGGCCTGTATAAGTGAACCACACGCTTGTTGATTGGTTGAACCGGTCTCGCATTCGAATTTGCGTCCTGTTAAATATTATTTACAAATTTAATCATGGTTTTAATAAGTAATCACATTAAAAATAAAATAAAAAAAGAGTAATCATATTTCACCACGACAGACTTACATCTTGACTTGATGAGACAATAAGTTAATGGTGTTATTATGATGTAATAATACATTACGTGTGAATTGATGAAAACTTACATCGTGTACAGCCACGCGGAGAAGCCTCACTTGTTTTCTTGTCACGGTCCTAACCTAGAAAATTTACCATAATAAACATTGTTATTATTAACTAAACGAAAAGAAAATGAAACTTTGAGATAATATAAGAAATATACTTTTCTAACGACACTCCATGTAACGTTCTGTGTACAAGGAGGAGTGGTAAGTGAACCAATGTATCTGTAATATTTTCTGCTTCCGATCTTAATTTGTTTGGGATCAATCATCCCTACATTTTTCTCTGCCTCCTCCATAGCAGCAATGCCCTCTAATTCCTTCTCCAACTACCACATAACCCATAGTTTAAGAATGTATTACTATTGATCATATGTAACAACACATATATATATATATATGCAAGGTTTTTTTAGTTTATGTACCGATCTGATAAAAGTATCTGCTCTTCCAATCTTGTATAAGACAGTCACGACAGTCATTCTCCCGTTCGTGGCTTCGTGGACCATATGTAGCTCAAGTGCAAACCTGAATGCAAGTTATAATATTCCTTATTAGTTTGTAAATCGAACCGAACCATCTCGGAATAATTTAAGTTTGGTTTTAAACGTATACTATTCTTGTTAATATAAAAACATACCAAGCATAAGCCAAATAAAACCAAATCCAAATCATAATAGAATGGGATAGTTACCTTCTTCCATTGATCGTATGCTCAGAGGGAGAGTGCCAGTGAAGCTGTTGGAGTTCATATTGACGACCATTAATCTTAATACTTCCTGCACCATCTTCAAATTTTAGCTGCAACAATATTAACAAATAATAAGTACTGGTTTAGAAAACCCAACAAGTTAATGAAAAAAGTGTGTGTTTGAATACAAATAGGTCTATCTGGTATTATTGTTATTATATATACATACCATTATGTCATGGCCTCTGTTCTTGAGAGTGGCATTGGAAGGTTTATAGTCTCTATTAAGCCTTCCAAGATGAGAAACAATGTTAACTCTCTTGTTCATGAGATCAATGGGAGATTGCATTTCTCCTTTTCCGCACATTTCCCATTCCGGTTTAAGTTCCCCCCATCTCTCTGGCCCCTTCTCGTCGTTCTTCTTGTAGTTAAACTCGTGTTCGTCCTCTACATCACCAATATAAAATATTTAAGATTGTCATTAACCCTAATTTGGAAGATACACATAGAGAAATCCAAAGCTTACGTACCAACTTCTCCATGACTAGAATTCGCACTCGAAAGCGAAACAATAGCAAAAACGATGAACACCAAGAAAATGCAACGGATTGATGATGAATTCTTCATCTTTGTTTTTTTTTGTCGTGTTAAAGAGGAAACTATCAGATAATTGCGTTTAGACAAGATATTGAGCTTTGGTTAAGAAACACATGCAGCTATAAATACATGTTATTAAGACAGATGATATTGTACGGACATGTTATAGCTTTGGGTTAGTAAAGTCCACAAGACTTTCTATATTTTCTATCTTCCTTCCAGACGACACGTTTGACTCTTTTGGTGATATCTGTTCTTATTTTAATTGGTAACCAAAAAGAAAAAGCAGGTGTGAAGCAAAGCCTAATTCATCACCAAATCTGTTACCATTTCCTGTTAAAAAATAATCACAGTGGGGTTTATTGTGTTCATTCCTATATGTCAATGATTTTCAAGGCTCTGGCACACATTTTCTTACTTTTGAAATAATGAAGAAACAGTTTCTCATTTGAATCATTAACTGAGCCTATGTTCACCTGACATGAAAAACAAATTAGCAATGTATTTATTATTAAAATTTAACGCATATGATGTTAAAATGAATAGAAAAGACTAGAGAATAATTTAGAATTTTATTTTAAACAATTTATAAATTTACTAAAATACATAGATTTCCAATTGAAAAGAGTATTTTTCGTTATATAAAATGATTTTTATTAAATTTTGAGGACATGTACATATATATGTGTTATGGTAAATTTTTTAAAAAGATCAAACAAAAACAAAACCGATATTTCTCAAAAAAAACATAAAACAAAATATATGAAAATTGTATTTCTTTAGTTGGTTAAAATTTCAGGAATTTAACGATACGGATTGTGCAAGGTCAAAGAGCCTTTTCACCTTACCATATATTATAAGTTAGTGAATGTTGAAAACTTGAAATGATCATATGATTCTAATGGTCGTATCATCTAGAAGCCATATAGTCTTAGTTAATTCGGATTTACATTAGAGAGTTTGTGCATTTACTTTTTGAAATGGTCTTACCGTATATATGAATGCATTCTAATACCAATTATGTAAAATTGTAACGTCTCAACCATCCCTTTATGTGAGCTTCACGTCTCTCGTCCCATTGTCGGTTTAGGTGACATTTGGGTCCATTAATTTCTAGAATATAACATGTTAATTAATTTCCTATGCAAATAATTTATAATCCATGGTTTGCAATTTTGTCCTTATTCAAAACGGAATTGTAGATATCATTTAATTTTAGCCGGTTAAGCACTATTCACTTTAAAGTAGTGTTTTCAGCTACAAAAAATCTTATTATGAATTAATTAGTCACTCTGCTGGTATTGCTTTCATTATGTTACAAAATCTTAATCGGAGTTTCGTAAATTAATGGCCAATATAGAAGTGGTAAAGATATGAGAGTGAGACCAGACTTTTAATTATGACTTTGACATGTCTTCATGTCGTCATCAAGTCTTTGAGAAGAGTTTCTTAATTCCACGAACGGTAGAAGACTGGAAAAAGTGTGTGTTCTGGCATCATAAATCAAATAGGGTGTTGAAAAATACGACAACAACATAGACCATATATGATGTCTTCAAAAGAAAAATAAATTCTAGAAACAATGCTAGTTTGCGTAATTTGATATATAGAATAGTATTTTTTTTGGGGTAAAGTTTGAGTTCAATATTGGAGTTAACATTGAAGTTCAAAACTTTGCCAAGACATGTAAAAATATAATTGAAAAGAATAAATTTCAAGTAAAAATTGATTATTTGGAGAATTAGTGTGTTACAATGTTTTATAGTTTTAGAAACGAAAATTTTAGAGGTTTTTACTCACCCAATACTTAATATTTTAGAGATTTTTATTAATATATATTGACACAAAATATTTATGATATTTATGTACATTTTACTAAGTAATATTGACTTTTCTTTGAAAACTAACAATCACAAAACATTTTTTTACTTTTTACATGAAGAAAATATTGATGTTTCTGCTTCAAATTTGCAGAACACAAACGATGGAGAAGAAGAGGACTTCGACAACATCAGTACAGGCCACAATTTGTCACACTCTCAACCCAACATGAGCCCAACAAAATATGCCACAAGCCCAAATCAGTCAAAGATTGTTCCAGCTGCTTCTTCTTCCTCCCTTGCAACAAACGGGTGCTCTACAGGAAGGGAATCTGCACGGCTCCAGCTGGCTCTACAAAACCGTTTTGTCAAAAATCGTTTTGATACATTACAATCCCTAGGAGAAACTTAACCAATGAAATATAAACACATGTCGAGTATTGTATGGTGAAAATAACTCTATAAAAGAGCCTTGATGCTCGACTTGTAATAATCAAGAAAAATCATAATAAAAATCAGAAACGTTTTTCCTCTTATTCTCCATTTTCTCATGGTATCAGAGCTTTCTGAGAAACCCTAACAGGTTCAATGGAAGAAAATGCTCATACCTTTCCCTTTCCTTCGGGAGTCCATGTTTCAAGTTCTGTAACGCTCAAGCTCAATGATCGTAATTATCTTATGTGGAAAACACAGTTTGAGTCGCTGCTTAGCAGTCAGAAACTCTTGGGTTTTGTTAATGGTCGACAGCTTCCACCTCCCATGACAATGGAGGTTCGAAACAGAGACACTGTTGAAATCGTGACAAACCCAAAGTATGATGACTGGTATTGCACAGACCAACTGGTTCGATCATGGCTCTTGGGCACGTTGAGTGAAGAAGTTCTTGGGTATGTCTTTAATCTCCCTTCTTCTCATGACATATGGCTTGCTTTAGCTGAAAACTTTAATAAAAGCTCTGCATCACGAGTTTTTGAGCTAAGAAGAACATTACAGAGCATCACTAAGGCTGATAAAACATTTGCTGAATACTGTCGAGTTTTTCGAGCCATATGCGATCAGTTGAGCTCTATTGGGCAACCAATAGATGAATCCATGAAGATATTTACTTTTTTGAATGGGTTGGATAAGGAATATGATCCCATTGTTACGGTTGTTGAGGATTCTCTCTCTCGTTATCCATCACCAACATTTAATGATGCTGTCTCAACCGTTGGAAATTTTGATAAGCGATTGCAGTCTAGAGAACCAGCTTCAGCGATAACACCTCATTTGGCCTTTCAAACAGAGCAACACTTTATCTCTAATGCTCCTCCCAGTTATAATAGAGGACGGGGTGCTCGATTTGGTTCTTATCGTGGCCGTGGAGGCTACTCATCCAGGGGCAGAGGTTTCCACCAGCAAGTCACACAATCTAGTCCAGCCAACAATGGTTCCAATCAGCAGAGGGTAACGTGTCAGATTTGTGGCAAAACAGGGCATTCCGCTCTTAAATGTTGGAATCGGTTTAATAATACTTATCAGAGTGATGAATTGCCCCAAGCTTTAGCTTGTAGGTCTCAGATTCATCTGGTTCTGAATGGTATCCGGATTCAGGGGCATCTACCCACATTGTTGACTCCCCTGCAACATTACAACACTCCACGCCATATAATGGATCAGATACTGTTATGGTTGCAAATGGTTCATTGCTTCCTATCACACATGTTGGCTCTACTGTTCTTTCATCCTCATCAGGTAATATACCATTACATGATGTGTTGGTATGTCCCTCCATCAAAAAGTCTTTGTTGTCTATTTCTAAATTATGTGAAGACTTCCCATGTGCTGTCTTTTTTTATGCATCAAAGGTGTGCATTCTGGATCTAGCAACGCAGAAAATTCTCACACAAAGGCCACGACGTAATGGCTTATACGTGTTGGAGGATACAAATTTTGTCACTTTCTACTCCAATCACCAACAAGCCGCTGATTATTCTACTTGGCATCAACGGCTTGGTCACACAAGTGCACAAATCCTCCAACACCTTCATTCCAGCAAGGCGATTTCATTTAATAAGACCACAAAGACCCCCATTTGTGAACCTTGCCAAATGGGCAAAAGTATGAAACTTCCTTTTTCTGCTTCATTGTCTACTGTTTCAGAATCTTTGTCTAAAATACATTGTGACTTGTGGGGACCTTCTCCTGTTGCTTCAGTTCAAGGATTCAAATATTATGCAATATTTGTGGACAGTTATTCTCGTTTTAGTTGGTTTTTCCCTTTACGACACAAATCTGATTTCTATGGAATTTTTCTGCAATTTCAACGATTAGTGGAAAACCAATTTGATAAAAAAAATCAAGATCTTCCAAAGTGATGGTGGTGGGGAATTTACAAGTAATGTTTTCAAACAACATCTTTCTGCTTGTGGTATTAAGCATCAGCTCTCTTGTCCACATACTCCGGAACAAAACGGATTAGCTGAAAGAAAGCACCGTCATCTCACGGAATTAAGTCTTTCTATGCTCTTCAACAGCAAAGTCCCACTTCAATATTGGGTAGAGGCGTTCTTTACTGCCAACTACATTATTAATCTACTACCTTCAGCTGCCATCACATTCAAAACTCCATATCAGTTGCTGTTTCAACGCCAACCTGAGTACTCAGCTCTACGTGTGTTTGGTAGCTCCTGTTATCCTTGTTTGCGCCCATATACTGAGCACAAGTTTGAGCCACGGTCTCTAAGATGCGTTTTTCTGGGATATAATGCCAATTATAAAGGCTATAGATGCCTTTACCCACCATCTGGCCGAGTCTATATCACAAGACATGCTGTTTTTGATGAGCAGTCCTTTCCTTTTGTTGATCGGTACTCGTATCTCATTCCAAGCTACAACACAAAAATTCTTCAAGCTTGGCAATCTTCCTCTCCACAACAGCCTGTTTCTTCTGCTCAGCCTGTTGTTTTCACTGAATTACCAACAATTGACAGATCTTCCCATTCTTCTTCTCAAGTAATTCATGATTCTGTTTCAAGTACACCTACTGATCAACTTAATCTTTCTGATTCTGTAGCAGAGGAGTCACAAACAGAACATGAGGAAGAAGAGGACTTGGAACATGTGGAAGAAATCCTTCCAACCACAACTAATGTCCATCCAATGATTACAAGGCATAAGGATGGCATTCGGAAGCCCAATCCTCGTTACTGTCTTCTTACAACAAAAAAACATTCCTGTTGAGCCCAAGAGTGTTGCTTCTGCACTTAAAGATGCTCAATGGACTGCAGCCATGCGTGAGGAGATGGAATCATTTCATCAAACCAGAACATTTGATCTTGTTCCACCTACTGAAAATATGAATGTATTAGGCAGTCGCTGGGTCTTCCGTACTAAGTTAAAATCTGATGGCTCTCTTGATAAACTTAAAGCGCGATTGGTTGCCAAGGGTTATGATCAGGAAGAAGGTGTTGATTTCTTGGAGACTTACAGTCCTGTTGTACGTACTGCAACTATACGAATTGTACTCACTGTTGCAACATCTAAAAATTGGCGCATTACCCAACTAGACGTCAAGAATGCATTTCTTCACGGAGATCTTCATGAGGATGTTTTCATGGCTCAACCTCCTGGATTTGAAGATCCCAGGTACCCATCCTATGTTTGCAAACTCAATAAAGCAATCTATGGTTTAAAACAAGCTCCCCGGGCTTGGTTTAACAAGTTTAGTACCTTCCTTTTGGAGTATGGTTTCACTTGTAGCAAGGCTGATCCGTCAATGTTTGTCTATCATCAAAATGATTGCACAATGGTTTTACTTCTTTATGTAGATGACATCATTCTTACTGGGAATAATGATGTTCTACTTCAAACGTTTACTAAGGAATTAAGTGTGCAGTTTGCTATGAAGGATTTGGGTAGCCTCCATTATTTTCTGGGTATACAAGTTGAGTCACATAAAGGAGGGCTCTTTCTCAGTCAGAAGAAATACACTGAAGAAATTCTCTTGCAGGCTAATATGGCTACATGTAATCCAATGCCCACACCACTTCCAACCCGCATTGAGGCTACACCTTCTGGTTCTGAAAATTTTGCTGAACCAACCTTCTTCCGCTGTCTTGCTGGCAAGTTACAGTATCTCACACTTACGCGACCTGATATTCAGTTTGCCGTAAATTTTGTATGTCAACGGATGCATTCTCCAACCAAAGATGACTTCACCTTACTCAAACGCATCTTGCGTTATTTGCGTGGTACTACGTCACTTGGAATTCATCTTAATCGGACCATGGATCTTTCGCTTACTGCATATAGTGATAGCGACTGGGCTGGTTGCAAATCCACTCGTCGTTCTACCACTGGTTTTTGCACATTTCTTGGTTCCACAATTGTTTCCTGGTGTGCCAAACGACAAAAATCTGTGTCTCGCTCTTCCACAGAAGCAGAGTACCGGGCCTTAACAGATACAGCAGCCGAGCTTACTTGGATCACATTGATTCTTCGGGATCTTGCTATTCCTCAACCAAAGCCTGCTGTTCTACACTGTGACAACCTCTCTGCTGTGTATTTGACCACCAATCCCACTTTTCATAACCGGTCCAAACATTTTGAAACAGATTACCATTATATACGGGAAAGAGTGGCGCTTGGTGCCATTGAAACACGTCATCTTCCAGCTGCTCTTCAATTAGCTGACACCTTCACAAAGCCTCTGCCACGCTCCAGCTTTATTCTGCTCCGAACCAAACTCGGTGTTGGATTTCCACCCACCACGAGTTTGAGCGGGGGTATTGATGTTTCTGCTTCAAATTTGCAGAACACAAACGATGGAGAAGAAGAGGACTTCGACAACATCAGTACAGGCCACAATTTGTCACACTCTCAACCCAACATGAGCCCAACAAAATATGCCACAAACCCAAATCAGTCAAAGATTGTTCCAGCTGCTTCTTCTTCCTCCCTTGCAACAAACGGGTGCTCTGCAGGAAGGGAATCTGCACGGCTCCAGCTGGCTCTGCAAAACCGTTTTGTCAAAAATCGTTTTGATACATTACAATCCCTAGGAGAAACTTAACCAATGAAATATAAACACATGTCGAATATTGTATGGTGAAAATAACTCTATAAAAGAGCCTTGATGCTCGACTTGTAATAATCAAGAAAAATCATAATAAAAATTAGAAACGTTTTTCCTCTTATTCTCCATTTTCTCATAAAATAGGAAAACTCGAACCTCATTAAAAAATTTACGTCTGTATTTGACTTGTTCATTTATCTTTACCTAATGTGATTATATTATATTGTTGTGAGATATTTTAATAAGAAAATTGGTCCGTTTCTTTCAAGGTAATTGGATTCATTCTCTCGTTCGCGATTCATCAATGGAGTGTTTTAAAATTCGGTTTGGGTGTCCATCTACAGACTGTCTAGGCCAACCTATGTGTTCGTGGGCCTAATCTTATTAAAGCCCACACTGTACTATAGTATCTACTATCTAACTTGGAAGAGTGACTACATTGTGAAGCCTTTATACTTGGATAAACCAGCATCTAACTTATTTTGAACCCAAACTTTATCGTTACTTATGGCCTACCTCTTTGGATACCAACCCTGACCTCTCTCTTCTATACTGATTTGGATAGCTTTGCATCCTCTGACCTCATCGGTTTCTTGTAAGGGTTCGGTTTGGTTTCACAAGAGGATCTCGAATCACGCTTTATAACATGTTTAAGGGAAATCACGAACATGTTTAAGAGAAAAACTGTCTAATTTCATACAGAAATTATGTATATCCGTGCAGAAACACATGAATTTTATATTTTGTTATAAATTTATATAAATAGAAGTTGTATATCTATTTTCACCTGAATTGAACGTTATAAACTTTGACTCTCCTTTTCTTCTTCCCCAAATTTTAATTTCTGATTTATTGAATTGGTTTAACTGTAAACCGATATTTGATTGATTTTCAACACTGATTTTAAACTCATATTTTAAATCTCGATTCATGTTCTATACCCGAAAGTTATATACTATCGTTTCGGTCATAAATCTGATTTAAAATCTCGGTGAAAATCATATTGAAAAATGGTCAAATATTGGTTTACGGTTAAACTAGCTTAAAAATACAAAAATTAGACAAAAGTAAAATTATTTATATACAACTTTTATTTATATAAAATTACAAAAAAAATATATGAAATTTGTGTTTTTAAACTGATATAGATAGTTTTTGAAATTAGATAATTTTCGCATTAAAGATAAGACTTCTCACTCGTGATAAGGTTTTGTATTTTGGGTTTACTTGTTTCAACACATTAATTTTCTTCTTTGCGGAAATGGTGAGGAAAAGAGAGGTAACATTTTTGGGATAGTGAAACCTTCTTGGTAAAGATCATCCAACCTCCAAACCAGCTTAAATTCTTCATCCTTGCCAAACTTAACATGTGTTTTTCTTTTTGTAAAAGCTATTTAACAATTTTGCATTTATAAACATCACATTTAAGTTTCTACAATATAAATTAAGCACTAATATATA
Source organism: Pugionium cornutum (assembly GCA_018901935.1). Lineage (NCBI taxonomy): Eukaryota > Viridiplantae > Streptophyta > Magnoliopsida > Brassicales > Brassicaceae > Pugionium > Pugionium cornutum. The sequence continues at coordinate 5,606,785 of CM032156.1, forward strand.
CAATTACATGTTATACGATGCTTCGCAAACTAGATAATGGCAAACTCCTAATGCGTTTCAAAACATTATATATGCAACATCAAACTTGAAAGTACTTGAATTTTTCTAGTTAATAAAGTTAACAACTACACTGGATGATTCTAAATATAGTTTAACACTAGTAATTTGTATATTTGTGAGTCAACGAGGATGTCTATATCTGAATGTTAAAATTATGCGAAAAGTCAAATGATGCGTCATCAACAAATTAAAATCTAATTGATTCAGTCGCCAGCAATATAATAAGCCCGCAGACCACGATGCAGCTGGTCAATGAAGCTATTATTAATATTAATTCAAAGTCTCTCCATCAAGCCGAAGCGCCGGTCATTAGGAAATGTCTGAATTAGTTTATTTGAGTTACGACTTCATCTAACTCAAATTATATGTAAATATGCAAGTTTTGTAAACCCAAATTAAAAATTAGACAATTAAATTTCAATAATTAATGTAGTTATTAATAGACGGATAAACCCAAGAATTGAATATTTAGGGGATCTACACTTGATCGAATTGGAATCCTAATCGATTAAGGAAAATAAATTTTAAAGAAAGATGTGTAGCCTATAATTTCATTGTTGAATTTAAAACCAAGTGTTAAAATAATAATTTGTTGTAAGATTCAGCGATGTGTTATTAATTCGTTTTGAATTGTATATGTCTCAATTTTAAAACGTTTATAGATCTATTTTACTGTTGGAAGATCTCTATTGTAGTTTTTTAGTTGAATTATTTGACAGAAAATGTTTCATAAAATTAACAAAGCGACAGCAGTTTTTTGTTGTGTTAATTAATTTAAGGTCTTAATTAAAAAAATCCGATAAAATTAGAAATAAAGGAAAAATTACAAGGTATCACTTTTGTGATGCCGTTTAATAATAATATTACTATTTATTATCAATACCAAATTTTTATAAGGTTTATAAAATGATTATAAAATGCATAAATTATTATGTTTTTTCACAAGAAAAACATATTTGTTTTTTAAAATGACACAACCTTATAAAAAAATTTATTGAACTGAAACAATCAAATTTAAACCCAAAAAAAATAAGCATTAAATTAATCATTTACAAAGGTTTAAATTTTATTTATAAAATACATTATAAAAGGTAATATTCTGAAAAAATAAGGTTTATAAAAATAAAGGTTATAAGGATATAGGTTATAAAAAATGTTAGTTTTCAAATTCCTATAAATAAATCAGTTTTGATTAATTATGTTTGACCTTGCAAACGTAAAATTTGAGGTATGTGTTTCTTTTGTCAACAACTTTATGTACGTTTATATATTTCTAATTTGGTTTGATATAAAAAATCAAAACAATTGACAAGTAAATTAAAAAAGCTTTAGTTGTAATCAGAGTAATTTTAATGGTATAATCAGATTCAGGAAACTACATGAATCGTGATTAATGATACAATACATACATCATAATATAGGTTTTTTTAAGTAAAAAATAGTATAATAGTATTTCCTTGTCTCTGTTAGATATGTCGTATTATTTGCGGAAGTACACGTGTTACAAGTTTCATTATTTAAAGTCGCTGAGCTCATCAAAATAGTTGACTTCTCAGTTTTCAGATTTCGACAACGAATTTCGGTTTTGTTTCTCATATCCCAACTTGTTGGAACATTGACACACGTCAGCAAATTGATAGATAAGCACTTAGTCGTTTGATGTTTTCAAATACCCTCTGCGAAAAACTGAGTATGAAAATTGCGTGCACACACATTTCACATATCAAATTAATTATACGTATGTCTACATATCATTATCCACTAGTCTAATTTATATGATATTTTCAATAATTTTTTTAGAAATTCAGATTCACTAGCTATTACAAATAAAACAGGAAGATCAATCTGTTACGAGATATTTTTTTTTAATAAAATATCTATATATCATATTGTTTTTTCACATAAGATTAAATGCGTTCATTCTTTTTTATATTTAACTATAATAATAACAAGATTATTTATGTAAAAATAGATACATCACCAATTCACCGTCACTCAAACATACACATAAATTTTTAGATATATTATAAAATGGCTACGTCACAGGATTGAGATCAATAATATGTTTTTCCTCCCTCTCGACGTTTGTAATTTTCGTTGGTCGAAAAATTATATAGAAAATGAATCGTTTTAATTTTAAATGATTATCCTAATTGAATCAATATAAAATTTTATTGTTGTTAAAGTCCTAAATGTGCAATCGTAAGCAATGTGAAGAGACAACTAATGTGCAGCTAAGGCCACTCCAAATTCAATCGTCCAGGAGATCAAATAAGTTTATTCACTTAAACAACGACATTTCTCTTTTGTGGATACTATTCAGTACATAATGACAATGATAGCCCTCCAAGACTAGTAATTGTACAATATCGCCAGAAGATCGTTACTTGGTCTAGATGACAACTAATGATGTTAATTAATGTATATAGAAATCGTTTTGAGTGATCTGGTTCGGCCATATAGGGCCGGATTGGACCAGTCGGAGAAACACCATAACTGTTGTTTGTATTTGACGTTAACCATAAAAAGGACATGTATAGACCCATACCTTTTGTTTAGTTCCACGTAGTGTAATTTGATGGTAACAAGTTTTGATAATAGTTATACGACCATTTGTTACTATCGATAAATTCATTAAAATCACAAGATGAATTGAAGGAAGGGTAGAACGGTCATTTGAAAGGAGAATGGCAACCTTTGGGATAAGCGAGAGACTAGGAAGATGCGTGCGGCGAAAATGGATTCCTCAAAAGAACATTTTTAAATTGTTAGTTAACCGTTGAGAATCTCCAAAGAATACATTTTTTTTAAATTGTCAACGCTAGAAACCCTATATAAGCCCTCGTGAAATTTCCAAACATTAATCAACCAATAAACTTTTACCAGATCTCAAATTTTATAAGAAAGAGTATTTATATAAATGGGAGATTCTACTGGTGAGCCGGGAAGCTCCATGCATGGAGTCACCGGTAGAGAACAAACCTTTGCTTTCTCGGTGGCTTCGCCGATTGTCCCGACTGACACGACGGCCAAGTTCGACCTGCCGGTGGACACAGAGCATAAGGCAAAAGTTTTTAAGCTCTTCTCCTTCGCCAATCCTCACATGAGAACGTTCCACCTCTCGTGGATTTCTTTCTCCACATGTTTTGTCTCAACATTCGCAGCTGCACCACTTGTTCCGATCATCCGAGAGAATCTCAACCTTACCAAACAAGATATCGGAAACGCTGGAGTTGCCTCAGTTTCGGGGAGTATCTTTTCCAGGCTGGTGATGGGAGCCGTGTGTGATCTTTTGGGTCCACGTTATGGTTGTGCCTTTCTTGTGATGCTCTCTGCACCAACTGTGTTCTCGATGAGCTTCGTGAATGGAGCCGGAGGGTTTATAACGGTGAGGTTCATGATTGGCTTCTGCCTTGCCACGTTTGTGTCTTGTCAATACTGGATGAGCACTATGTTCAATAGTCAGATCATCGGTCTAGTGAACGGCACAGCAGCCGGATGGGGGAACATGGGTGGCGGCATAACGCAATTGCTCATGCCCGTTGTTTATGAAATCATAAGGCGTTGTGGTTCCACAGCATTCACGGCCTGGAGGATTGCATTCTTTGTCCCCGGATGGTTGCACATTATTATGGGAATCTTGGTGCTCACGCTAGGTCAAGATCTGCCAGATGGGAATCGAAGTGCTTTGGAAAAGAAGGGTGAAGTTAATAAAGACAAATTTGGAAAGGTACATCTATCTATACAAACATGTCGTAACAATTTATGTTGCATAGATGGATCAAAGATTTAACTCGTGATTTTGTATAAATGGTGTAGATTATGTGGTACGCCGTTACAAACTACAGGACTTGGATCTTTGTTCTTCTCTATGGATACTCAATGGGAGTTGAATTGAGCACAGATAATGTTATCGCCGAGTACTTCTTTGACAGGTATATTTTTTTATCTCAATTGAAAAAAAAAACTTTTCACATAGTACTTTGGAATAACATACGATTAATAAACATATATACACGTTCTGTTCAGGTTTCATTTGAAGCTTCACACAGCAGGAATCATAGCAGCATCTTTTGGAATGGCCAATTTCTTTGCTCGTCCAGCAGGAGGATATGCATCTGACATTGCAGCCATGTACTTCGGGATGAGAGGACGGTTGTGGGCTTTATGGATCATTCAGACAGCTGGTGGTCTCTTTTGTGTGTGGCTCGGCCGCGCCAACACCCTCGTAACTGCTATTGTAGCCATGGTCCTCTTCTCTTTAGGAGCACAAGCCGCTTGTGGAGCCACCTTTGCAATTGTTCCCTTTGTCTCCCGACGAGCCCTAGGTATCATCTCGGGTTTAACCGGGGCTGGAGGAAACTTTGGTTCAGGGCTCACACAACTCGTGTTCTTTTCAACCTCACAATTCACAACTGAAGAAGGACTAACATGGATGGGAGTAATGATAGTTGCTTGCACGTTGCCTGTGGCCTTAATTCACTTTCCTCAGTGGGGAAGCATGTTTTGTCCTCCTTCCAAAGATCCAGTCAAAGGTACAGCGAAACACTACTATGTTTCCGAGTGGACTGAACAGGAACAACAAAAGAACATGCATCAAGGAAGCCTCCGGTTTGCAGAGAACGCTAAGTCTGAGGATGGCCGCCGCGTTCGCTCGGCTGCTACGCCACCTGAGAACACACCCAACAATGTTTGATTATACCAGCCACAAGGAAGTGGTGAAGGATGGTCATAGATAAGAATGTGTTCCATAACGAAAACACATGCAACTGTTATCAATGCTTGCAGAACGTGATTAAATATATATATATATATATATATATATATATAATTATATATCTTTCATCCACTAAAGAAACCTTTGTATTGTTTTCAGCTTCAAAAACTCTTTTTCAAATTAAAATACCCATCTCTTTATTAGACATTTATAATTAGTTTGGAACCGGAAACCTCCTTTGGTCATTCCATTAGAGGGTTACACTACTTATAAAAGATTTTATTAACGAAAAGAGTCTTCATTACTCTCAATCCATGCCCAGACAAAATCTTAAATCAATCCAGAATTAATTACCTCCTAGTTTTGCTTTAAACCCTGAACACTAATTGTAATGTCTATTATATAAAACTGGGAAAACATACTATAAATGATAGTGTAAATCTCCATGTAGATTATTGAAACAAGATATGGTGCACACTACTTCAGTGGGCTTACGGGGATATGGTGGCTTTCAAAGTTGGGTCTGTGGCCCAAAGGAGAAGTGTTTTATTCACTTCTCGAAGTTGACTTATTCGCGATAGTCTCTCTCTACAGAATGTACGGGTCTGCATTTTTCCTTTAGAGCAGAAGAAGAAGCCGTTCTTCTTCTACAGATTACAAGGAGAATTGGAGAGCACACCCGACACATTTAAGATACATGTTCGTTTGTCTCTCTAGTGTAGAATATATTAGAGGAGAACTTGTCGAAATGTAAGAGAGAGAGAGGTGAAAACATCTAAGAAAAGTGTGAGAAGTGTAACTGAACGAGGCTCTTTCATGGCAAGGTTTTTACTGGATTTCCGAGGTTGTGATACTCGGCGAGACGTAGGATTCCTAGTTTAAGGAATCTGAACTCGTTAAATTCTCATGTGTTCACCAAACATACTTAAAACACAAAGTAACTCAAACTTAAGAAAAACCGAGTAAAGAAAACAAGAAGTATCAAGACGTTTTCTTAATATCTCAAAGACAGTTTTCTTAACAATTGTGGTATCAGAGCTCCAGGATTGACGAATCAGGAAGCTAAAGGAAGAAAATGTCAAGTGGGAAGATAGATATCGAAAAGTTTGATGGAGAAGGTGATTATGTTTTGTGGAAGGAAAAATTGCTTGCACACTTGGAGATGTTGGGTCTGTTAGAAGGGATAACAAAAGAAGTGGAAAGTTCTGAAATTGGAGAATCTACTGCAGTTGCAGGAGGAGTAACAACTCAAGAAGCTGACCAAGAAGGAACAAAAGACAAGGTTCTGAAAGAAAATAAAGGTAAAGCTCGATCTACAATCATTTTGAGTGTAGCAGATAATGTCTTGAGGAAGATTATAAAGGAAAGGTCAGCCTTTCAGATGCTAAACATTCTAGATAAACTGTATATGGCGAAATCACTGCCAAATCGCATATACCTGAAGCAACGCCTATACAGTTATAAGATGAATGATAGCTTATCCATAGAAGGAAATATGGATGACTTCTCAAAGCTGATTGCAGATTTAGAAAATGTTAAAGTCTCTGTTTCTCAGGAAGATCAGGCGATTATACTGCTAATGTCTTTGCCTAAGCAGTTCGACCAAGTGAAGGAAACACTTAAGTACTGCAAGACAACTCTAACCCTGGATGATATACATGTTGCAATAAGATCTAAAAGTCTAGAACTAGGAGCAAATGGAAAACAGGCAAAAACAACTTCAGATGTTCTGTATACGCAGGAAAGGGGAAGATCTGTGGATAAAAAATCGAAATACTCTGACAAGAACAAGGGTAAAGCAAGATCAAAGTCTAGAGGGGGATCAAAGACATGTTGGATTTGTGGTAAGGAAGGGCACTTCAAAAGGCAGTGCTAGGTATGGAAAGAAAGAAATAAGTCCACATCTAAGAAAGGGGAATCCTCAAATGTCAATGCAACAATGACTGATGCTGCAGCTTTAGTTACATCAGAGGTTTTGATCAGTATAGAAGGTGGGACATCAGATTCATGGATCTTGGATACCGGATGTTCATTTCATATGACATACTAGAAGGATTGGTTGTTAGACTACTCAGAAACAATCACAGGGAAGGTAGTCATGGGAAATGCTACAACTTCAGCAGTAAAAGGGAGTGGAAATGTCAGGATACTCAATACAGATGGAACAACAATCTTGCTGACCCAGGTTAGATATATTCCAGAAATGTCAAGAAATCTAATCTCATTGGGCACGTTAGAAGATAAAGGGTGTTGGTTTGAGTCAAAAAATGGCATAATAAGAATCATGAAAGAAGAAAAGACACTACTGGTTGGAAGGAAGAGGGATACACTGTATTTCTTAGAAGGCTCAACACACATTGGGGAACTACATGTAACAAACAGTTTGTAGAATGAGACTATGTTATGGCACAGCAGAATGGGACACATTGGAACTAAAGGATTGGAGATGTTGGTGAGGAAAGGTCACATAGATGGAGCTAAAGTAAAAGAAGCACCATTTTATGAAGACTGTATGTATGGAAAGACACACCGAGTAAGTTTTGGTTCAGCCAAACACACCACAAAAGAAAGGCTGGATTATATTCACTCGGATTTTTGGGGCTCTCCTTCAGTTCCACTGTCATTAGGTAAGTGTCAATATTTCATTACGTTCATAGATGATTTTACACGGAAAACTTGGATATATTTTCTAAGAACCAAGGATGAAGCTTTCAGAATATTCACAGAGTGGGTAGTTATGTGTGAAAACCAGCAGGGAAAGAATGTTAAGGTATTAAGGACTGATAATGGCCTTGAGTTCTGCAATCAAGAATTTGATGCATACTACAAGAAAAAGGCATCATCAGGCATAGAACTTGTGCGTATTCTCCACAACAGAATGGTGTGGCAGAAAGGATGAACCGATCAATCATGAACAAGGTACGTTGTATGCTCAGTGAATCTGGTTTAGGAAGACAGTTTTGGGCTGAGGCAGCTTCCACTGCAGTCACTTTAATCAATAAAAGTCCCAATTCAGCTTTAAATTTCGACATTCCAGATGAGAGATGGACAGGTTTCCCACCTGATTATAAGCTTTTGAGGAGATTTGGAGCAATTACATATGTACATGTTGATCAAGGGAAGTTGAAACCACGGGCAAAGAAAGGTATATTTCTTGGATACCCAGCTGGTGTGAAAGGTTATAAAGTGTGGTTAGTAGAGGAGAAGAAGTGTGGCGTTTCAAGGGATGTTGTATTTCAGGAAGAGATCCTATATAAACATATGGTTGGAACAGAAACAGTGGTAGAGAATCCCAGAGAGGTTAGTGAGAGAATCACTATAGAGTTGGAGAGTCTCAAAGATCCAGAGACACAAGATAGTCAAACAGAAACATCAGAATAGAGGGAAGAATTTCGAGGAACACCATCTGTTTCTGACCTGAGACAAAGTTCAGAGGAAAGTGAATCAGATGCAGAGGAGACAGAACTGGAAACATATCAGTTGGCTCGAGACCGGATCAGAAGGCAGATTAAACCTCCATAGAGATATGAAGATGAACTAAATTTGGTGGGGTATGCACTAAATACTTCAGAAGATGGGGGAAAATCAGAACCAAGATCATACGAAGAAGCCATGAAAAGTCCTGAAAGAGAAGAATGGAGGAAAGCTATGAATGAGGAAATGAGGTCCTTGTACAAGAATAACACCTGGATCTTGGTGGATAAACCTGCATCAAAGAGAACAATCGGATGCAAATGGATATACACCAGAAAGTCTGGAATACCAGGCATAGAACCACCAAGATTTAAGGCAAGATTGGTGGCAAAGGGGTATTTCCAAAAGGAAGGAGTTGATTATCAAGAGATCTTCTCTCCAGTGGTAAAACAAGTTTCAATCCGAGTGTTATTCTCACTAGTTGTATGTTTCAATTTGGAACTTGAACAGATGGACGTGAAAACAGCTTTTCTCCATGGAGATTTACAAGAATACATTCTAATGGACCAGCCTGAAGGATACTCAGAAAGAGGGAAAGAAGAGAAGGTATGCTACCTCAAAAAATCCCTGTATGGTTTGAAGCAGTCTCCAAGAGCTTGGAACCAAAGATTTGATAAATTTATGGTTGATTCAGGCTACATGAGGAGCAGGTATGATTCTTGTGTATATTATAAAAGATTAACTGATGAGTCATACATCTATTTGCTTCTTTATGTGGATGACATGTTGATTGCATCCAAGAACAAAGAAGACATTCAGATGCTGAAATCACAGTTAAAGAAAGCTTTCGAAATGAAAGATTTAGGAGAAGCCAAGAAAATATTGGGTATTGATATCACACGGAATAGAGATCAAGGAACTCTCAAGTTGTCACAGGGGAGCTACATTGAGAAAGTTCTGAAAACTTTCAGAATGGAGGATTGTAAAGCAGTGAATACGCCACTGGGAGCTCACTTCAAGTTGAAAACAACAACTAAAGAAAATGCAAGGATGGAAGAAGAATACATGAAAAGTGTTCCTTATTCAAATGTTATAGGGAGTATTATGTATCTTATGATCAGTACAAGACCAGACCTTGCACATTCAATTGGAGTAATGAGCAGATATATGAAGAATCCTTCAAAGGAACATTGGCAGGCTGTGAAATGGATGTTGCGATACATCAAAGGAACAAAAGAAATCAGTCTGTAGTTCAGAAAACATGAAGACTTCGACATATGTGGGTATTGTGACTCAGATTATGCTACTGACACAAAAAGAAGGAAATCTATTACAGGAGCAGTATTCACTCTGGGGGAAATACCATTAGTTGGAAGTCATGTCTGCAGAAAGTAGTTGCTCGATCTATCAACTACAGAGGCCGAGTATATGGCACTCTCAGATGCAATAAAAGAGGCAGTTTGGTTGAAGGGATTGGTGGAAGAATTGGGATACAAACAAGACTCAGTAAGCATATTGTGTGATTCACAAAGTGTCATTGCATTATCCAAGAATTCAGTACACCATGATAGAACAAAGCATATTGATGTGAGATATCATTTTATCCGAGAAAAGATTGTAGAAGGATCAATAGAAGTACTAAAGATTTCAACATCATGGAACCCAACAGATGTGTTTACCAAGTTAGTACCAGTGAGGAAGCTCCAAGAAGCAATGGAGCACCTCAAGATTATGCAGTAATCTTACTGCAAAAGTTCCGAGGACAAGAGGAAATCCAGAGTTACAAAGTTAAATCAGACTGAAGTATTTGCACCAAGGGGAAGTTTTATTGAAACAAGATATGGTGCACATTACTTCAGTGGGCTTACGGGGATATGGTGGCTTTCAAAGTTGGGTCTGTGGCCCAAAGGAGAAGTGTTTTATTCACTTCTGGAAGTTGATTTATTCGTGACAGTCTCTCTCTGTAGAATGTATGGGTCTGCATTTTTCCTTTAGAGCAGAAGAAGAAGCCGTTCTTCTTCTACAGATTACAAGGAGAATTGGAGAGCACACCCGACACATTTAAGACACATGTTCGTTTGTCTCTCTAGTGTAGAATATATTAGAGGAGAACTTGTCGAAATGTAAGAGAGAGAGAGGTGAAAACATCTAAGAAAAGTGTGAGAAGTGTAACTGAACAAGGCTCTTTCAAGGCAAGGTTTTTACTAGATTTCCGAGGTTATGATACTCGGCGAGACGTAGGATTCCTAGTTTAAGGAATCTGAACTCGTTAAATTCTCTTGTGTTCACCAAACATATTTAAAACACAAAGTAACTCAAACTTAAGAAAAACAGAGTAAAGAAAACAAGAAGTATCAAGACTTTTTCTTAATATCTCAAAGACAGTTTTCTTAAGATAGATAATATAAGAACTATGTGTGAATGCCAAAGCAACGCGAATTGGTAATTATGCGATTACTTAGATTTAAGAATGGTAACCCAATTTAGGAGCGATGTTAGGACCTCATTTTTGAATAAATAAATGGACATTAATTTTATTTTCTGTCAGCCGAAATTAGTTGTATTACTTTTATGCCAAAATTGTGATTTTTTATATGTATGCACAAGCGCGATTTTAATTTTTTTTTTCCTATCAAAACCACTATTTCATTAATAACTTTTCAACAAACTGATGAAACAAAAATCAACAAAATATATGATTCTACAATTTCAACCAAAAATATAATCTCAAGGTTTACCATTAGGAACATGGTGTTACGGTTTTCGGGGTTTCGGCCAATTCATACACAAATTTTTCTCTGTGGTTACGATTCGATTACGAACATTGTACATGTGCTATTTCATTCACAAACTTATTGGTCAGCGCCATAACATATATTGACTTGATTAATTCGTATTAATCATACATTAGAGATAAACGACGTTTAACCCACCGTTAATCGAAGTTGACTGGAATGACACGTCACCTACAACACAATTTTATTAAATGAGTTTAGGAAAGTACAAAAATGGTTTATTTACATATCTATGGGAACGAAGACGGTGATTCCGACACCGCGTTCGTCGTTTTCGAATTTTGTTATGACTCCGGAGGCTACGAGGAGGGAGAGTGCGACTTTGAAGTTGTGGCCGTTAATTAGTATTTGCGTGAGATTGATTCCAGCCGGAGGTGGGGAAAGAGATGTTCCCGATATCCGCGGCGGAGTGAGAGTCTCCAAGGTGGTTAGATCGATTCCGGCGAGAACGAGGAGGAAGTCGACGGAGAGGACGGTTATGTTGGGAGGTTTAGTTCGAGGAAGACAGTGACGTTTGAGGAGTTTGGGGATCCGATCGTGAGGGACCAAATACGGATCCAAAATGTCTGACATTTCTTTCTTCTCATCGATACACATCTGTATCCACTTCACTATATCCATTTCTGATTTACCCATAAAAACAACAGGTAGTCTTCCCGTTATCATCTCCAGCAAGATCACCCCAAATGAGTATACATCCCATTTCTGTGATGGCTTCACTGTTCCTTTCATGGCTTCAGGAGCCTGATAAAATGAGCTCATGTTTGTAGATGGACCAATCGATGAGGAGTTTTTGTTGGATGCTTGGTCTAATGTGGTTTATTCTAATGTTCCAGCGATGCTAGAGAGGTGCATGAGTCCAAAATCCGAAATATGAGGCTCCATGTTCTGCCCCATCAGTATATTGCTGAATTTCAATGATCCATGAACATACTTTTTTGGGCTAAACTCATGAAGATACACTAACCCTCTTGCGATCCCCTGCATTATTTTTAACCGAACTTCCCAAGACAGCGGCTTGAATGATACCATACCAGGATTTCCTATCAATTGACCAAATCAACAATTGAGTTTCTTCAAAACAGAGAAACAATCTAAGAGTAGTATCACAAAGATATTTAATTACCGTGAAGTGCATTGGCAAGACTTCCGTTAGAAATGTAATCATAGATGAGAAGCTTCTCCTCAACTGGCCAATAATAAGCTTTAAGATTAACGATATTCGGGTGCCTTAGCTTTCCAATTGCTTCTACTCCTGTTTGAAATTCCTTGCATCTTTGGGATCCTCCTTCTCCCAATCTCCTAACAGCTACGGTTAGGCCATCTTCGAGGAAAACTTTATACACAATCCCGTTCCCACCTTTTTCCAAGAACGAAAGCTGAAAGCGAGGAGGGTCAGTGAGTTTCTTCCGGAAAGGTCCGCAGCGATGCCGGAAGAGACGAAGAGGTTGAAAAAAGTGTAGAGATTAGGGAAAGAGGAGAGAACGGCGGTGACATTGATGGCGGAGGCGGTGGAGGATAGTAGGAGTAGTAAATAAACGAATGCGGTAGGGGAATAATGGGAAATCGAAATGAGTTTCGCCATTATTCTGGTTTAGGTTTATGAAAATGGTAAAGAGAAGACAAAAGGAAGTCGATAGAGAGTTGAGAGTGATTTTATTAATTAATTTTCTATTATCTCACTAAGCAGCACTTAACGGTTTGACTAACACCGTCAAGTCAATGTATGTTATGGCACAGACCAATAAGTTTGTGAATGAAATAGCACAGGTACAAAGTTTATAATCGAATCGTAACCACGGAGAAAAGTTTGTGTATGAATTGGCCGAAATCCCTACGGTTTTCATCAATAATTTACCAAAAACGTGTTTCTTCATTTCCTTTTCGAAAATGTAGTTATGCAGTTTTCTTCCATAAATGTGGTTTTGTTCGGGTGTTTTGCAGTTTTTGATATGAATTTTTAATTTTTTTTCTTTTTGGTCTTTCACATCTTCTTTTGTTTATTTTGCATTCAAATTGTTTCTTTTCATACATGATATGTGAAGACATGAAGAGAAAAAACAAAACAAAAGTGCACCACCTCAATGTGATGTTAATGCATGAAAGTTCTAAATACTCTATAAGCAAGTGTCGCCATGTAATAGTTTGGTTTTCCTTAGAAATCAATACGCAGGCACACTTCCATTGAAAAGAGCTTTTACTTAGAAAATGCTCACTCAAAACATACAAAAGAAATTCAAGAATGAAAAAAAAACAAAAAGCAAAACGCAATAAAGGCATGTAGGAGAGAAAAGGTTGTTTATTTTCCCACGGTTTGTTTCCATTTTACATAAGTGCAATTATTGATTATCTTGACATCAACCAATGGACTAATCAAACATTGTTGGGTGTGTTCTCAGACTGCGTAGCCGAACGGGCACGGCGACCGCCCTCAGACTTAGCGTTCTCAGCAAACCGGAGGCTTCCTTGATGCATGTTTTTCTGTTGCTCCTGCGCATTCCATTCAGAAGCATAGTAGTGCTCCTCCGTACCTTTGATTGGATCTTTGGAAGGAGGAAAAAACATGCTTCCCCATTGAGGAAAGTGAATGAAGGCCACAGGCAATGTGCAAGCAACTATCATCACTCCCATCCACGTTAGTCCTTGTTCAGTTGTGAATTGTGAGGTTGAAAAGAAGACAAGTTGTGTGAGCCCTGAACCAAAGTTTCCTCCAGCCCCGGTTAGACCCGAGATGATACCTAGGGCTCGCCGGGAGACAAAGGGAACGATTGCAAAGGTGGCTCCACAAGCGGCTTGTGCTCCTAAAGAGAAGAGGACCATAGCTACAATAGCAGTGACGAGGGTGTTGGCGCGGCCGAGCCACACACAAAAGAGACCACCGGCTGTCTGAATGATCCACAAAGCCCATAACCGTCCTCTCATCCCAAAGTAAGTGGCTGCAATGTCAGATGCATAGCCTCCAGCTGGACGAGCAAAGAAATTGGCCATTCCGAACGATGCTGCTATGATTCCTGCTGTGTGAAGTTTCAAGTGAAACCTGAACAAATCATGTATATTTGTTTAATCTTATGTTATTCCTAAGTAGTATCTAAAAGGTTTTTTCCAGTTGAGATAAAAAGATATACCTATCAAAGAAGTACTCGGCAATAACATTATCTGTGCTCAGTTCAACTCCCATAGAGTATCCATAGAGAAGAACAAAGATCCAAGTCCTGTAATTTGTAACGGCGTACCACATAATCTACAACATTTATACAAGATCACAAGTTAAACCATTGATCAATATATCTATGACAGTTCGAATAATCAGCTAATTGTCCATAATTTTAACATACTCATATAGATGATACCTTTCCAAATTTGTCTTTGGCAACTTCTCCCTTCTTTTCCAAGGCACTTCGATTTCCATCTGGCAGATCTTGACCTAACGTGAGCACCAAGATTCCCATAATGATATGTAACCATCCGGGAACAAAGAAAGCAATCCTCCAAGCCGTGAACGCTGTCGAACCACAACGCCTTATAATCTCATACACAATCGGCATGAGCAATTGTGTTACGCCACCACCCATGTTTCCCCATCCGGCTGCTGTACCATTCACCAGACCGATGATCTGACTGTTGAACATAGTGCTCATCCAGTATTGACAAGACACAAACGTCGCAAGGCAGAAACCAATCATGAACCTCACCGTTATAAAGCCTCCGGCTCCATTCACAAAGCTCATCGAGAACACCGTTGGCGCAGAGAGCATCACAAGAAAGGCACAGCCATAACGTGGACCCAGAAGATCACACACGGCTCCCATAACCAGCCTAGAGAAGATACTCCCTGAGACTGAGGCAACTCCAGCGTTTCCGATGTCTTGCTTGGTGAGGTTGAGATTTTCCCGGATGATCGGAACAAGTGGTGCAGCTGCGAATGTCGATACAAAACATGTGGAGAAAGAAATCCACGAGAGGTGGAATGTTCTCATGTGAGGATTGGCAAATGAGAAAAGTTTAAAAACCTTTGCTTTATGCTCTGTATCAACCGGCAGGTCGAACTTGGCTGTCGTATCGGTCGGAACAATCGGTGAAGCCACCGAAAAAGCGAAGGTTTGTTCTCTACCGGTGACCCCATGCATGGAGCTTCCCGGCTCGCCAGTAGAATCTCCCATGATATAAGAATCAAGTTGCTTTTACAAGTTTGAATTTTGAGGTTTAATGATTGAAGTTTGGAGATTACACTTGGGGTTATATAGGATCCTACCGTTGACTATTTGAAAAATGCATTCTTTGGAGATTCTCAACGGTTAACTAACAATTCAAAAGTATTTGTTTTTGGAGGAATCCATTGCATCTTCCTAGTCTCTCGCTTAACCCAAAGGTTGCCTATACAACTCAAATTACCAGTCTACCCATCTGATTCATAAGTCGCTATGTATGTGGAAATAGAATCCTTTACTCTATTTAACGGTTTTCATCTCTATACCATCTTTGATATATATATATATATATATATATATATAGTTTATTTTTTCTTTATGTTTTATGATTTAATTACTCTCAATTCATTTGGATTTTCTTATAAATTAAATTATCTGTGAAGTAAATTGTGATTTAGCTTAAAATACTGTACTAAAACCATGCACATTATGGCATTATGAGATTGTTAATTAGTAGACCTGAATTAATACAAAGTCTCACATTATGCTTCTCATTAAAATCTACATTTCTAATCATTCCTAAGTGATGTCACTGTAATTATTCTCTATTATGCAGTTAGACTAATTTCTTAAGGGTATCAATGTAATTCTCAAAATCGTATATAGTGTTAAGGATAGGAATATAATTATGTTATTTAGTGAATAAAATTAATTGATTTCTTCCGGACGGTCGAATTTATTGTGGCCTTAGCTGCAGCTTAGTTGTCTCTTAAAATTCAATACGATCGTTTATTACTTCAACAAACTTATTATATATTTTTCCATCATATAATAATCGAAATAATTGAATAATCATATATATATATATAGAACATGACGTATGGTTATAAGCACAAGTGCCCAACCATCTATAATTTGATTGGCATATAATTAGCAGTTTTACATGTCCACCTACCATTAAACTTAATAAACATAAAAATATAATTAATCATTTAAACAATATATCAACCAGTTAATCTAACAAGTTTTTTTGTTTTGTTTTAAATAGAGGATATTCTTCTATTTCAATAAGAAAAAAAAAGAAACAGATTTAGAATTCATCTATTCCTAATTAATAGATGTTTGGAGTTTTATTTTTGTTCCATAAAGATAAAATTAAGTTTTCCATACAATTTTATTATTTAATAATGATAAATTGTAAAGTTCAAGAAAAGTAATTAAGTTTATTGAATTCCTATTGGTTTAGACTTATTGGAAATTGTTAACCACAAAAAATGATGCATTTATAATCAAATTTTAATGTGTTTTATTAATATATGTGAAAAGTTCAAAATATTTATTATTTAAAAATAGAGGGAATATGATAGAGTAATACCCTAAAATAGCACTGTTTTAAGTTTATCTTCCAAATTTAGCACAACAAAACTAAAATTCTCAAAATAGCATAAATTATTATGTAAAAATAATTATTTATCTTAAATAATATATATATATAAAATTAAAACATAATATTTGGGTTCACTTTTTCCAATTTATGGTTTAAATTTTTTTTATTAAGAATAAGTAATTAATTATTTTAGTATTAAATTTGTGATATTTTTGGAAATTTAAATAACTAGTGCTATATTTAGAACAAAAACTTGAAATAGTGTTATTTTAGTCAATATATGTTATTTGATATCCAAGAAATAAAAAACCTATTCCTTTCCCATTTCCCAAAATTTATACTCCTGTTTCTAATTATTAGATCTTTAATTTTTCACATATATTAAGAAATTATTTGCCATTATAATTCAATTCTTATTTCTATTAATTAGTATTTGCATTTTTTAAAATAATTAAAATAAGAGGAATAAATTAAAAAAAAAAAGTAATAACTATTTTTAGGATATAGAAAATTTCCAAAAGAAACAGAGTGAGTACAAAGAATATCAAATAAAAATGACGAATTGATAGGTAGATACGTGTATATTGTACTAATTTCTAATCACAATATATTATAAGTACTTTGCAGATGACAAGGAGCTGTTATACGTATATATATGTGCATGTGTACGTATGCCCACAATAGTTGCCGTACCATAGTCGTGGTACTCGTATATATCAATCTCGCTGACGTGTCCGATGTTCCCTTTGTTGAGGCCTGTTGAGATTTGAGAAAAGACAAAAATTCGCTGTCTAAATTTCAGAAGTCAACTTATTGATGATATCATCATTGTTATATTCTTTTTGTGAAATATTATTCAAATCTCAGATACTTGTAAATCAATTTGATCATATATATTTAAATCATCACTTAAAAATAAATATACGAGTCAAAATGACATTTAAAGTCCGGAAACGCCGTTAGCAAAAAAAAAAAAGTCTGGAAACGCCGGGGCAGATTAGAATCTTGGAATTATATATAATCCTATATTATTAGATTGATTTGGTTTATCAAAATAATACACTAAGTTATATTTAGGTCAAGTTATCACTTCAATCCAATCTTGTTTCTGTTTATTTAACGTAGTGACAACGTGATGTTAAGAATAATAAGAACGTAGTAACAAGTTGACAACGTATGAGTCAAGAATTTACATCCCTAACTATTATAATGTGCATGTTTCCTCATTGTTAAAGAAGGGATTCAACTTGCCTAATGTTAATAGAGAAGCAAATTAATGTATCACAACTATTTATAAATATATTTATGCTCTTAAATCCTGTAACTCATATGATTTATTGGACAGAACCGAACGTGAATATGTATTTAGACAAAAAGCTCATCAAACTCTAGACAATCATTTTTATACGATCACAATACCAAACGATGTTCTTAGATCTGACTTTCTTCATCATCACCAAACGAAAATACTTCCAACAGCTCTTTCTACTATACCTACGCGGCATCTCTGTACCAATATTGGTCTCATATGATCATGTCTCTTTATTCACAATATTACTTCTTACTTTCAACAACTTTGTACTACGCATTTGTATGCTTAAAATACATAATTGACAAATTTATTTTATTTATTAATTACATATAACTAATCAAACCTCTCCTCCTCTCTCTATAATGATTGTTAAAGATTTACAGTTTAAGTTTAAGTTTTAGGGTTTAGAATTTAAATTTACATATTTTAAATTTATTTTAAATTTTATGATATTTTTGGATATTTTTTTATTATATGATATTTTGGGAACTACTCTTCAAATTGTTTATTTTATTTAGGCTAGCAACTTATGCATGAAACACACAAAAAATGTCCATAAAACTCGTGCGGCAACACTATAGACACAAGTGACTAGACAATGCATGACTTCTTGAGGATAACAAGATCTGATAGGCATATGCTTAATCCAATAAAAATTTAGTCCTTTGAACGAAAGTAAATTTGAGATCTTTTGCTAGTAAAAGTTAAAAACATCTAGATTTTTTGTCCATTTTATTGATAAATTTAAAAATGATGAGTTTTTTTTTTACCATATCTATTATGGTATTTGTATACCAGAGTAGCAATATTTTTTTTATTTACCAGAAGACATTTTTCTCAGCTAAGTATCGGCGTTTATTCAGCCACATAGTCGGCCCTAAATCAAAATATTGATAAAACACGCGACGACGTCGTTTTCCAACTAATCTCGACACAACGCATTTTGGGTACACCGAAACTCTTCCATACTCCAGTCGCAGCCACTCCTCAATTCATCGTATAAGCTACACAGCGGTAAAAATCTCTCCTTTTCCTTTTTGCTTTCTCGAGTACTTCCTGTCACACGAATTGAAAATCAAAGAAACGTAATGGGTTGATACTAAACTGCAAGTGCTATATCTGGGCCTGTTCGATTTTTGTAGAGATTTGATCAGCTTTGTGTGTTCTCTATGGCGTCGGAAGCGAAGGAATTACCAGGAAACAATCCTGGTCTGTCAACGATTCGGGATGAGGCTACGAAAGGATATATCATGCAGCAGACTGTAAGATTCCTCTGCTTCATTATGTGATTCCGTTGATCATGATCCGTATTTTCTGTACTGAAATCGAAAGTTGCATGTCTTGGGGTTTGATCTCGGATTTTCGGTTATGACTTTCGTATGTGTTATAATTATCCATGTGTCTGTGAGGAAACCCAAATTAGTTAGTCTAATTACAATCTTAATCATTGGTTTTGCATATTTCTATATATACATGTTCTACTGACATATCTAAAGAAGATTCATTCGAATCTGCTTTAAAGCTTCCATTTGTAGATTAAATGTTATCGTCTAAATATTTTTGCAGAGTGACCAAAGTTGTAGATTAAGTGTTACCTGTCTTGTTTGTTCTTTTGTTTAAATAGTGTGATTTTTTTCCTACTTCAACAATTGATATTGTTCCATTTGCCATCTTTTTGTAACTCTCAGATGTTTCGGATCAAGGACCCTAAGGCTAGTCTTGACTTTTACTCACGTGTGCTGGGAATGTCGTAAGCTTTTTTTCACCTCCTGAATGATTTTCTCTCTTAAGATACAGATGCTTGTGCATTCTTTTGTTCCGTCATCCTTAAGTTCTCAGGGAAGCAGAGGATTCTTTTGTTCTCAAGACTTATTGACTCTCTACAATTTCTATATTTTACCTTTTTTTCCAGATTGCTGAAGAGACTGGATTTCTCTGAGACGAAATTTAGTTTGTACTTCCTGGGCTACGAGGTAGAATTTTGATCTGTTGCCTTACTTAGTTTACTAAGCTAGAGGGGATCTTACAGAAAAAAGTATGGAACTTTGCATTTTACATAATATCATGATTAAAGCATTTAGTATATGCTCTGGGAACTAATGCATTGAGCTTCAGCACATAAAGATTAGAAGACTGAAAATGATGCATTCTATTCATGTGTTAAAATGCTTAACCGGAAGCTGTTGTAAAAGCGAAGTTAATTTGTTGGTATTTAAATATATTTCCTTTTTTGCATAACTTAAATGAATAAAAGATATTTCTTCTTAATCCTTACCGGTTTAAGTGGAGAGTAACAGCAAAACTGGGTTTGATTCGTTTAGTATGGGTACAGGATACTACAACAGCTCCAACCGATCCAACGGAGAGAACAGTTTGGACCTTTGGTCGACCGGCTACAATTGAATTGACTCAGTAAGAAACAAATAGTTATGTCCTACTTCCTCTTTTTATCCATGCATTCAACTTTCAATACATATGAATGCCTCTTTCAGCAACTGGGGTACAGAGAGCGATCCTGAGTTTAAAGGATATCATAATGGGAACTCTGAGCCTCGTGGATTTGGTAAACTCTCCTCCTTTTTCTCTCATTCTGTATTCAGAACTCGGAAGTAATTGAATAGTTATTTTTAAAGTGAGCTATAAATTTAGTGGCTAGTATGTATATCAACAATATAACCCAGTTAATAAAAATTTAGGCTTGAGTTATGTCAGGTCCTTCAAGAGAAGACTTGTATATCAGTTATATTATACAAATGAAATCTTTTTTGCTGTTGTTACAGGGCACATCGGTGTAACAGTTGATGATGTGCACAAGGCATGCGAGAGATTTGAACAATTGGGAGTAGAGTTTGCCAAGAAACCGAACGATGGTAATACTATTACCAGCGGAATGAACAATTCTTCTTGCCTCTATGTGTTTGGGAAATGTGGTTTTAATCCTTTATTTGATTTAAACCTTGCAGGAAAGATGAAGAATATAGCCTTCATTAAGGATCCTGACGGCTATTGGATTGAGATCTTTGATCTCAAGACTATCGGGACAACAACCGTAAACGCAGCCTGAAGATCTGTCCTCATTCCACCTGAATTTGCATGCAATTGAAGACGTTTACTGTCTTAACGAATGAATAATCGAACCAATGTGGCCTGTTTCTTGATACATACGATGAGTTAAATTAGTCGTTATCAATGAGAATCAGATTGATGTGGCGAATGAAGTTTGATTGCAATATGTTGCTTTATATATTTCATAGTTGTTTGGCACAAGAATTAACTAACCATCATAGTAGTCTTCAAATTGAATATATATTTCAACGATTCAAATTTTATTTCTTTGTTTGTGAAACAAGTTAGGTTTATATCTGATTATAAAATGATTAACGCTTTACATCGATTTAGGATTTAGCTTACTTTTCTTTCTAAACACTGTTTTCCATAAGCAGATACCGTTGAAAACTCAAAACATGCGATGTGAACGTCATTTCGGAGCAATATAGTAGATATGAGGAACTATGAACAAGATTACAGTTGTTCAATCATCGTCACCTTTGACGTCATTGCTTGGATGATTGTGTTTCTGAGCTTGGTACATATCAGCAATCTGAAATATTCAGCGGAAATTACAAACTTAGCAAAGGAAAGGAACTTGGTATTGTCTTTCCAGTACAGCTATAACATGACTCTGGTAAGGATGAGACTTCACCTGTTCAGATGATGTTGCTTCTTCTGGCTTCTTGTCTTCACGTACACGGAGTAGCCGAGGAAAACGTAAAGATATTCCCTTTACACAAAAACAAAATTGAACAGTCGTTATGTAACAATTTCCCAGTCTATTCAATGGAAATTATATATCAATCAGGTAGATCCAAACCAAAATATGAAAAAGAAGAAATAAGTCAGATAATGCTAAACCTTATCAGGGTCCACAATGCCGGTAGCTGCACGATGCACAGGGCTAATTGTTAGATCAGCTGCTTTCACTTCCCAGACCTTTAAGCAAACATATTATTTAGCGTTGCAGCAAAATACCCATTAGATTGAATGTCAAATCCGTTAAACAAACAACAAGATTTTGCAGATGATGTACAAGCAAACATAATTTTACCTCAGTGGGCTCGAACCAAACATCTGGACTGAGGTTGTCTCCAACTCGGTAGTATTGCTGGATATTTGAATCATTACAATCAACAAGAACTCCAGCATGATATTGCAGCAAAACAAAACAAAAAACAGAGAGAAGAAAAAAATCATACTTTTGGTGTAGCTATCACTTTAGAGCGAAGACTGGTGGACCGCTCTTCAAGTACCGCTTCAGAAAATCCAGTACCTAGTAGCACAAACCGTAAAAACAGGATCTAATTCACTTCAAAAACTGATCACAGAATCTACACACACAAAATGAAATGCAAAGGGGCATAAGACGGACCGATTTTACAAATGCTCTGAAATTCTTCCTTATCAACATCGTAGCAAGCTAGTAAAAATGCACCAAAGACACCTAGAAGGAAAGCATGTAGCTTTGTTAACAACATGAATTGTGAAAATGTATCACCCAATATAGTTTGAACGATTTTCACCTGTGCGTTTGCCTCGTCCATGGAAAGCAGCAATTGGTACAAGATCCACAGAGTCCCCAATGCTGCATATTTTAACCCTAAGGTGAGTACAGAACTCAGATTTCAATTTTAAACAAACTTTCTATAAGAGAAAATTGCCTGTCCATATAGTCTTTCTTCAGCTTTAGCCAATTATTTGAGCGCTTTGCAGGCTCATAGGTAGCATCTGAATTCAATGTTTTAATGATTAAACCTTCACAGCTGCAAAATAAACATATATAGATGAAGAATTTGAGCAGCATTCAGAAAACAAAGTAACGGCCAATGTAATATGGAAAAAAATAGGAGTATAGAGAACTCACATCAGGCATGGGTCAAATTACTCAAAACACAACTTTAATCCATATAAAACATAATGAAAAATTGAAACAGCATAGAGGCAGAGATCAATGTGATGTTGCGAAATAAGAGAATGGAATTCAATACTCTCAAAAATCAAATACCAGAAAGGACGTATCCGCCAGAATCTCTAATTTTCTGCGAGTGCAGCTGAAGGTAAGATATACACATAGAAGTGTAAGATATATACCCAATGTCAACAGAAGCTTCAAGAAACTTTTGTATTTCATCGATGTCGCTAGATGTTAAAGCAGTTGCAAACTGGAAGTACCCAGGATCTTCCTCAAATGAATCGTATAGCTTCTGTTAGAAGCAAGGTCCACACAAATGTTTACATATTTGCACAGCTATTACTTCATGGAACCATCGAAAACAGAATATTATGATTTACTGGCTCACCTCTCGGCGAATATTAAGATTTTCCTGGATAAGTTGTTGACCATTTAGATACAACATGTCAAAAGCAAAGATGCATACGCCAACTTTGATATCTTTGACATTCACATTTTTACGGGCCCGAGTGCTCAAAATCTGGGAAAAAAAAGAAAAAAATATTAGCCAGCAATTCAAATGGTTAAAGTAGCTAGCTTCAAGTAAGGTACATTAACTATCTCCAGGTGAGAATGAGTATGATAACAGTTAATATATTTTAACAATCCTCTTCAATAAATAATCATGGTATGACAAGCGTAAACTAGGGGAATCAGCGAGACTTTCACAGAACCTTGCTATTCACCTATGAATTACCTGGAACGGTAGGATCTTCTTTTTCTCCCTGTCGAAAGCAACAACCTCACAATCCAGAATAAAAGATTTCACAGAGGGCTTCTTTAATCTGCATAGAGAAGATTTACTAACTCACATACTTCAATAGAAAGATTGGCTCTTTCTATCTAATGTTTTCGACAAGTTACACCAGAAGTCTACCTTGATAACGCAATAGCAACATCAGGGTACTTCCCAGTGTTTCTTTCAGCATTTCGGCTATATATCTCAAATGTACCATCCTCCATATAATGTATCTGCAGTAATTGGTTGATGATAAGCCCGAATTAAAAGCATATTTAAACTACTACGCTCTAGGAAAAGCATTCTAAGTAGAGACCGATATATCACCTGTGCACGTTCTCCATCATATTTGTATTCACATGTGAAAACGGTGTCCTGGAATTTGTTCAGTATCTCACCCACACCTTTTGTTGGTTTTGCAAGCATCGGTCCAATTGGAACACCCAACGTAAAGCTACAAGTTTTAGGAAGATTCCACACACCACCAGTTAGAAGAGCAGGAACAATAATGTCATAGACAGGAAGTACAGTGAATACTTGTTTAACAATCTTGGCAGCCTACAAGAGTAAAAAGATAATTTAGGAAACAAGTGTAAATGACTTAAAAATATGTATCAAAAAAACAGAGATGAGAAATGCATAGGAATTAAACTGTGATGTCTCTACAAGAATGCTACATAGAGAGAGCCTAAAGCCACAAGTAACAGCCTTGTGACAGCTCAGAAAACCTATTGTTTTTCATAGAACTCAGAATGAATGGATTCTGATATAACAATTGAGAAATACAAAAACTAACAGCAAACCTCTTCTAAAGGCGACTTGATATTTGAGGGTGTCTTTGAATGCTCTTCATTATATACAGCGGCTTGTCCCAAGGCAGCTAAGACAGTCTGATTTGAGAATCCTAACCGCAATTTTGCCTGAAAGATAAATTCAGAAAGGCTAATTAAGGACCCAAAGGAATAAGGAGAAAAGTTGTGACGACTTATCTGCATACCTGAAGCAAACGAGTTAAGTAAAGAGGTTCACAATCTGCTGCTGCCACAAGTAGTGCCTTCATCCGATCCTTCTTCTTTTCTGAACTATCCTTTCCACTTTCCTGCGATAATTAACATGCCATAGCCACACTCATCTCTTATGCAGTCAGGCAAAAGAAGGTTGATTGAAGCATTCAAAAGTCAGATAAAATAAATAATGGCATCTACATACCTTAGCAATTTGTCGAAATGTATTGAAAACCTTGGCAACAGTCAATGCTTCGGGCTTGAACATCATAGTCTGAGAGGAACGGCTTCCTTTTGCTACAAGCCCCAAGTCTCCTAGTTCCTAATAAGTCGAGTAGGGTACAGTAAACAACAGAAACCACCTTCCAGATCAATTTCACTACTGCTGATTTTCCTATTCAAAAACCTTATACCAAACACATTCCAACAGACAACCTCGTTGTATTATAAAACAACCAATAAAAACGACCAACATACCGTATTCAGCTTCTTAACCTGCGCCTCAGTTCTACCAAAAGCTTCGGAGATTGCCTTGACAATGGAACCTTCACCAATTCCCAGTTCTATCCCTTCATGAGCAGGGGCAATTTCATTCGCCGCAAGATAAACAGTAGCTACCAAATCTTCGGGAGTAGTGGCAATAACGGTTCTCAACATGTTGCACAGAATATCAGTGATCACAATCCGGCCACTTTCAGCTGAAATCAGATCGAAAGCCAAGGCTAGAAACATGAACGGAACTCTCTCCCCTTTCTCCCAACAAGAAACTTTCACCGGATCGAAATCACCGGGCTTCTTCTTCAGCAATCCAATTTTGCTCTTGAGTTGGTCAATTTTGTCCGTCTGGCTCAAAGCCCTAGGCTTTTTCGCTTCGTTCTTTGAATGTTCCGAAGTTGACGGCGTATCGGATCTGGGTTTTACGGAATCAGAAGTAGGCTCCACGGGAACCTCCGTTTTCGAAAGTGTGCATTCCGGAACAAGAGTTTTGGTCAAATCAGCGTCTTGGGTTTCCCCGGCTTTCCTTTTGTTCGACGAGCGAGACGAAATAGAGGCCTGGGGCGTCTTTTTCTTAGCGGATGCTCGAGCATTGGACATGAGAGCGTCAAATGCGGACGGTCGAGAAGACGACATGGCTCTTTGGCACGAGATAGGTCGCAATGGGGAAACTTGACGGTTAGAAGACAGCAAGACAGAGGAGAACTGAGAAAATTGAGTTTTAGAACAGAGAGGAGATATGCATCGGAAGTAATTCGATGATCGAATCGATAACATCAAACAGTGAGAAGGAAGAAGTATAGATAAGAAGAAAAGAAGTTTAAATTAGGGTTTTAGAGGAAAAAAGAGTTGCAATTGAAACCTCGAAGAAAGGTAACATGGTGGCAGAATTTCGCCCGCCTCTTAATTATATAAAGCTACACTCCCGGTAAAAGGATGCGACATGAATTAGTTCATTGTTACATACTTTCTTTGTTTCCAATAGTTTGATTTTTTTTTATAAAAAACACACACAAATTAAATGTAATATATTAAAAATGATGCATAATTTACTCATGATACACCTTTTTCCATATACGAGAAAGAAATAGAGTATTTGTAACTTCTCTGATAATGCATGACTCAACAATCAAGGTATAAGCTTTTCTAATAATAGAGAGAGCAGAAAAGATAGAAAGCTAATCCCCATAAAAGGATTACAAGTTTGAACACGAAACTTCTTTCTAAAAAATGCCTAGAAGTGTTTTGAATTGCAAGAAGTAGCTCAGTGTAGTTATATATTTATGATTCAGTAACCAAATTTAATTACATTAGATTCCAGTAAAGACGTCGGCAGAAATCAGTTTCTTGGGATGGAAGAAAAAAGATGTCAACTAAAGATGTCAAATATTGTCACTTTAATTTAAAATTCCATATTTCAACAAATTGAATACCATGAAAACATTTTAACAAAATAAAAAAGAAAGATATAAAGACGGATGGAAAGAATGCATACAAGAACAAAACCAAAGAAGAGATTCAAAAAGAAACACACACACACATACACAATCAATCAAATGAGCATAACAAATTGGATGCACGAATGGAACCAAATTAATCCAAA